>JASAUF010000444.1:19625000-20225000 GCA_030180095.1 Magnolia changhungtana | reverse complement strand
ACTCGAATTAAGTATGACTCTGGCATGCCCAACACTGTTTTAATTGCCTTGTGTCTGATTTAACTGTAAGAAGACAATCCTACACTTCCTATCAATAGCATGAAAATGGACAGTTAAGATTGACTAAAGAAAAAATAGGTCCGATCGTCATCTTGAAACATCCAATAGATCTATCCCATTCTATATTTCTTATATTCCAAAGTAACGCTTTGATTCAAGGAGCTAGTCTAACCATGTAATTTATGACTTGTAAAATGGTCAATTGAACAAATTGTCCCCATTCAAAGGTTAGGATCATCCGAGCGGTGTGATTCTTGCACCATAGCTTACTCCTAGCTGTTTGAATAAATGAATGATTCAAATGGACAACAGGTCACCCTAGGTACCACTTAAAAGGTTTGGGGATAATGTTGTTGACTCCCTTGAAAGTGGGGACATTGGCAAAACTTTTGCCCCACAAATAGTTTTTGACAATGCATACTTCTTCACTTAAGAGAAGTGAAAATGGCATTTTAAATGAAGTTATAGGAATTTTGAAATTTTAAAAATATATATTATGAAGATCACGTAGTTAAGATTTCACCTGCAAATGCCACTAAAAAAATAATAATAATAATAATCATTATGCCACAATTTTCACTCTCCCCAAAGTGGCCTAGCTAGTATAGTCTACTATATTGTTTTACCAACTGCATAAAATACCCAAGATCTATGGAACCCACCATATTTTATATGCAAATTAATTTGTGTATCGGGCGAGAACACACATTTTAATAGTACATGCAAAATATCAGCCTGGTAAAAATTCTTATGGGCCATATAAATGGAAACAATATATAAAATTTTTAAGTTCACACCAAGTGATCAACCTAATATTTGGGTTAGACTGAATTTTCTATTATGATTTCCTCTTAGTGAATTACACTTGATTAATGATTTTTTTCTCAAAGATACATACCATAATAGCCTAATAAACAAACCCATAGTTGGCATCCCATCCCATTATCTCCCGTGGTGTAGCCCATCTGAGTTGCTAATGTCACTAATTTTTTATTCAATTGACTAGAATGGAGAGAAGAACTTGATGGATGGATGGGATTTTACAAATATAACATGATTGGCTCCACGAGCTTTATTACAAGTGCTGAGTAAAAGGTAAAAGTGGTGATATTTAGAGGTGTACACGAACCGAGCTAGCTCGGTTAGCTCACTACTCGACTCAACTCAAAAAAGCTCGATTCAACTTGGTTCGAAGTTGAGTTCGAGCCGAGTCGAGCTAATTTTTTAAGCTCGAAAATGAGTTTCAATCGAGTTTGAGCTAGCCCCAGCTCGACTCGACTCGGATCAAACCAGTTCAGTGATTCGGTTACTTTGATATTGATGTTGCTCACCAAGTGTTTAATGAAATGACTCAAAGAAGTGTGTCTGGTGGCAAGGAAGGTATGCATATGAAACCAACACCCAATTTTTCTTGATTTTTATGTTGCTTAGAAAATGTTTGATAAAATACCTTTAAAACTATTGTTGTTGTCTCAAATACTGTGAGATTTTGAAGGTGCAGTCCAAGTGTTTTTGAAAATGCTGCAATGACGAACTCGACTCGATCTTGTCTCGAATTAGCCCGAGCTGCTGACCAAACCGAGCTGAGCTGGCCAGTCAGGCTCAAGGACTGAGCCGAGTCGAGTTCTAGCTGAGGTTAGCTAGTGGCCGAGCTGAGGCCGGCTCAACTCGGTTCGACTCGATGTACACCCCTACTAGTGATGCAGAAGATTCCAGCCTCCAAGAGTTAATTTTCTAATTGTGCTTAATTGGGTAAATGGCAGCTAAATTACTTGCCTAGGATTCATTCGCAAACCAAAACCTACCTAGTATGCATACTCTGCTCCATTTTATTGTAATTCAAAACTAAGGTACCCCTTATTATAAAGAAGTAGTTAGGTCCAACTCCATGGTTCTTTGGTAGGCAAATTCTGTTTCAACATTGAAATCATGAGATGGAGTGCCCATGTGGTGTGGTTGTGTGAATAAAAAGGAGAGGGAGGAAACAGTTGGAATTTAATGCTTACCATTAATTTATACAAGGGAAATTATATTGTTTATATGACATCCAATCTATTCATTTGATATTTCTTGTAATGCAGAAAAAATTATCCAAAAACGATGGTATTGTAATACTTGGGTGGGCCACATCATGTAAATTTGGAGGCTTTTGGTATAAGTTTAGGAATCAAGGTCAAGAAAGTATGGTTTACGTCATGTACGGTGTGGATTTTATGTACAGCATGGATTTTATGGGAAGCAGATTAGCTGGTGTACCACACACCAGTTATCTAGCCGATGTATTGACGCCAGCAAGTTCTGTGGGTCCCATCATGAGGTATATGTTATATCCAAACCGTCCATCCATTTGGCTAGCTCATCGTAAGGCTTGAGCCTAAAAATAAGATAGATCTAAAGATCAAGTGGACCATACTGAAAAAAGCAGTGGAGGAATGAATGTCTACCATTGAAACCCTTTCGGTGGTCATAGAAGTTTTGAATCAATATGATATTTGTTTTTCCTCTTCATCCAGGTCTTTGTGACCTTATGAACAGATTAGATGGAAATAAACGTTATGGTGGGCCCTACAAATGTTTTAATGGCAAAAATCAATCTCCCGCTGCTATCTGCGGTGTGGTCCACTTGAGCTTTAGATATGATTCATTTTTTGTCTTATGCTCTAAAATGATCTAAAAAATTGGATGAACAGTGTGGATATAATAAATACATTATTTTAGGGGCCATGCAACTTTGATCTCCTTTTAACCATTCGTATAACTCAGAGCTCGAGGAGTATCATTGCTCGTCTTCACGTGACACGTACCCACACCAGCTATATTGTTGGTGTGTGGTACACTAGTCAATCTGCTTCCAATTTTATGGGAAGAAGATTGGCTGGTGTAGCATAATGGGTTTTTTTGACCCGTTGTCGACCGGTCGTGAGCCTCGCTCGACCGGTCGAAGGCTGTGGTCGACCAGTCATGGAAGATGAGTCGTGGCACGACTCAAAGTCCAGCGACTATGGACCAATTTTTTCCGGGGTGCTCGACCAGTCGAAGGAGGTGCTCGACCGGTCGAAGGTGGCTCTCGACCAGTCGTAGACTCGATTCGACCAGTCGAGGTTATGCAGATTCATTCCGCGATTTTACGCGAATTTCGTGTCGCAAGTCCTTTCGCAACTGGGATGCAGAAAGGAGTTTCCCAAAACTATAAAAGGAGTTGCCTAGGGTTTTCTGGGTACAATAAGAGGATTTCCTAAAGCTTTACAAGGGATTTGCTAAAGGGTTTAAGGCTATCAAAGGTGAGAGAGAGAGAAAAAGAGAGAGAGGAAGCTTATAGAAGGGAGATTCTGCTCATGGAGGTTATCTACTGTGTAATCTATATCTCAGCGCTTCTATGTCCTTGTAATCGGTTAGATCTCTCCATTTTCTCTATTTCTCTTATTGTTTATCTACTCCTGCGTGAGTGAAGAAAGTTTATAACATTTTACTTCATAGTAGATTGTTGATCTGGACGAGGTCCCGTGGTTTTTACCTCCTTGAGTTTTTCCACGTAAAAATCTCTTGTGTGGTGTGTGATTGATGCATTGATTGTTTTCATTGCTTTATTATCTATAATTCTGGTTTGTTCTGGAGGGCTAGATCCTAAGGTTTTGTGCAAGGCCCCCCAACAAAGTGGTATCAAAGCTAAGTTCATTGAACAGGTAGGATCGGTTTTGAATTATGGAAGGTGGCTCATCAAGGATGATCAGTCTCAATGGTTCTAACTAGACCATATGGAAGGCTAAGATGGAGGACTTGCTTTATTACAAGGACCTATATTCTCCAATTTTAGGCATATCAGCAAAATCCAAGAATATGACTGATGATGATTGGAAGAAGATGGACCGAAAGGCGGTGGGGTTTATTAGACAATGGTTGGATGATTCTGTGTTCCACCATGTGTCTACAGAAACCTCAGCCACTATCCTATGGCTGAAATTACAAGGACTGTATGAGAGGAAGACAGCCGGTAATAAGATTTTTCTGATAATGCGACTTGTGAATCTCAAGTTCAAAGATGGTGGTTCTTGTGCTGAGCACATGAATGAGGTCAGTAATATAGTGAACTAATTCACCTCTATGAAGATGGTCCTGGATGCTGAATTGCACGCTTTACTTTTGCTTAGTTCATTGCCTGACAATTGGGAGACATTGGTGGTGTCTCTAAGTAACTCCGCGCCAGACGGAAAGATATCCATGGAACAGGTAACCAGTTGTCTCTTTAATGAGGAGACAAGAAGGAAGTCTCGGGGGTCTACTCAACAAGAGGCCCTTGTAACACAGGAACGGGGGAGAGGAAAGAACAGAAAGGGTGGGAAGGCCCGAGATAAATCAAGAGGTAAGTTGAGTAACAGAAAAGATGTTGATTGCTGGAATTGTGGCAAGAAGGGCCACTACAAGCATGAATGTCGTGGTAAGAAGAATGAAAAAAAAGGAAAAGGGAAGGAAGATGAATCAGATTCTACTGCGGTCACTTCAGATGGCGATGTTGTAGTTATTCTTTTTGCAGATCATGACATATGTCTCACGGCTATGAGTCAAGACACCGATTGGGTGATAGACTTGGGAGCTTCTTTTCATGCGACTCCACGCAGGGACTTCTTCACAAGCTACAAGTCAGGTGACTATAGGACTGTGAAGATGAGAAATTTTGGCGTATCAAAAATCGTGAGAGTCGGTGATATTTGTGTGAAGACCGATGTGTGCTGCACATTGGTTCTCAGGGATGTGAGGCATATCCCAGACCTTCTTCTCAACTTGATGTCGACGGGAAGGTTGGATGATGATGGCTATGAAAGCCGGTTTGCTGGTGGGCGATGGGAGCTCATCAAGGTTCATTGATCATGGCCAGAAGAAAGAAGTGTTGCACCCTTTACAAGGCAAGTGTCAGTATGTGTAAGGGTGGGTTGAACACAGCGAAAGATTCAGCTATTGACATATGGCACGGGCATCTAGGCCACATGAGTGAAAAAGGGCTTCATCTACTAGCAAGGAAGCGGCTCCTTCCAGACGTGACAGGTACACCTCTCAAAACCTGTCTTGATTGTTTATCAGAGAAACATCATAGAGTTTCATTTATTAAAACTGCTTCTTATGTTAATAAAGTGCATGCATTAGATTTGGTTTATTCTGATGTTTGTGGTCCTATGAGGACAAAAACCTTGGGTGGGGCATTGTATTTTGTTACTTTTATAGATGATGCATCTAGGAAGGTTTAGGTTTATGCTTTGAAATCCAAGGATGAGGTCTTTGGTGTGTTTAAATTGTTTCATGCTATGGTCGAGAGAGAGACAGGTAGATCATTGAAGTGCATCCGCACTGACAATGGTGGTGAATACATTGGCGACTTTCATGAGTACTGCAAGTCCCTGGGTATACGGCATGAACAGACGGTTCCTGAGACCCCCCAGCATAATGGTGTAGCTAAGCGAATGAATCGCATCATTGTTAAGAGAATCAGATGCATGTTATCCCATGCAAAATTGCCTAAGACGTTCTGGGGAGAAGCAATGTACACAGTAGTGTATTTGATAAACAGGTCTCTATCAGCCCCGTTGAATGGAGAAGTGCCTGAGAAAGTGTGGACTGGACAGGATCCATCGTAAAGTCATCTCAGGGTGTTTGGATACAGGACATCCATTCACGTACCAAAGGACGAGAGGTCCAAGCTCGATATGAAGATCAAGCAGTGTGTGTTCTTAGGGTACGGTGATGAAAAGTTCGGTTACAGGTTATGGGATCCAGCCGAGAGGAAGTTTGTCAGGAGCAGAGATGTGGTTTTCTTTGAAGATCAGTGTATAGAAGACATTGGTAAGCCAGAGAAGAACCAACATAGTTCAGGTGAGCTAGAGGACATGGATCCGGTTACTCCTCTCGTGGTGCCTGATGAAGGGGGAGTATAGTAAGGTGCAGAGGACGAGGGAGTTCCTTCAGAAGATGGACCAGGGGAGCAGCCCCGACTTGATCCACCTGTCGAGCCACAGGTGAGTAGGTCATTTAAAGATAGACAGCCGTCCAAAAGGTAGTCAACGCATGAGTACATTATGCTGACTAATGGGGGAGAGCCAGAAGATTATTCTGAGGCCCTAGCCGACGAGCATAAGGGGGAGTGGTTGAAAGCTATACAAGAGGAGATAGAATCCTTGCATAAGAACTACACCTATGACATAGTGAAACTGCCTAAGGGCAAGAAAGATCTGAGCAACAAGTGGGTGTTCAGAAAGAAGATTGAGTAGAAGAATTCATAGACCAGGTTCAAGGCCAGACTTGTGGTGAAAGGGTTTGGTCAGAGAAAAGGCATACAGTTCGAGGAGATATTCTCACCAGTGGTGAAGATGACATCCATATGGGCGTTGCTTGGGTTGGCAGCTAGCATGGATCTAGAGATAGAGCAGTTAGATGTTAAAACTGCCTTTCTCTATGGTGACCTGGAAGAAGACATCTACATGCACCAACCAGAGGGGTTCGAAGTCAAGGGCAAAGAGCATATGGTGTGTAGGCTGAGGAAGAGCTTGTATGGGCTGAAACAAGCTCCACGACAATGGTACAAGAAGTTCGACTTGTTTATGTTGAAACATGGGTATGATAAAACGGAGTCGGACCACTGTGTGTTCACGCGCAAGTTCTCAGATGGTGATTTCTTAGTTCTGCTATTATATCTTGATGACATGCTCATCATAGGAAAAGACATCAAGAAGATTGACAGGCTGAAACAAGAGTTGGGTAAGTCTTTTACGATTATAAACTTGGGTCCGGCTAAACAGATCCTATGAATGGAGATAACCCGTGACAGAAGCAGCAGAAAGCTCTGGCTGTCACAAGAGCGGTATATTGAGAAAGTCTTAGAGCGTTTCAATATGAATGCAACAAAGCCGGTCAGTACTCCACTGGATGGTCACTTTAGATTGAGCGACAGACAGTGTCCCAAGACAAAGGCAGAGGTGGAAGAGATGCAGAAGATACCCTACGTATCAGTTGTAGGAAGTTTGATGTATGCTATGGTGTGTACATGCCTAGACATAGCATATGCGGTTAGTGTTGTCAGCCGGTATCTTACCAATCCTGATAAAGAGCATTGGGTATGAAGTGGATGCTGTGGTATCTAAGAGGCTCATCCAGGTTGAGCTTATGCTATGGTGACGGTAAACCTGTATTAGAGGGCTACACAGATGTAGATATAGCAGGTGACATATACTCCAGGAAGTCTACATTGGGGTTCATGTTCACGTTTGCAGGGGGAGCGATTTCTTGGCAGAGCAAGCTACAGAAGGTCGTAGCATTGTTGACGACAGAGGCCGAGTACATTGCAGTCACAGATGCATATAAAGAGATGCTTTGGATGAAGAGGTTCCTATAGGAACTTAGCCTGAAGCAGGAGGAGCACGTGGTCTATTGCGATAGTCAAAGTGTTATACACTTGAGTAAGAATCCAAGTCAACATTCCAAGTCGAAGCACATAGAGTATCACGCCCCAAAATTCGGATACCCAAATAAGGTGTCCAGGACCCGAATTCCATACCCGTGACTTAAAAATAATAAAAATAATATAAAGTATGACAATTTCATATGCATTTCATTTTCTTCCACATAGCCCAAAACTTTAAAATTCCAAACACAGACTAAGATAACTAATTGCATAGTCTGTTATTACATCGATACATGATTATTTAACTTAACTTGAAATAAGAAAAATTAAGTCAAACATTACTACATTTAGAGTTCTAAAATAAAATAAAATCCATCCTATGTAGAATGACATGCCGCGTGCATCAAATCACATTCATGCTCCACTACTAATAGAAGTACCCTGCATCTTTACAATGTTCATAAACTGAAACGGTTAAAACATAATGAGTTGATAACTCAATAGGATCACATCAATCCCGAGTTGAAAATCTCACAAATATTACCAAATTTAATCTCAACATACAAATCAAAATAAGACGAACATTGGATGTAAAATCATAGATAATAATTTGACATTCATGAATATGAAACGAATAAATTGCTCAACATAGATTTTCTAAGAATATAAAGATTTGGAGTGCCAAAACACTCATGTGTGCTGATATTTTTAGGTGATGACCCACGGTAGAGTACCGGTGTTGATCCTTTCAGGGTATGACCCTCGGCAGAGCACCGGTATAACCTTTTAGGTACAAAAGCCCAGGGCAGTGCACCCATGTATACTGATCCTTTTAGGAATCACCAGTGGCGAGCACCGTGCTTTGATCCTTTTGGGAATGACCACAGGCGAGCACCGTGTCGTGGCTTGATCATTTCGGGAATGACCCTGGGCAGAGCACCCGTAAGAATCATTGTATAAAAAATAATAATTGTTCACATATGATACATCTAACTTATAAGGAAACATTTTAATCAACAATATCAGAGCACCCATAATAAATAATATGGTGATCCTTTTAGGGCATATCACCTGTAAGGATCATTGCATAAAAAATAATAACAATAATTATTATTATTCACATAATAAATATTCATCATCACTCCTAAATAATATCAAATGCAAATAATAATAATAATAATAATATTTGCATTGGTTCAAATATAAAAAAATTAATGTCTAGATTATATAAGGCAACAGATATGAATTTTTCAACGGGGGAATGATCACCTACCTGATATGGAAAAATAGTGTGATGAAAAAAAATAATCTGAAGAGATGTTGATTTTTACGTGCACTAACTTGGATTAATCAACTCTGAACTCGATGCTGGACCCTCACGTATACTCTCCCTTTTCCTGATCTCTCTTTTCTTCTCAAAATCTTTCTTTTGTGATTTTCTTTTCTATGATTTTCTATAGGTAGCATGAGAAATGGGGTATAAAAAAAATAATGCTAGGTGAGTTGGTGGGTTCTGAGTTTAATGGACGGTTTAGATTGAGGAATGGGTCCCACCATGATGATATCATGCATGGTGGATGGGTTCACATCCGCAACCACTGCGGAGAAGTGGGGAAAGAGAGAGAGTCGTGGAGGAGTTGTTGTGGAGAAGTGGAAAGGTGGAAAGCAAGTGACACACATCACTTGCTTTGTTATATATATATATATATATATTTATTTATTTATTTATTTTTGAATGGGCCCCACAGGAGTGATGTGACAAATCCACATCATTCATTCATTTTGCCCATTAAAGTTAGGGCCTGAGCCCAAAAATGAGGGTCATCCACAGCTCAGGAGGGCCACACCAAAGGCAACGGTGGAACACAGCGTTTAAAAAAAAATCGGAGTATTACATAGAAATTCGGTATCACTGGATTGGGGATACTTTGGAACAGAAGGTGTTACAGCTTGAGAAGGTTCACACGGACGATAATGGGTCAGACATGATGACCAAGGCTTTGCTCAAGGGCAAGTTTGAGGTTTGTAGAAACCTGACTGGCTTGAAGAAGGTGGATCCCTCCTGGGTCAAAAAGGGAGAGATTTGATGGGTTTTTTTTTTACCCATCTTCGACCGGTCATGAGCCTCGCTCGGCCCGGTCGAAGGTTTATTTGAACATGGTCGACCGGGGCGTGGAAGACGAGTCGTAGCACGACTCAAAGTCCAGCGACTGTGGACCAATTTTCTCCGGGGTGCTCGACTAGTCAAAGGAGGTGCTCGACCGGTCGAAGGTAGCTCTCGACCGGTTGAAGGTAGCTCTCGACCGGTCGTAGACTCGGTTCGACCAGTCGAGGTTACGCAGATTCGTTCCGCGATTTTGTGCGGATTTCGTGTCGCAAGTCCTTTCACAACTGGAATGCGGAAAGGAGTTTCCCAAAACTATAAAAGGAGTTGCTTAGGATTTTCTAGGTACAATAAGAGGGTTTCTGTTCACTCCCCAAGTATAGGGTTGTGATGTAGTAATAAACTCGGTGAGTCCGAGGTCGAATCCCAAGGGACTGAAACCTATACGTTATCTAAAACTAATTAGAACTAGAACTAGAATGAGATGAAATCTAAATCGATTGTTATTTAAGGAATAATGGTGAAATATTAATGTAAAACTTAAGAAATTCAGAGGAAAGAAACTAGGGTGCCAAGGATCCACTTGTAGCAATTGGAAAGCTACCTTATATGATTCAGGGACACAACTGGAATCAGAGTCCTATCTTACCCAACTGGTAAGAAGAGATTTGTCGGATCTCTGAACTTCTCATGAATCTAATCATCAATAGATACGAATGGTGAAAAATTGGAAGTGCCCCCGTCACCTAACCATGCCCAGGAGACGATGGCAAACAACAACAATCTACCAATCTCATAGCCAATCATATGAGAATTGTCAAAGTTAGGAAGGATTCTGTCACCCAACCATGCCCATGAGACGATGGTGAACAACAGGGTTCCTAAGTTTGCAATCTCAATACATGAAAAGAACATACTCAAAGCTATTGCACATCTACTGTAATTTGAGTCACAATAAACCATTAAAAACTAAAAGTATTCCTTAATAATCAAACTAGAATCTATAAGAGTTCAATAACCATGAATCAAATCAAAGCCACCTTCCTAATCACGCTACAAGCTTCACCTCTTAGCCCTAGCTAAGAGGTTTAGCCTAGCAACATGATTAAGCTAAATCCCTTAAACAAAAATAAAATAAAATAAAAAGAAAAATAAACTCTAATCTCTCTCTTTCTTTCTCGGCCTTCACGACTGCCCAATCCTAGATGATCGACTCCTTTTCTCTCTCTTCACGTTCCCTTTTATAGACAAGAGGAAGATAGGCCGATGGAATGGAGTGCGTCATAAGAGGCTGGAGTCGGTGGCCTCTTTTACGCAGAAGAATCTGCATGCGAAAGGAAACGCAACTCACTTGCGTTTGGCCTGGTTCTTGGGACGATAGAGTAGATGATTTTGAGATCTGAGCCGTTCAGACTCCTTGGTGACCGACGATCGTCCCATAGGAAGACTTTAAACGATTCAGATCAACTAACCGATCATGATCTTGATCATGGAACGGACCATAAGTCTTCGTTTTCCCGTACGTGGATCTTGGTTTCAAACCGGTGCTGAGATGCTCAGTGGGCCCCACGGTGATATTTTTGATGAAATCCACCCCGTCTATTGAATTCCTCGCAAAAAAACAGTCGGGCAGGGATGGTTTTGGTCGAGTTTTGGTGCGGTCCATTGGTGTTTTGCTTCCACCGTCCATCCTGCGTTTGATCACGATTTAAACATGTGTGCACGCATGGGAATAGAAGGACACCTAGGCGAGGGTCACGCCCCTCTTCTTGAGTGAATGGACGGTCCAGATTATCGAAAATATGATGGGTGGGGCCCACAATAAAAAATCGGACGGACACTGTTCGTCCGCTGGTGTCTTTATGCAAGAAAGGGATTTGAGTCGGTCAACGTGTGCTGACTGACTTTATGGAATTTGGTGCACAGCAGGACCACATGCACTGTGTACACGTGCTTCTGGCGTGGGGTTCACTGAGATTTATTCGGAAAATCTGCTCCGTCCAACCTGTTTGCCATATAATTTAAAGGGTTGAGACCAAAAGTGAAGCATTTTCAGATACCAAGCGGGCCCGCCAATTCACTGATTTATAGGCTGATCTATCTGTTGGGTCACTTTTAGAGGGATCCAATGGCTGAAAATTTACTTTTACGGTTAATTTATGGTCCTTAGATCACGTATAAAGTTTCGAGCTGAACTGATGGTGGAAACCTTATGATGTAGCATTCTAGCTGACTTTTAGGCCACTTGAGCTTCAATTTCTCGAATTTCTCGGGTCACCAGCATGTAAATCCGTCGATCTTGGTCCCCTGGGGTCCGTCCCTTGCCTCAGTGAATTCAGAGCGTTAAATCTATACTTTTAGCACCCATTTGTAGTCCAAGCTCCTGAATACACCTTGCATCACAAACATGATTAAAGTAAGGCATTAAACAATATCATGTTCGTAAAAGTAGGTGATAGCTAGAGTCTGATATGCAATATTTGACCCTCAACACAACCCCCAACCAGCATTTTGCTAGTCCCGAGCAAAGCATGCGAAAAATAAGTTGAGAGTTATAGGATAATTTCTATGAACTCGAGTGATTTTTGAATAAAATAAACCAGATGCTAGAATTTTAAGATTCATGAATGTTGGGCATTAATTTCTCCTGACCTCAAGTGTACGGTAAACTTCATAGTCAAGTTCAAAATATTAATCCATCAATTAGGCTAATTTTAAACATTGAGTTCCATGGGTGTATAGTGTAATCTCAACTTATCATCATTAAGATTCACTTCTCTATTTCAGGATATCATTAGTAATCAACAAAAGAAGTCATAATAACCAAAACTTGCCTCACAGATTATCTTTTCATTATTTCAGCTTTTGATTTTTTTTTTTTCATTAAAAGTAACGCCAAGAAGGGGAATCAAATCCTCACCTATAGGGAGCAAACCTATGGTGAAGATCGTATACCCAACCCTTTTTACATATCATCCATGGGGAATTAAATCTACACCTCTAGGGAGTAAACTTATGGTGAAGATTATTCGCCACCCTTTTCTAAAGGTATCTATTTTTTTTTTTTTAGATATTTTCTTTTTCTTCAATTGATCCGGACGGGTAAATTTTTCAGGCTGGTTCCTTACATGCTTAATGATCACTAAGTTACAATTTACTCTCGAACTGAAACCTTAATGTATAAGCGAGATGTGTCCTGTGAAATCATGACTCAATCAATGTTTAAACTTCTAATCATGGGTTAACAATTCAAACTTAACTATGAAATCTAACAGATAATTGAATCCAAGAGTCATAAATTATCAATATCATTTATCTTATAATTCTAAATTAAAGATGCCGTCAAAATCACTTCGAATTCACAGGAAAATCCAGAAAAATTTTAAAAATTTTCACAACTTTCGCTCAAGACCAAGAAAACACTGATTAGGGACCCTAATCTCCCACCCCCAACCTAACATCTACATTGTCCTCAATGTTAAATATATGAGCATGCAATGCACATGGGACGACGAAAGTAAAAGAAAAGTAATGGGAAGATAGTACCTGGACAAAGGAATAGTGAGAGACTTTCCAAGAGATCGTAGCATGAAAGCCGGTCAGCACGAGAGTAAAGACACGAAAGCAAACTATCCTAAAACAATGCAGGAAGCAAACTAACCTAATGGCATAAAACCGACCATCCTAGAACGGCATGAAGCAAACTACCCTAGTCCTATGAAAGCAGGGGAAAAGCTACTCAGTCATGCTGTAAGGTTCCTCTTCCGGCTAATATCTAGATAAGTTCCTCAATAAGTTCCTCAACAGGATCATCCAAAAGCCCTTTTTACAATAGGCTTAGGCGCCCTGGAGCACGACTTTCCAGAGAGACTTATGTACCTCATAAGAAATTTTTCATTGAATTGCTTGAGGTATCCAGAGTATATACGATTCACCTGTGTCAGAAGAAGTTTCAACGTTAGTATCCCATGGTGAATCAGAGACCATAAGTAGATAAAGTTTAGAAAACTTCGCAAGAAGTGATGTAGCCTCAACACATTCCGAAGTGTCAAACTTCGGTTCAATTTTCAGCTCCTCCTCCTTTAATGGTAGACATTTAGGATCAGGGGAAGAGGGAGCTTCAGAATAAGGGTTCTCTCGGTCAGTAATGACTACCAACATGTCATCTTCTAAGGCATCCACTTTATCTTTTAACATGGGATCGTTTGAATCTGCAAAGTGTGTCAAGCAATTCCAAGAGTTGGGAAGTTCAGCTGAGTATGACTTATTTTCCACATTAGAGCTCGTGATGATCTGTCCAAGGAATCCATCATCCTTAACAGTGGATGTATGTACGCTTTCTTGCTCTAGTCCTACACGGACAAATTGAAAATTAATAGGGGAAGCATCGATGTGATTACTTGGTTCATTGAAACTACTCAATCGAAGCGTTGAATTGTCAAACGTGTACAGCTCAGATGATGGCCTCAACTGAGTGGTTTCAAATTCTAGGGTCGTAGTGAGCAACTCGTCCTTCTCCCGAATCACATCATCATTCGATTTAGAGGAGTGGTCCAAACATGTTTCACAAGAGTTAGAAGGGTGGGTTGTAAGGGGTTCGTCCTCCACCTTTAAATCAGACATGTCAGGTGAGGGGAGTGGCTAATTATGACCGATCACTTCGTGTACGTCTTAATCATTGTCCTGGACCAAACTTAAGATTGATTCTAGGGTAATTTGGGCTGCACGTTCATGATCATCATCCCAATACGCATCATCGTCTAATTTTGTGCAGTGCACACTTGGGATGGGATCGCTTTCCTTACATTCTATACCTAAATTCAGTTGAGGTTTGAATAAACTAATCTCTACCTCATCATTGAGATCCTGTGTGTCATGTAAGGAAGGTGTGTCATCATCATTGTATTTGAAAGACACTCATGTATCGCCACCATTCTTTTGAACAGTTATTGCGATCAACTCATCGGAGAATTGAACCATATGCTCATTAATGGAATCCAACTCCTCATTCCAAATTCCAAATTTCGTCAAAAGCGAGTGAGGATCACTTTTCTCACATTGTATTTCTGGATTGGATTGTAGTTGGGATGAGCGAGCTTCCTTTATCCTATCGAGGCGCGAATTGAGTGCTTCCATTGCTTTTCTAATTTCCGAAAGACACTCCATGTTGTGTTGAAATGAGTACTCTGAGATTGTTTCTGGTTGGTTCTCAAAGGTAGGGTATCCAAGAGAATAATCATTAAAATCAATTGGCGGTTCATCTCTCCAATGTTGATGTTTCCACTAATCATAGTCATACGGGTCATAGGTCGGGAGTTGATATGCGTCATCATTCCAATAATTACGTACTATTTTCTTAACTCGTGGAAGGTAATTATTTTCCCACAGATAATTACCGAAGGACTTCTTAATCGGTGGAGCATCATGTTTCGATTGGTTGAAGAAATTTTCAGAAAATATTTGAGGCATAGGTTGTTTTCCATCATTATCATCATACATCAAAAAGCTTTCCCAAGATTTCTTGGCTATCTCAGCATACATACGTTCCAACTCTTGCATAGTAAAACCCTAATTCTAAATCTAATCCTAAGAATAAAAGAAAAAATCCTACAACAATACGAGATCTAAAAATAAAAAGAGAAAGAATTAGAAAAGAGTTACCAGCTTGGAAGTTTTTACGTTAGAATCCTGCAAAAGGAAACAAAAGAAATTAGTTCCTAAAAATAGAAATTCTAAAGTTAGGAAAATATTCTAAGATAGAAATAGAAGGTTAGTTTCTAAAAAGGAAAATAACTAAACTAGTTTCTAAAGACAAAAGAGGAAAGTTCTAAACTTAAAGTTAGAAAATTCTAAATTAGATATCCTAATTCAAAAAATCGAAAAAGTAGAAAACTTAGGAAGGGATTACCAAATTGGAAGATTATGTTAGGCTCCTACAAAACAGGAAACAAGTTAGTTCTAGGATTCAATAGAAATTTAAAACTGAAGTTAGTAAAATCCTAATCTTAAACTAACTCTAAAACTAATTAATTTCAGAAAACGTAACCGTCAGTCCTCGACAATGGCGCCAAAAACTTGTTCACTCCCTAAGTATAGGGTTGTGATGTAGTAATAAACTAGGTGAGACCAAGGTCGAATCCCAAGGGACTGAAACCTGTACGTTATCTGAAACTAATTAAAACTAGAACTAGAATGAGATGAAATCTAAATCGATTGTTATTTGAGGAATAATGGTGAAATATTAATGTAAAACTTAAGAAATTCAGAGGAAGGAAACTAGGGTACCAAGGATCCACTTGTAGCATTTGGGAAGCTACCTTGTTTGATTCAGGGACACAACTGAAATCAGAGTCCTATCTTATCCAGCTGGCCGTAAGAAGAGATTTGTCAGATCTCTGAACTTCTCATGAATCTAATCATCAATAGATACGAATGGTGAAGAATTGGAAGTGACCCCGTCACCTAACCATGCCCAGGAGACGATGGCAAACAACAACAATCTACCAATCTCACAGCCAATCATAAGAGAATTGTGAAAGTTAGGAATGATTCTGTCACCCAACCATGCCCATTAGACGATGGTGAACAACAAGGTTCCTAAGTTTGCAATCTCAATACATGAAAAGAACATACTCAAAGCTGTTGCATATCTACTGTAATTTGAGTCACAATAAACTATTAAAAACTAAAAATATTCCTTAATAATCAAACCAGAATCTATAAAAGTTCAATAACCATGAATCAAATCAAAGCCACCTTCCTAATCACGCTATAAGCTTCACCTTTTAGCCCTAGCTAAGAGGTTTAGCCTAGCAACATGATTAGGCTAAATCCCTTAAACAAAAATAAAATAAACAAAAAGAAAAACAAACTCTAATCTCTCTCTTTCTTTCTCGGCCTTCACGGCTGCCCAATCCTAAATGATTGACTCCTTTTCTCTCTCTTCACGTTCCCTTTTATAGACAAGAGGAAGATAGGCCGGTGGAATGGAGTGCGTCACAAGAGGCTGGAGTCGGTGGCCTCTTTTACGCAGAAGAATCTGCGTGCGAAAGGAAACGTAACTCACTTGCATTTAGCCTGGTTCTTGGGACGATAGAGTAGATGATTTCGAGATATGAGCCGTTCAGACTCCTTGGTAACCGACGGTCGTCCCATAGGAAGACTTTGAACGGTTCAGATCAACTAACCGATCATGATCTTGATCATGGAACGGACCGTAAGTCTCCATTTTTCGTACGCGGATCTTGGTTTCAAACCGGTGTTGAGATGCTCGGTGGGCCCCACGGTGATATTTTTGATGAAATTCACCCCATCTATTGAATTCCTGGCGAAAAAACAGTCGAGCAGGGGTGGTTTTGGTCGAGTTTTGGTGCAGTCCATTGGTGTTTTACTTCCACCGTCCATCTTGCATTTGATCGCGATTTAAACGTGTGTACACGCATGGGAACAGAAGGACACCTAGGCAAGAGTCACGCCCCTCTTCTTGAGCGAATGGACGATCTAGATTATCGAAATAGATGAGTGGGGCCCACAATAAAAAATCAGACGGACATTGTTCATCCACTGGTGTCTTTGTGCAGGAAAGGGATTTGAGTCAATCAGCGTGTGCTGACCGACTTTATGGAATTTGGTGCACGGCAGGACCACGTGCACTGTGTACACGTGCTTCAGGCATGGGGTTCACTGAGATTTATTCGGGAAATCTGCTCCGTCCAACCTGTTTGCCATATAATTTAAAGGGTTGAGACTAAAAGTGAAGCATTTTCAGATACCAGGCGGGCCCCAATTCACTGATTTATAGGCTGATCTGTCTGTTGGGTCACTTTTAAAGGGATCCAATGGCTGAAAATTTACTTTTACGGTTAATTTATGGTCCTCAGGCCACGTATGAAGTTTCGAGCTGAACTGATGGTGGAAACCTTATGATCTAGCATTCTAGCTTACTTTTAGGCCACTTGAGCTTCAATGTCTTGAATTTCTCAGATCACTAGCATGTAAATCCGTCGATCTTAGTCCCCTGGGGTCCGTCCCTTGCCTTGGTGAATTCAGAGCGTTAAATCTATGCTTTTAGCACCCTTTTGTAGTCCAAGCTCCTGAATACACCTTGCATCACAAACATGATTAAAGTAAGGCATTAAACAATATCATGTTCATAAAAGTAGGTGATAACTAGGGTTTGATATGCAATATTTGACCCTCAACAGTTTTCTAAAGCTTTACAAGGGATTTGCTAAAGGGTTTAGGGCTATCAAAGGTGAGAGAGAGAGAGAGAGAGAGAGAGAGAAAGAGAGAGAGGAAGCTTATAGAAGGGAGGTTCTGCTCATGGAGATTATCTACTGTGCAATCTATATCTCAGCGCTTTTATATCCTCGTAATCGGTTAGATCTCTCTGTTTTCTCTATTTCTCTTATTGTTTATCCACTCCTGCGTGAGTGAAGAAAGTCTGTAACGTTCTACTTCATAGTGAATTGTTGATCTAGACGAGGTCCCGTGGTTTTTACCTCCTTGAGGGTTTTTCACGTAAAAATCTCTTGTGTGGTGTATGATTGATGTATTGATTGTTTTCATTGCTTTATTATCCATAATTCTGGTTTGTTCTAGAGGGCTAGATCCTAAGGTTTTGTGCAAGGTCCCCAACATAGCAAACACTAGTAACCTAGCTGATGGGCAAACATGTCATGTGAACAAACTGTTCAAAGGATATCAAAGTTATATGGGCCCCACAATGATGTATTTATCATATCTACACTATTCATACAAGATCATTATAAATATGAGTAATTTCCAAGGCTTAAGTGGTCCACGCCACAAATTGCAATGGGACACAAATTCTCACTATTAAAACATTCGTAGGGCCCACCATAACATTTACTTTCCATCCAATCTGTTCATAAGGTCACACAGACCTGG
Source organism: Magnolia changhungtana (assembly GCA_030180095.1). Lineage (NCBI taxonomy): Eukaryota > Viridiplantae > Streptophyta > Magnoliopsida > Magnoliales > Magnoliaceae > Magnolia > Magnolia changhungtana. The sequence continues at coordinate 20,206,539 of JASAUF010000444.1, read as the reverse complement.
ATGAAGAGAAAGAAAAAAAAAACAAATATCATATTGATCCAAAATTTCTGTGACCGGCAGAAGGGTTTCAATGGCAAGCGTTCAATCCTCCACTATTTTTTACCGTGTTGTCCACTTGATTTTTAGATCTGTATTATTTTTCAGCTCAAGCATTACCACTAGCTCACCAAGTGAACAAACGGTTTAGATATAACTAATACCTCACGATGGGACCCACAGAACTTGGTGACGTCAACACACCAGCCAATCCGTTTCCGATTTTACGTAGTTTCAGTCGTTTACCCAACGTTAGTTAAAGTAACCCAGCAGTACCCGCGCGGTCCCATGCCTTTTTTAAACTTTCCCTCTATCCGATCTTTCTCTTACCTCCTTTCCTGCATGTGAGTCGCACGTGCCACAGTAGTATATATACACACACAGACATCCAAGGAGAAAATGCCGGAGATGTGCAAAACTGCACATGCCATTTGAGAAAGAGACGGCACGCTTTTCAATAAGGCCAAAAACATTTTCGGGAGTTATTTAATACTCCGCATACTATCACACTTGATACTCAGGCGCTCGAAAATGTTACACGTGGCATACATGAATAGGTAGGAACCGGAATAGACATTCTCTGGCCTAAAAGATCAACCGGTTCCGGTCATCATCAGGTAGGTCAGACTTGTACAGTGAATATAGAGTAGGACATTTTCCTTTGTTATCCAGTTTTACTCAAGAAGTGGGGCCCACCTTAGGTGTATGGCCCACAGGATAAATGGCCTGATCTATCATATGGTCTCCACGTGTGGCTTAACCGCGAAACATAAATCTCAATCTGACGCAAGCGATTAGACTTTAGAATTCCTCTCGCAATTGTCCATGACGTGAAATGGATTTTGGTAAGCAGGAAGCCTGTCTATCGCTTCTCTGAGGACAAGGACTTGATATGCATGAGATCCAGACCGTCCATCAGGTACAACATCTCTATTTTCACCTTGATCCCGAAATCAGGATGATCCGACAGTCACATAGGCCATCCGAGACGGAATCATACCTAAAACCTCTAAAATTCACATGTTATGGCCTACCTGTATTTCGCAATAGCTTGAATTTTGGATAATTCTTTCATCCTGTTTATTTAAGTCAGATGAATGGACTAGATGAAATATAGACACCAGAGTTGGACTTATGTAGAACTAACGGTGACCATTCCATCCAAACCTTTTCCTTAGGTGTTGCCTACCTGAGTTCTGTTTCATCATGAATTATATGGTACAAGATAAATGAGAGACAGAATACCTGATGAGCGGTTTGGATCTACTGAAAGTTCCATCCACGTGGCAGTAAACGAAGTCCCGGCGTACGTACGCTAATTACTGTAGCGGAGTTTTATATATATTTCTCACATTCCTTCTCATGGACATAAACAAAACGGGAAGCCGTACTCTGCTAAAATCTTTGTCGGAGGCGCCATGTCTTTTCCTACGCACCCCCCCTCTCTTTTCTCTCTCCTTCTCTACTTCTTTTCATCCTCCTTTTTTATCCTTGTCTTCTTTTGTATCCTTCCACCAAGAAACTCCTCTCCTCTTTTGTCTTTTCTCCCTGTTCATTCTCTCTCTCTCTCTCGTTTTGCTTAGTGGCAACCCACTGGCCCCACATTCTCAATGATCCAATGATCGGAACCGTCCATGTTTCGGATTCTATAGTATACGGGTCACCCAAAATAAAAATATCATTCATGAATGGTTGTGACAGTCACCATCTGTAGATGTGTTTTAAAAGTCAAAAGAAAATTTTCAGTGGCTCGCATTCGACTCTAAAATCTGATCCTGAGTGGACCGTTGTTATAGTATATAAGTTACTTGTTGTACTGACAATAATTGGACGGCTCAAATCGTCTATCTCAACATGTGGGCCTAGTCAATACTCTGTGGGCCCCACCATGATGTAGTTTAGGAAGTAGTGGAGTGATGAATATTCTTACGTCTAAGGCCCACCATGATTTTTATTTTCCATCCAACCTGTTCATAAGATCACAAAGACATGTGCGAATGTAAAACATAAATATCATCTTTATCCAAAACTTCGGCAGCCCTTAAAGATGTTTTCAATGGTAGGCATTCAATCCCCACTATTTCCTGTAGTGTGGTCCACTTGAGCTTTGGATTTGTCTCATTTTTTGGGATCATCCCCTAAAATTATCTGGAAAAACGGATGGACAGAGTGGATGAAATACATACATCATGGTGGGGTCCACAGAGTTTTGCCACGTATACACAGTACATACATTGGTGTTGTGTTCGGTGCTGTGTTCTACACCACGCAATCCGAGTCCGCATTCATCACCGTTCCAGTGATTGCAGTGAGTGGTCCCCGTCGTGGATAGGGCATGGCCAGAAAATCGTACTCATCTCACAATCGTAACCGTTTGATCAGAAGTAAGTTGAAAAGAAGTCAGCATTCCAAATTCAAATGGAAATATCAGATGGTTAAGACCGTCCGTCGGTGTGATATTTTGGCAAAGCTCTATCCATGTTGGGGTACACGATTTGGATGGTCTAGATTGACATAATCTATGCCATGATACATCGGTTGTTAGGGGGCCTTGTCATTTAAAAAGAATCTTGGCATTATCCAACCATGGGATCGGCAACCCCACCAAATGGACGGTAGAAACATAAGCAGCGGTCCCCATTCAGGTCCTCAAATCAGGTGGTTGGATCGTCCAATCCGAATGTTTTTTTGGCAATGACCCATCGGTGATGGGGCCCACCAGATGTACAATCCCGACCATCCTTACGTAATATGGTTGAGCCCAATCCTCGCATGTCGTCCTGTATAACAAGCATGTGGAAGATTGCGTGAGTTTGCAGGAGTACACGTGCCAACCTAGCAGCTTTGTTGTACATCTGAGCGTGCATGAGGTGCGTGCATGAGGTAGACCTACCGTAAAAATGATATGGCACAAAACTTAGATTGGTCAACACATAAGGTGGGCCATCCAATATTCCTAAACCCCGGACAGGTAACAAAAACTTGCCAATGGTCTCCATTCATGAACTTGCCCATGTATCCCAATTGATGAGTATACTGTCCTTGTCTTTGTGCTAGGTCATCTTCATGGTGGCCCACCTTATGCAAGGTTGAGATGTTACACGCACATGTTAGGTTGGCAGGTGTGCTGTGTAAAGGTGCATGATGACCTATATTTTCCTTTTCACCTATTATTGGCTCTGGACTGATCTGCACTCGAGACGTTTGCTACCCGGCATTGTGTCGATGGATCACGTATGTTAGACATCTGAGCCTGCAGCAAGTGGGATGGATGGTGTATATCCTCGCCAAAATATCACGCTGGTGTTACATTAAACCCTCCACACCAACCACACCAACCGCATCATATCCGAGCGAATACGTGCTGGTTTAAGAGGGCCGCTCAATGCCCCACGTTAAATACAAATCTTACGTCACATTACATTTATCTTTTCACTTATCTTAACATAGTATAGCATATCTTAGTCATAGCATACATCGCTACTGTTATAGGTGAAAATTAACTGACCAAGTCAATCGTAATGAGAGAGAACACAAAGCACAAGTAAAGGGGGTCGGATGCTCGGCCCTGACAACCGAGCACGACCTCCACAATCAGCTCGACCATCAACCACTCAAACTCTATTCACGTCTTGCTATTGCGACCACCGAACAACTATAAGTATCAACCCAACAAGCCTCGAAGAAAGGCCCAACCACAATCAACAGTTCAACTAATCGATAGTTCAGCTCAGTCTATAGGACATCGGCCAATCCGACCTGAAGATCGGCATCGACCATAACAATTTACTTCTCGTATCGATGAATCAGAAGAGATGTCAACTGGCAAAGACATTTGGAAACAACAATTAGTGGATATTAGTATTGTCACTAGGATTTAGTGTCTACCGCAATTTCCTCGGAAGCCAACCACTAGGAGATATCCTTTAATACAGGGAGGATTAGTCCTCGAGATTTTCACCGAGAATCAAGCTGAAGATAATACCTTGGGTTCTGGGGATGATCCCATCTATGATACGCAACTGAGTAGTAGATTCATTGCCATGTACATAATTAGCACTGAAACTCGACTATAAATAAGAGCCTTATCAACAGTGAAAGGTACATGCATAAAAACTCTAAGTTCTGTTAGACCTAGATTGTCTTCTCTAACTTTGGCATCGAAGGGTCCTCTGTTAAAGCTAGGGCCTCCATGGTTGTTTGCTTTTGCAGGTGCGCAGTGATCTAGTGAAGACATCCAGATTACAACATCCACAACTATTGTCCAACGTCCATCACTAAAGTACCATAGAATTAAATTAAATGTCCACAAATTGATGGATTCTCGATCAACTAAGTTCTTACTTAGGTAATCACACTTCTCTGGATACATCATGTTGACCATTCACCTAAATCATAAGTTCTTATAGATGGATCAGATATTTATCTCTTGTTTGTTTATTTTTACATGTTATTTTTCTTATTATGTATATTGTAATGCTCCACATATTTAAATATTAATAAAAATCAACATTGTATAGACTTTCTTTTATTTATTTGTTCATTTTTATTGTCTTGAGAAATTTATTGCAATTACCGGTGAAAGAATAAATCTTTAGATATAAGTAAAAAAGAATCTATCAAAAAAGAACCGGTGGTTAAGAGAATAGTTGAATCCTGCATCGAGTCCATAATCAACCTAACTCAACAATGTGCACTAGCGTTCAATCAAACGTTAAGTTGAGTACAACTCTGTCACGTTTGCACGAGCTATTGATCACACATGTAACCTTGTATTTGATTGAATTCAGCCAACCAGGTGGGTCGCAGCATGCCGAATAAATGAACTAATGGCTAGAAAAATAATTAACCCTCAGTTTGCTTTCTACGTAGTGGCCCACCGAGACAAGGGAATTGTCTGATTTTTTTTTTTTTATAAGAAAACTAAGCATTATTTCCAACATCGAGGAACGCTCAGACCTCACACACGTGTTCTGCTTGTGGATGCGCAGGGCCCTACACGCGTGTGGAATTAGCAAACCAGAACAAAATATTTTCAGACCTGAGTTTCTGGCCAGACGATCTAAACTATGGCCTCACCAAAAAAAAAAAAAACACTTTAGTCCACCTGAACAGCTTGGATGTGCTGGTGGAGGGATGCGGGCCGCCTCCGAATCTTCTACAAAATTGTTGTACGCAGAGAGTGCAACATCCAAGCTCTGTGGGACCCACCTTGTTGTTTTCGTGATTTCTACTTCGTCCATCAGGTGCTCACCTTCATTTTCATCCTGCATCCAAACGTTCAGTCCTATTCAAAACCAAGGCGGGCCACACAATTGGAAACAATGTAATATCAAGATCCAAATTCATGTGGTGTTGCCCGCCTGAGTTTTGGATCAGCTTACTTTTAGTCACGTACCAGAATAAAAGGTCGAATGGGTACATAGAAAATACAGTGGGTCCCACAAGCAATGCATGGTGAGTCTCCATCCCCACTGTTCCCTGTAGCATGGCCCATCTAAGCTCTGATCGGGCTGATTTTTTGTCCAAGTGTCTAATATTAAGTGTACAACCTGATGGACGGAATGGATTTCACATACACAACACGTTGGACCCACAGAGCTCAGGTATTCCACGCACTGCGTGCAACAGGTGTTTCAGTCCCTTTATTTTCTGTCTGGTTCCACTTTTTTTTTTTCTTTAGCTTGCTTTCCTCTCATTGCTTTAAATCACAGAGGGCAGTGTCTTTTGTTCTTTGTACCTGAATTTAAATAAGTTTACATTGATGAAAAGAAATATTTTAGCAGAGACTTCAAAATCCAAGGTCAGGTGGTGGGGATCTCGTGGTCCTTAATTCATATGGACTTAGATAAGTGTCACGATGCACATATACCATCCATGTAGGGCCAATCTTTGCTGGATTCAAACCATTGATCGGCACTATATATAGTGCATGGGGTTGGTCCCAAAATCCTTCTGGATTGAAAGTTCCTAGACATTCAATCTTTGGCCCATTTTTCTACATCATTACTGATTTTTTCTTAGCTGTCTGTTTGTGGACCACTGATTGAATGGTTACTACCTTTTGATGTAGAAGATTCTTTGTTATACCTATCCATATTGGGTCCCATCGTATCAATGATATGGACTACATCCATAGGCCGCGTTTGCATGGAATTAGAACGTCAGAAGGTATTGTTAAGTAGTGGACACAGGACTTGTAGCTGGGACATATATATATATATAGCTCAATGCAGTTCTAATTCGATCTGGTGAGAACCTTTTTAAGAACTCATCACACATGATGTGAGCCTAAAATCTATGGTCCACGTGATGCAGCATCCATAAAAGTCCCAAAGCTTGATCTAAATTTTTAATGGACCATGATAAAATAAAATAGTTTCCTTCTTTGATCTGCATCTCTCTTTAACATGGTCCATCGGAATTTTGAATAAGGGTAAAAATTGGTCCATGAGAGGTTCATGAGGTGCTGACTGTGTTAGATTGAAATCTCAAAAATCAGCCTAATATAACTTAGATGGGTCACACCAAAGAAACAATTGGAAGTGATTACCCACCAAAGAAACTTCAACATGGATGTGGGGTCCACCATATTGTGTGTAAGCCATCCTAACTATTCATCGGGTGAAACCCACCAGGATGACAGGACAAACCAAAACTAAGGCCATTCCAAGAATTAGGTGGGCCACACCATACGAATATATAGGTTCTAATAGTAATTGCGTATTTCTCCCTGTGGTGTGTCCCACCTGAGTTTTGGATTTATATGATTTTTGGTCCATACGGGTGGGCTCTACCTCTCCAGATTCATGGTTTGGATTCCACATAGACACCACAGGTGGGCCCCAACAGCTCAACCGTATGGTAATTACCATAGATTCGGACGTAGGTGACACTGCCCATCACCCTTATCAGTACTCCACAGTCCATATGCATAATTGCACGAAATTCAAAAATAATAATTTCTATTGAAATAGTTTTTTAAACTAAGCCACAATGTGATGTACGCTACCTCCATACGCTCCTCTGCATGCTGACGCGCACGTGTCAACCTGACACATATATAGGGCATCCGAACCGTGTATCAGATGTGACCCATATTAGATAATGGTGAAAGATTCAGGGACGCCAACTATCCCGTGGGTCACACATGCCCAGAAACAAGATACAACCAGAATTTTCTCACCGTTCATTGTTTTGGTACATACATGTCCCATCTGACAGTTCAATGGCCTCTTCTTTAATCAAGTCATGATCTAAACAATGAATCCCACTTGATCCACGGTTGAGATCTCCTATACATGCACTGCACGTGTGTCCATGTGTGGAAATGCACGTGGAAGGTTGGCATTGCGACTAACAAACCTCTGCTGAAAGTGTAGGTACGACTGAAAGAGCATCCATTTTCCACTAGCAGCTTTGGATTAACCCATGCATGCGTTGCTTACAGGATTCCTTTGCAAACACTTTCCATTCCCTAGATATTCTCTATATTCATCTTTATCATCTCTAGGACACTGAGGTGAATTGAAGCACACGTGCCAATGTGGCACACGTATGCCAGATCCAAAGCAAATACTTTGTGGGTCCGACTGAGAACACTCCCTGGTCCATAAATCAGACCAACCCACTTACCAGGTGGGCCACACCTGAATGAGGAAAATGGACATTTTGAAAGAAAATCACCAACAGACTGTATTCACCTGATGAGTGGACAGGATTGGGTTTGATCATGTTAAGCCCCGGACGCCCCATATCTGATACACGTGTGAAGATTGCCATGGCTTCCATGACCCACCTCTTCAATCTCCCCGCACGGCAATCACTTTAGCATTTCTCTTACACTTTTAAGAATCCCTAACCCTAAAAACCAGATTTGACATAGCTAGCATAGCTACAAAGCATGCTATAAGTAGCCACTTTCTCCCTATTTGAACAAAGCACAAAAGATCATTTGTCCCTTGCAACATTTTATAGGGATAATACACAAATGGGGCCCATGGTTCAGCAATCCAAGCCGTTTATCTAATGAACCCCACTGTAGATAGCCCATTAACCAGAAACCTCCCCAATTGAAAATTTCTAACCTATCTATATAGGTGGCCAGTAATTAGACGGTTAAGAGAGAAAATACAGAAACTGTCCACATTCAGCCAAGAAAAGGACCAGTCTTGACAATTTTTTATTTATGGACCGTATATGTTGGGTCTTATCATGTGGATATTGGTTTAGTGAACCATGGCCACACTTGTACGGACTAAAACCCGAAAGTCACCATACAAAAACTCTCAGCCAAGCATTGTATTATATCTCGTTAAAAGTCTATCTGAGGTTTGATCATACCTTTGTGTAGGTCTACGTGACTTCCATTCACCTTATTCACTTTCTCTTTAGTCAAGTGCACGAAATTCATATGCTTGAGAATCTGTAAAATGCTAAGCATCTTTTTTATTTTTTCCATTTGAAATCTCAAAAGATCTATATCATAGTCCTTTGAGTTTTAATGGGCATTAGTGATAGGAATGTTGCTACTCTAGTGGACAACCATACGACATGTTAATATCGAACCATGTCCCGTATCTTGCTATTGTCGGCTCCGTAAATTAGGGTTACCATGTTTATCAAATTCCAAATTGATTTGTCAATACCTGAATTAGATAAGTTCCAACCTTTCAATTTTCCATGTTTTGAGGTGCGCCACTTGATATAGAATCCGTGACTCATCGATGCAACCTTTGGGTCACTGGTCTGATTGATTTTACTCTAGTGAAGAGTTCTTAGGCTATCGTTAAAACCCTAGACATAGGTATGCTGGTGCCATTCACAAGCTAGGGAAATTTCATTAAGGTTGCCTACTAGGATTTACTAGCAGTAACGACAAAAGCTCAATCACTAACCAATCCTACAATGAGTGGACAACCATATGACAAGTTGATATTGAACCATGGCTGGAATCTTGCTATTGTCGGCTCCCTAAATTAGGGTTACCATGTTTATCTAATTCCAAATTGATTTGTCAAGACCTGAATTCAATAAGTTCCAATCTTTCAATTTCCATGTTTGGAGGTGGGCCACTCGCTATAGACACCACGACTCATTGATGCGACATTTGAGTCACTGGTCTGATTGATTTTTACTTGAGTGAAGACTTCTTCGGACATCGTTAAACCCTAGACATATAGGTACACTGGTTGCATCCACAAGCTCTGATGATTTCATTAAGGTTGCCTACTAGGATTTACTAGTAGCAACAACAAAAGCTCGATCACTAGCCAATCCAACAATGAGTGGCAAATTATTCAATCTTTAATTGCTAAAATCCATAGCAACTCTAAGTTCTGTGGTGATTAGTCGATGTGTTTTGGAATGATGATCACATGTACTAAGCTAACCAAATTAATGTAGCCCATTGAGAAAAGGTTATGCTGTTCTTAAAACTGATTTTGGTATTGAAAGCAACAGTAGATGCTGGGTGTCGGAAGATCACTTGCAATGATGAAATGACACAGTAGCGGCATCCATAGAAAATACAAAATAGTATCTAGGAATAGACTTTACTAAAGCATATGGAAGAAAATGACATGTCGGATTTCCGAAGCACTACAAGTGGCTTGTTTGATGGCTTTGCAACGACGCTTGTTGAAGCGTCTTAATTAAAGTTAAATTACCACATTGAAAAAGACTTTTTCCCTCTCTCATATTTGTTATGACCCTCATCGTTATAGAATCACACTATTAAATCTCAAATATTTAGGGTGTGTTTGATTGCACCAAAATTCATGAAATTTGTGCCAAACTAGACTAATTAATCATGAAACTTCATGATATTTGGTGCAACCAAACGCATCCTCACATAAATTTTGCTATTTGAATTTGTAAATCTCTCACCATTGTTAGGTAAGTTATTCCTTTAGAAAATCTATATGCACTTTCCTTGAGATATGGAGTAGCATGTTAGCAATCCCAAGTCACATTCAAGGAAATGATTTTTAGCTAAGTAAAGAAAGTTGCACCATTTTACACTAGGGCAAACACATTAATGTTACAGGCAAGATTAGATAAAGAAACTCCTTGAGAAGCAAATGACCATATCTTGCAGATTTTTGCCATACAAGAGCATTATTATTATTTATTTATTTTCACTTTCCATAAAGAAATGATCATATCTTGCAGATTTTTGCCATACAAGAGCATTTAACAGTTTTGATAAGCCTACAATATCTCCTCTACATACTGCCATACTTGTGTAGAGAACATCCAAGCTATGCATCTAATAGACCCACCATGCGGATTGGCCTTAGATATGAAAAAAACAAAAAACAAATATAGACCACTGGCATCATCAGCATAATGGTCATCATAGTCATATTGTCAGGATTCATGAGAAAAAGCTGTGGCCAAAGTCTGATAAGGACTACTAACCCACAACTTGTTATAAAAGGTCTTAATTTCTTACATCTGTGGCCTATCTAATGAGTTGATATATGTGGGTCAGTTAATCTACAGGTGAGATAACATGATGCACGGCTCAGATTTACCACACGTGGCCTGCGTGAGGAGGTGTGTGTGTGAGATTAGCAAACCTTGTAAAAGTCTATCAATCATTTTCAACCTACAAAAAAAATTTCTACCTGCACAAAGCCAACTAAAATAACTGATCCCAAGGTCCTACGCCATTGCTTTTTTATACTATTATTCTCTCCTTCCTTTGTCTTTTGATGTAAAAAGAACTTTCCAGTTTCCACCATTCAATATAAAAACCATTTCTTCAGGCACTCATTTCAAACATCTAAGATGGTGGGGAGACTATCACTTTCCCTAGCCTAAAAAATTCTCCATACAATCAGTACATTATTTAATAGTGTGATGATCCAGTGCCTCAAGTGTACATGTGTATGATGATCTGAACCATTCGTCATGTGGGCTTTTCTATTTATCAGAGTAAACAAAATTTCCTTAGCCAGATTATCTTGACCATCTAATAAATGAACTCTTCTCACACTGAATGTGAACCATTGACCGTTGTCTGCAACTGTGTAAAGGGTTTGGTTTCCCAAAGAGTGTGATTTTTGGGTCTATTGTCCATTTACTATTGGGCCTACAAAATGAACGGTTCTTTTCTCATCCACTTATGCCAGGAATGCGGCAATGACATCAGGGCACGGTACTTTTCATACTTCCATATGTACTGGATCAGCTCCCATATATATTAATTAGATTACTATATATAAAAGCAGAGACTCTTTGCAATATTGGCCGGATTTGTGCTGGAAACCCTAATATTTTTCATGATCCAAATGCTGGTTTTCTTTTTTAAAAAAATAAAAATAGTGGGATGCACGCGAGTGTCACAGCCTCACAGGCATGTTTGGACACATGGGTCCGTGACAAAATACGGAGGAGTTGTGTGGATGTTTGATTTTATTGAAGGATAGAGAGAAATGGGAACTTATTCTCTCAGTACTGTTTTTATTGGCATTAGATGTGATCATAAAAACAAATAAAATCTAAGTGCCTGTTTTGGGCAGATGAAACCCAATTTTGCTTTTGGAAATGCATTCCATTTCCCTCGGAATGACAACGAAATGGGCGAGGCGGGAAGGCCACAGACACCATATGGTCAGTTGTTGTCTGAATCCAAAATCCTATTTTGTAATTGTCTACCCAAACAGGCCTTAAAGTTCATTTCCATTTATCAGTATTAGTACTATAGTTTGGTGTTTTAGTTCAGGTGTGGTTGTTGTAGGCATGAGTCAAGGAGAGAAATTAGAATCTTTGCAAATTATGAAACGTGGGGCCTAGCTTTCATAATCCAGACGACTGATACTACACAAAATCCTACTAGGCTGGAAGATCCCAGCGACCCATCTTGAAACTTTTTTCAGTTGAGTGTGGTGCGTTTGTATTTCTGATCTTCTCAACAATCTATCCGAGGACAACAAATTGAGTGACTCAGATTGACCTATCAAAGAGCTTTTTTTCTTTCTTTCTTTCTTTCTTTCTTTCTTTTTTTTTTGTTTATTGGACCTTGTGTTTTCCAAACCCAAGGTGCAAGTTAGCATGTCATACTAGGTAGTTTTGTTTTTCCTAAAAGTGTTTTTGTTCCATATGGGATAGAAAGAGGGTTTGGGAAAGCCTTTATAATATTAAGTTAGGTTTGGAAAAGCCTTTATATTAAGTTCTTCTCTTAAAAATTTATAATGAAAACCAAGAGAATATAATGATTTGGGAACATCTTTGCACGCTCATGTAGTGGGGGTCTTTGATCTAAGCCTCTTTTGGTTTTTTTTTTTTTTTTTTTTGTTTTTTTTTTTTTCCATTTAATAGCTTCATTTTGTTTACAAGTTTTAATCTTTAGTAACACCATGTGTGTATAAAACATATATAAAACTGTCGTGCGTGAGTTAAAATTTGTTGTGTGCAGATATATCAGTGTGTGCCATGCGTACTCCACATTTATTGCCTGTATCTTTTGTTTCCTGTTTGTTTTTCCGTTTTTAAAACGATAACAAACACAATTTCAACTTTGCTCTCTCTTCTCTTCTCCATGTACTCTTTATTTCTTTAGACAAATAAAAAGATAACTATATATTTTTTTTCCAGAAAGGTGACTATGACTTCGAGCTGCTTTTTTTTTTTTTTTTGCAGAAATCTTCTTCTTAGTATTAATATAAGGAAAAGATTACAGCCATTCGGGTGGGCCAACAAAAAACCCAGACTTCAAGCGGCTTTGAGTGTGAGTGCACCTGATTCAAACCAGCATCTAAATGACAAAACTACTTTAACCCAGTGCATCAAGGATCAAATTCTTGTGAAGGTAAATTTATCTTTAAAACAATTAATATAATATAACTAACTCTCCCACTCTCATTTTCATTTTTGACTTTCTCTAAATTTCTATTCTTTTGGTTCTTTGTATATTGGAACCAACACAGATTACCTAACATTAATGTGCCTCTTCGTCAGAATTGAAAACACATGCAGAACGTGGATAATTACTTTTAGAGATCAGTGCTGCTCGATGGATTTTTGACTTCTCTAAGTCTACTCTAATCTGGTTTGGCACCATGGGTTAGAAGTCAGATTGCCTAGTGAGTTACTCAATATGCTTTTATCCTACTAAGTAAACTCCATTGGGCCCACCATGAATTCATGTGGTTTATCCAGCCATCCATCCGCTTTTTTATCTCATTTTAGCAGTTGAGCCCAAAATTGAAACATATCCAAAGCTCAAGTAGGCCATACCACATGAAACAGTGAGAATAATTATTTCTACAGTTGAAACCTTCCTAGGGCCCTAGGGCCCACAGTGACATTTATTTGTCATCCAACATGTTCATAAGATCACAAGGACATGGATAAAGGGAAAACATAAATATCAGTTTGATCCAAAACTTGTGTCGCCTTAATGAATTTTTCAACTGTTAATGTTCAATTCACACTGTTTCCTGTGGTGTGATCCACTAGAGCTTCGGATATGCTCGATTTTTGGTCATTAAATTAAAATTAAATTATAAAATGGATGGACGGAGTGGATAAAATAAATACATCATGATGGGCCCCACAGCCACCTGAGCTGAGTCGGACTACTAACGATCAGCAGAGTCACCACAGGACTCAAGACCGAGCAAGTCAGTCGTGTTTGCCAGGTCTGAGCAAGTCCATCCGAGTCGCTGTCTTAAAACCATGATAGCACACGATGAGTTTCCCGAAACCCAAGGTGCAAGTTAGCATGACCCCTTAGTTCTGTAGTACTAACGAACTCTGCACGCACTCATATGTAGAAACATGATAGTACCAAACGCATGCCACTGCCTGATGGTGCATGGACCCAACGACTAATGTATTCCTCAGCAAGACGCACATGATAAGTGGTGGAGCCCTCGGCGTGCATGTTAGCACAACCCTTCCAAATAGGTACAAGGCCACCTACTGGCCCACACCTTTAAAACTGACCATGACCTCCAAAGATTACAATTAGCCAGGATTACAATTTGCAATGATTGCAATCTGCCAGAACTTCCAAACGTGCCCTCTGTTCTTATTGGCAAAGCTGCCAATGCATGGAAGGTGGACCAAGGAACGTACAGCAGAGCAGCTTAGTGGCATGTTTGGGTGTACCGTACGTCCATCAAATGGGGGAGTGTAACCCGTTCCGATTTGCATTTGGGACACCTCAGAAAAATGGAAACCGTTCCTCTTTTTATGATAGATATTTGTCGGAGACCAGCTTTGATCTTGATCGATATTTGGTGGGCCACAGGCAACATTACGCAAATGGGCCCATAAAGGATTCGATGAGTACAAAATCATTTGGCCGGCAAAGCAACCGTGCTGCTTTATTTTCTCATAAATGATATTTTTAAAGCCCAAACTGTAATTGAGAGGAATTAAAATTGGTTTGGTTCAAAAATCTGTGGCCGTTGATTGTGGGAGATTCATTGAGAGTCGTCAATGTACAGTTTGCTGATAATTCCATACGTGGGCTCATGGTTTGGTGATCCAAACCGTTGAATCGATAGGTCTACCATGGACTTGAGAGGCCCCACAATCCACAGTTGAGTGGGACGGTTTCGATTGCCGTACAACTATGACATATTAACTGTTGAATTGGTGATTTGAATGGTTTAGATCGCCCTAGTACTATGTGACGTGTGCGTGGTTGAAACCAAGTGGTCGATAATCCACAGTTGAGTCTGCGGTCTGGAATGTGTACTGGAATGCAATACAACTATAGTGGACGGTTGAGTCGATGATTTGGACGGTTTGAAACCGTCGACGTTTGCGTGGTTGAAAACCATCGACAGTATGTCAGGAATTTGGATGATGTGGATTGCAATATAACAATGCCGTGTGAAGGGTTGAAGCCAAGTTGTCCACCGTCAGAGTCTGGAGTCATCAATAGGACTGCGACGCATGGGAAGCTGACCCTCACTCGTTAGCATGCGACGCGAACCCAAAACCAACGGTCATGAAAAACGGCTACTTGTCGTTGCGAGTAGACCGCAGTGGAAGACCCGCGTCAACGCGCTGGGAATGAACGGCCCACGTCCGCATGAAATCACGTACTCCGCATCAGATGTGTTAATGCACTCGTGGAACACGTGGGTGTGATCTGATCCATTCATCGGACAGGGAGAGAATCTTGGGCATATATGCCTCACAAAAGAAACGGTCAGGAACACTAACCGACGGTCAATATTGTAGGTCATGTTTGAACAGTGCCCCAAACCTGCCAATGGCTCGGATCTTGCTCAAGGGTTCAATGTCGCACATGTGAGGATGCCACGTTAGCTCACGTGAGCACGTGCAGCCCAGCAAAGCAGGCGGCTTTTGGTGTGCGAATCCAAGCGCTAGATGACGAAGTCGAACTTAGGCAAGTCAGCGACGCACATGTCCCCACACGTGTAAAAGCAAGGGAGGAAAATGAAAGCGGAAGAGAAAGACGAAAAGAAAAGAGCAAAAGATGAGATTGACACTGTAACCCTAGGCTGCCCGTGACCGTCCGCTATAAAGAGATTATGATCTTCGACCTGGGTATATGCATTGATACTAGGTTTTGTGTCTGTACAAGCTGAGATTATGTTTAAGTTATCCAGACGATTGATCTGATAGGGACCACTGTGGATGAATGATGCTTCAAAAATCTCCTCGATATAAGAACCCTCTAGCTGTGATTACCGACTTTAAAATAGACGGCTGAGGAGAAGTACACCAAAAGCCCATTCAACTGATAAAAGGGTAGCCGATTTCGTACTGCGCACGGAGTAAATTCTGTGTGGCCCACCGTGATTTATGTGTTTTATCCACTCTGTCCATCCATTTTACCATATTATTTTAGAAAAGAAACCAAAATTGAAGCATATCTAAAGCTCAAGTGGACCACACCATAGTAAACAGTTTGAATTGAATGCTTACCATCGAAAACTTCTCGGTGCCACATAAGTTTTGAATCAAACTTATGTTTGTATTTTTCCTTCCTTCATGTCTGTGTGACCTTATGAACAGGTTGGATGACAAATAAACATCATTTTGGGCCTTAGGAAGGTTTCAATGGTGAACATTATTATTCCCACTGTTTCCTGTGGTGTGACACATTTGAGCTTTGGATATGCTTCAATTTTAGTCTCCTGTACTAAAATGATCTTAAAAAATGGATGGACGGAGTGGATACGACACATAGATTCATTATGGCCCCATTTACTCAGTACACAATCCACTTGCTGATAAATGATCACATATGTTCAGATGTACGGTAAATAAAATCTGTTCGAGACACGTGGGTCCCACCATCAAATTTAAATTCCATCCAATCCATCCATTAGATGCTCCTCCCAATTTTAGTCATACATCCAAAAATTCAGACTGATTCATAACTTATGTGGTCCACACAAAAGAGAAAAATGGGGAACATAGGGGAGGGCCGGAAAAGCCCTCCGTATAAATTTTCATATGGAATGTAGGGTCCACCGTATTGTTTATATGTCATTCAACCCATCCATCAGGTGCTCCCCGTCAGGATGAATTGACACGCCGAAGCAGAAGCCATTTCACGATTTAAGTGGGCCAAAGTGAAAATATAGGTTGTAGTCGTGATTATATATTACTCCATGTGGTTTGTCTCACCTGAGCTTTTTATAGGGATTATTGTTAGGATGTGCGGTGGGCAGGAAGCAGTGCACCAGATTCACGGTTCGGATTCTACATACACATCATAGGTGGGTCCCACACAACCCGAACGTATGGAATTTAACTTATGTTCGTACAAATGTGATTATTCTAATAACAGAGAATTTTGGGGGCATGGGTGGGTCCCACTTGTACCAACTGAAAACTTGACAGTTGGTCCGATGAATGTGGTCCGTTTCTTTTATTTCTCTTCATATGAATCGTCCTTCTAATCTCTGGTCACAAAATGAAAGGCCAGGATTATTCACCCGAGCACATCGCTCTTGATCGCTGAAAAGTGGACCCCACCTGTACGAACCAAACAAAATCCAAGGGAACTGTGCTATATATCATTGGGTCGAGGATCACATAATTCCTCTTTTGAAAAAGGAAGGATGGGTTTTCGGACGGTAGCGGGGGGGTGTGGGGTCCACCACGGAACCAACCGACCCACGCCCTTCCGCTGAGAAAAAGCTCGGCTTCTTGACACTGACTCTCAACAACTACCGTGTTTTTGTTTTCTCTCAGGAACATCATGGCCCACCTCTAAAATTAAAATAATCATTTTCCTTTTTTCCCCTTTTATTTTCTATTTTATCGCTATTTATAATATTGTAATTTCTATTTTTCGGCGTCATGCTCACGTCATCCATGACTCACCCATTAATACTCTCCTAGAGTGCGTGGATGATACGCGGGCACTTAACAATGAGATCAAATCTGTTACTCTGAAGAACGATATGCAGCTGCCACTTATACATAGAAATTGCGTACGCAGACTACGAGCAATCCGAAGTAAACTATCCAAACTATACAAGTTTCGTGGACCAAAACACACTGCTTAGTTGATCACAGGAGTAGGGACATTTAATGGACGGTTCAAAATAAAAACTTTAGAATCGTCTTATTTCAACAATCAAGTGTCCTTTTGTAATCATCTAACCATTGGCAGGTTTGATTTGTTTTACATTAGCACATACGGCACATGTGAGATGCTTGAAGATAAATAATAGCGCATGTCACACATAGTATATGCCGGCACTTACAGTTGAATTGTAGTACACGTACATGTGGTGCATGTGAGGTGTTGAAGCTGTACGATGGTATATTTAAAACTAGATAAAGATGGGCACCTGTAGCACATTGGAGCATGTAGAGTGCTTTGCACATGTGGGATGCAAGAAAATATGAATGGTGTTAAGTACACTTATAACATTAGTACATGTGGCATATGAGAAGATGGATGGTATCATATGTGGCACATTAGTACATGTGAGATGATTTATACATGTAAAACACAAAAGAAGCTGAACAATGACACATGTGGCACATCAGTACATGTGGTATAGTGGCACTTGTAGGGTGTAATTATAGATGGACTTGTGGGGGCAATTGAAGATGGATATTGGCACGTTTGAACTTAACTTTTGAAATTTTCATTTTAGTTTTAAATTAATAAAATGACTTTCTTGAAACTGGAGGTGGAAAAGTAAATTAACGTATTTTTCAATAAGGATGTGGAAATTAAGGCTTTCATAATTCCCATGAAGAGTTATTGGTGGAAAAGTAAATTAACGTATTTTTCAATAAGGATGTAGAAATTAAGGCTTTCATAATTCCCATGAAGAGTTATTGATAAACAAAGTAAAGTGAGTTTCGTGGAAATCAATGTTCTCTTTTCTTTTCATAAATCCAACAAAGTCTTATTACTTTGTTTGTTTGTTAGTTTGTTAGTCTGTTAGTAGAGGCAGTGCCAGTTCACACTTCACTGTTAGCCAACCAAGACCTCAGTGTTGAAATGAGGTATCTTTCACTCAGTCTACCACTTGAGCTATGGATCTGGGTGTAAGTCTTATTACTTAGAAATTGCTTTCATGGAGTTGAATTGTGGATCTCATTTACACTGACTGTCAGACCAGTGGATGGATTATTGTGAGGTTAAAATGTAAAATATCCAATAGTTCTATTTCAAGGGACCGTAGATGAAGAGTAATTTACAGGCGCTCAACCAATCTAATTGTGGGTCAGTTTAGTTTTGAGTTAATATATTCCACGTGTATAGCATTTAAATGTCCCAGTATAAGTGTGACTTATTGCTATCTTTTACTATATAGTTTTTTAGAATTTTATATTATTAAAAAATTAAAAATTAAAACGACCTTTTTAAAAAGGTACTGTTCAATATCACATTAGTTTAACCAATTATCATTAGAGTACCTTTCTTTATATTTCTAACCAGTAGTGGGTGGGCTCCACTTTGATGTTTATGTGAAATCCACCTCGACTGTTAGATACATCACATCATATTAGGAGCAATGCCCAAAACTCAGCTCCATATGTGATTTAATTAGACCATATAATTGGAAAAGATGTACAGGACAATGCTCACCCTCCAAACTATTTCTCTTGAGATGGCCCACCTAAATTACAAATAAGCTCAATTGTTGGGCACCTAACATTAATTTTGGTGTCTTATCTAATAGTTGGAATAGGTTTTATATAATCATTACAATGAGCCCCATAAAATACATATAAAGATAGACATTTCTTCTAACTTTTTCCTTTGACGTGTCCCACTTGAATCACAGCCTAATTTTTTAGCCGGGAGCCCAAAATGGGATTACACATCTAATGATGAGTAAAAATCTAATGGTAAGAGCAAACATTAGGGTGACATCATAAAAATAAAGGTGGGCACCCCATATAATTCCCTTCTTTTTCACTTAAGACCAACAGTTGGGGTGACAAGTTACTATACACTATAACTTTCAACCTATTAAGCAAGTATGAAATCCAACCCTTCCACTAGGTTGGACCCTCTTGATCATTCTTTGGTGCGAAAGTTAGTCCTACCTACTCATCAACTGAGCCACACCATATAAAACAATTCTCAGTCGTTAGTTAATAAATTGTAAAACACAAGTGTTGTACATCAATGAGCGTTGTTTCTAAGCTTTTCCAAAGGTAATGCTCGTAATGGGGCCGCCTATTGGACAGCTTGATTGTCATACACATTAAAGCATTGAAGTTATATCAGCTTCATAGATTTATAGTCAAACCCATTGGACTTGTGACCTCTTTTTCTAATATACGACGGAAGCGTCGGTTTTAGGCAGGAGAGGATGCCCCTAATTTTGAGGGGGCCACCATTATGTGTGCATGAGATCCACTCTGAAGATAATATGTCTAATCACACGTTAAGCTTAGGATTAAAAAGTAGTACTATGGCCTCTTCTTCAAGTAGACCACACTTAAGAAAATGGTCGGAAGTGAGAGGCACACTATTGATTTTGTTAAGGCCCACTGTAATGATTATATAAAATTGATCAATTTAACCATTATATGTCACATTAAAATTTAGGTCTAGGGCTCAAAAATAAGCCCATTCGTGATTCAGGTGCGCCATGGTTAGGGAAACAATTTGGAGGGTAAGCATTGTCTTGTATGCTATTTTCAATCATGTGGTTCACTTTTGAGTCACGGATGTGGCTGATTTTTTTAGCCTTGTGTCTGACATGAGATGACACACCTGATGGTTGGTGTAAATTTTACATAAGCTTCACGATGGGCCCATTTGAGCCATGACCCATTTTTCTTGAGCAAAATAAAGCCTTGATATGGCAAGATTTGTATGGTCTAACCCCATGCGACGTCAGTTGAGCTGAGTATGTACTTGACTGGTAATGCGGATTGGGTACTACCCTCACCTATGCCATTTGGGTAATACCCCCACATGCATTAAGCAGGGATGGACAGTTATATGACGGGATTTGATTGGCCCACAAGCAATTGTTAGAGATGAATCTCGATGCTCGAAGGAACAACTTTTAAACCTATCATTGAATTAAATCCTGCCACATTATCGCCCAGCTCTCTTGGGTACTAGCAAGGGGCAATACCCAATTCGAGTCCCTCAGCCAAACCACTTTCAAGGAATTGAATTGGGTACCACCTCTGCCTATGCTCAACAAGATGGGAGCAACATGACAAGATTTGATTTGGACGGAAGGCATGTGTCAAACATAGAGCCCACACAAAGCATGTTTAAAATTTGCTCAATAAAGCATGTACTTGATGGAGACCATCTTGCAAGCCAATCAAGTCCTACCACATCATTGCATGACCCTACTCAAGCAGGGGTAGTACCTAATAATCCACTTACTGCTTTCAAACATGCTTTGCATGGCTTCATCTTTGGCTGCTACAAGCAGCACCTTATATAATCAAATCCTGCCACATCACGCCTTGTCATGCTTGCATGGCCAGGGCCTCACCCAATCCACTCCCAATAAAAATTATTTAAATCAATACATATGCGCGTGAACACACACACACACACACACATATGGGAAAAGGTACTATGCGCTCGAGCTGATGGGAATGTCCCATGAGGTCGAGTTGTGTGGGCCCCACCGTGATGCGTTTCAAACATCTACCCCATCAGTCAGATGCACCATTCCATGGTGGGCCTAGGTCTCAAAAATCAAGTCAATACATTACTTGTGTGCCACACCATATACAAAAGTTGAGAGGGGTTGTGCACCATTAAAACATTCATAATCATTTTTTTGGCCCACCAAGATGTGGTTTGCAAATCCATCCCCTCCATTATGTGTGTCCTACTTGGATGAGGGTTCAAACGAAGTTTCAAACGCATGCAAATTTCAAGTGGGCCCCACCAAGTGCTTTTATATGTTTTTGGCATGTCTTCACATGATTTTAGATGGTATGGCCCACCTGAGTTCCGTATACGGCTGATTTTTGGGATATCCCATAATTTAAAGAGGACCCATCAAATGCACGGTGTTGATGGTCGACACGCATCACGGTGGGGCCCACACAGCTCGACCTCATCATAAGCTTATCGTGAGCTCGAGCGCATAGTACCTGTTCCCTCTATATATATATATATATATATATATATATATATATATATATATATATATATATATATGCGCTCGAGCGTATATATATATCGATTGGGTGAGCCCCATCGTGATGCCATTCAAACATCTACCCCCGGTCGGATGCAATCCATGGACGGGCCCATCCACCTCAATCCGTGACTTTGTGGGCCACACCACATACAGAAGTGGAGAGGGCCGTGCACCATTAAACATTCAAACCATTTTGTGAGGGGCCTTCGAGAGGTTTCTTCATGATCAAAACCGTCCATCATGTGTGTCCCACTTAAATGTAATTTTAAACCACTTTTCGGCACATCCACATCTCGGGTGGACCCCACCAAGTGATTTTATATGTTTTCACGGTGTATACTTAATGCTTTCGGATGGTATGGCCCACCTGAGTTCCGTGGATGGTTGATTTCTAGGATATGGGTCCCATAATTTAAAGTGGTACATCAAATGCACGGACGATGGTCGAATCTTCGAAAGGAATCACGGTGGGGCCCACCATAGCTCGACCTCATGGATGACCGCTTTACGCTCGAGCGCATAGTACCTTTTCCATATATATATATATATATATATATATATATATATATATATATATATATATATATATATATATATATATATATATATAAAAGAGAGTTGGAATCTAAATTCTATATTAAATATGTCTTTATTGTAAAATTTTCTAATATTTTTTGAGCTACAATTCCATGTGTTTTTCTTCTCACAAATCACATGCAAAATTGTCTCACTGGTATCCAGACCGTTTATCACATGTTTCACTAATCGGACTTGCCACTGTAACATGGATGGCTAATCTTCTTTTTCTCTCTCTCTCTCTCTCTCTCTCTCATTCATTTTCAACTGTCATTGTGTTGTAGACCACACAATTTGGACGGTCATTCTCTCTCATTCATTTTCAACTGTCATTGTGTTGTAGACCACACAATTTGGACGGTCCGGAATGTCATCGTGGATAAGTTGCCTCATTTTCGTGAGTTATGGTGGATGTGCACTGTGGTCCATATTTGACATACACGGCCCCACCTCATGAGTGGACTGACCTGATTTTGGGGTAGGAAATCCATACGGTGGGTCCCACCTGACGAGCGGCTTGGATCTTGCAGATGTTGCATACAGTGTCACGTACCTGCATGGGGAGATATCTGTGCACCATCGGCCGCTGTCCTAGCTCCTTCATATGGAGACCATATACCAACGTGCCACATGTAAAAAATCAAAGCCGCTCACGTGCCCAAAAATAAGAAGGGCATCTCATCAAGTGAGCTACACGTGCAGTGTACAGTTTTTTAAATAAAATCATCAACACTCCATAGTCAACGAAAATATGTTGCCGACGATATTAGTGATAATTAAACCTGATGTTTTAGGGCATTAACACATTATCTTGGCCCACTTAATGGATGGTTTGGATCTCATACATGTGGAACTCATTGGCACGGTTAGCATATGCACGTGGGCTTACAAAAGCTCATCTCATAGTGTGATCATTGTCTAATCTTAGAAAAGAAATGGAAATTAAATATTTGAGTCCTTTTAGATCACGTGGGCTTCGACGATTGTAAGCAACGCTCTAACTTGGGTTATCGCAAATACGTCCTCTCTACTTAGAGATGTTAGAGGAATTTGTGTACCGGGTGTCTTAGTAGTTCATTTTGGAACGCAAATTTCCTGCGATGGGAACCTAGGTATGGCCTGATGTTTGTGAGAAATTTATCATGTCCATCTATTTTTTCAAATCATTTTAGAAAATGGGATTGTGAACGCTTAGGAAAACTTTCCCTCGGGCTTCCCTTTATGCATTTCGAGCTGATTTTAACGCCCCATGAGGTCGAGCTGATTTTAACGCCCCATGAGGTCGAGCTGTGTGGGAAAAGGTACTATGCGCTCGAGCTGATTTTAACGCCCCATGAGGTCGAGCTGTGTGGGCCCCACCGTGATGCATTTCGAACATCTACCCCATCAGTCAGATGCACCATTCCATCGTGGGCCTAGGTCTCAAAAATCAAGTCAATCCGTGACTTTTGTGGGCCACACCACATACAGAAGTGGAGAGGGGCCGTGCACCATTAAAACATTCATAACCATTTTTGAGGGCCCACCGAGATGTGGTTTGCAAATCCAGCCCATCCATTATGTGTGTCCCACTTGAATGAGGGTTCAGACCAAGTTTCAGGCACATGCAAAACTCAAGTGGGCCCCACCAAGTGCTTTTATATGTTTTAACGGTGTCTTCACATAATTTTAGATGGTATGGCTCACCTAAGTTCCGTATACAATTGATTTTTGGGATATCCCATAATTTAAAGGGGACCCATCAAATGCACGGTGTTGATGGTCGACACGCATCACGGTGGGGCCCACACAGCTCGACCTTACGGGAGCTTATCGTCAGCTCGAGCGCATTGTACCTTTTCCTATATATATATATGTGTGTGTGTGTGTGTGTGTGTGCGCGCGCGCGCGCTCGAGTGCGTACACTCACGTGATGATAGATATAGGATTAGAATTTACTCAAATTTCTGATGTGACAAGATCCAAATACTTAAAAAGTGACAAAGCATACTTCTTTTGTAAACCTAGAATATTGTATGTTCAGTTGATACAGGCGATAGCATATGAAGGCCCAGATCCAGTGAAACTCATAGCTAAGACCTCCATACCTGAACCTCAAAGAAGAGTTGAAAGGAAAGGTTAATGATTTTAAGTACTTGGTTGATACGAGAAATAACGTATGAAGGTCTATATCCAAAGTCTATTCAGATCTAGTAAAACCTATAGTTAAGACATTTATACTTGAACTTTGTGAAGGTGTTGAGAAGAGAAGCTAATAATTATACTTATATCATTCGTAACCCCTCATACAACATGCTCATATCCTCAGATGTTGGTTCCGGAAGAGAGGGGTATAGTTAGTCTGCAATAACCTCGTATGGTTTTGGGTTGTACAATACCTTTCACAAGATGGATGGAATGGCTCGACTAAGCACTGTTTTGGAGTCACCACAAGCTAAAATAAAGGCTTCATAATCCATGGTAGACTAGAATCCGTGGAACTGCCTTGAGATCGGAAAAACCAAAGAATTCCCAACTCAAGTGACTCTTAGATAGGTCTGTGCCATGAATTCCAAGTAAGGGGCTTCGATTACAAAAAAGGAAGAGGTTATGCACCATTTTAACGCTCGTGTTAAACAAGGTCTCTAATTTGTCAGGTTGTACGTTTCTAAAGAGAATTCACTGAACTTCTAATAAAATATTAAGCTTTATATGTCTAAACTACAAAAGATAAAGTGAAAACGAAATAATAATGGTAAAAAAAGAATTTTTCAATGGAAGTACGAAAAAAGAAAAAGAACACTGAGTTTTCATTTTCTCATTTGATCGCATTTTCTGATACAAAAGATCCTTAAGAGGATCAACTGTAGAACATACTTTATATGACGTCAGAGAAGAGTCTGCTATCTCAAGTATTTAAAACAATGGAGTTGGAATACACAAACTAAAAAATGATAGATCGAGAATATGAAGTTGGCTTTGAAGTTAAAATAGAATAAAAGAGATTGAAAGAGTGAAGAGAGATCAAGGAACAGAAGCCTCTATCCTAACTCTGGCGGATCGTTTTGTCTCAGACTCCATCTGGGGCTCTCCCCTGCTTCTAGTCGTGAGGGCAAGGTCCCTTTTATAGGCAATAGGAGAGGGACCCGTAGAATTGAATGGATAAGATTAAGCATGTTCAATTTTCTCAATCCTTTTGGCATCAATGTTAGGCTCGGACAAACTGAACCACTGCTAAAGAGATAAGAACAATGTAGCCTCCGACTGCTGAAGCGACAAGAGTATCCGGGCCTAGGACAGAGCCTGCGTGGGAACAATAGATGAAACCCGCTGAAACTTGCAACTGGCGGATTCGGTAGTGAGTAACTCAGTACCCTTAGCCTATTGTGTAAACAGTGTTGGGTCCACTGTTATTTATTTATTTTATCCACTCTGTTAATCCATGTTAACAGATAATTTTAGGACTTGATCTTAAAAATAAAGCAAATTAAAATATGAACCACACCACAGGAAACAGTTTGATTGAACCTCTACCATTGAAAATTTTTTGGAGGTCAAAGAAGTTTTGGATCAAGCTGATGTTTGTGTTTTCTCTTCATCCGTGTCTTTGTGATCTTATAAACAGGTTGGATGAAAATTAAAAATTACTTTAGACCCTAGGAAGGTTTCAACAGTGAAAATCATTATTCCACACTGTTTCCTGTGTAATGGTCCACTTGAGCTTTGGATTTACCTTAATTTTGGAATCAACTCCTAAAATTAGCAGTAAAAATGGATGGACGGTGTGGATAAATCACATAAACTCACAGTTGGCCCAACTGAATTTACTTAGTACGATAAAAGCATACTGAGTAACTCAGTACCCAATCCTTTTTCAACCGGCGGAGCCCGGGCGAGTTTTGTGCAAAGTCGGCGATGGCAGCGCCGCTTTTATACAAAGCCAGTGCTGGCAGCGCCTACTCTGGGCAAAGCCGTTACTCAGTAAAGCCGACATTCAGCTGTTCAATCTGAACCGTTGGTTGCCTTCCTGTGGTGATTTTAGCTGCTCAGATTGAGGGCCCACCAAAGTTACAAATCCAAGTGATCGTATTTTGATTGTAGAGTGTCTACTGGGACTAAAAATTAGGCATATCCAAAACTCAAGTGGGCCGCACGGTAGGAAACAGTGGGTAGGGAAATGTCTACCGTTGAAACCTCTCCATCATGATGTTTATATATCATCCATACCATTCATAAGATCATTCCTACTGTGATGAACTGAAAACACAAAAAATATTAGCCTGGACCAAAACTCCTATGACCCTACGAATGTTTCAACGGTGTATGTTGAATCCTCACTGTTTCGTATCGTGCAGCCCGCTTGAGTTTTGGATCTACCTTATTTTTATCTCATGTCCTAAAATGATTAAATGGAGTAGGTTTATCACAAATATCACAGTGGACCCCACCTAGCTTCCCGTCGCGGGAACTTTCTGCAAAAGAAATCCTCATCCTTCATTTTGGCATGTGGTGGCCACCATTATGTATAAATGGTGGTAAGTTCGTCTAGCAGGGTACCTCCATCGTAAATAGTGGACGCACAAAAATTCAGGCTTATCCAATCATACGGTAGGCCAGACCCTGCTAAAAACATCCAAATTAACCTGATTTTTAAAGTTTCTCACTTTACAGTTTAACTATGTTGAACAGTTTCGATGACACAAGCAGTGCTGTTGGCCCATTTATCTACGACTATTTAGGGATGAGATGGAAGTCAAACAATCAATTCCTAAAAGAAAATTAAAATGTACTAATCACCCACCAATGGCAGGTATTTACAATTATCAAGAATCAGAATGGATTTATAATTTCCCATCGCTTTATTGCATCGCAAGCATAATTACCCTACCAGAAATGCTCACCTAAACTCTACTTTTTCTTCTTTTTTCTCTCCTCGGCTGATTTGGTAGAGACATACCGGGCTTCGAGTCCCAGAATCATCCCGCATTTGAATAAGAAATCCTCCGAGGCCAATAAAAAATAAAATAGAGAGAGAGAAAGATATATATATATTATGTGGGCCCCACCAAGTGCTTTTATGTTTTAGGCATATCTTCACATGGTTTTAGATGGTATGGCCCACCTGAGTTCCGTATACGACTGATTTTTGGGATATCTCATAATTTAAAGGAGACCCATCAATTACATGGTATCAATGTTCGACACGCATCACGGTGGGGCCTACACAGCTTGACCTTATGGGAAGTTCCCATGAGCTCGACCGCATAAAACCGTTTCCCATATATATATATATATATATATATATATATATATATATATATATAGAGAGAGAGAGAGAGAGAGAGGAACGCTCAGCTACGCACCGGTTCGCACGTCATTACGTGCGAACCTTCCTATCAACCGTCAGATCCAGCAAATGGTCAGGATGAAGGCGCTCTTAGCGTGAGCTTGAAAGAGCGAGTTTCCTTCTCTCGCACGTCTCTCACCCTCTCCAAAAGATGCGGCGGAAGCATTTTCATATGAAATTCTTCCGTTGAGATGCTAGGTGAGACCCACCAAGATGTTAGTGATAAATCCACGCCGTCCATGCATTTTTTAAAATAATTTTATGGTATGAACTCGAAACTGAGGTAGATCAAAATCTCAAGTGGGCTACACAATGTTGATTGAACTCTCACCATTAAAAACTTTCTGGGGCTTCCAAATTTTTGGATCAAACTGATATTTGTGTTTTTTTCCATCATCCAGGTCTTTATGACCTAATCTATAGGTTGGATGTCAAACAAATACCACGGTGGGCCCTAAAAATATTTAACGGTGAGAATCATTATCACCGCTACTTCCTTTGGTGTGGTCCACTTGAGATTTGGATCTGCCTCATTTTGGGATAATGCCCTAAAATGATAAGAAAAAATGGATGGATGGGGTCGATTTCTCAAAAACATTATAGTGGGCCCCACTTAGGTTTTAGCGTGCAAAAGGCTTTCACCGGAAATCCACGCTTGAAAGAATCGCACTGCCAATTTTTTGCGAAAGCCTTTCATATTGCATTGGAAACCTAAGCGAGACCCACCGTGATGTTTTTGAGAAATCCAATCTGTCTATCCGTTTTATGAGATCATTTTAGGACATGCATACAAAAACGAGCCGAATCCAATACTCAAGTAGGCCGAAAACGTGAAGATTGAACTTATACAGTTAAAATATTCGTAGGTCACAGAAGTTTTGAATCGGGATTATATTTGCGTTCTCAGCTAGTCTTAGTAGGAATGACGTTATGAATGGTATAGATGGCATGTAAATATCACTGTAGACCCCAAGGAGGTTTCAACGGTAGGAATTTCCCTACCCCATTTTCCTTTGGTACGGCTCAATTGAGTATAGTATGCCGCTCACTTTTGGTCTCAAGTCCTAAAATGAGCTCAAAAAATGGATGAACGGGATAGATTTCTCAAAAACAACATGGTGGGCCCCACCTAGATTTATAGCGGACTTATCAAAGTACGTGCATCATGAGAAGACGCGGATTAGATTCAGAGGTTGAGTAGCTTAGGGGGATTGGATACTAACAGAGGTTGAGTAGATGACGCGGATTGGATACTTACAGAGGTTGAGTAGCCAGACTCGCTACTGAAGTGACGTTACCAAGTTCCGTGGGCCCCACCATGATGTATGTGTTGTATCCCCACCATATATACATTTGGAGAGATCATTTTAAGATATGGTCTAAAGAACGAGGTAGATCCAAGGCTGGGGTGGACCCCACCATAGAAAACAGTGGTGAGAGTGACGCCCACCGTTAAAACCTTCAAAAGGTCCACCATGGTTTTTATTTGAGATCCAATCTGTTCATGTGTTAACGGATACATGAAAGAAGGGAAAACACAAATATTAGCTTGACGAAAACTTTTGTGGCCCTAAGAACTTTTTAATGGTGGGCGTCACTCTCCTCACTATTTTCTTTGGTGGGGTCCTCTAGATCTTTGGATCTGACTCATTCGTTGGATCATGCCCTAATATGATCTCTCCAAATGGATGGGCGGTGTAGATACAAAACATACATCTTGGTGTGGCCCACAGAACTTGGCGACATCACTTCATCAGGGAGTCTTGTTACTCAACCCGTCGGTAGCTAATCGGCGCCAGACACGGATTTCCTACTACAGAAGTTCTTGCGCTGGGAACCCTAATGTTTGTGAAAAATCCTCCCCGTCCATCTGTTTTGTGAGTTCATTTTAGGACATTTTACCAAAAATGAATAGTATCCAAAGCTCAAGTGAGCCGTACCAAAGGAAAATGTGGTTAGGGAAATTCCTACCATTGAAACCTCCTTAGGTCTATAGTAATATTTACATGCCATCTATACCATTCATAACGTCATTCCTACTAGGATTAGCTGAGAACACAAATATTATCCTTATTCAAAACTTCTGTAATCTACGAATATTTCAACTATGCAAGTTCAATCTTCACGTTTTTGGCCCACTTGAGTATTGGATTCGGCTTGTTTTCGTATGCATGTCCTAAAATGATCTCATAAAACGGATGGACAGATTGGATTTCTTAAAAACATCACGGTGGGTCCTACTTAGGTTTCCAGCTCAATGTGAAAGGATTTCGCATAAAATTCGGGGCGCAATTTTTTAAGCACAGATTTCCTGCTGAAGCCTTTTACGCGCTAGAAACCTAAGTGGGGCCTATAATAATGTTTTTGAGAAATCTACCCCATCCATCCATTTTTCCTTATCATTTCAGGAAATTATCCCAAAACTGAGGCAAATCCAAATCTCAAATGAACCACACCACAGGAAGCAGCAACGATAATGATTCTCACCGTTAAATAATTTTTAGGGCCCACCGTGATATTTATTTGACATCCAACCTACGATTAGGTCATAAAGACCTGGATGATGAAAAAAAAAACACAAATATCAACTTGATCCAAAATTTTGGTAGCCCTAGGAAGTTTTTAATGGTGAGAGTTCAATCAACATTATGTGGCCCACTTAAGATTTTGATCTACCTCAGTTTTAGGTTCATACCATAAAATTATTTTTAAAAATGTATGGACGGGATGGATTAATCACTAACATCTTGGTGGGACCCACCTAACATCCCAACGGAGGAATTTCATGTGAAAGGCTTCCACCGTATCCTTCGGAGAGGGTGAAGAGGTGTGCGAGAGAAAGAAACTCGCTCTTTTAAGCTTGCGCTAAGAACGCCTTCATCCAAACCGTTTATCTAATCCGACGGTTGATAGGAAGGTTCGCACATAATGATATGCGAACCAGTGCGTAGCTGAGCGTGTATATATATATATATATATATATATAGAGAGAGAGAGAGAGAGAGAGAGAGAGAGAGTGAGTGAGAGTGAGAGAGAGAGAGTCATGCTCCCCTATGCACCTACGCACGTGCGCACCTTTGCACACGTGCCATGGGTGTCTAGTCTGAACAGTCCATGTGATGCGGAATCCCATGAAACCCCACATGGCAAATTTTCACCCTGATCTAAAATTCTGGTGGGCCATAGCAAAGAAAAATGCAAATCAAGGGAGGAAACTGTTTTCATTTTTCATGGCCCATCAAAGTTTTAGATCAAAGTAAAACTTGGGCCTGGGAGGTTTCACAAGGTACTGCTTCACACGAACAGTTCAGATTTTGGATCCACATCATGTATGATGGGTTCTCAAAAAAGTTCGTACGTAGTAGGTACGAACTGGTTCGCAGGTGAGCCTTTCCGTGTGTGTGTGTGTGTATATACACACACGCACACACTTCTAGCCAACGTGTCACTAGTTTAATGTCCAAACATACAAATGGTGGGCCGCATCGTAATGATCACTTTAGATAAAAACCAAGATGGCCCATTCATCAGGAGCCTACAATGGAGAAACCAAAGTACATCTCAAATTATTGCTTTTCGTACTTTCAAATTGTAGCCCTTGGTTATTTGGGCTATTTTTCAATGATGGGCACCATTTGTATGATGAGCGGCTCAATCGATGGTTGATAACCAAAAACAATACTCTAGATTGGAAGAACCTATGGATAGTCTGCCAAAGAATGTTCAATGGAGATGATCCATATTGAATGAAAAAGAGTCAAATGATCAAAGGGTGGAAATATTCTAATTTGAGAGACTTTCTTTCGGGCATTCCCCACCCAAAATGAGACCCATGATATAAACATTTTTGGATCATTGAAAATTAATATTAGATCAAGAACTTCAGTCCCAACGTAAAAATAGCAATACCTTCGGAAGTATTTTAGCTTACCCATGTGAAGAGAGCTTTTCACAAGGATTTCTCCTCCGCTTCTCCCACATCTTGCAAACAACTTCCACTCTCAATACAATGTGTGTTGGGTACGCCATACTCACTGATTTTGTTGATTTGTATAGAATGTAATAATTAATTGACAATGAGCACTCAACAGCACTTAAAAACACCCTAATGCTT
The DNA here is from genome assembly GCA_030180095.1 of Magnolia changhungtana. Taxonomy (NCBI): domain Eukaryota; kingdom Viridiplantae; phylum Streptophyta; class Magnoliopsida; order Magnoliales; family Magnoliaceae; genus Magnolia; species Magnolia changhungtana. The sequence goes on along the minus strand of JASAUF010000444.1, from coordinate 20,174,882 downwards.
CTAGTCATGCAAGCAATCACACCCATTGGTTAGTTTCGGTCCAATCTTCATGGCCGTTACTATAAACTCACACCAGCCAAAGGAACTTTTCCATCTAATCAATGCCAAACAAGATACAAGATGAATGGTTTGGATATGTGCCACAAAAGTTCCAATTACTATAAACTCACACCAACCATGGGAACTTTTCCATCTAATCAATGCCATACAAGATACAAGATGAATGGTTTGGCTATGTGCAACGAAAGTTCCAGTTACTATAAACTCACACCAACCATAGGAACTTTTCCATCTAATCAACTCCATACAAGATACAAGATGAATGATTTGGATATGTGCAACAAAAGTTCCAATAACCAATATGAATAGCCCATTCAAGATAATCCATTTTGGATAATATAGATCTCCACACAGAGCCATTTAACCGTTTCATCCATGGACTAGAAAACCATCAGCTACAAAATAGGTGGACAATATTTGCAAGGTTAGGATCATCTTCTCAACATGACATTTTTATGCCCAAGTTGAGAAGATTTTTTTTATATATAAAAAGATAAAAGCATACCACCTGTAATTTCGTTAATTTGAAAAAAAAAAAAAAAAAAAAGTTGTACAATCATTCAAGTGGGTACCAAAAAAGAAATAAGCCTTAACTCAGCCTCTCTTTTTTCAAACAACCAATCAAGTGGGCCCAACAAAAAGAGCAGACCCACATCTGATCATAAAAAACAAGCTAAAACAAAAGACTTTTCATGTGTCCAAAAGCGGCACGCGAAAAAAACACTATTTAAGTGCCCCCCCCCCCACACACACACACACACACACACACACACATTCATGCGGCACGTTCACACACGCACACTCGTGATCCTAGCATCCCCACCAACCAACTCACGGAGTCAATGTATAAAGTCATGTAGCTAATTTGGAGTCTGGATTAAGAGTAGAGACTTGGCCGTGCTTAAGTTTCATTAAAAAGTTCTATATATAGACATAAGCAAGTGAGCTCACTGAAGAACAGGGATGATAAATGTTAAGGTATTGCTTTTAGAAAGTGTAGAATTGATTGGCAAAAAATCATTTTGTAAAACAAATTATTAAAAATTACTTAATGTTAAAAGAAACATATTTAGTAAACATGCATTATATACCATCTCACAATTACCAAATAGTTCATTAACTGACAAATTCTATTACTCCATTGATTAAAAGTAATCTACCAATATTGGAGATTCGAGGCCGATGCCATCAGTCATGTGGTGCATTATATAAATGGTATGGATCACCAAACATTAACACCAATTGAATGTTGTGGTCCTTATGTAACCTATAAAAATATTGAGGGAGAGTAGTCATTTTCAAGAAGATTGTGATTCAGTGAACAGCCCAAATGGGAAGAAGTGCTCAAAATCCATGGTTATGGCACACTTAATAGATATTCATGAAGGCACATTGAGAACATGCCATGGACCAAAAATAATGTGAATTTGCTTGTTAGGCAGGTCTAACTAATGAGAGAAAAAATGGTTGGTTAAAAAGTCCAAAGTCAGCCCCATTCTCTGACACATGTTCCGCATGCATAGATCTCTAACACATATTCGGCTCCCTCACATGAGTGGTTACTTGTTGAATCACAACCCTTTTGGGATAGCAGAAATAACTCCTTCAAACCCCTTGTGCTTAGGCAAGGTATGTTTTAAGTCATGTTAATTTTCTTTTTTCAATTTTGACTATCTTACTACTGACTTCTTTTTATCTTCAGGCATTTATTTCACCTATGGGGGGGCCACGAGGTCGAGTTGTGTGGGCCCACCGTGATGTGTGTCGAACATCTATCCCATCAGTCAGATGCACCATTCTATTGTGTACCTAGTTCTTAAAAATCAAGTCAATCCCTGAATTTTGTGGGCCACACCACATACAAAAGTCGAGAGGGGTTATCCTCCATTAAAACATTCATAATCATTTGTTGGGCCCACCGAGATGTGGTTTACAAATCCAGCCCATCCATTATGTGTGTCCCATTTGGATGAGGGGTCAGACCAAGTTTCAGATGCATCAAAATTTCATGTGGGCCCCACCAAGTACTTTTATATGTTTTAGGTATGTCTTCACATGATTTTAGATGGTATGGCCCACCTGACTACCATATACAGCTGATTTTTGGCATATCCCATAATTTAAAGGGGAACCATCAAATTCATGGTGTTGATGTTTGACATACATCATGGTGGGGCCCATTATAAATAGTAAACTTACTATTTATATACCATCGTGACATCTACTAGACTTCTTGGTTTTTGGCTAAAAATAGTAAGTGTCCAATTTGGCCTAACCATGCTATTCTCTTAATTTTTCTAAACCATTTTCGTGTTGGGCACGACTCCTAAAGTTCAAAAGATCAAGAGTTATGAACAAATTAAAACTTCCTATAAATAATAAAAATAAAATTAAAATAGAGTTTTAACAGTGTTATCCAATTTAGCCTAACCATGTTGTTCACAATATTTTTCTAAGACATTTTCATGTTGGGCACAACTCCTAAAGTTCAAAAGATCAAGAGTTATGAACAAACTAAAACTTACTATAAATAATAAAAACGAAATTAAAATAGAGTTTCAACCATCGATTTGATTAAATCTTGCAAATTTGACATGGGCAACCCAGCATATCAGGTTGGGTGGCTAAAGTAGCTTCTCTTACCTAAAATCAAATACGATATGTCGAAAAACTCATTCCAGTTTGCAAGATATGCCTACTTTAGGGTTTCGATGGTCCTGATCACTTCCGCCTCTAATTGAGCCTTCTCTGGTCGATCTTGGACATGAAAGTGTCCACAACCCACTCTACATCAATCATGGAATGGATCTCCCGGTCATGTGCAACATGGTGCATCTCTCCATATCCTGCCTGGCTAGGTTAGCTCATTCATGGTTGGCCTGGCCCCAGCACTGGCCTAGATATTAAATCTAGGTTCAGTGGCAGAGGACCAGGCCACATGGCCCATTGCCACCCACACTTGGGAATTGCTTCTTCAGTTTTTCCCAACCAATAGAATTAAGGCCTATTTGGCATTGCTTCTAACAATGGAAAAGTGATTCCCAACGAACAATAGCATTTCTCAAACGTAAGGAACTCTACTTGCAACTAAACAACATGATTTCAGAAAGGGACATCACCTTTCTCTAATTTCCACGCTCCAAGTCAATTGCAGTTGTCAATTGTAGTTATGAAGCGTCTTTGTAGAGTATTGTCGATTGCAAGTGAGATCCATGCTTTAGTAATCCAAACCATTGATCTATTGCATCCAATTGTAGATGAGCATACCCTAAAAATCTCCTTAGCAATATTTTGATATATTAGTCGAGATCATTTAAAAGAAAAAAAAAAAAAAAATTAATATTCAAAATATTTTCTTATTTGTTAAAAATATACTTTTATTTTAAACTTTTGTAGATTTTCCATCTCTTCTATATATTCAAAAGCTACAGCTCTTATGATTTAACAAGTTCCAAACATTAATAGTTAGGATTCTCCAATCTAAAATATTTAGGCAGAAACGTGGTCCACAATAGAACACAACAGACATATGATCTACTGAGTGGACCCCACTTAGAATTGCAAGCCACGTAGAAGAGCTCATATTTTCACACCACACATGTTAAAGAAGCACATGTATGTGCAATCTAATCCATCAATCATATGGGCCCAACCATGTAAATGTTCTAACAAACCTAGATCTAAAGAACCTGTAGGTACCCAATAGAAACCCCAATCCAAAAATCTTTTTGGATTTCAGAAAATTACAAATTAAAAAATCTCCTTCTCAAGGAATTTGTTTCGTGGAGAATGTAACCTTTAAAGTAGAGGTTACCAAACGACCACCAATTCAATTATTGCATTCTCTTTCAAGAGATTATTGAAAAACACGTTTGGTATAGAATAATACTACATTTAAGCGATCCAATCAATGGTTTTAACATTATAAAAAGGACTAAAGAGACTTTTACTTTTTAGATAAATCAAGTGCAACTTCAATGATCTTAACCAGCCTTTTTCTTTGCCAACCCTAGTTTTTTCTTTTAATTATTATTATTAATTCATTATTAAAATCTTACTTGTCAAAACACAAAGCATGATGTGGATGAAATGATGGAGGGATTTGTACAATAGGACACTTTGTTTTATTGTGCTTGAGGACCATGTTGACTTAAGTGCACCACTATCTAAACATATCCTATTGATTTACCCTAATTCAAGTTTCATGACTAAGAACATGGAATGTGTTGCATTCATTTAAATATTTTTTTTTTAAATGCCAGCTTTCTATGCATTTGTGTAAGGTACCAAAATCAATTGAATGAGTTTGACTTCCTTGGACCTTTGTGGATATGTACATAAAGAGGTTTTTGGTATGCGTACGCGCTTCTGCAATAGAGCTGATGTATGTACCACACGTGTGTGAGTATGGTGCATAGGTGCGAGATCCAATCCATCCTCTGTTTTCTCAAGAATAAATCTGGTTTACTCGAATGTGGGCCCCAATATTGGAAACAGATGGAAGGGTTAGAAAATTGTAGCCAAAATTGTCAGGGCCGTACATTTATTTTGCTAATTGTGGCTAGCTTGACCAATGGATTAAACTAATTCTTGAGATGGAGTAACAATATAGTGGTTCCATTCTGATGGATGGGTTGGATCTCTGATTACTGCATCATGCCGGCACATATATGGTGTGCACATGAGCTCTATTGCACACTCATGTGAGCCTAGCAGCTCTATGTATATAATAAGATAATAGTTATGATGCCCTTAGTAAAGAAAAGAAAAGACGAAAACCCCACCGAAAGAGGTCTACCTACCTTAAGCTGGGCGCGGATTAGGTACTTCCCCACCTGTTCGGAGCTCTCTGAGGGTCCACCGTGATGTTTTAATTTTATCCAAACTGTCCATCCATTTTTACATATCATTTTAGAGAAGTGAATAAAAAATAAGATAGATCCAACAGCCAATTGAACCACACCACAGGAAGCAGCGGTGCTAAGGATGTCCACCGTTGAAACATTCTTAGGGTCCACCGTGTTTTTTATTTGCCATCCAACCTGTTGATATGGTCATATACACCTGGGTGAATTGAAAAAACAAATATCATCTTGATCCAAAACTTCTGTGGTCCCCAAGAATTTTTCTACGGTAGGAATCTAATCCCCAACTTGTGGTCCATTTAAGCCTTTGATATTCTCCATTTTTGTTTTAATAATTTAAAATTATATAAAAAATTGTACAAACGGTGTGGATAAAATTCAAACATCATGGTGGACCCTCAATTGCCCTCAGAGCATCCACTTGTCCCGAACTCCAACAGGCGGGCGAAGTACCTAATCCGCGCCCGATCCAATATCAGGTAGACAACACCACATGAAAATAGCATTGATTGAATGTCTACCATTAAAAGCTTCCTAAGTCCACTTTTTCTTTGTTCTCTTTTGCCATTTAACCTGTTCAAATAAAGTTACATAAACCTTGATGAAAGGGAAGTAGATTGCCTAATGAGTAAAGTCTCCATCCATCTATATTACCAAGTAATTTTAGGACTTACAATTCAAAAATAAAGCATATCCAAAACTCAAGTGAACCACACTACACAAAAAAATGTGAATTGAGTGTCTACTGTTGAAGAATTCTTGAGAGATATAGAAGTTTTGGATCAAGCTGATATTTGTGTTTTCCCTTTATCCATGTCTATGTGATCCCGTGAGAACAGGTTGGAGGAGAAATAAACATAATTATGAGCCCTAACAAGGTTTCAACCCATGTGGTATGGTCCACTCGAGCTTTGGATATGCTTCAATTTTGGGCTCAATGGGGAAAATGGATAGACGACATAGATACACAACATACATTCAAGGTGAGCCCAACAAAGTTTACTCCTTGGTACTAAATAACTCAATATATATATTCAAATTTTTAGGGAAAACACAAATATCAGCTTGATCCAAAACTGATATGGCCCACAAAAGTTTTCAAAGGTATGCATTCAATCTCCACTGTTTCATGTGGTGTGGTCCACTTAGATTTAGATTTGACTCATCCTTGGGCTCATGCCCTAAAATGAAGGAGCAAAATGGATGGAAAAACACATACATCATGCTGGTGTCAGTGTCACCAACCAAAGTGCGTCCTCTCACTCCTCTCACATATTTCTTAATATGAAGTGGAACTTGAGTACTAACCCTTGGATTTTGCACCGCCTAATTTCTGCGGTCATCCTTTTTTCTTTCCAATCATCCATTTAGGGCCACCAGATGACCAGGATCATCAAATTAGCGTGATTTTTGGTCACGGCAACCATGAATTGTGGGGCCCACAATAAGGTGAGGGAGTATGGGACGTAATGTATGTATGGTAAGTACGCACTGGAACTTGAAGACCACCAATCTATCAACATCATCATGGCATGGGAGCATTTTTCCTCCGGTAATTCCCTGTTTTCTTTTCTTGGAAGAATTTTCAGAGGTTGCTTGATAGGCCAGCAACGTGTGAGAATCCATATGCATGCACATAGCCATTGACAAGTGGCATACTAAATCATGAGTCTAAATTAAAATGAGGCATAGCCCGAAAATCAAATTGATTGATCGATCATAACCTCTAATCAACGGACATTTGTTTGTTGGACAATAGGCTCTTCCGTTAATAATAATATTAAGGTGTAACGCCCTGGAAATTGGGGGTCGTGCATACACTTGACTCCCAAGTTCCCGAGTGTTACTTATAACCATTTTTACTATTTTGTGCTTAAGCCAGTTTAATGAGCAGTATGGAATTGTTTGGAACATGAATCACAATAACAACAAGTCTATTGAAATGAAAGCGGCTAACGTATACAAGTCTACACAATATACATCAACGGGTCGCATAAGGCGACGCCCGGCAAAATACAAAAATATAAGTCCAAAAGAATAGTGTGCTGAATCCACTACTTGGCGATCCAAAATCCGTCCGCTAAATCTATGGTGAACAGCCCATTAGCTGGAAGTAGGGCGACTCATCCTCCTCATCGATGCTTGCGCCGCACGACTCATCAAACTCAGCATCACCTGCAACTACTGAAGGGTCTGGTTGGTGTTTTAAAACACCGTCCCAGAGTGGGAGTGAGTGATCAACTCAGTGGGACTCATTAGCCGTAAGTTACCTCAAATATCAATTCTATGATGAATTTTAATGAAAAGCATACATTCACACAGCTCTGACTAAACTTATTAATGCATATGCATGAATTATGGTATGATGCATGTCCTCGCAACAACACTCCCTCGAGCGACTTCATCTTACGATCGCGCATGCCCAACACTCCCTCATTGCAACCTCAACTGCCGAGTTGTCAACCTAACTAATGCAATGCGATTATGAACGTGTTAGCCGAGTTTTTAGTTAAGTCCGTTCATCCAGAAGGTTGGGGAAACTAATACACCCGACAATATCAATACTCTCATCCATTTGTGAGGCCATGACCCCTCAACGCGTGAGGCTAGGGCCCCACGATCCTTGATCTCATCAGGTTCCTCACTCCCGATTTGTAAGCACACGAGGAGTGTTGGGAAGCGGGATCACTCCCGGATCACTACGGGGAGGCTTGTCACCCCAGCGTAGGCCAACAGCACGGACATAGTGTCTCATTCCACCATACCTGGCTCACGAGGCTATGGATCAATTTATAACCGTTATCAATGGGCGTCAGTGAGCGAAGGGTGTTGCAGGTTCCAATAGGCATGAGCAAACATAGTTGACAAACGCGGTCAGTCAGTCGGTGGACTAGGTCGCCCAATTTAGGCGAGCACGAAATGCACGACATCGAGTGCAAGCAACTCATGTAGTCCTACTACTGTCGCCCATTCGCATCCGTCCGAATCATTCGATCTACGGCCCAACCAACGGGACCACCCTTACTAATCTCAAATTCCTAACCAACCCAGGGGATGGGCTATGTTTAATAGTATTATATGCAACTAAGAGTTCATCTTCAAGTACGGATAGAATAAAATGTACAATACATCAAAGCATGAGATTTCAAGATATTAAAATGAATGCCACTACTCCTAACAACATAAACCAAACATGTGTGCGTGTGGTGTTGGACTACCAAAAAAATCAAAAGGTCGCACATCATACATAGTGTAGAAAAATTCAATCATACATACAACAAGGGAGAATATGTAAAAGTTAGATGCAAGAATGTACATGCAATACAATTCTCATGCCCAAACAATTTGAAAAGCAATCAAACATCAATTTACGATTTCATACATAATGGATATACTTATCATATATATTCCTATCTAGGTTTTACTCTAAATTATGCATGCACATCAATCTAGCATCCAAAATCATTAAATTTATCATAAAATTGGTACTTGGCCACCTAGGGATAATGCTCCGCACCTATGGATCGTTGAGAGCTTGAGAGATCGACTTAGGGTTGCCGAACTCACGGGTCGATTTGTAGAGATCCTGAGTCAAACGTACTTGCATGTTAGAATACATGCAAGGCCTAGCTTAACATAATATGTTTTTAAAAGAAAATAGTGGTTACTTACCCAATCGATTGAAAATCTTGTTTGTAGTTGTGGATAGGGGGTTTCTTGAGGAAAAGGGAAGAGGGGTTACAAGATTCTACCTCCATTGGGCCCACCTTTCTCTCCTTTCTTCTTTCTCTCCTTCTCTCTTTCTCTTTCTCTTTCTCTTGTCCTTCACCAAGGTAGGGCATGAAATTCGTATGGGAGAAGGGGGTGCCCAAATGAGACCCTTTTATAATGTCAGATTTGGTGTAAATGACCCCAAGGGTTGGGTTTTTACTATACTAGCCCTATGGGAGGGTTTTTCTAACCTCTAGGGCCCACTATAGGGAATACATATTAATATAGACCATAGGATAGTTAGCCCTAACGATGATCTACGTATGGGTATGATCGGCCCGCCATTTGGATGCGTCGATCGACAGATATGATTTAAAGTCTGTTCAACAGTCACCGATAATCGATCGGGGCCGCGGCTATACGAATATGAGTAGGAAAATATCCTTACTTCACGTGTGAAGTTTAGTTGTAAACCAACGGTCCGAAATCCTCAACTTTGCATAAGAATAGACGTTCTAATTCACTTAAGTTTCAGCTTCTTCCTTTAGGGTATTTACACTTCTCATGCACTCGTCATTGGGCTCAAGTTGAGCGGTTTTGAACACTACCCAGGTCCGACTCCAGCAATGGACGTCTAGCCCAGTAAGACGGACATTATTCTATAATTTTGGAACTAGCGACCCACTAATGAGCAGTCTAGAGCTTGTTCGAAAAATCGGGGCATTTGTAGAATGAATTAGGTATTGAGATTTCTCGTGGGCAATGATTAGGGTTTGGATTAACTATGTTTATAGTGTGGCCTATTTATAACTAGTGAAAGTGGAGATTTGGTCATGATTACTCTAAACCGATGGTTTAAGGTTAAAAGAGTAACGGGGTTAATTTGGTCTATTAGTTAAGATTCGGGCCTTATCTGACTTGGCCTCGGTTAGATCTTTAATTTAGTTATGATTGTCTTGATTAGTTAACGATGTGTCGGTTAGATTTGGGCCCTATGTGAGTAAATCATGAGCCTAAACTTGATGTTCAAGTGATCGGGCGGATTCATTGGCTCCCTACAGTTGATTAATCGGACTTGTGCAGTTCTTTACTGATACCACCCGTGTATAAACTAACATTGAGTGTTAATGGTCCGTTAGTGATAATATAAATTAATTACATATAAAAAAATTAAGGATTTTTGGAAATCCAAAACAGTGAAAATCCAGGACGTTACAATGGGAATGATGAATTGATCATACATGAGTAATGAACGCTATGGGGCCGACCATAATTTGTGAAAGTCATCCAACCCATCCACTAGATGCACCCTCTCATTTTAGGCCTAGACACCAAAATCAAGCCTAATCCATAACATAGGTGGGCCAAACAAAAGGAAACAAAGGGCGCTTGGGAGGGAAAAGCCAACAATAGAAACTTTTAATGTGGGCCCACCCTGTTGTGTATATGTCATCCAAACCAGTCATCAAGTACAAGCCACAAGATTTAAGGTAAATACCTAAGCTCAAGCCATTCTAATATTCATGTAGGCCGAGCGTGTGTGTGTGTGTGTGCATGCATGGGAAAAGGTTCTATGTGGTCGAGCTCATGGGAACTTCCCATGAGGTAGAGCTGTGTGGGCCCCACCATGATGTGTGTTGAACATCTACACCGTGCATTTGATGAGTCTCCTTTAAATTATGGGATATGCCAAAAATCAGCCCTATACGGAACTTAGGTGGGCCATACCATATAAAATCATGTGAAGACATGCCTAAAAAATATAAAGGCACTTGTTTTGGGCCCACCTGAAATTTGGATGCGTCTGAAACTTGGTCTGACCCCTCATCCAAGTGGGACACACATAATGGATGGGCTGGATTTATGAAAAATATCTCGATGGGCCCAACAAATGATTATGAATAATGTTTTAATGGAGAGTAACCCCTCTCAACTTTTGTATGTGGTGTGGGCCACACAAGTCAGCGATTGACTTGATTTTTAAGCCCTAAGAACACCATGGAATGGTGCATCTGACTGATGGGGTAGATGTTCAACACACATCATGGTGGGCCCAGACAGCTCCATGGGAAGTTCCCATGAGCTCCACGTGGGATGCTAGGTGGGTCCCACCAAGATGTTAATGATAAAATTACGCCATCTATACATATTTTAAAATAATTTTATTGTATGAACCCAAAACAGAGGTAGATCAAAATCTCAAGAAGGCCACACGGTGTTGATTGAACTCTCACCGTTAAAAACTTCATGGGGCTACCAAATTTTTGGATCAAGCTGATGTTTGTTATTTTCCATCATCCAGGTTTGTATGACCTAATCTACAGGTTTGATGTCAAATGAATATGACGGTGGGCCCTAAAAAATATTTAACAGTGAGAGTCAATATCACCACCGCTTCGTGTGGTGGGGTCCACTTGGGATTTGAATCTGCCTCGGTTTTAAGATAATGCCGTGAAATGATAAGGAAAAACGGATGGACGGGGTGGATAAGACCCCTGCGTCACGGTGGCCACTCAAAGTTCCCTCCTATTCCCAGAGACCGGCGGAGGCAGGACACAGTCTGCGTCCCTCACCTCCCCAGTAGGAAGCGGATTGGCTGTGCACCTCACACCAGCTATATAGCTGCTGTACGTACGTGGCGTGCAAAGACGAGCACTAACGCTCCTCGAGCTCCGAGATGTACGAACGGTTCAAAGGAGATCAAAGTTACATTGTGTATTTATTATATCTACACCGTTCACCTATTTTAGAGATCATTTTAAGCCATTATACAAAAAAACAAATCATATTCAAAAATCATTTGGACCACACCACAAATAGCAGCAGAGATAATGATTTTCACGGATAAAAAATTCGTAGGGCTCATCATAACGTTTATTTTCCATCTAATCTGTTCATAAAGTCGAAAAAACCTTAATTAAGAGGAAAAAAAAATCTTATATTGGTCCAAAACTTCTGTGACCCCAAAAAGGGTTTCAATGGTAGATGCTCAATCCCCCACTGCTTTTTGAAGTGTGGTCCACTTGATAGTTAAATCTGTCTCATTTTTCATTTCAACCCTTAAGACTAGCTCGCCAAATGGATGAACGGTTTGGATATAACACATACCTTATGATCAGACCCAAAAAACTTGCTGACGTAAATACAGCAGCTATTAGCTGGTGACTCCCTAATGACGGGCGCGGATTAGCTACTGACAGGCTGAGTAGCCAGACTCCCTGTGAAGTGACGTCACCAAGTTCTGTGGGCCACACCATGATGTATGCTTTGTATCTACACCGCCCATCCATTTGAATAGATCATATTAGGGCATGATCCAAAGAATGAATCAGATCCAAAGATCTGGAGGACCCCACCACAAAAAAGTGGGAAGAGTGAAGCCCACCATTAAAAAGTTCTAAGGGCAACGAAAGTTTTCGTTCAAGCTAATATTTATGTTTTCCCTTCTTTCGTGTCTGCGTTAACACATGAACAGATTGGATCTTAAAAAAAATCATGGTGGAACTTATGAAGGTTTCAACGGTGGGTGTACTCTCACCGCTGTTTTCTGTGGTGGGGTCCAACCCAGCCTTGGATCTACCTCGTTCTTTGGACCATATCCTAAAATGATCTCTCCAAATGTATGAACGGTGGGGATACAACACATACATCTTGGTGGGGCCCACAGAACTTGGTGACGTCACTTCAACAGCGAGTCTCGCTACTCAAACCTGTCAGTATCCAATCCGCGTCCTCTAATCACGCACCAAATCCCCCTCCGAGACGTTTAAGTTCCCTGGAAATCTAGGTAGGGCCATCATGATGTTTGTGAGAAATATATCCCGTCCATCCATTTTTTGAGCTTATTTTAGCACTTGGGACCAAAAGTGAGCAGGATACCCTACTCAATCAAACCGTACCGAAAGAAAAGGGGTAAGAAAATTCCTACCGTTGAAAAGTTCCTTAAGGTCGACCGTGATGTTTACATGCCATCTATACCATTAATAACGTCAATCCTATTAGGATTAGGTGAGAACACAAATATAATCCTGATTCAAAGCTTCCGTACCTACGAATATTTCAACTGTATCAGTTCAATCTTCATGTTTTCGGCCCACTTGAGTATTGGATTCAGCTCATTTTCGTACGCCTGTCCTAAAATGATCTCATAAAATGCATGGACGGGTTTTCTTAAAAACATCACGGTGGGTCCCACTTAGGTTTCGAGAGCGAAGGGCTTCCCATTCAAAAAAACCGCGCTTCCTTTCGTCCACTGGAAACTTAGGTGGGGCCCACCATGATGTTTTTGAGAAATCTACCCCATCCATCCGTTTTTTCTTATCATTTCAGGGTATTATCCCAAAATTGAGGCAGATCCAAATCTCAAGTGGACCACACCACAGGAAGCAGCGGTGATAATAATTCTCACCGTTAAATATTTTTTAGGGCCCACCGTAATATTTATTTGACATCCAACCTGTAGGTTAGGTCATACGGACCTAGATGATGGAAAAAAACAAATATCGGCTTGATCCAAAAATTTGGTAACCCCAAAAAAAATTTAATGGTAAGAGTTCAATCAACAGTGTGTGGCCTACTTAAAATTATTTTTAAAAATACATGGAGGCATAGATTTATTATTAACATCTTGGTGAGACCCACCTACATCCCAGCGGTAGAATTTCATTGGAAAAGGCTTCCCCCATATTCTTCGGAGAGTTAACCGGTGAGTAGCTGAGCGTCTCTCTCTCTCCCTCTCTCTCTATATATATCAGATTTCGGAGTGATAGCACATTGCTCCCTGTGGTGTCCCACCTGAGTTTTCGATCAGGATGTACGATGAAAATAGGAATGGCACTTTATGAATGGAGTCTACACAAACGTCACGTGTTCAGATGTATGTGATCATTCCCTGCAATAGATCCAACGGTTGTTCAGATGTATATGATCATTCCCTGCAATAGATCCGACGGTTTTGGCATATGCATTCCAATGTAGACAACCTGGAGGCTGTCACATGCATGTGATTGGCCATGTTTTTCAAGAGTGCTAATTGAAAATAACCAGAATAATAACCACAGCAAGCATCCCGAACCGACAAGATGGTGTCCCCTAACCTTCATTTCTCTGAAACAAGAAATTATAGGATCCTAACAAGGTGAGTGGTGCCCATGATTCAATCATCCTGGGCATTGGATTTCGGCCATCACTATGGATGGGCCATGTCCCAAAAGGCTCCTCAATGCAATAGACCAACGGCACAAGATTGGGGGCAATGAGCCTCAACTACAAAAGGGGATCCTCAACTGGTTAGAAGCAGGAGGTTGGTGGCTAGGATCTACTAACGAAGGGATCTTCTGGGGCTTCATTCATCCACGGTGGGGCATATACCCAACCATTGGCTTCAAGCTTTAGACAAGGGAGACATGATCCAAATCCACCAGCTTCGAAATCCCCAAATGAACAGGCACTAAAAACCCATTGATCTAGTTCCTTGATGATGGACCCCAACCGTACAAACCCATACCCCACAGCCACATGTACGGTGCATATCCTCTGTCATCCATGGCCAGCAGCCAGTATGGTGAGGACTATTACACATATTGTGCCTTTTCAGTGGCTGCATCAAGAAGATTCAAATGAGAGATGGTACACTGAGAAACAAACCCTGTGAGAAAACGAATCTGGAGAAGACCCCTATTTGAATGTTGCCTATGGCTGAGAACCATATCGCCCCCTGTTTTCCTGGCACTTTATACATTGTATAAATGCACGCTATTCGTGTATCCTTCAAAATCAATTGTTGGGAATTTTAGTGTCGATAGAGCCGTGTCGTTGCATGGCTATAACTGCCTCATTGCAACGTATGCACCGGAATGTGGGGGTGGCAGCACACCGCGTCTGGAGGCAGTAGTAACAATACCTGCACCCAAGTAACATAGTTTCAGTCATGATTTATGAAAGAAAAATTCGTCAATAAACAGTGGCAAAAATGATAATCTCACATGCAAGCCGGCTAAGAAAAAAGGTTGGCGGGCACTTTAATTGCTTTAGATGGCGGTAGGACCCACATATCCAAGCAAGGGACCATTTCTCTACTCGGGTTGACTAGCTATATCAGTCAAAGTGATTACAGCTTTCTAAATAATGGCATTTGGAGATAACAGCACAGCTGTTCTTTTACCCAACTGTTTCTACCTCCAATGGTCACTCCCATTGATTGGAGCTGTAAAATCAATGGTGTCATCCCATTATATGGGCAACGGCCTAAAAGTCACATTGACGGGATGCTCCTAGGAGTGGACCTGGTTACGAAATTATTGTGAAGTCGTGCCCTGGGCCAGGTTTCTTCATAGTAGGATTGTCAATCAGCCGGGAAGCCTAACAGGAATTTGCTGAGGGGATGCTAGCAAGGAAGCACCAATTTACCCAATTCTGAAATAGATGCTTTCTGCAGCTCGCACCGATTGATATTCTGTACAGATTCATCCTCAGTAAGACTAGGCAAACATATGCAGTTCTCAGGACTGTTGATCTGGTGAGCCACCAAGTGGATAGGACATCCCAAAAGCAAGGGGACTGGAGGGTGGTGGCCATCAGGCCATGCCTGCAAAAGGAACAGTTAGCCAATGGACCACATCCATCCAGCTAAACTCACAACAGCCTAATCACAGTTGTCTGATCACAGTTGTTTTGAGCCCATGGCCCATCCATGAAGTGGCCTACTGAGTCAACATCCCTGATCACAACACATGTTTGCCATGTTGTCCCATGAGGAAGGAGGTGCATGTAACAACAACATAAGCAGCATCTTTTGAAAATACCAATGAAAAGAAACCAATGCTAGGTTTTTTCCCCCAATAAAAGAAGAGTCATCCTTTTGGTGTAGTTACGATTGTAAAAACCATGGACAGGACTAGGCTTTGATCATACATCTTCGTAGGCCGAAACTGGGTCAACTGTCATAAGTGCTTTACGTGCTTAAGCCTTGATAAATTGATAATTGTTTTATGGTGAGGTACTGTCCAGGCCCCTGACCCTAGTATTCTGATACCCTTGTCTAATTTAGCTTACTTAAAGCATGCTTTCAATAGTCAATATTTATAAAAAGAACTCAAACACAGAGGGTATATATACCTATGTTGGCAAGGGAGAGCAACAAATGGAATAGTCGGATTCGCCTGGCAAACAGGGCAGGCAGCTTCGTCACCAGAAGAACCAGAAGATTTATCTTTCGAGAAAGGAAGAAGAAACTTCTTAATCAATGATGAGTTGAGAAGAGGAAGAAGCAATAGCAACATCTCCTGCACATCAGCAGCAACAGCATGTTCAACATAAACTCTTTAGTAACCTTGATAATCAAGGCATCGGGCATTCCTCTAAAGTCATACAGCACAAAGCCTAAGGTTACGAAAATCACATTAGCTTGAAGTATCAAATCACTGGATCTTAAGAAATTTTATATATTTTATTACAGGAAAAAATGCAAACAATATGCAGCCAAATCAACCACATTCTATACACTGCACCAAATTTAATCTATAGATTTCATTTACAGCATTTCAATGAAGTAATGAGATGGAATAGTGGGACCCATCCAATATCAAAGATTAATCATAGTTGTCATGTGCAACTCCCTTTTGTATCCTTTCAGATTACTGAATAGAACAAGATTTAAAAACATTAACCATCATTAAAGCCTATTGCTTTCTTTTTCAAGCCACTCATAAATTCATTTCGAACTTCTCTTTAATATTGAATAGGTTTCAAGTTGAATTGTGAATTGGTTTTCTATTTGATAAAATGAAAATACAAATTTGAATAGTAGACTGTGGTCCATGGGATTCCATCAGCCATACGCTATATTTTATAGACAGCCAGTTGCATCCAAACAGGTTGTTTGCATTTGTCAGCTCCCATAAAATATGCCAATTAATTCAGTACAGACTTAATTTCCTTAATCTGGGGCCTCAGTATTGGATCTTCATGGCCTGTTTGGATAGGTGGAATCCAAAATGTAAACATGGAAAAGAATTTGGGTGTTCAGGCAAGTTTAGTTTCACCAATAGAGGGATCTTTTTTACTCTATTCTGATTGGCACAACAGAGGGAAGCTTGCCATGGACCTCAAAGATGACCTATTATAACACATCATTCATCAGATGGATAGGCACCTTTACCATTTTAAATTATTGAAGAGAGCCCAAAACTAAGGAATGCAATTTGTTACACTGGCATGCCTGACAGGAAGTTTTAGTAAGGGCGACAGCTATATAACCAGAAGTAGCCCATTACAATTGAGATGGACTCGCCACAGTTCAATGAACAAAACCTCTCCTTCCATCCATGGAGATATAGGAGCCAATCTTTTATGCAATTTTTGATCTATCATTCCTTCGTGGAACCAGGACATTTGTAACACCATTTGTGTTAAATGGTTGGGCATCTTTAAAATCATGAGAATTCTGTCGGTTCTTGATCATGCTACAACATTCCTTGGATGTCAGGAATACTGAGTGACTTCAATAAGAATCATTGGTGAAACAGGCATTGTAAATCTGACCCCAAAGAGCTGGGACAATGCTATGAGGATCATGATTTCTGCTGTGACAACACACATTTCAAGATGTTCAACAGTTCAAGTGTTTAGTGTGAAAATGCTGAGAGCATGCTTTTACTGAATGTGCAAATTAACAAAATAAAGTCCGTGACTCTGTATTCAATTAGCTGGCCTTTTTTACTAGAATCGATAACACTATATCAATATGGGGCAATGCTGGGAAGTTACATGCAATATGAGCAAAGATTGAGTGTTGCAAAAATGATTATTTTTTATAAATCTTGAGATGTTAGGTCATGTGCAATGTAAAAGGAAGATTGACTCGGGTAAGGAGGGACATCGATTAGGATTGAAGGGCCTGCCAAAAGGATGAGAGGAAGATCTAAAAGGACTTGGATTGAGGTGGTGAGAAGGAACATGAGAGGTCAATTGCTGAGCAAGAATAAGGTCATCAATGGGATTGATTGGCAAAGTGATGACGTTGTTGGTGACAGTGATGATAATGATGATATAGTACATATGCATTGTACCTAAGGAGCTTGTCTGACATGCCATGCTAGAGACTTTATTGCAATGCACAATAGTTAGGCTCAAATGCGATGTTGGTCATGATTGTATTGGCATGTGAGTGGTATTTGGTAGGAAATGTATCAGCCGCCTCCCTGCTAGTCCCTACACCCAACAACTGGAGCATGAACATTCCACTTTTGGTCCAATGGTGGCATATTTGTATTCCTTGGTGCCAACTTGGTTGGTTGTGTTTATTACCTAGTACCCAGCAGCCAGCTACTTGAGCATGTCCTTTTCCACTTTTGGTCCCTCCCTGTGTGTGCCAGCTACTTGAGCATGTCCTTTCCACTAATGGTCTATGAGTGTGTGTGTGTGTGTGTGTGTGCGGGTGTACATGTGTGGGGGTGCGTGTGGGGTGCATGTGGGTGTGGGTGTGCAAATAGCTGCCTCTGGGGCTCATCAGTGCTATAATGTCACCCTATCCGTTCAACAGGGTTGCCCCATCATGAAAATAGGATATAGCCCAAGAATCTTGCCAATCCAATCATCAAGTTAGCTGCATGACATAAAACAATGGAGCGCCCCAAAAAACCTTGAAATTCACGTTAAGGACCACTTGATGGTTGGATCGGCATGATATTTGGGGCAGCCAATTTTCCTTACGGGGCAATCAACTTAGACCAGTTAGATGTGAACACGCACGCACGCACACATAAACCAAACGTGGACCTCCAAAATTTCCACTTCTAACTCTAAACCACCATGCATTAGATCACTACAATTCAGAATGAGGGGATGAAGATTTACCGAGAATTCATTCCACACCAACTGACGATTCATGTATTCAAAACTAACAGCTCGGTTCATATGGGGGCTTCCATACACAAGCCTTGCTCTAAGAGCTCTCTCAATAAGACTCCGGTACCTGCATTACCAACATCAGCTACTTGAGGGACTCAAGGAAATACACACACACACACACACACACACACACACACACACACACAATGCAATCAATGAAATGAGTTCTGTGAAGGAATACTTGTAATATTACATTAGTAACTATGTCGTATGTCAAAATTAAGTTCAAGAGATTTTTCTGCATCAATTGACAATAATTCATATGCATACTATATTGATGAACAAACAAGACAAAACCGCATAACAAGTTCTTTTTTCTTCTTTTTTTTGATAACTTGAATTTCAAAAATGAAAAGGAAAACAAGGGAAACAACCAGGAATTTATTGATCATAGGACATTTAAAGCAGAGGACAAACATACACAAGGAGAAAGGCATAGATTAATCCAGCAATCAACTAATATATAACTACAATTACACTAGAATAGAATTCTCAGCTAGTAACTAGCAGAACCACTTTTTTGGTAAATTATCCGCTTCATCATTCACTCTAATAATATGGTTGAAAGATGCATGAAGATTCCAAAAAGGTCCGAGGTTTCCTCCACAACAACATCCGATCTTGACATGAAGAAATGGAGTGCTAACCCATCAAATCTCATGGAGTCTCCTACCAACAACGATGGCCCTTACATCATCATCATCATCATCATCATCATCATCATCATCTAAGCCTTATCCCAATTAATTGGAATCATGGCCCTTACATAAGGATGGAAAAGATGTGGATACCACGATGAAGAGTGGACTGTTCTACTTGGCTAGAGTCATTAACACTAATCAGCCTCGACAAAACTTCACCCTTTCGTTTCAAATCAAACCTTTCAATCCCAAACCAAGCTCCCAAGAGAACTTTCACCAAAACTCAACTAAAAGCGAGAGTTTCCATCTCTCAATGATCTAGTCAAATTTACCACACTCCAGCCCTGCATTCGGATTTCTCAATATGTTTTCCGTGTCTCACTTTTTGGATACTTTCTTAATGGTGAGTTCACTTTTTGTATGCTAAGACAAGAAATGACCAAAACAAAACCAAAAAATAATAATAATAATAAATAAATCTTGAATATGGTCCCTTAGTTCAGCATTGCATCTTCAGTCCCTAAAAACCTTATCTATACCAAGGTTTTAAATGGGTGCGTAACATAACAAATCGTTCACCACCAATACCATTACATATCACCCCATACTGCACTGTTTTCGGGCCGATATGGGGCTGATGCACCCATATTGTGCATGGGAAATACGTACCAGTTTTGGATGCACCCATAACAAATCGTTCACCACCAATACTTTAAACCTCAATCCATACACCCCAAAATTCCCCCTGTAATTGCTTCGTACAAACTTTCCAGAAAATGCAACCCACTGACAGAAAAGGCTCAGCAGGCCAAGTCTCAAATAACTTCACCAGAGAAAATTACAGAATCTGTATCACTTCAAATAGCTGAAGAAGAGTGCTTCAAATTTTCCACGTGAAAGAGCATGAACAAAAACATGAAATGTCTTCTCTGCCTGGCAACAAAGAGCACAACTATTGAAAAAACAATACACTCTATATTGAAGGTGATTGTATGTATGCTTTTTTGGTTCTTTTGAAAGATAAGAAGATTTTTCTAAGAAAGAAAAAAGGCAACCAACTACACCAAGAACGAATGGATAGATGCAAGAAATCATCACACCCATTTCATGTAAGTTATCAACTAAGTCAACTATAGAAATACTCATAACTGCCTTCTAAATTTTCTAAGATATACTCAAACGGAACCAGGTGCTCCTTAGAAACAAATGCCCATATGCCACTCAAATCTTTGAATGCTTTGTTGCACCAAACCTTTCTATCATTGCACCTGACATAATGCTCAGCCTAGATTAACACAGTAAAGGAATGGGAATTCAGTACAGCAAGGATTGGATTTTGTGGTAGGAGACGGGAACAAAAAGGATCAGTGACTACAGACTACTCAATAAGTAAAATCGTGTTAAATACATTCCAAACATGTCACGAGTTCAATTTTTTGTTCAATTGGTACCATTCACTATAAACTCTACATAACAACTTTAGAGTTCAACCCAACGAGGTTTGGGCGAGCGGCCATCACCGTGGGTTTGCTCCCTACAGGTGTGGGTTCGACTCTCCTCCTTGGCATAACCCGATACATTTGGTTGTGGGTGATTGCGTGTATCCGCAGGGACTAGTCCTGCCTCAAAAGGGGCGGGGACACCCTGTGTCTTCAAACAAAAAAAACAACTTTTAAAGTTCAAAAGATCAGCAGATCTGGATTTCAAGCCTCAGGAAAGGGAGAACTTTTGTCGAATACTACTCTTATCAGAGTGTCCGACTTGGTTACTCCAGTTATTTTAAGGATACAAGAATCCAAAGCCTCGGTTCGAGTATATTAACAGAAGTGTAGATAGCAATAACTTCTAAAATAAAGTCTGTCAGAACTATTCGACTGTCGGAGAAGCTTCATCTTATCAGAACTTTTTCTTAGGGAAACTGTATCCTTGTAAGTTTATGAGTTGCTTGTGCATTTCTCCAAAATTTAACAAGTCTTGCTGGACTCACATCTGCAATAACTTCTAAAATAAAGTATGGCAAAACTATTCGATTGTCAGAGAAGCTTCATCATATCAGAACTTTTTCTTAGCGAAACTGTATCCTCGAAAATTTATGAGTTGCATGTGCATTTGTCCAAAATTTAACAAGTCTTGCTGGATGCACTTGTCTATCCCTTCCATGTACGCTACAAACTAAAAGATGATACTTTAGTCTGACAACAGAGCGCACATTATATGTATATGCTGATTTTGCAATTCTAGGATATAGAATTCACTATGAAAATCACATGGTGCCAGTCACAAGAATAAACATTTAATAATATAAATAAACATTTTATAACTAAAAAAAGGTCTTCCTGTATAATCACCAAAAAAGAAAAAGAAAAAAGAAGATACCTTCCCGTGTAAAGAAATATAAGAAGGTTACTAAAGGATGCAGCTTTATAGAAGCCCTCCGCACGTTGTATTAAAACCCAGGCTCGACGTGCAAATGACCTCTGAAGCATATGTGATAACAAATCAGTATCTGCCTTTCATACCTCGACATTGACTGTACTTGGACAAACGGACCAAGAGGAGGGAAGTACCTGTTCAGAATCACCCCATCTACGAAATGCAGAGAAAGATTGTAAACGGGCCCATATATACTGACCACCGACTGTAGCAAGGCAGTACCAAATCTTCTGAGGAACAGTAAGCCCAGGTCCTTCTAGCCCCGTTCTCACTGAGTAGCAAATATGAATACAAGTAACAATCAACAGATGTTCAAAAAAGGAAGCAATCCGACATCTTTCTGAAACAAGTCATGGAATGATTTGGACATGGCTGGAGACCTTTTTAGCTAAATCAAATGCAGTTTGATGGGTACAACCAAACACTTTCATGGTACATAGCACAACTGCCATTAGTATCACTGTCAGAATTTGGATAGGTGTCCTCCCTCAACCCATATTCTTTTTTTATGGGTATTATTCTTTTTTCTTTTTTTTGAAAAATGAAGAGCACAATCATATTCATATTAGTCAGTCAAAAAAATCACATTCATCTTAGGAGCTATCTCTACCATATACAAGGCAAGTAGCTTTGGAACAATTTTACCCACAGAATTAGTCGCAGAGGGAGTCATATACTTTCAATGTTAGAAAGAAATCAGATGCATCTGCATCTTCAAAGGGGGGTGTAATGGCGGAACGGGATTCATGTAGCCAACCCCAATTCGTCGGGAAATTGGGATAGGGCTTAGATGATGATGATTTTTTTGTAAGGTAAGTAGCATGCTAGCACTTCCTCTTCCTTTTGTGTATAGCCCACACCCACCTCTTTGTGTATGTCTGTGTGACATCCACTCCATCCATCCCTCCCTCCCTCCCTCCCAAAAACCAGGAAGATCTAAAATTCAAGTCTCTCTCTCTCTCTCTCTCTCTCTCTCTCTCCCTCCCTCCCTCCCTCCCCGTGCCATGCCCACTACTATCTATACATGAATTTTTATTTTTTAAGCAAGCAACTGGATTTTATTGAAATAAAGAAACCATTGCATATATGAATTTGTAGGCATCATGCTAATCGAGCAACAGACTTTTACTCTACAGTCACAAAAGGCATTCAGATAGACAATACTTCATAGCCAGTTTTTCTTTTATGCTTAACTATAAATTTTATTAAAAGTAGAAAATGTCAAACAAGAAGGAAACCATTCCCGAATCCCAGCCAAGGTATTCAATAACAGTAACAGTGGCTGTAACAGCCAACCTTATGGCTGTTATGATACAGGCATAACGCCCATTACAGCCATGCAAAGACCGAAATTTTTTAGAAGGAAAAAATATATAGGCTGTGTATCAGTTGTTAGTCGTTACAGGCCCATATCAGTCCATTATAGCACCACCATTACTGTTACATGACAGCCATTACATCTGTAACATAACCGTTTTTTAATACCATTATCCCAACACAGCCTAAAGCACATGACAAGTCCTCTAGCCAAACCATCCGGCCACATCAATGGCCTCCGCTGAATATGAGCAAACAAAATGTTAGCAATGAGCTCATAAATTTCTTCAGAATTAAAGCACCCAGGAGAAAATATTTATAAACTCCTTGAAGAAATTAGGTTACTTGAGAACAGAACCTCAACCCTACGGACAAGCTTCTGCATCTACCTCATTAGAATCTCCCTATCGACATAGCTCGAAGAAAGTCATTAAGATGGCTCCTTCTAAGAACACTGCCCAACCTGGGTGAGCCTGAATTGCTAACAAGTTGCCATCAAAATTCAACTCCAGTGAGCAGGCAATTCAACCTCTTTCTTCCATAAATTGGCTCATTCTCCTGATAGTTTTCCAATCCCTCCAAAGGCCTGACATCAAAACACCTTCAACATCTTTTTTACAGAGAGCCCATTTTATCTTACAGCTAGTTGTTTTGTGATTTTTATTTTTATTTTTTTAAATTACTTGTTCGTGTTGATGCTCATGGTAAAGTGAAATGCAGGCAAGTATTGCTCTTCCTAAGCAAGCTTCCTTCATTTACGGATTAAATATAAACAGAGAAACACCCTTACAAAATGACAAGCAACAAAAGCTTCATTACATACATGATCACTGATTTTCTAATGATAGGTTCAGTAGAGCTTTCTTTTCGATAAGCCAGTTGAGCTAGTAATTAACATACAAACGAATTTTTCATCATTTTCAAGCAACCATTGAGGGTAAGGGAAAAAAAATAAGGTCAAATTTGAAGCTTTTTTGAGAAAGTTTTTTTTTATTTTGAAAGATGAGATTATATTAAAAAGAGGCAAAACAAACACAAAAACACCAACAATAAAGAAAAGAAACCTAAAGAGTAAAGACTACACACTGTACAAAGAATCGGCATGAGACAGCCCTGCGAATTGCTGGAACCCCAACCCCCTATGACCAGCATGAGAAAGTATATTTACATGTAGCTTTTACGAGAAAGTATATTTACATGAAGTTTTTATGAGAAAGTATATTTACAGAACATGTTTACAATATACTATTTACTTTTTATTCTTATTTCGAATGTTTTTAATTCCATCTTTTTATCAAATTTGAACCACGCAAAATAAATCATTGTTCTATTGATGTGGGTTTTGGGAGCATGCTTTTCTATTGTTATTAAAATCTCCACTTGGATAGAAATAACTAGGGGTGTACACGAGTTGATCCGAGTCGAACTGGGCCCAACCCGGCCCAGCCCAGTCACCAGCCAAACCCAGCCCGAACCCGGCCCGGCCCGGTCAGCAATCAGGCAAGTTCGGGCCAATTTCGGACCTTACAGCAAGTTCATGGGAAGGGCTTTGGCAAGTAATCCGCGTCCCATTACAAGGCCCTCGATCAACGGTTTAGATAGTTGAACTATAGACTCCACAAAAAATCTAACTAGTCAGGACATTATAATTCCTTTTTGTATTTGGATGAATCTAGGCCGTTCAAGTTATACGTCTGTGAGGTGGATGAGTCACTGTCACTTCAAAGATGGGCCGTGAACTATCCCAGAAAGGTAACGGGGAAAGGGACGTGTAGGGTTTTGAATATATATATATATATATATATATATATATATATATATATATATATATATATATATATATATACCCACTTGACCGAGTTGAGCCGAGTCAGGCCAGGTCGAGTAGGGTTTCGGGCCGAACTGGGACCTATCCGAACTCGGCCCAAACTCAATTTTGGGCTGAAGAAAATGGCCCGTCCCGACCCGAACTCAGTTTCGGGTCGAGCCGAGTCGAGCTTTTTCGGGCCGAGTTGAGCGAGTTAACCGGGCTAGCCTGGTTCGTGTACAACCCTAGAAATAACGAACTTTCTTTTTTTTTTCTACCAAACCATCTATGGTGGAGGGCTAACCATTTCATGCCATTAAAAATGTAATTAAGGCCTGGAGTATTCTCCTTCAAGATCGACAACTTGGGCTGGCAGGTGAAGAGAATTAATGGAATACTATAGGTTCTTTTTCTTATGCATTTTTACAAGGCTAATTGATGCATGACCATTTGATCATCCATCACGTCCTCAAGCAAACCTTACAGACAAATGGAAGCAAGGTATTCCATAATGGTTACATAATTGCCCTTATGTAACAGTGAGAGTGGTAAACGTTACGCATTATGGGGTCGTAATGGCCGTTATGAAAAAAAAAAAAAAAAAAAGGCCCGTAACAGCCCCATATGATCTGTTACGAGGCCAAAATAGATTTTTTTCAAAGGAAAAAAAAAAAAAACCATTACAGCCATTATGGCCTGTATCATAATGGTAGCCATTACAACCATTGTTACCATTATGGAATACCTTGAATGGAAGATCAGACCAAGATCTATCATCCAATTGGACTATGGCTAATAAATCTATCCATATGGTTAAAAGAGTGCATCAACTGGATTTTGGGGCCCATAAGCCCATTCAAAAGCCAGTATACTTTTTTTTAATAAGCCTTTATAATCATCATCATCTAAGCCTTATCCCAACTCATTGGATTCAGCTATATGAATCATATTCTGTCATTCCACTCTATTAAGGTCATACCCTTAGTTAGACCATAGGTCATCAAGTCTTTTCTTACTACCTCCATCCACATCCTTTTGGGCCTTCCCCTTGCCCTTTTAAAGCCTTCAACTTGTACCCACTCCTAACCGGCGCGGTTCTTGGTCTCCATTGAACATGACCAACCATCTAAGGGGCTCATTTGGATGGAAGTAGATTGCTTAAAGGTGTGTTTGTTAGGTGGTAACTGGGAGAAAATGAAATTGAATTGAGAGGAAGGCTGAAATGAAATCCTAACGAAGATGAGAGATTTGGTAGTAAATGGCTTACAACAATCGTATTTTCAACCGTTGTTGGCTCCATTGTTAAAAGGGGAGAAACACACCTGCATTTTTTTTAAGGTTTTTTAAAACGCACTTGCATTTCATCACCCACCCATACCGTGCACTGGAGCCTTCGCCGATTGATACTGGAGCCATTGTTGTTCAAAACCCCTGTTGTCATCACTGTCGTCGTCGATTACAGGTTAGCATTCCATTTCATTCCTAAACTTGTCTCTAGCTTAAAAGGAGAATGAAACGGAGTAGAAACCCTAGCTTTTGAAAGAAACGAGAAAGAAACCCTAGCTTTTGAAAGAGGGAATAAGGAAACAAGGAAAGAAGATTTTAAAAAGGGAAGAACAAGATGTTAATATCTCGTTTTCTATTTTCTAGTAGTTAAGATGGATGGGGATTGGATTGGGTGTGGTCCTAATAGTGGGGCCCACCTTGATGTATATATCCACATTGCCTGTCCCTTTTGCAAACCCATTTTAGGGCATGAGCCAAAAAATGAAGTTGATCTAAATCTCAAGTGGACCACACCATAGGAAACAATCGCCATTGAACGCCCACAATTAAAACCTTTCTAAGGCCCATCGTAATGTTTATTTGCCATACAACCTGTTGATAAGATCACACAAACCTGGATGAAGGGAAAATACAAATATCAACTTGATCCAAAACTTTTCTAGCCCGCAATTTTTAATGGTCAATCATCACTATTTGTTATGTTATGGTCCACCTGAGACTAGGATCTTATTCATTCTTGGGATCATGCCCTAAAATGAGCTAGCAAAACAAATGGACGGCGTGGATATACAATACATCCATCAGCTTTTGCAAGATGTAATTGTGAGGCCTACTAATTTAGATTTGTACAATCTCCATACAGTTGTTTTCTAATGCCGTGAGATAAATATCATGTTACATTTGTTTATCATTGCCCCAACATTTATATGGCATGAGAAGAACGTAACGAAGAGGTGAATGAATTTATTGATAACAAATACAAGTCATTCACCTCTTTAGTTGAGGCCTAATGAGCACTTACTGACTTGATGAAAAAATAAGAAAGTAAAGCGAATGGCCCTCAATCGAGTGGGAATGCACTATTTAAATACTATGCCGTATTTGTAGATCATTGCCCCAAAATTTACAGATCGTGGGAGGAATGTTTTACACAAGTACATGGATTTTCTAGTAGTTGTTACAAGTCATTTAATACTTTAGAGGAAGCCCACGATGCCTTAATGCAATTTTACTCAAATTGAAGATTTGATTGCAATAATTAATGGTTTTTCATTCAATCACAATTTGCATGGAGTATTGCACTAAGGCATACTGAGGAATGGATATGCTTCTTCATACCGAAGATATGCGTATTACTTTTCAATTCCAAAAATAGTTGGCCCACTTTTGGGGTCCACTTGAGGCTCAAATTATCCTAACTTTGGGCCAAATTGTATATTTCAGTAGGCCTATTGCAATTATTATGTCAAATGTAATATATGTACACTAATTTGGGGTGTTTAAAATGATTTACTTAATGAAGCTCAGGTTCCTGTGAATATAATAAAAAATTCCAATGCATTTCATTTATAGGCTGCTAAACAGAATATTTGGATTCTAGTGCACTACATTTACAGGCTACCAAACACAACTAAGGATTCCATTTACACTTGATTCAAGTGTAAATGTGAAATGTTACCTCCATTTACAAGCTCCCAGACGAGCCATGAGTCTACTTTCCCTCATCTTATTACCTACATATTGGTGTTACTCCTAAGTTCCCTCAAATGCATTCATTTCTGGTTCAATCCTTCCTCGTCTTGCCACTCATCCATCTCAACATTCTCACATTAGCTAGACTCATCGTATGAACATATTGTGTGTTAACTGCCAACCTTTTGTCCCATAAAGCATGGTTGGTCTTATAGCTATCCTATTAAATTTCCCTTTCTAGAGGCACATCTCCATTTCTTCCACCAACTTGAATTCTATAGGCAACATCTTCTCAATCTCTCCACTCATGAATTCTATAAACCTATATATATATATATATATATATATATATATATATATATATATATATATATATATATATATATATATATATATATATATAAACCATCTAGTTTTTTCAAACTCACTATAAAAACCTTTTTTTTACCGTAAGTATATAGAAGGGATTCCATATGGTTGATATGTAAACACTACAAGTTTAATTAGACCCCTTCATTGAAGTTTCTTAAGATATTTTAGAAATGTTATGATAATAGGCCAATAGAGTATTAATATTCGCTTCTTGATTTGGGTAGGATTTTGTTGTTTGTGTATGGATATATAATGCCATATGTGTGGATCACTAAAGAAAGGTTTTGTTGAGAATTTGAATGAATAAAGTTATCGTTGCTTATCTCCTATGATCGTAAACAAAACCCTAGAAGACATGTCAATTATATCGCACTCTTGGGATACAAATACATATCAATTATCGCATGAGATATATCGGTTGTATCGCATTATTTATCATTGTTGTTGGGAAACATGGGGAAACGTTGGGAAATTGGTCAAATTTTTCAATGAAACTTCAAAGATTATTTTTAAAAAAAAAAAAAAAAAAAAAAAAAAAAAAAACCAATACACTTACAAATCAAAAAGTCACAAAAAACAAGTGCACATAATAGGTTTCTTTTGTATAGGGTCCTAATCTATGCATTGTATAACTGAACTAATGCAACTATATTCAAAGTCAATTCATAAAATTTATAAATGTAAGAAGACATGTATGGAAACACAAGCATTGCATTCAAAAGCAAAAAAAAAAAAAGTAGAAAAATAGAAACATACCTATGGATTTCGAAAAATATATTTTTTTAACATTTTTTAACTTTTTAATTAAAATTTAATTTTTCTAAAAAATCCCCAAATTGCCAAGAATGTATAGATCGGGTTATATACATGTTTGATTTCGTGTTTAGACACTAAAGATTGCAACTGATATGGGAAAAATGAGGAAATTTCAATTTTTCAAAACTTGGCCCGTCTCCCCTAAATCTCGAAATCGAAGCTCCAAATCCATAATTTTTCATGCAAACATGAAGAATCATAGATTTCTTACCATTTAACATTATTTACAACATATAAAAATGAATCAAAACTCAAAAACACACACCTTTTAAAATCTTGCTCCAAGAAGTCTCGATCATGAGTACAAAGAAATTTTGAAGATTTTCTTCCAACAAACTGGAATGGACTAGTCAAAATCACCTCACAATGCACCAGGAAGTTTTTTTTTTTTTTGCAAAAAAAAAAAATTAATAATACGATTTTTGTGAATTTTTACAATTTTTCAGACAAAACAGTGTCAATTTCCTTTTATCCCTTTCGATATTACACTCAATATCGATATATCGCACAATACATTAAGAAATTTATAAAGGGGAAGCATGGATATATCACACGATTTTGTGATATCCACTATATATTGCGATATCATGTGATATATTACACGATACCATAAAAAATGGATATTAAAGTAGGGTTTCTTATCGCCCAGCTGGGATAACAGATATATCATGGGATTTATCGGTGGTATCGCAAGATATTGAAAACACTGGGCATAGGAAGTGTATGCTTTAGTAGTCATCCAAACAAAGGGAACTACAGGATTTGTCTTTCAAGGGCCCAAAGACCAACACAAAGTTAAACCCTAAACCTAATTGTTCAATTACCCATTTGTGCCCCTTAACCCCTATTTCCAAACTCTAAATCTATCTTTAAATATCAATTCTCATCTCCTATACACCCCCTCACCCAACAACAACCCTATTCTTAAACTTTCGTCCACACTTAAATCATATCCCATCCCAAACATCTTATTGCAACCCTAATCTGTCTCTAAAAAATCTCATATGTAACTCTTCTATCCAAACCCCAACCCCCACCCAACCCAAATCCTAGCTTCTTTTTATGGACAACCAAATTTTATTAAAACTCAAAAATAAGAAAATACAAGAAAGATGATGAGGAATCATCCAATCAAAAAAACTATACCCTAACTATCTTGGAGGGCCTCAATAGGTGCGAAAGGCATCAATGTCTATAAACACTCCACCACGAGCTAGTTCCCCTTCCAAACCCCATGCTCCAAAGAGCTAGATTTATCTCTGAATATGTGCTTGTTGCATTCCTGTCAAACCATCCAACGAACAACTAGAAGAACAATTAAAGTGTTCTCCTTTTCCTTTCTCTTTTAACAAAGTGCCACAAGAAATAAATCCCCGCTTCTTCCAAGCACCACCCAGTAAGTACCAAGCAAGTGAAGAAAATCCACTAGCCCAAATCCAAATACGTATGGATTTTAGATGATGAATTTCACCTTAGATGCTCCAATATTTCTCCAATTGATCCAAAAATCAACAAGAAACTAGAAAAATAATATAAATAAAGGTAACTATGGGAAATCTCTTCACAAAAGACCCCAAGGAGCCCAACCAAAGGGATTATAAGACAAGCACTCTTCTAGAATTTTATATTCCATCGTGAGAAACAAGAAAGACCAACTTTATTAGTTCAAAATTCTCATCAAGATTTATCTCTAATAATCCATGCGCATGGCCTTATATGGTAGTCACAAAGTGCAAAGTCCTACCTCAACTCAAAGAAGCCGATAGTAGAACCATATTGGCCCATTATCAAAACATTCTTGAACTAACTCCAAATTTGCAGTCATTATATTTCAACCACATGGAACCCTTCTATAGTTGTGTGGTTTGGAAAAACCATATGTTTGTATAGTGAGTTTGAAACAAGGTTATATGGTTTATATCTCTACCATAAGTAACACAAGTGGGAAGCCCAAGCAATTAGCTCTAACAAGACATTAGAAGGAATGTCTAACCTAGGAGAGTCATGGACTATGAGATTTAACAAGACATTAGAAGGAATGTCTAACCTAGGTCGGGGCTATTAAGGGAATTTTCTAAGTGTGTGTGCTTACAAACAATGACTCTTATTTCACTCACTCCATGCCAACGAGTACTGGAGTGCCTTTATTTCGTGTAAGTAACCTAGGTCGGGGCTATTAGCGGAATTTTCTAAGTGTGTGCCCCTATAAACAATGACTCTTATTTGACCCGATCCGTGCCAACGAGTGCTGGAGTGCCTTTTTCGTGTGAGTAGAAGGCACCCTCTCTCCACATACCCGCCAATATTAATGGCTTCCGGTTGGACCTGTGGGCCCAACAGTCCAATTGTTTCACTGTTTTAACCATCTTATCACATTTGTCTGCCCAACATGGCACGCCCTCTATAGCCATTGTCATAGTTACAAAGGATGTGAATAATCTAACAAACCTCCCATGGAATAAATATTGATCACCATCATTATTACCATGTATGAATAGGGGAATAAAAGGTAATAATAGAATGCATTTGTCAAGATAACTATGAAACAATACTTCGAAAGAGGAATGCCAATCCCGCCCATAGGATTGATCTCAATCCATAGATGTGCCCTCGCAGAAAAATCAGGCCAATTGGATGATCCTAACTGCTGGATTTGAGAAACGGACAGCTAAAAACACAATGACCAACAGTCCACATTCAATGTTCAAATCCAACAGTCCACCTGATGAGAAACAGGGATCTGTACCATGGCACCAGTAGAAGTCTACAAGGGGAAAATGTGTTAGTTGGGTGAGTAGGATTAGCATTCTCAGAAAACTGAATCAGACTAGCAAATCAAAAAGGGCAAGATCATACTGCAACTCGCATATAAAAGCTTTAATCTTTAAGAAAAATAGCAAAGCCATAAAACGCTAAAAATATGGAAATGTAAGATCTGGCCAATTTCTAATATGTAGCAATGGACCATATAAGTAAACTGAAATTCCATTTTAACAATCCATAAGATAAAGCTGGATCTAAAACCAATAATAACCAAGAAACTGTTATATTCAATTTTTTGGGTATATTCTGTGATTCATGTATGATTTTAAAAGAAAAACAAATGATACATGTTCAATTGTTATTTGAATTCCAATCATGAATGGTAGGGTTCATGTTTTTGAGTTCCAATCCTGAATCATAATAAGATTTGAAACGTAAAGCATAAGATCTTAACCACACAACTACGGACTTTGAGATCTCAGCAGCTTCCATCAAGAGAGCAGAGACAGGCAAGAGCAAGCAAACCTTCTTTTCCTCTCATAATCGCAGCACGCTCATCTCTATACCTCAGATTCATAAGTGCATTTCCAGGAGTTGGCTTATCTACCCATATTGAAAACCTCCAAATCAGAAATTCAAGAAAAGCGTCGAGTTCCGGTTCATATTGAAATAGGAATCCTGGCTAATCCCAACAAGAGAGAAAAGGAGTAAATGACATGCCGACAGACAGCTGCCCAACAATACCTCTGATGAAATGAAATCAATAAATTTGAAATCAAGTACCTTCATTAAAGAGAAGACTTTAACTAACTGTTCTTTCAACATAGCCGACATTTCAACATCCAACCTCGCTGCATCAAACTGATTGACCCTAGATATTGAAATCGAGATTGAAGCCTGTTTGGAAAACCCCAGCCTATAATATTAAAATTAAAAAAAGAAGTGTTCATTTACAAGACTACGGACTGATTGGAAATGACCACACTGTGAAGGGTGAATACCTCAGTACTCACACTCCAGTTGAGTTGCAATAACGAATCTAGGGTCCCTTTGGATGCAACTGTCGCCAAGGGCTTCTCCGCAGAAGCCCTTTTCCCGCAATTTTCGTACCAATGTTTCATCAAAAACCAATCAGAATGGTTTTGGGGGAGACATTGATTTATCAACTAAATCTTCAGGTGGGTTTAAAAAGACAGTTTGCAGGTGACAAGCCAAACAGGCCGCAAAACCAGGTTTTCGATCCGAAACCTTGTTTTGATGGTGCCTCCAAACAGGCACATAGGGAAGTGTAAATGACCAAACTGCAGTTACCTATTCTCTTACATTATATTGAAGTAGGCGTTTGTGTGCATGCATATCCAGATTGCAATTTCATTACTTTCAAGTTGGACTTGAAAGGAACCTAACAGCAATTTGAGGGCTCTTCTTCATTAAGGATGCTTCCAAACACCATACAACAAATCTGTCATTTCATCTTGTTGAAATGGAATGTTCACAATTCAATTCACTTGTGCATCCAAACACAATAACGAGAAGTAACCCACCAGTTGCAGTTACATTCATTTCAAGTCCAGCTTGAAAGTAACATAATTGTAAGTTGGAAGTCCCTCAACATGACTGCTAGTGAAAGTAATCGCAATTTGGCCATTCTCACTTCCTTATGCTATAGTTGCAATTCAATTCAACAATGCATCCAAACAGAGCTTAAAACTAACTAATGAATTCCAAAAATTAAAAATCAAATATAATTTTTTTACACTAAAAATAAAATAGAAAAGTACACATACATCCCTAACAAGAAAACCCTAAAAATACAAACCGTACAAGGGATTATACACATGAAAATCCTAACGTAAAAACCAAGTTCAAAAAGGAAAATACACAGATCGCAAGCTAGAATCTATAAAGTTTAAAAAGAAAAAAGAAGGAAGTCCTTTTGGATTTTGAAAAAAAAAAAAAGAGTTTTCAGCATCAAATCTCAGTAAAATATATAAAACTGATGTATGAAAAAAAAGCGTGATTCCGAGGTGAAATTTTCAAGACAAAGAGGGAAATTAGAAAAAAGAAAAAATTGGGAAATGAAGGAGAGTGCCTGAGAAGATTGCTGGAATGATTGCCATTGTGGGGATAATCTTCGATAGGAATCGATCCAAGCGTCTTCCGGCGGAAGGTCGGGATGATTCGAGGAAGAAGAAGGAGCTAGGGTTTCTTTCTCCATCCGTTTCGATGCCCGCCTTCGTCTCGAACAAAGGAAATGACAGAGAGAAGCAGCGAATTTTAGCGGTAAAAGAACAAGCGGTTCTTCAATCGATGGGCCAGGGGTAATTTGGTCATGTTCAGGATAAAGGGCGTTTTCGTCATTTCGTGATTCTATGGGGGCGGGAACTAGGGTTGTAAGTTAAGTTCAGCGTCCCAACTCCTAAGCATCGCCGATATTTTAAAAAATGTATAATATCGCGAGAAAATATTAAACGATTATACCATATTATCGTGCTATTTTAAAATACCGGAAGATTTTAGGATAAATATTATCGCGATCATACATGTATATATAGAACTCAACACCGTGCGCATACCATCTATAAATTATGAAGATATTCCAAAAATCAGCCATATGCAAAACTCAGGTGCGCCATACCATCTAAAATCCTGTGAAGACATGCCTGGTGGAGCTCACCTGAAACTTGGATGAGTCTGAAACTTGGTCTGACCCCTCATTTAAGTGGTACACACATAATGGATGGTCTAGATTTATAAATCATATCTCGGTGAACCTAACAAATAATTATGAATATTTTAATGAGAGGGTAACCCCTCTACTTTTGTATGTGGTGTGGCCCACACAAGTTATGGATTAACTTAATTTTTAAGCCCGAGGCCCACCATGGAATGGTGCATTTGACAGATGAGGTAGATTTTCGACACGCATCACGGTGGGCCCACAAATCTCGACCTCATGGGAAGCTCCCATGAGTCGACCGCATAGAACCATTTTCCTATACTTTATTTAAGATTTAAACTTTAAATATTTTATTAATTTACAATAAATAGTTTTATTTCCGGGGAGATTTACCAATAATAGACCGAGAAAAAACTCAAATTTTGGAAATCAACGGGAAATTTGTGAGAAGGTAGGCTTGGATGCTAGTTTTACATTATTCCTCAACCGTACAATGACATGGTTACCACAATCTGGGCCATCGAAATTGTCGGCCCAATTGCAGATAACCATAAAAATTGTACTGGGAAGATGTATTGACCATCTTTGTTTTAGATTTCCCATATTTGGAGTGCTCGTTATCGTACCTTCTACTATTTTTCTTTGCGCTTTTCAATTTGGAGCGTTAGCTATTAATTTCGGCTGTAGTGAGTAACTCAGTACTCTAAGAGGCCTGCCATGCATCTTATTAAGCTATCTATTCATGTTTTTCAGCTCATGCTAAGGACCAAATTGAAGCAAATCCAATGCTCAGAAGGACCGCCCCACGTCTCGTTTTAGGGCATCAGCTCCCATCCATTTTTCCGGTCATATTAGGGCATTGGCTCAAAATTAAAGCATATCCAAAGCTAGAGTAAACCACACCATAGTTTATTTTAGGGCATGAACTTAAATTTGAAGTATATTTATTAATTAATATAGTTTATCATTAATGAATATTTGTTATAAGTTTAAAATGATTTAATTAAATGCTTAAAATTTTACAAATAATACTATCATTTATTATATATAAATCAGATCATCCTAATAAATAAAATTCTAATTAAATAATTAAGAACGTTCCAAATGCGGTCAATTTCTCTTCTAATATATAAAGTCATGTCTTGTGTGTTTTGCATCAGTTCAGTTACAAATTATTGTTTTTGTACTAACTCATCAGCTAATTGTTTATTTATATATGGTTTTTCCATCGATAAAAATGTAAGCTAATCAGGCTTAAGTGAGAAAATTCAACATAATTTATGTTTATTAAATTTAAGATATAATAAAAACAGAGTATATACAATATCATATGTGCAAATAGTATGTGAATTCATTGAATAGTGTAGAGTCTACAAGGTAATTATGTTAGTTTAAGTTTAGAAATCGTATTAATTATATTAACCACACTGTTATTTATCTAATTATATTACACGATGAGACTCATATTTGATTAGTGGCTAAATTCTAAAAGACCAAATAATTAAAATTTCATAAATTATATGTTTATTAAATTTTAAAATTTTTTTTCTTTTAAGATTTTAAAATTGAATGGCAATGATTGTCAAAGTGGCCCATCAAATAATTGGATAATCCAAATTATTAAGGTCTTTGCATATTTTTCCTATATACATTGGATGAATAATGTAGATTTAACACATAAACACCGATGACCCATCTCAATAGAGATATAATGGGAGATAATATAGAAGATAAAAATGAAATACAACATTTCTTTCTCAAATTTGAATTTTCATAGGGCTTATGGTAAAATATGCCATCAACGTAGACATAGCTAAAGCAACGATAGCATTTAATTATTTGCTAGTGTAACTAACTCCCCATAAGATAATGGTACGATTTTTTGGATTAAAAGGGTGCTTAACCAGTTAGAAAGAAAAATAAATAGTGACATAGTTTAAAAAAGGAAAACCAATGACTATATCATCATCCAATATGAGTTTGCCAAGTTCTCAAATCAATTGGGATTATAAATTATCTCATTTTCATATTTGGTAGTAGTGGTGGTTATGGAGTTGAAAACCATAGTTGAAATTTATTCACTTATAAACATCTTATTCATGTTTTGCCTACTATTTATTCATGTAAAATGAACTATAAATTTTATTTTATTTTAGTTTTAGTGAAATTTTATATTAACTCTAAAAATTTAGAGACTAATTTATTTTTATTATAATAGCCGTCAATAATTATTTTGTGGCTCACATGTGCCAACTTCGCTCACTTGCACACACAAAGTGAAGTGGATTGCATCAATCTAAGTAGGAGCTCTTTAGGCCTCCCCATAATGAGTAGGTTTTTATTCATGTTATTCATCCATTTTTATAAATTTAAAATATCAGCCAGAAAATGAGACAGACCTAAAGCTTAAATGGACCATCCCATAAGAAGTAGATGTGATAATGACACATAAGGATGAAACCTTAATAAGGCTTACCATGATATTTGTTTATCATACAACTTGTTCATAAGGCTATGGAAAAATAAAAATGCCAGTCCAAAACCTTTATGGCCACCAAGAAGTTTTTAACGGTGGGTGTTCAATACCCATTGTGTGGTCCACTAGACCATTTGATCTGCATTAAATTTTATTTTTTTTGGCTTATATTCTAAAATGATATTTTAAATGGACTAAGGGCGTGGATAAAAACCATGCATAACGGTTGCCAACGTAGACGCAACCCGCGTACGCTTTTAATATGGGTGAATGTCAAAGGGTATTTCAGTAATTTCCTAACACTAAGTCTCGGGAAGCGTAAACAGGAACTGGATGCCAAAAGCGATTTGCGCGAGGAAAGATTGAATGGATAAGTCTCGGCACACGTGCCAAATTTGAAAACGTGTGCATGATCCTAGACATATGTCAGGTGGGGATCCACGTTAAAATCTTCGGTTTAAAATATTTTCTGTTACTCTGATCAGGTGGGCCACATTTGTATGTTGAGTACAGGCCGTTCGTGATTTTCCTTCTAGCCATCCATTTTTCTCGTACGAGTGTGGCCCAAATGACCACCACATTGATCTAGCTGATGGACAAGATAAGTTGCACGGTTTGGCCGACCGACTTAATGGCCCGGACAATTGGCAACCGTGCGACGATTAAACACTTCAATCTCTCCACGTGCGACGTGCCATGCCATTCGTGCAAGGTCTAACTCGTGTGACCCACCTGATGGAAATCTTGGATCTCGCAAAGACGTGCCATACGGGCACGTATGATTGCGAGTGCATGATTGATTCACACGTGTCGGCTAACCAAAGCTCTGGTGAGGAAAATTTTGATACTCTAGCAGTGGGACGGATGATACACAGGCACTTATAAATTACTTAGAAATTCTATATATGCCATATAATTAATTAAAATTAAACCGTCTGAAAAAGGTTTAACAGTTAACATGTATCATTAACAAATATTTGCGTTTATTCGATTGTATGGTTATTAGATTGGTGGACATTTAATGGACGGTTAAAAATGAAAATATCCAATGGTCTCATTCCGACAAACAAGTGTTTCATTTATCAAAGGTTAGGATTATTCAAACAGTCTGATATTTGGATTCTAACTTAGCGAAAGTGGATTTCACAATCTAGTCTGTTTCATTTTAGTTACTATATGACACGTGCACCATTTTAGGTACTTGCGTATCAAGCATCATACTCATCCAGATTATCAAAGAGAAAATGACCACTGTAGACAAACCCTTTTACCCAGCGGTTTCTATGAAAGAATACAAACCTTAGTTACCAATCTAAACTATCATGTGCGGACAGCGTAGTTGAGGACGAAACTACCCCTCCTGTTCGCAGCGAAGACGTGCGCTGACGCTCCTCGAACTGAGAGTTGTACGAACGGCCTAAAAGAGATCAAAGTTACATGGCCGCACAGTTATATATTTATTATATCCACAACGTTCATCCATATCTCAAGATCATTTCGGAGCATTATCCAAAAAAAAATATCATATCCAAAGATCAACTGGACCACACCACAAAGAGCAGCGGGGAAATTGATTTTCACCGTTAAAAATTTTGTAGGGTCCACCATAACATTTATTTTCCATCCAATCTATCCATAAGGTCACAAAGGCCAGGATGAAGAGGAAAAACAAGTTTCATAATGATCCAAAACTTCCGTGACCCCTAAAAGGGTTTCAATGGTAGACGTTCAATCATCCACAGCCTTTAACAGTGTGGTCCACTTGATAGCTAGATCTGTCTTATTTTTCGTCTCAAACCTTAATACGAGTTTGCCAAAAATATGAACGGTTTGGATATAACACATACCTCATAATAGGACCCACAAAAAGTGGTGGGATTACAACAGCAAAAAATTTAAAAAAAAAAAAAACTGTCGATATATCGACAGCCAGTCGATATATCGAAAATGGTCCAGAACTGTCCAGTGAGTTTTCCTCAAAAATCTTACAATTTTCGATATATCGACTGTCTGTCGATATATCGAAAAAGTGTTTTACCTTTAGGTACGGATTATAACCGTAGCCATAACTGTAGTCTGTGTCAGTTTATGAAATTTTTTTTTTTTTTTTTTTTTACATGGAGAAATTTATTCTACCTACAATTTTCTTTAATACATATTTATATAAATAGGTATATATAAGCATATAAAAAATTTTTCCCTTTTTTTTTTAATTTATTTCTTTAATCATTTAACAAGAATATCTTCTAAACCAAAATTAGTTACTTATTATATATATTTTGGGGTAAGAGAAGTACTTTAGCCAACCAACCTAGTTATTTTCCAAGATTCCATCAGTCGATGGTTGAAAATACATTTCATTCACTTCATTGTCAATTTCACACTTCACACAAACTAGAAATTGAGTGACAAATATGAAATTGAGTAGGCAAATTGAAAATTGAGTGAGGCAAGGTAGGAATTGAGAGGGAACCTAAAAATTGAGAGGCAAGGTAGAGTTCAAATGGGAATCTAGAAATTGAGCGAGGTAAGCTAGAAATTGAGCGAGGCAACGTAGAAAATGAGTGAGGGAACCTACGATTTGAGCTAGGCAACCTAGGAATTGAGCGAGGGAAGCTAGGAATTGAGCGAGGAACGTAGGAATTGAGCTAGGAAGCTAGAAATTGCTTAGGCAACGTAGGAATTGAGCGAGGAAGCTAGAAATTGAGCGAGGCAACGTAGAATGAGCGAGGGAAGCTAGAAATTGAGCGAGGGAAGCTAGAAATTGAGCGAGGCAACGTATGAATCGAGCGAGGGAAGCTAAAAATTGAGCGAGGGAAGCTAGAAATTGAGCGAGGCAACGTAGGAATTGAGCGAGGGATGCTAGAAATTGAGCGAGGCAACGTAGGAATTGAGCGAGGGAAGCTAGGAATTGAGCGAGGGAACGTAAAAATTGAGCGAGGGAAGCTAGAAATTGAGCGAGGCAACGTAGGAATTGAGCAAGGGAAGCTAGAAATTGAGCGAGGGAAGCTAAAAATTGAGCGAGGCAACGTAGAAATTGAGCGAGGGAAGCTAGAAATTGAGCGAGGCAACGTATGAATTGAGCGAGGGAAGCTAGAAATTGAGCGAGGGAAGCTAGAATTTGAGCGAGGCAACGTAGGAATTGAGCGAGGGAAGCTAGAAATTGAGCGAGGCAACGTAGAAATTGAGCGAGGGAAGCTAGAAATTGAGCGAGGGAGGCTAGAAATTGAGCGAGGCAACGTAGTAATTGAGCGAGGAAGCTTTGAGCGAGGCAACGTAGGAATTGAGCGAAGGAAGCCAGAAATTGAGCGAGGGAACGTGGAATTGAGCGAGGAAGCCGAAATCGAGGCAACGTAGGAATTGAGCGAGGAAGGTAGAAATTGAGCGAGGAACCTAGAAATTGAGCGAGGAAGGTAGAAATCGAGGCAACCTAGAAATTGAGCGAGGCAACCCAAGAGTTGAGCGAGGAAGGTAGAAATTGAGCGAGGAAGGTAGAAATTGAGCGAGGAACCGAAAATTGAGCGAGGAAGGTAGAAATCGAGCGAGGAACATTGAATTGAGCGAGGAAGCTAGAAATTGAGCGAGGAAGCGAAATTAAGCGAGAGAAGGTAGAAATTGAGCGAGGGAAGCAGAAATTGAGCGAGGAAGCTCAAATTGAGCGAGGAACCTAGAAATTGAGCGAGGAAGGTAGAAATAAATGAGGCAACGTAGGAATTGAGCGAGGCAACGTAGGAATTGAGCGAGGGAACCTAGAAATTGAGCGAGGCAACCTAGAAATTGAGTGAGGGAAGGTAGAAATTGAGCGAGGGAAGCTAGAAATTGAGCGAGGCAACCTAGGAGTTGAGCGAGGCAAGGTAGAAATTGAGCGAGGAAGGTAGAAATTGAGCCAAAATTGAGCGAGGGAAGGTAGAAATAGCGAGGAAGCTGAAATTGATCGAGGCAACGTAGAATTGAGCCTAGAAATTGAGCGAGGAACGTTGGAATTGAAAAAATTGAGCGAGGCAACGTAGAAATTGAGCGGGCCTAGAAATTGAGCGAGGCAAACTTTAGAAATTGAGCGAGGAAGGTAGAAATGAGCGAGGAAGCAGAAATTGAGCGAGGCAACCTTCTTGAAAAGGTAGAAATTGAGCCGAAGGCTAGAAATCCTCAGGAAGGTAAAATTGAACTGCGAGGAACGTTGAAAGCAGGGAAGCTGAAATCCGAGCAGGAAGGTGAAATGAGGCAACAGAAATGCGAGGGAAGGTTTGAAATCGAGCGAGAAATTGAGCGAAACTTAGAAATTGATAAGTGGGCGAGGAACCTAGAAATTGAGCGAGGAAGGTAGAAATTGAGCGAGGGAAGGTAGAAATTGAAGCGTTAGCCAAATTTGAGCGAAACGTGTGAGCTGAGGAAGGCAGAAATTGTCAATTGGAGGAAACCCAAACTCGAGTCGAAATTGAGCAGGCTAAGAAATTGTTTGAAATCAGGAATTGAGCAGCATCGAAATAGGTAGAAATTGAGCGAGGGAAGCCGAAATTGAGCGAGTTTGAGGCGAGGAAGCCTCAAGCGAGGAAGGTTTGAGCGAGGCAACCTGAAGGGAGGGAAGGTAGAAAATAGCGAGGAAGGTTCCCTCGCTCAATTTCTACCTCCTCGCTCAATTTCTACCTTCCTCGCTCAATTTCTACCTTCCCTCGCTCAACTCTGGGTTGCTCGCCACTTCGAGCTTCCTCGCTCAATTTCTACCTTCCTCGCTCAATTTCTAGATTGCCTCGCCAAATTTCTAGCTTCTCTCGCTCAATTTCTAGGTTTTCGCTCAATTTCTAGGTTCCTCGCTCATTTCTACCTTCCCTCGCTCAATTCCTACGTTGCCTCGCTCAATTTCTACCTTCTCGCTCGCTCATTTCTACTTCCTCGCTCAATTTCTACCTTCCTCGCTTCAATTTCTAGTGTTCCTCACAGTCGCTTCCTCGCTCAATTTCTAGCTTCCTCGCTCAATTTCTACATTGCCTCGCTCAATTTCTAGCCCCTCGCTCACTTTCTAGATCCTCGCTCAATTCCTACGCGCTTCGCTCAAATTTCTGCTTTTCCTCGCTCAATTTCTACCTTCCTCGCTCATTTCTGGACGCGCCAATTTCTACCTTCTCCTCGCTCAATTTCTACCTTCCCTCGCCATTCTAGCCTCCCTCGCTCACCCTTCCTCGCTCAACTCCTAGTTGCCGCCGCCACTTTCTACCTTCCTCGCTCAATTTCTTTTGCCTCGCTCAATTTCTAGCCCTCGCTCAATTTCTACCTTCCATCGCTCATACTTTCCCTCGTTCACAATCATTTCTACATTCCTCGCTCAATTTCTACCTTCCTCGCTCAATTCCTACGTTGCTTGAATTTCTACCTTCCTCGCTCAATTTCTAAAGCTCAATTCAATTTGGAGCTTGCCTCACCATTTCTACCTTCCTCGCTCGATTTCGAGCTTCCTCGCTCAATTTCTGGGTTGCCTCGCTCAATTTCTACCTTCCTCGCTCAATTTCTATTTCCTCGCTCAATTTCTACCTTCCTCGCTCAACTCCTAGTTGCCTCACTCACTTTCTAGCTTCCCTCGCTCAACCTTCCCTCGCTCAATTTTTAGATTGCTCGCTCAATTTCTACCTTCCTCGATTTCTACCTTCCCTCGCTCAACCTTCCTCGCTCAATTTCTAGGTTGCCTCGCAATTTCTACCTTCCTCGCTCAATTTCTAGCTTCCTCGTGCTTGCCTGCTCAATTTCTACCTTCCTCGCTCATTTCTAGATTCACTACTTCGTCAATTTCTGGTTCCTCGCTCAATTTCAAAGTCAATTTCTACCTTCCTCGCTCAACTCCTGTTCACTCATTTCTAGCTTCCTCTGAGCTTCCTTCGCTCAATTTCTACATTCCCTCGCTCAATTTCTACCTTCCTCGCTCAATTCCTACGTTGCCTCGCTTCAATTTCTACCTTCCCTCGCTCAATTTCTAGGATTTCTACCTTCCTCGCTCAATTTCTACTTCCTCGCTTCACAGCGTGCCTCGCTCAATTTCTATCTTCCTCGCTCAATTTCTAGGTAATTTCTACCTTCCTCGCTCAGAGCTTCCTCGCTCAATTTCTAGGTTCCTCGCTCAATTTCTACCTTCCTCACTCAATTTCTACATTGCCTCGCTAGCTTCCTCATCACCAATTTCTACGTTGCTCGCTCAATTTCTAGCTTCCTCGCTCAATTCCTGTAGGTTGCTTAGCTCAAATCGTAGGTTCCTCGCTGCTTTTCTACGTTGCCTCGCTCAATTTCTACGTTGCCTCGGCCAACCATCGACTGATGGAATCTTGGAAAATAACTAGGTTGGTTGGCTAAAGTAGCTTCTCTTACCCCAAAATCATATGTGGTACGTCAAGTAACTAATTTCGCTTTAAAGATATTCTTGTTAAATGATTAAAGAAATAAATGAAAAAAAAGGGAAAAAAAATTTTATATGCTTATATATACTTATTTATATAAATATGTATTAAAGAAAATTGTAGGTAAAATAAATTTTTCTATTAAAAAATAAAAAATAAATAAAAAAATAAAAAATTTTAAAGAACGACATTACAGATTACATAGATGGCTACAATTATAATCCGTAGCTAAAGGTAAAGACCTTTTTTCGATATATCGATTAGACGAATGATATATCGAAAATTGTAAGATTTTTGAAGAAAACTCACTGACAGGTTCTGACCATTTTCGATATATCGATTGGTGTCGATATATCGACCGTTTTTTTTTTTTTTTTTTTTGTAATCCCACCGCCTTTTGTGGGTCCTATTATGAGGTATGTGTTATATCCAAACCGTCCATCTATTTGGCGAGCTCGTATTTAGGCTTGAGACTAAAAATAAGATAGATCT
This sequence comes from Magnolia changhungtana, assembly GCA_030180095.1. NCBI lineage: Eukaryota > Viridiplantae > Streptophyta > Magnoliopsida > Magnoliales > Magnoliaceae > Magnolia > Magnolia changhungtana. Next base: position 20,131,181 of record JASAUF010000444.1, on the reverse strand, counting down.
AACTATCAAGTAGACCACATTGTAAAAGGCAATGGGGAATTGAACGTCACTATCAAACCCTTTTAGGGGTTATAGAAGTTTTGGATCATTATGAAATTTGTTTTTCTTCTTCATCCAGGTCTTTGTGACCTATGAATGAACTTAGACGGGGAGGATTTCTCACGAACATCACAGTGGACCCCTAAAAAGTTTTTAATGGTCGACGCTCATTCAACACTGTTTCCTGTAATGTGGTACACTTGAGATTTGCATCTACCTCATTTTTGGTCGTATACCATAAAATGATATGGAAAAATATATGGACGGCATGGATGAATAGCATACATCATGGTGGGGCCCACAGGCCACCGACCATCCGCCATTGGCTGGTGGCAGGGGGAGTACTCAACCCTTTTAAGCCGTTCGTACAACTCTCAGTGCGAGGAGCGTCAGCGCACGTCTTCGCAGCGAAAAGGAGGGGTAGTTTCGTCCTCAACGTCGCTGTCCGCACGTGATAGTCTAGATGGGTAACTAAGGTTTGTATTCTTTCATAGAAACCGCTGGGTAAAAGGGTTTGTCTACAGTGGTCATTTTCTCATTATCAAATAACGCCGCGTTACGACTTATGAGTCTGCAGCGGGAAAGCCGGGACGTTACTTGATACTCTGGAGAGTGAGATGGTTCATACTCAGGTACTCAGAAATGGTACATTTCACACATACTAAAATCAGATTGATTAAATGATCTCAACCTCTGATTAACGGATTCTTGACTATTTTCATTTGGACCGCAGAGATATTGGGACCCACCTTTGGAAGGATGAGAGGTACGTTTGTTCTTGGGCCCACAACTGAACCCAGATGGATCCTGTCTAAAATAACCCATCCAGGATCACGTGACATTTCCGTATATCATCAACATGGTGCACGTGAGATGTACGGTCCCAACCACCCTACCATCATCAACGTTTACCACGAGATGCTAGGGAGAGGATATGAATTTCAACGGTTCAAGTAAGCCATTCTCATTTTTAACTTTGACAACGCGTTTTTCTTGTGTGCTTTTTCTCATTTTGCATTAACATCTCCTACTGGGGTCAATCGAATGATCTTGAACCGTTGATATAATGGACCCACCGTGGATATCCTATGCACCATACGGAAAATCCCATCCCTTCAATAGGGGCCCAACAAATGGATTGCTAAGAAATAAAATACAGCAAAGGTTCAGATTCAACTGAAGATAGGCAGCTCTTTCGATCTGAGCTATTTTCTTGCATGGGCCATCTAGGCTAAGGCTCATCTGATCAACGGTTTAGATCACAGAAACATGGGTCCCACCGGACGTACTGTACAAGCACTCACCCAAACGTTGTAAAATAAGGGGTTTGATCTCTACTTCTCTGCTTGACGTTTAGTAGACGGAATGGATGCAATCAAGGTGGACCCCACATTCCACCGCCCAAGTGTGTGATGGGCCTTGATCCTTAGCTAATGCAGCCTAAGAGAATGTTGAGAGAGAAAACAGTCATTCATGAGCCGTTCGGAACTCATTGCTATCAATGATCATCTACAAATAGTCCTACCACAACGGTACAGTTACTTTCTTTGGACACGTGAGATAGTCAAATCGTCAATCTGGACCGTCCATTCATTCCAGGCAACGACTTGGCATCCACTGCCCCATAGTGCTTTCCAGTTTTAGCACCATTCATCAAAGGCCTTCATTAAAAGATTACTAGTACAACTTCATATAATTTACAACTACATGATAACATTTCATTCACTTTTGGGTGCGTTTGGATGCACTATAGAATTGAATCTTGATTATCACTTTATCAGTCCAATCCAAGTGGAAGCAACCAAATTGTGGTTTCCTTAGTATTCAGACGGACTGTTTATGCTCCAAATTGCAATTTGAACATTTCCAAGTTTGACCCCAAACACAATCAATTTTCTCGTTTCCTCTCGGTTAAACTGAATGAATGTTTGCAATTCAATTCAATTGTGCATCCAAACATAGCATTAATGTTAAAGAAAGTCAAAATACAGTTAATAGTAGAATCCACCAATGGCTCATGACAGGTTTGGCCTGTCTCAGAGCAAGTTGCAGCTGTCGTATTAATCGTTCAAGTTGACCCACCTAACCAATGAAGCTGGCCCATGTGGCCGAAATCGATAATAAAATCAATCTCCCAACTCAGGATTATGCATTTCAGCTCCGGCGACCGAGTCATATGCTTCAAATTCCTTGAAGGTAATCCAAGACAAACCGAGACCGTCCCTTCACTTCCAAAACCACCAATTTGAACCAAGGCATTAGAGCGAGTACAGCATCAACAGCTAGATTCAGCAGCACGCGTAGAATCAAAACAAAACCCAACTCTAGATTGGCATGTACTGTATGGATTACCCACGAGAGCGGAGAGGTAACGTTGTAAGCATCAATGAAGACGATGGAGAACAGGGTGAGAACTGAGGCAAGCACAAGGCAAATCAAGAGAAATGAAATGCACAAAAGAAGGATGCAAGAGATGATTGAAGCATGCAGTAAGGAAAGGAGGAGAAGGTCCAAGTTGGGTACCATTGTCACAAGCAATGGGGAGAAAATTGCAGAAAAGTAGGAGAGATGGCCTGGTTTTGCTGAATGATAATGGAGTGGGCTGCACTCATTCCATTGGCAAATTACTAAAGTACCCCTGCATTAGGGGCAGATGAAGGCAATTTTTAGTAGAGAAGGAGCAGGCAAGACTCAACAAATGAATGAAACTACAGAAATACCCATATGGATGAACATGTGGATTTCAATAAAAGCTTGATAATCCAAGATCAAAAGCTCTGGGGATTTTATTTTTTTTCACATCAGTCCAATGAAATACAGAACATCTTGATAGCTTTGAAAATATTGAGATTCCTGAGAGTAGCTTTTCTTTCTTAGCAAGAAAGAGAGAAGAAGCTATTCTGGAATGGCTTGGGGGAGAAAAAGTAGCAAAAGGGAGAGACAGAACTGTAAAGACCTTCTCCAAAACCTTTCTCAGCGACGGCGGTACCACTGTCTATCCAATGAAGAGAATATATCAGGTCTTGATGATGGGCCTAGTTCGTTGAAGTGGGGCCCATGGTTACACAACAAACCGTTGATCTGATGGGCCCACCAAATTACAGATGCCATAAATGATCTTTCAGAATATAAGATGCTTCTACTTGCCTGCCACTGACCAAAGGATTAAGAATCTTCCAACCTGAGAGATTTGGGGCATGCCCCTTCCACAACTGTACCAATCAGATCAACAGTCTGGATCACCTATCCATCGTCCCACTTGCACATACTAGTGCATACGGACACTCCCATTCTAACACATCAAGACCCCATTGTTTCTCCACACAGAATATTTGTTTCAGTTAGTTCCGCAGTTACACAAGAATGCCACCAGATTCAGATGACAGAATGCATGGTCTGAAGTACCAACATATGAACTGAAGTACTTCACTATTTCTGATGTTAAATAACTGCAAATAAAAATAAAAAATAAAAGTTTTTAGGGATGAAATATCCACCAAATGAACTCAGGCAGACATGGCTGTCTCTGTGAAGCAAAATCTGCAAAATGGAACACTAGATCTGAAAAATGCTCAATAAAGATACACTCATTCACCAGTTCTATACAGCTAATCTCAAACATGGTCAAAAGTGTACAGCCGTTTCTACTTGCCGGATTCCTTTTTTTGGTTTTCTTTTTCTTTTTCTTTTTTGTTTTTCTTTTTTCACTCTGTGATTCCAATGGCTGCATTGTCCAAATCAATTTCACCCATCCCTATATCTTCCTCCTCTTCGGAGCCTTCATCATTGTCAGCATCCTCAGCTGCTGAATTCAGTTTTAACTGATCAGCAAGTAGTTTATCATCCTTTTCACTCACCTACACCAATAAAAAAGGGGTGTTAAAACCTGACGGGTGCGGACGTGAATGCACGTGGGAGCAAGAACAAAGACCCCCGCAAAAACCAAAACAAAAAACAAAAAAAAAAACAAAAAAAAAAAAAAAAAAAAGAAGGAAGAAGAAGAAGAAGAAGAAAAGAAAAGAAAAGAAAAGAAAAGAAAGAGTCATCGTTGCAGTCTTCATGAAAAGCAAGCTAAAAACTGCAATAAAAAAGAGGCCCTATCCTGTACAACATTTGTAGAAAAAGCTTATTCTACTATACTTGTGGCACCCTCTGTGGTTTGTGTGCAAAACCCAACCCATCCAAAATGGCCGTCCCACAAAGAAAGTGGGACACCACAAAAAATAAGGCCAATACAACCATCGCGTGGGCCAACATGCAAATTTAGAAGTTTTCAGTGCATGTCCATTGTTTTCTTTAGTGTGGCCCACCTAATGATTGTATAGACCTGATTTTTGTGCCATCCCAATGTCATTCTGTAACTCAATTGATGTGCGGGTTGGATTGGTATACAAGACAATGGACCCCACACAGACAGTTGAATAACATTTACACAGGTGATCCATGCATGTTAGTAACTTGCACACATGCATGATAATAACCTTTACATGCAGATGAATAAGAGTTGTAGGAAAAGCTTTTTCTACAAACATTCGTAGAGGATCTGGCCACCCAAACAAATGTTTGTAGCCCACGACGACTAATTTTTTCATTATTGCTCCAATTTTCATCTCAAGGGAAAAGAAGGGGACAAGAATACAAAATATTTTCACTCCATAGCCAGCATGCATGCCAGAGCAAACAAGATCAGCAGTATCATCGTCAATTACACTCGGATTGAAGACAGATATTATTGAGGATGAGGCTGTTTCCTATTTCAAACGTCTGCTTCAAGACAGAGCTTGGGACAAGCCTCGTATGGATCACCTACAGGTAGACAGAATTTATGAAGTTGATGTTTCTCTCCTTGAAGCCCCATTCTCTATCAAAGAAATAAAAAATGGCAGTTGGTTCCTTAGGCGGGGACAAGGCTCCTGGTCCAGACGGATATCCTATCCTGTTTTTCCAGAATTTTTGGGAGATTATTCGAGATCATGTCATGGATTTCTTTAAGGAATTTCATGAAAGAGGGAGACTATCTAAAGGTCTAAGGGCTTCTTTTATTGCTTTAATCCCTAAATTCTCGAGTGCGGCTGCCTTCAGTGAATTCGGATCGATTAGTTTGATAGGGGGTCCTTATAAAAATCTGGCGAAAGTTTTGGCCTCTCGTCTGAAGAAGGTTATGGGTTCAATCATTTCCTCTAATCAGTGTGCGTTTATCCCGGGTAGACAGATAATTGATTGTGCGCTTATTGCAAATTAATGTCTACACTCCATCCATATATCCGGGCTTAAAAGCATTTTCTGTAGTTTGGACATCAAAAAGGCCTATGACCATGTGGACTGGGGTTTCTTGCAATATATGATGAAGCGGATGGGTTTTTGTGATAAATGGAGAAGGTGGATTGGCGAGTGTATTGGTTCAGGGCATTTCTCCGTTCTTCTGAATGGATCCCCAAAAGGCTTTTTCAAAAGTTCGAGAGGATTAAGGCAAGGTGACCCTTGTCCCCTTTCCTTTTTCTCATAGTGGGAGAAGCCCTATCTATGATGTTACACAGAGGTCAAGACGCAGGTATTCTAAACGGCATTCATGTGAAAGGTATGTCCACTTCGATAACTCATGTGCAATTTGCGGATGACATCCTGATTTTCTTTGACGCTAATCTGGACAAGGTGGATAACTTACGCACAACAGTTCGTTGCTTTGAGGTCGTGTCTGGTTTGAGAGTTAATATGGCAAAGTCTTAAGTTGTTCGGGGTCAACATGGACAAAGAAGAGGTTAGTGAGTTTGCAGGTCTATTCGGTTGCTCTTCGGCTTCCTTCCCGACCACTTATGTTGGTCTTCCATTGTGTATTGGTATGCCTCCTAAGTCTTTATGGGACAGAGTCATTCACAGGTTCTAGAAATATCTTGCCAGATGGAAATGCCGCTATCTCTCGCTCGGAGGCCGCTTAACCCTTATCAAGGTTGCCCTTTCCAACTTACCTCTGCACTTTATGTCATTATATAAGTGTCCGATCTCAGTTCTGGTCTCCTTAGACAAACTTAGACGTGACTTCCCATGTCATGGAAAGGAGGATAAGAAGAGATTTCACCTTGTTGATTGGAATCAGATTTGTAAGCATATAAAAGAAGGGGGAGCTGCTATAAAGATTTAAAGATGATGAATCGGGCTCTATTAGGAAAGTGGACTTGGAGATTGGGTACGAAAGATGGAAATCTTTGGAACAAGATCATCAAAAGCAAGTACGGTACCTCAGCAGGTGGCTAGTGGACTAAAGACTCGTCCTCGTACAGGGCCTCGGCTAACTGGAGGGGTATTCTCCATATGAAAAAGAGGTTATCAAAGGGATTGAGTTTGAGCTTGGCAAGGGAGATAGAATCCAATTTTGGAAAGATTCTTGGCTGGGAGCAAGGTATCCCGTATAGGTATCGGTTGGCGTAACGGTGTCCTCCGATACCGATACGGATATAGAGGTGTAATGGTGATACGGGGGTGTAACGACCTGTAACGGTGAAAAAAAAATTTGCTAAAAAATATAAATAAATATTGATTAAATCTGGAATATTCTACGCATTCCAAATATGCATTCATTTATAAATTTGAACATGTTTATGGTGTTGTAACGGTCCACTCTTTATTGAGAAGTTGTATCGGACTGTCTGATGAATTTATGAACCAGATAACCTGAATTTGACTATAAAATTCATATATTTAATTTTCTAAATATCTAATTTATATACTTAACAATTTAATATCATTTCTCCCAATAGTTCTTTAAAAAAATGAAATTAAATTCAGGTAGATAGCGTTGCCAATTTGGGGCTGACTTGGAGGACCAATCCATGCCCCAAATCGGCCTCAAATTCATGCAATTTATTAGCATTATCCCACTTATGAATTGGTGGACATTTATTGGATAGTGAATCATGAAAAATATCAAAAAGCCCTATTTTAAAAAATAAGCGTCCACAAATTAACAATTAAAACTATTAAAACAATTTGATTTTGGCATTGTGAGTTAGCAACTATAGTCCATAATTTAATTGGTAAATTTTAAGTTAATACATGTCTCGTGTACAATTTTTTAAGGGCCCGAATTAAGCAGGACTCGGATTGTGAAGTGTAGCACACGAGTGTCAAAGTTTTTTGGGCCCTACCCATGATGAATGTGTTATATCCACACCGTCCATCCATTTTGCCAAATAATTTTAGGGCATGAGCCCAAAAATGAAGCAGATCCAAAGCTCAGGTGGACCGCACCATAAGAAACAACAATAATTAAACGTCCACCATTAAAAATTTATTGGGGGCTACAAAAGTTTTAGATCAAGCTGACATGTGTGGTTTCCCTTCATCCACGTCAGTATGACCCAATTAACAGGTTATATGGAAAATAAACACTACAGTGGACCCTAAGAAAATTTGAAAATTTTAATGGTGAGCATTTTATAACCACCGTTTCCTATGGTGTGGTCCACCTGAGATTTGGATCTTACTAATTTTTTGGATCATGACCTAAAATGATGTGGCAAAATGGATGGACGGCATAGATAAAATACATACATCATGGTGGGGCCCATGCGACACATGGAGCGATAACAACGTACACACCTATATAGTTGTTGTATTGCGTCAGCAAGTCCTGTGGGTTTGATAGTGAGGTATGTGTTATATCCAAACCGTCCATTCATTTGACGAGCTCGTCTTAAGCCATGACACGAAAAATAATACAAATCTAATTATCAAGTGGACCACACTGCAAAAAGCAGCGGGGGATTGAACGTCTGTCATTGAAACCTTTTTTGGGATCACAGAAGTTTTGGATCAATATGAAATTTGTTTTTCCTCTTCATTCAGGTTTTTTTGACCTTATGAATGGATTGGATGGAAAATAAACGTTATGGTGGGCCTTACGAATTGTTTAACAGTGAAAATAACGAATTGTTTAACGATGAAAATCATTATCTCCACTGCTATTTTTGGTGTGGTCCAGACAATCTTTGGATATAATTCATTTTTTGGGTAATGCTCTAAAATGATCTCTAAAAATAGACGAACGGTGTAGATATAATAAATACATCACTGTGGAGCCCATGTAACTTTGATCTCCTTTGAACCGTTCGTGCAACTCGGAGCTCGAGGAGTGTCAGCGCTCGTCTTAGCATGACACGTACATACAGCAGCTATATAGCCGGTGTGTGGTACACCAGCCAATCCGCTTCCGATTTCATTTTCCGATACCAGAGAGGGAAACCGAAAAGAAAAAGAGGGAAAGAAGAGGGAGAGAGAGAGAAAGAGAGAGAGAGAGAGAGAGAGAGAGAGAGAGAGAGAGAGAGAGAGAGAGAGAGAAAAGAAGAAGGCCACAGCCATGGCCACAAGGTGGCAGGAGGAATCCGAGAAGAAGAAGAGGAGGAAGAAGAAGAAGAAGAAGAAGAAAAGAAACTAACCTTTTTTTTTTTTTTTTAGGCTCGTAACAGCCGTTACGGTCACAAAATCGGGGAGGTGCCCGTTTCGACCCCCGTATCGCGTAACGGTGTCGGCCGTTACCGTTACGTATCGGCCGATACAGCCGTATCATAACGGATACGGGACACCCTGGCTGGGAGAAACGCCCCTTAAAGACAGATTTCAGAACATATTTCGCCTGACCCCGAATCAAGATATTTATGTTGCTGATTGCTATTCGATTACAGACGGGAAGACAGAATGGAATCTATTGTGCAGAAGGAATCTTGAGGACTGGGAGATTACCGAATTCGGGCTTCTGCTGGACAACATCTATAAATCTGATCCAAATCAGTTGAATGCAGATAGGATCTTTTGGAGATTGGACAAATCATCCACCTTTACAGTCAAATCGTGCTATAATCTGATCCATTCTAACCACAGGCCTTCAGAAGATATCCCCTCTCACCATATTTGGAAGTACTCGGCCCCTCCTAAGATAGTGGTTTTTGGGTGGCTGGTTGGTAAAAAGAAAATTCTGACTATTGACAATTTGAGGGAAAGAGGGATGGTCTTAACTAATATCTGTTTATGTTGCATGGGGAAAGAAGAATTGGTTGATCACCTTCTTGTCCATTGTCCGTTTATTGCAAGCATTTGGGCAGATTTACTTCTCAATTCAGCATTAATTGGTGCCTTTCGGAATCAGTGGACCTCCTTTTGAAAGCTTGGCACGGGATTAGGATAGGAAAAATTAAGACCCAAATCTGGCGAATGGCGATTCTTGCAATCTGGTGGTCCGTTTGGGAAGAAAGAAACAGTAGATGTTTCGGGAATGAATCTAATCCTGCGGTCGTGGTAGCTTCCAAAGCAAAGCGTTTGCTGATAGAATGGGCTGCTCAAGTAGATGTTTTAAAGGATTTTGATTTTCTATTTTTAGGAGTTAGTTTGTTTCCGCCTCCTCAGCAGAAACTTGTTTTCCTGTTTTTTCTTCCTGTACTTTCTCTCTTTAATATATATATATCTCGTTGTCTTTCAAAAAAAATATTTAATAATAAAATTCATCCCAAGGGATGTGATTACAAATTGGTCAGTTCTTCAATAAACTAAGGAGTGTTTGGGAATTGTTGATTTCTGGTAGGGTGGACAGCCCATGTCCCATGATGCATCCAGGGCCATACATGATGAATTGAAAGATGCACCTAGGCCACACAACCTGGCTGATAGATCACCTCAATCCAACGGTCCCAACTCAAGATATGAACCACTTCAATGGTCCTGATGAAATATCCAAAACCAGTCAATGGACTAATCAGCCAGTAGGCCCTGTAAGTCCATAGGCTTATTATTTGATTAATTGTTAGGGTGAATCTCAACATGTACGCCAAGTTTCCCCTAGTATTTCCATAAATCCGTCACTTATTTTCTGAGCCACTTTTGGGGTATCAAATGATGTTTGGATTGTACAAAACTGGTCCCATTTGAAAGTCAATTGACTCAGCTTTTAAACGAGCCTAAGATTTTGCAATTTTGATAACAGAGGTCAAATTCCCTGCTAGTAACGAATAGGAAACTTCCCTGTTGAGCACCGAGTTTGTGCATTTGGTGCCCATGGCTGCTTTATGCAAGGCATTGATCAGATGGCCCTTATGGAGGGACCATGCCCAAAAAATCTCATCAATTTTTTTAACTTTAACCTTTCCACTGTTGGGGTGTAAATACATCGTTAAGAAGAAATGCACCAACAAGCCACATTTGATGGGGGAAAGACCTGGTGAAGATCTTCCAATTAGATCTTTTTGGCATGACATATCCATGATGGGGATTGTCAGATCAACGGCTTGAATAAACCTAAAAAGGCTCCATATGTACAAGCTCGGTGCAAACAGGGAATTCTGCCTCCTGATATCATTGGAGTGAGTGAGGGCTCATTTCAGGAAGGCATGTATAGCTGTGATGGATTAAGGGATACTCTGGTCATTTTTAATATCTTATTCAATAGATGCTTAGGGTTAGAAGTAATAGATGACTAGTCTTATATCAGTCTTTGGATCCAATCCATGCTGCCTCAGTGGTAGACAAAGTGCGCCATTCAACATTGAGGTCTCAGGTTCAATAAATCCATTCTTACCTATTAAAAGAAGTGTTATATTTTGGTTTCCTTCACTTTGAGAAAAGTATATAAAGATACAAAGACTATTTTATGAATAGTTATGATGGTTATTCTAAATAAAGAACTTCAGGTGTTTACTGCAACATGAAATATTTTTCCACTAGTGTAATGACTTGGGGTGTGATGCATTAGGCTTGTGTGGAGCAAGCCCAAGACGTTATCCTTTCTTTTGTGATTATCCGTGACTCTAGATCTGACACATAAAACTTCAGGTTCCAGCGATTACCTTCTTTCAACTCTAGTTGCATCGGCCTACTTGGCTCAACTCCCATTCAGCTCTTATTATACAAGAACAGAGCTGAATGGTGATTTCAAACTGGTTTGCCGGATAGAAAAAAATACATCAGGTGAACTGTCCATTGCACATTGTCTTTTTAAAATAGTTGCAACCCTCAACCTCAATTAGGCATGGTGGAAACAGCGCCGAACATCAATTTTGGAGCTTTCCAAACACAAACTAATTATTACAACTCTGTTCAGTAGTGCATCCAAAAGCAGCCTGAAACTTTTAAGTTCAAATAGAGATTTATCAATGAGAATATAACTCACAGCTCTAGGTGCCTCCTTCACTACAAGTTTCCCCTTGTGCCGGTCTATCTCTTCCGTGCAAGCTTTAATTGCATCATTTAGAACTGATATGCCTTGTTCCTGCCAAAATGGAGAAAAAAAAAATTAATTAATTAATTAAAATTTTAAAATTTTAAATTTTAAAATTTTTTTTAAAAAAAAATGGCAAATTTTGAAGAACAACAGACATCGGGAAACAATGATCCACAACCAAAATATAGCAATTTTCTTTTATTGGCAACATACAAAAAAGGAATCCCCATCCATCAGCCAAAACATTGGTGATTGTGTTGGCCACTTGTATGAATACTGATAGGTTGCTTCTCTAGAATATGCGAGATATCTAGAGAATAATGAAGAATTACAATAGATGACAACAGAGGAATCCAATAATATGATAGACACTACAGATAAGCATTGCAACTCCGCCTACTAGTGACACTCCAGCTGGTCCCAAGCCCAAGCAAAGGAGAGTTGATGTTAGGTGGACAGCCAGTGGTAAAACCTTTGCCAAGCAAATCATGAGAAACCGACCTCGAATAGCTGGGACAAGGTTATGATAAGGATGATGACGGTGATGGCACCGTAGATAAGTAAATGGTTAGAAGGTTTTATGTTCGAAGGAATATATTTCTAAATGGAAAACAGATGCAGGAAAGGAAACACAATCCATTAAGATAATGAATAAATGAATCCGGTAATCAAAAGAGGTCTAGAAGTTCCATCCCTTAGCTAACACATCAATGAGCATGTTGCCCTCTTATAGAGAACATCTGAGGGGCTAGTTCTCCAAAGCATACAAGATTCTAGAGATCAGAGAAGAATTACAAAATAAAATATTAGACGAATCCAAATGGTATGATAGACATTAGTTAAGCATTGTAATTCCACATGGTAGCAACAGGCCAACCATTCCCAAGGCAGGGTAAAGTGGGGTTGATGCCAGATTGGTAGCAAATAATCAAACTTGGTCAAAAAAATCAAGGTAATCCAACAAAATAGTCAAGACAAGACTATGATAATGATGACGACGACAACAACATAGATAAGCAATCAATTGGTATGTTTTATCAATTATGTCCCAAATGAGTATATTTTATAAGTGAACCGCACAAAGGAAACTGACCCCCAATAGCTGGGATAAGGCTACAATGATGATGAATTGCACAAACAACATGATGAAAACTGACATATGTATGTGGAAACGTGATATGAGCATCAACCATAGAAACATATCAAAGATATAGTAACAATTATTAGCTGTTTTCCATGGTGGAAAACCATACCACTCAGTAAATTGATTTTCATAAAAGTCTACCATGATGGTGTTAGTAGTAGTGACGACAGAAAAGAAAGCTGTAGTTCATGTTTGAGGCCTACACTTCAGCCTAGATATCAATCAGTCATGCAAAACTCATATTGGTGTAGAACACCTATGTTCTCCGCTTCTGGAGCAAGGTTCATCCAAACGGGACGAACTGTTCCAATAATCTTCATTAAAGAAGGCATGACCAAATCTCCTATTTGATGTCATTTCTTTCTTCTAACATAAGGAATGGTCACAGAGTTCCCCTGCCAACCACCCAGCCATCTTTGTGCAGTGTGATGCCAAGGTACAAGCAACCTGGGCACCCATCAGAGGTGGCAACAATCACTCTGAAAGGGTTAAAAGGTTGGTTTCCCCTTTGGAGGAAAGATGACTGCAGGTGATACCATTTAATTTAAAGGATTTTTTTTTTTAAGAAAAAGAAAAGAAAAGAAAAGAAACGATGACTACAGATGAGAGAAAGGATTAGAAATGAAGCTAGCAACCCTCAACCTATAAAAAAAGTAATCCCTTCATCCTTTACAGACCAAATGGGTTTGAATCCCATCAAATCTGTTTCTTATAATATTTTCTGAAGATCTCCATTTGTACATTTTAGGTATTTAACTGGATTCAGATGGGGGTTGTTTTTCATTAAATGACATCCTAATCTTTGCATTTTTAAGTTGCAGGCTTTAAAAGGGGCATAAAAGGACATGGGTAGAGGTACTAAGAAAAGACTTGATGACCTATGTTTTAACTGAAGATATGGTCCTTTATAGAGTGGGATGGCGGAATAGGATTCATGTAGCCAACCCAAATTAGTTGGGATAAGGCTTAGATGATGATGATGATTTTTTTTAAGGATAATAGATTTGTTTTATTGAAAAGCTAGTAAGGAAACTCAAAGCAGCAAAGAATGCCACCTAAAATTACAACCCAAGCATTGGCACAACTACATAAACATTTACATTTTTAATCCCAGCTGCCCATTCTAAAACATCTCTCTTCAACTTCCATAGAACTTATTCCCACAAGCCTTGTTTGTTCATAAAACATCGCCTATTGTGTTCCCCCCAAATATTCCATAAAGCAGCTAGTAATACCAGGCGCCAAATGTCTAACTTTTCCTTAGGGAAAATCATGCCATGCCAAGCCAAAAATAGATCTTCTACCAACTTCGGCGGTACCCAATCCACTTCAAAAGATGCAAAAACCGCACACCACACTTGCCTCGTAAAAGAACAATGGATGAAGAGATGATTGATTGATTGTACATCGTTCATACGCATAAGGCAAATATGTGAGGAGGATCTTAGCCCTTTTTTTGTATATTGTCTATGGTCAAAATCCTCTTTCTTCCAATCAACCAAACAAAAGATACCACATGGGGGGTGCACCATAGAACCAAAAGGCACGAAAGAAAACAATTCTTCTCAAATCCAATGGAACCCGAAACATCTTGTAGAAGAATCGCACTGAGAACTTCCCTGATGGTGAAGTATTCCTAACGCAGGGGCATTTTCACAATGAGCTCAAGTGGGGTGGCCTGTGGGATGCAAGGGCACACTCCGGGTGGGTGGCTCGTGTGAGGCGGGTGGCCCATGTGAGGCGGAATCCTATGTGATGTGGAGCTCACGAGGGGGGTTCGGCCGAGGATCTAACCCATGGGAAGTGGGGCCTGGGCTATGAGATAAAGGGATTGATTTGTCACGCTCTATCAGTTCGAGCTTTTAGACCAAGTAGTTAGTTGTCCTACATCAAAGTGGTATCAGAGTCAGTTGGTCTCGTGTTCAAGACTCCTTACTAGGGGTGATTAATGCAAGGGCATTTTCATACCCGGCTCAAGTGGGATGGCATGTGGGATGCAAGGGCACACTTGGGGGTGGGTGGCCCGTGTGAGGAGGAAATCATTTGATGTGGGGCCCACGAGGGGGGTTCAGCCGAGGACCTAACCCATGGGAAGTGGGGCTTGGGCTTATGAGATAAAGGGATTGATTCACCACGATCTATCGGTTTGAGCTTTTAAAGTCAGTGAATAAGAAATGTTAAAAGTTAGCATTCGATTATGTTTTAAAATCCTCAAATGTCCCTTCTCTCTCAAAAGAAGAATTGAGGATTTTTAATAGGGGAGGGCCTTTTGTCTGAGCTGCGATCCACTCCCACAATCAAGACCATCCACTAGACGCGACGCCAATGACGATGACGTCGACGATAACGACCATGGAAGATGATCGACAGGTCGAGGAGATACAGAACAGCACGGTCCTCACTCTTCTGGCTAAAGGATTCGTAGAAAATGGGAATGAAATCCAAAAGGGGAAGAAGCAGGAGGAATGGATACAGGTAGGCAGGAGAAAACAGGTTCGCAGAAGTGGAAGTAATCGTTACGACTCCTTTCCAACCCTATTTGTCAAAGGATATCCATCTTGCTGGTTTCCTTTAAATTTCGAAAGGGTTTTCGAACATGCGGGGGCAGTCATGGATGTGATTATGCCTAGAGACAAATCTAGCGGACAATATAGGGGATTCGCTCTAATCAGGATGAGCTCAGAGGAGGAGCTATCTCGTGCGGTCTCAATGCTACGCGGTCAGAGCTTCGGAGGTGAAAAATTGCTAGTGTAACGTGCCAAATTCAGACCGGAGAGGATAGGTAGTAAGGGTGCAAGGCCAGTCAGATCGGTCTCTCAGGCTGCGCCGATCACAACTAATATACAGTCACCCACAACTTCATACCAGGACGCGCTTGTGAAGCACACTCAAGAAAGAAGAACACCGAATGCTCAAACTGATTCCGGAAAATCAGGAGAAAGGATGAAGGATCCAAGCGATCACAAGGAAGCATACACGATCAACATCAGTTCAGAGCGGATAGCTCAATCTAAGAAGGAACTACAGGATTCGGTGGTCATCAGAACGAGAGAAGGAACGCCATTATCACAGGTCAAGGAGTGGGTGAACAATGTTTGTCGAATCCGAGCTGCCCAGTACTCTATTAAACCAATAGGGTATAACGAGTTGTGGGTCAAACTCACTCCGGGTCTGAATCCGGATATTCTCAGAATGGTTAGGGCTTTACACAACGATGATCCGGTTCGCTCCGTCGTCAGCTGGGATGAGCATTCCATATTTAGGCATGAGGAGATATGGATTCTCATCTGGGGGATTCCCTTAGAACTATGGTACGATGAATTCTTTATCGCTGCGGCGAAAGAATTTGGGCAGTTAATAGAACTGGATCAGAAAACGATGCTTGATGAGGAAATGGCGGTTACAAGGCTAAGAATCAGGAGGAAGAAAGGCGAACCCCTTCCGTCTCAGCTTAAGGTATTCGCTGATGACAGAGAGATTTTTCTTCCGATCCAGATCGAAGACAATCTATCCCAATATCCGAGATGGGGTGACCTATGGCGTGCAAGAGAACTACCGTCCGATTCCGATCATTGTCCCGGTGCGGAGCAGGGAGGAACTTTTCCTCAGTGCTCCCGCAAACTATCGAATCCAGAGGCAGTGTCTGCTCAGTTGGAGATAAATGCTGCAGTCAGTATCAAGTCCCCTCATCAGACGCGTGGAGCCTCCCAATCCGTTCATCCCCCCAGCAGCAACAAACGGGCGACAGGTGGCACCCTCTCTCTACCTCGAGCGGTACCCTTGACAGACGCGATTTCCGACGTTTACTTCAACCGTCCATCGCTCAACCAAGACGAAATGGCGACGCGTGGCAATCAGCCATTGGAAGACGTGTCGACTACGGTTTTGGTCCAAAAACTCACTTCGGGTAGTGGACCCAAAGCCGTTGTTTTAGCTCGGTCGGGCAGTTGTTGTTCGGGTCTGTCAGTATACTCGGGTATCTTTAATCGCTTTTCGGGTCCGAGGGGATGCGGGTCCAACGATTCAGACCCGACTCATTTCAATCTTAATTTCCCTCTTATATCCGATCAGGCTACAAATACATGCAACATCCTCCCCTCTCCTATCCCTTCCGACGCGCTCATCCTTCACCCTGCCCCTTATGAAGACCCGCTCCGCTACGAAGCTCAACATCAGCTGGAGTATTTCCTCCCACCGCCCCATTCCAGTCAAAGGAAGATGAAGATGGACCTGACCATTCCGAAATCGATCAAGGCTCCTTCCAATCTGAAATCCGCCATCTCAGATGTCTGCTCCATCCTCTCCCACATCCTCAGTTAGTCACTGGTCTAATCACGGACTCCTTCACCTGTTCCAAGATCATCCAGATTTAGAGGTGCATGAGGCGCAACCTCTCCAGACCAGAGGGGGAGATGTCTCGACCATTGTGGAAGACGTTCCCCAGCAGCTGAAAGGGCCTAGAAGCATAGATACGATAGAGAAGATCTCGAACAAGAAATGGATAAAAGACGTCATGGGACACGTGGGTAGAGCTTTAGGTATATCTTTTGGAGATTGTCCGGAGGATTTCATAGCATTATTCAAATGTGTTGAGGCCAATGGAAGACCCCTTGTAGAGCAAAACACACCAAAGGTTCGAAGATCAACGCCGAGCTCCAACAGGAACGCTCAGAGTAGTCGCGGCAATAGGGAATTGTAGAGTTTACTAATCTGGCAGGGTCATCCTCTTACTCCTTCTAAAAGGGTCTCCACTCAGGGCACACGGGGAAGTTCGATTTCCAAATGAAGCTGATTTCTTGGAATGTACAGGGGGTGGGGTCCAAACGCAAAAGAGCCATAATCAAGGACACTTGTGTGAAATAGAATCCTGAGATCATCTGCTTCCAGGAAACCAAAGGCTCCAGTATCGACGACAGGCTGATGGGTACTCTCTGGCGGGCCGTAGATGTGAACTGGGTGGCAAAGGACCCTACAAGCACAGCAAGAGGGATTCTTGTAGCTTGGAGGCCGTCACTATGGCAAACCCTCAACAGCTGAATTGGTAACTATTCTGTTTCGGTTATCCTCCAGCATATATCTTCTGGCTTCACTTGTCTGTTTTCCTCTGTCTATGGGCCATTTCAGGACGGGGACAGAAAATCTTTCTGGGAAGAGCTATCCCGCGCCAAGCAGAATTTCGTGGGTGCGTGTTGCATTGTCGGGGACTTCAATGTCATCAGGAACATTCAGGAAAAATCGCATGGTAGATAGTCTTCTCCAGCCATGAAGGCATTCTCTGATTGGCTCGATGAAGAGGAGCTCGTGGATTTACCCCTCCTTGGGGCCAGATTCACTTGGTCTAATGGAAGAGAATCCCCAACTATGTGCAGGCTAGACAGGTTTCTTGTCTCAACCGAATGGTTAGATCAATTCTCTTTAACCTCTCAATTTGTGCTTCCCAGGACCACATCCGATCACGGTCCAATAATCCTCGACGTAATGGAGCAGAACTGGGGGGCTAAACCTTTTCATTTTGATTTATCGTGGCTCAAAATCAAAGGTTTTGCCCATAAGATCTCTGACTGGTGGGAAGGCTTCATGGTGGATGGTTTCGCTGACTTTAGGCTGTCTGTCAAGCTGAAGTTGCTGAAGAAAGAGTTAAAAGACTGGAACCGGAGCGAACTCCAAAATAGAGAACACGATACGGATAAGTTGCTCGCTGATTTGTCAGCCTTGATGCGGAGATGGAAACTGACAGGTTTTCTCCCGATTCGCAGGCTAGAAGGGTGCAACTGATCCAAAAAATCGCTGATAAAATCCTTAAAAAAGAAATTTCTTGGAAACAAAAGGCTCGTCTGAAATGGTTGAAGGAAGGTGATAGAAATACTCGTTTTTTCCACAAGATGGCCAATTGGCATGCGTCTAATAACAGAATTAGCAGCGTTGTGGTGGACAGGATTCGATTAGAGGATAAGGACGAGATTTCCACCGCTATGATTTCATATTTCTATTCTCTTCTCAATGGAAAAGAATGGCGCAGACCAAATCTCCATGGTATCCAATTCAACGTCCTCCCGGAGGTGGAGGCGTCATCTCTCGAAGTCCCTTTTTCGGAAGAAGAGATCAAACGGGCTGTCGACTCCCTTGGGGCTGATAAGGCACCAGGCCCGGATGGTTTCCCAATGGCCTTCTTCGCTCATTTCTGGGAGGTGATCAAAGCGGACGTTTTACACTTCTTTCAGGAGTTCCATAAAAAAGGGAGGATTTCCAACACCATGGGGGCAACCTTCATTGCCTTGATCCCGAAGCTGTCAGGTGCTGCTTCTCCAAAAGGCCAATTAGTTTATTAGGGGGCCCCTACAAGATTCTGGCAAAAGTGCTAGCTACACGTCTGGCAAAGGTCATTAGGAATCTCGTCTCAGAAAATCAGTGTGCTTTCATTGCAGGTAGGCAGATAGCAGATGCAGCCCTATGTGCCAATGAAATCTTGGATGCTAGTGCCAGATCAGGTCGGAAATATATTGCGTGCAAATTAGATATCGAAAAAGCATACGACCACGTAGATTGGGACTTCCTGCTCTACTTGTTAAAGCGCATGGGGTTTGGGGACAAATGGAGAGCTTGGATGAGAGAATGCACCGGATCAGGCCTTTTTTCCATCTTATTAAATGGGTCTCCTAAGGGTTTCTTCAAAAGCAATAGAGGCCTAAGGCAGGGTGATCCTCTTTCCCCTTTCTTATTCCTCTTAGTGGGAGAGGCCTTGTCCAGAATGCTTTCGAAGGGGCAAGAGGAAGGCCTCCTAGGCGGAATCGAAATCAATGGTCGCCCCATCACGCACATCCAATATGCGGATGACTCGCTCATTTTTTCTGAAGCTACGACTGAGAAGGTGATCAACTTGGGTACTACTATCCGTTGCTTTCAAGCTATCTCCGGCCTGAAGGTAAACATGACAAAGTCCAAGATTTTCGGGATCAACATCGAAGACGTGGAGGTTGAAAACTTTGCTCAATCCCTTGGTTGTACTGCTGATTCCCTGCCGTCTTCCTTCGTGGGCTTACCGTTGTGCGTCGGAAAACCTCCTATTTCTTCTTGGGACAAAGTCATTGGGAGATTTCAATTGTTTCTCTCAAGATGGAAGAGCCGATACTTGTCTTTAGGTGGTCGCCTCACGCTAATCAAAGCCGCTCTCTCAAATCTGCCAATTTATTTCATGTCTCTTCTAAAATGCCCGACTATGGTTAGGAAGTCGATCAACAAAATGAGAAGGGATTTTTTATGTCAAGGAAAGGAAATAGGCAAGAAATTCACTTCTGACGGCTGGATGGTGAAAGACTTACCAGCTCACAAAGTCACTCGTATATGGCAAGAAATTATGAAAATGAAAAAGGAAATTATCCCTAACATTGGCTTCCTGCTTGGCAATGGTGCTAAAATCAAATTTTGGGATGATATCTGGATTGGAAATCAGAAGCTTAAATTCAGATTCCCTCTTTCCTATCGGATCGCCACGTCCAAAAATGCCCATGTTGCTGATTTTCTCTACGAATCCGGGGGGGAATATTGTTTGGAATGTGTCTTGCAGAAGAAGACTTGAAGACTGGGAACTCTCGGATTACACAGGGCTCCTGGAATATCTCTATTCTACAAATCCTTCTCTTTCCTCTGAAGATGTATTGTATTGGAAACCGGAAAAGACGTCCCTTTTTTCAGTTCGCTCTCTCTACAATCAACTACAGAAGAAGGAAGCAGACCCGAAATACAATTTTTCTTTCATATGGAATTACGATGCCCCCCCACCCTCCGAAAATTCTTGCGTTTGGTTGGCTGGCAGGGAAAAAGAAAATTCTAACTATAGACAACCTAAGGAAGAAAGGTATGGTCCTCCCCAATATCTATCATTGTTGTATGCGCTCGGAAGAATCTGTTGATCACCTTATGCTTCACTGTCATTTCGTTCAATCCATCTGGGCCGAGATCTTGATCAGCTTTAATTTATCTAGGTGTTTTCCGGGAGAGGTAAACCAGTTCTTCCTTGCTTGGCATGGGATGCACTTTGGTAAGACGAAAACCACCATTTGGAGGATGGCGTCCTTGCTGTCTGGTGGTCAGTTTGGGGGGAAAGAAACAACAGATGTTTCAGGAATTTATCCAATTCGGCCGAGACTGTGGCAACGTTGGCCAAACGTCTTATCATCGGTTGGGCCTCGAGTGTTAAGAACCTGTCGAGTTTTGATTTCTTCTTTTTAGGAGTGTAATTAGAGGTCTGCTTTCTCAGCAGCCTCTCTTTTGTTTCTTTCTTTCTTTAATGAAATCTTTTCATCTTTCAAAAAAAAAAAAAAAAAGTCAGTGAACAATGAATGTTGTGAAGGACTGAAGCCACTCCAACAACATTGAAAATTTTGCCACCCCCTGCTCGGATAAGGCCATATGGCATGGAAGGCACCAAATACCTCTTCCTCCAACAATGGAGAAGCAACTAGCCACTAATATGTTCTTCATAGGAGCCAAATTTGCCAAGGAAGGAAATTCTGTTTCCAAAGGCATATCCCCACACCGACAATCCTCCCAAAAACGAATGTGTCCATTGCCAAGAGAAAAGGATACTCCAACCTTGAACATTAGAGCTATTGCATTTACAGCCTTTTATATCCTCCCATCCCCTCGCTTAGACACCGTATTTGATGTGGTAACCTCTCTCCATAGCTTGCCTTCTTCAAATCCAAATCTCCATTGCCATTTTCCTAGTAGTGTCATATTCATGATTTCCAACAATCTATACCACCATCTGAAAAAGATCCACGACTCCTCACCATAAGAAGTCACGCCTCAACTTCTCCAGTTTATCTAAAACTGATTTGGGGCACTCAAAAAAAGGACATGAAGTATAGGGGAAGGTTAGAGCCGCTTTTATAAGAGTGATACAACCTCCTATTGATAGATGCCAACTTTTCCACCTGGACAATTTCCCCTTACACCTTTTCACCACCTTACTCCACAAATGCTTTGCCAGTTACTTAAGCATAGCAGAAGGCCTAGATAGGTAGATGGGAAGGCTCCCACAACACATCCGAATACATCAGCAAAAGCAAAAAGTTCCCTCCTTAGATAATCCAATGCCTAGCATTTCACTTTTTCACTACATTGACCTTGAGACCTAACACCTCCTCATGATGATGATGATGACAATGACGATGAATCAACTAGAAGTGCAAAGATTGGACAATTGACATACTGCTTTTGAGGATTTGAGTATTAGTATTCGGTATGTTACACAATATTAGCAGCATTACCTGTAATAGCATAACTTTTTGTAAAGATTCCACCATTCAAAGGCCAATTGATGTTCAAAGGTGTTCTAGGGTGGGTCCCACCATGATGTATATGTGAAAATCCACCCCGACCATTAGGTCCATCATGGCAATTTAGGTATATAACTCAAAAACCATGTGGATTTGTGATTCAGGTGGGTTACACCAAGGAAAACAGTGGGAGAGGGGAGACCTACCGTTAAATTTTTACGAGGCCCTAAAATTGTTTGGATGGTAGGCATCCCCTGCACTATTTTCACTCATGTGACCCACCGACATTATAGATATAGCTGAATTTTTATCCCTACGGCTAAATTACCATCACACACCTTATGGTTGGAATGGATTTCAAATACAAGTCAATGTGGGCCCATTCCCAACCTCATCCGACCCTTCCATTGGACATTGTCTCTCTACCTAGGTTGCATGCTGCCATTATAAGTATTTGCATCAGTTCTTACAGGCCCAATAATGACGTATGTATTTAATACAAGCCGTTCATCTTTTTTTTTAGGCTCAATTTATGGCATGAGCTCAAAAATGAGCCAGATCCAAATCTCAAGTAGACCATACCATAGGAAAATAATGGTGAATCGGTGATTGAACATCCGCCATTAATAACTTCCTAGGGTTCATTGTAATGTTTATTTTCTATCCAACCTGTTGATTAGGTCATAGAAAACAAGATGAAGGGAAAACATAAATATTAGCTTGAACCAAAACTTTTTGTGGCCCCAAAGAAATTTTTTATGGTGGGTGTCCTTTCACCGTTTCATGTGGTGTGATCTAACTGAGATTATTTTTATTTATTTTTTTTGAAAGATGAAGAGATTTCATTAAGAAAAAAGAGGGAACAAAAGGGAGGCTGCTAAGAAAGCAGGCCTCCTATTACACGCCCAAAAAGAAGAAATCAGGACCTGACAGATCCTTTACATTCAAAGCCCATTCAATGATAAGACGCTTAGCCAAAGACGCTATAGCCCTGGCTGAATTGGAGAGATTTCTAAAGCATCTATTGTTTATTTCTCCCCAAACAGACCACCACACTGCCAGAATCACCATACGCCAGATAGTGGTTTTCGTTTTACCAAAATAAATCTCATGTCATGCTAAAAGAAACTGATCTGCCGTTCCAGGGAAGCACCAGCCTATGTTAAAGCTATTCATAAACTCAGCCCAGATGGAATGGACGAACTGACAGTGAAGCAAGAGATGATCAACGGTCTCTTCCGATCGCATACAGCAAAGACATATATTGGGGAGGATCATACCTTTCTTCTGGAGATTGTATATGGTGAGAATTTTCTTTTTCCCTACCAGCCATCCAAACATAAGAATTTTTGGGGGGGCATCATATTTCCAAATAAACGAATGATTGAAATGCAGCTCAGACTAATGCTTGCGCAGCTGATTATATAGAGAGTGGACTGAAAATAAGGACGACTTCTCTGGTTTCCAATAAATTTCATCCTCTGAAGAAAGAGAGGGAGACGCAGAGTAAAGATAGACCGTTGGATTTGTATCCGACCCATTTTTGGACTCAAGCCATACAATGATTTGACAAAATAGATGGACCGTTTGGATTAAAATACATCATTATTGGGTCCATGAGCATGGACCAGTACCCAAGTAGCTGCTCCTGGTCTCGGCATGTGTAATCCACAGGCCTAGGACAGCCTCTCAACCAATACTAGGTTGGTTGAAGGTAGACCTACCTTGACATATATGTAAAATCCACTCCGCCCATTAGGGGCATGACAATAATTTAGCCATAGGGCCCCACACATTCATAAATTTGGCGGGCCACATGAGTGGAAACAGTGTAGGAGATGCGCACCATCCAAATTGTTTCACCATCTACATCACATACAGGCCTATTGTTTGGTATCCATGCATTAATTTCCAAGAAGAAAGTAATGATCGGGGTGGATTTTACACAAACAACATAATAGGCCCACCGTTTCTCTTTTCATGCCCACATGAATCATAAATCCATCTGATTTTTTCACCCTACAGTTTAATTGTCATCATGGACTTGATGGTCGGAGTGGATTTCACCAACGCATTATGGTGAGGCCACCTCTAGCACCTTTGTCCAAGTTGGCATGACCAGTCCAGAATTCAATGCGCAGAAAGTCTCCTACGAGATGGTGCGCAAGAGACCATTGCTCTCTCTCTCTCTCTCTACCTACCTACCCGTCCCTTTATATATATATATATATATATATATATATATATATATATATAAGGGAAGGGTAGATTATTTTAGTAAAAAGAAATGAGAGAAGGAGAACATTGAAGAATGGGGATTGAGTCCCCCATTGCAAGATCAAGCATCTTGCTCCTTTCATAGCTAAATCATCGGCAACAGCGTGTCTCCCTTTTTACATGAAAACCAGATACCGACATGGTTCCTTTCAGTTCTCTAGTATCTTCAATCCATCAACCAAGGTGCCATGGGTAGTTGTTTGAAGAACCAGTCTACCTAATAGCATTCACAGAATCACCTTCTACAGAATGCGGTGGAGAATTTCTACTAAACAACTGCTTCAACCCAAACCAAAGAGCACGCACCTCCACCTCATTAGATTCTGCAAACAACAAGGTCAAAAGGGAAACTACTATTCCATCACCACTCGACAACTAAAAGGATGAGAGAAATTTGCTATTGCAATTTTTGCAACTAGAACAATTTTGTTCATCCTCCGCCCATGCAAGAACTACCACATCAATGTCCATAATGAATTAGGAAATGGAGCTTTTCTCTCAAGTAGTAAAAATGTTATTGTAATGCGGGGGCATTTTCACACCGGGCTGTAGGATGCAGGGGCACGCTCGGGGTGGGCAGCCTGCAGAACCCATGGATTTGGGGCCCGCTTGGGGTGGGTGGCTCATGTAAGGCAGAACCCATGGATTTGGGGTATGGGCTATGAGATAAAGGGATTAATTCGCCATGCTCTATCAGTTCAAGCTTTTAAAGCAAGTGGTTAATTGTCCTGCATCGAATTGGTATCAGAGCGGGAGGTCTGGTGTTCAAGAGTCCTCACCGGGGGTGATTAATGCGGGGGCATTTTCACACCGGGCTCGAGTGGGGTGACTTGTGGGACGCAGGGGCACACTCGGGGTGGGCGACCCGCATAACCCACGGATTTGGGGGTCATGCATGGCTCATGTGAGGCGGAACCCATGGATTTGGGGCTCATGAGGAGGGTTCAGCCGATAACCTAACCCATGGATTTGGGGCCTAGGCTTATGAGATAAAGGGATTAATTCACCATGCTCTATCAGTTCGAGCTTTTAGAGCAAGTGGTTAATTGTCGTGCATCATATTGCGATAGATAATCATATCTCTAAAGATGTAAATTGCACTATGATACTTTTTTTTAAGCAAGTGAAATCTGAGCAAGCAATAGGGCAGCTCTAGCATACCGTAAAGTTTCTAACCAACCTTGTCAAGAGTCTGAGTAGTTAGAACATAAAGAGGAGGAGCAACCAATTTAATTTTCACTGGACAATCATTATTGCCAGCGGCTTCAGCTTTCCTCATAGCTTCCTGCAGAATCATAGAGCCAATTAAGTCGGTAAAACTTTGAGATGAATAGTTTCACTCTTAATGTAGAAACCATACGTCATGGCAAGAAAAACCTTGATATGAAGAACCCCATCAAGCTGAAAACATTTAATTTCAACATCTGCACGTATCTTCAGTGGTTGTGGGGTCATTCGCCTCCTAATGTTTTTAATCAAAGCATCTTTGACCTCCTCTGACATAGCAGGTACCACCTTAGTCACCTGTAAGGCATGAAAATGAGAGGACAGCAGCATACCAAAGGAAACACGCAGTATCAAATGTAACTAGCATCATCAAAACTGGATCCAACAATACCTCCTGTCCATCAGGACCAACTTCCTTAACTTCACGAGTAAGGGCGTTTAGAACTGAATCAGGGTCCGTCACAATCAACTTGAATGCCTGTTCATGTAAGAAAGGGTAAGTTCCATTGCAAAATGAATAAGATATAGAACAATTGTAAGATATCGTAGGTAGCTTCACCTCAAAAGCATGTCCATATTTTCTGTATAAAGGCCAGCCAACATGGATATACAGATCCTGTCATGAAACATGCATGTTAGAAGATAGACCGTGAAGAGAATAAAAGTAGACAATTTCAACAGGACACCCATTATGTTTCGGCACAATGCATGCAGAAGGGGATGGATGTGATGCTCAGTGGTAACTACTGAAAAACAAGCTTTGAAAACTTGACCAGACCAAGTTAACTAATCCAAGTTCACTCGTTTAACTACCCCCCACCCCCATCTCCACCCAAAAACTTCTATAGATTTGGACAAGCCACTTTAGGTGATTGTTGGTTTCAGCCGAAGCTGAATGATTCGCAACAGTTTTGGCCCTGGGCAAGCTGCAGTCCAAAAAAAAGCTTTAAAACCTCGCTAAAAAGAATGTGCATGAATCATCATTAGTTCGTTCGGCTGCATTTTTTATGGGGACATCACGCGCACACGCACACCCCCCCTACGCACGTACGCAAGGAGGAGGGCCCCACCATCGATCTGTATCGATGAGGACGTCCAAGGAAAGCCTCCTAGTTAGAGGACTGCGTTTTGGTTTGTTGGAGTGGACCCGATAGTTATGTGAATCCCATCATGGGTTCTTATGATCGTGGCCCACTATTCTAATTAATCTAGTACTTTGGGTTTTGCTTATTATTGTTATTAGGAGTATCATGGACGGTCTAGGTTACTTTGATTAGTTGTTATTTTTTATTACTTCGTCGCCAAGTAATAGGTTGCGCACAAGGCGCGAGTTTTGGGGTATAGGATTTTATTATAAATAGGCACCCCTTGTAGTCTTTTTTATTCATTGAAGATTAATAAAATTTCTGCGTTTTTTTGCTCCTCTAAATTAATGAGTTGTAGAGATTCAATTGGGTGTGAAACTCTCCCTTCCTCGAAGGGCTGACTACCGTGGTGCGAAGCCACATTTATCCCGATTTGCCTCCACCTTCTTCCATTCATATTTCTCTTCTTCTACAATCATCCACGCTTCAAATCCATCCTCCTATTGCACGCTTTTTCTCTACTCTTACAAAGCATTTCCGAATCCGCTCTCTGTGGGAGGGCTGAAACTTCGGCGGAGCACCACGCACAAACCGTGCATCGAATCGAGCTAAAATTTGGGGGTTTTAGAATCCACCCCTGGCCGACCAGGGTCAAGCTGGCCTTTTTCTAAATAGTGGGCCCCACACATGTGTGTTTGGGCCATTGTTGTTGTCCACACGTGCGGTACTTCTCTGGTTCGTCTCTCTCCTCTCTTTCGCTCCTCTCTCACCTGATTTCCCTAACCCTAGATTGTCATAAATCCCTATTTCCATGCCCTTTTTAAACCCTAGAGTTCCCCGAATTGAAATCCGTGAATCCCTTGGATTGGGGAAATATTTTTGTGCATGTGTGGATGAATTTACTCTCCTTTGAGTATTGTTTGGTCTATAATTTTTATTGATCCAGCCCTAACACACCCGCATAGATTCTCCTTGATTGAGTGCTTGACTTTGTGTGGGATGTAGAATTTTGTGTGACTGTTTCTAATTTAGTATGATCTTAAACCTGAATTTTTTTGCATATCATGTTTAATTTCCATGTCCTGCATCAAATTTGGCTCTGGCCACAAAAAAACAATTCACGACTTTTTTGGGATTTCTACTCTTAAAAGAATTTCCAAAAAGCGCAAAATGATACTTGGGTGGATGCAAAAGGAGCTCTCTTTCAAATGCAACATAAAAGAGCCTCATTTGCAACTTTGGAAACTCTACTAAGATCTGAAATTCCGAAATCACAAAATATTTTTTTCAAACTACTGCAATGGCCATGACCCATGAACCAAATACCAAAATGCTTCCTTTTCTTTCAAAGAAAGAAACAAGTCACTAAGGGAACAAAAAGGGATCATGGGATTGGTTATATAATGATTTGTCATTGCAAGAGGACAATTAACAAAGTGCATATAGGCATTATACAAATCCCAACTTGCTTCAAAAGTATTCTTGTAACACACTCAAACCTATCTTAAGATGATTATATGATGGTAGTCGTGGTGGCAAAGGCAATCAACGTAATCGTGGTGAAGCAAGAGAAGGTCGTAGACCTAGGATGTGCACCCATTATAGGCTTACAAATCATTCTTTTGAAAAATTTTGCATTCATCATGTAAAGCCAGCATGGGCTAATCAGGCATCTCACATTAGAAAAAGTTATGGGTCTTATCCGACTAGTTCTAGATCTATAACCCAACAGCCAATTAGCCACGAATGTCTAGAGAGATAGTTATGCTTACTCAAGAAGAGTATTCCACATTGCCGAAAAATCTAAAGAATCAATATGTTCATGTTATTTCTGCAACTACTCTCACTCCTACGACTGCATTCGTGACCTCAGGTATGGCATATTTAGGATCCAAATTTCTTGTTCCATGGGTCATTGACTCTAAAGTATCTAACCATATTACCCACTCCTACAACTGCAATTGTGACCTCAGGTATAGCATATTTAGGATCCAAATTTCTTGTTCCATGGGTCATTGACTCCAAAGTATCTAACCATATGACAAGTAAATCCAATGCATTTTTTGCTATTAATACATTGTTAACAGGTTCATCCATCACTTTGATAGATGGTACCCAATCCTATGTGGAATAGATATTGTTCATCCAAGTTCTTCCTTTTCATTATCATTTTCCTTTACATCCCTAAATTCCCTTTACGTCTTGTATCTGTTAGAAAGCCAGATCTCTTAACTGCTTTGTGACTTTTCTATCATTCACATTGTTTTTCATGATTCAAAGACAAATAAGAAGATTGGTGGAGGACATGAACATGATAGATTGTAATATTTTGATAGTAACATTGTCGGCACAGTAGCACAAAAGAAAATTTCTCCATATTAGTGGCATTGACGCATTGCCATCTCAGTCATCCATCCTTGAAGATTATCAAAGGCGTTATTTCTTCTTTATCATTTGTGTCAGTTCTAGAGCATAAAATGTATGAATTAAGTAAACATCATCCTGATAGCTTTCCACCACGTATAGAAAAGCGCAGTTCAATTTCTTTTTCTTTATTCTATTCAAATGTTTGAGGAATGGTTAAAATTTTCAGTAGAGCCCACGATTGCAATCATGCTTATGCTTGTGCTCGTACTTATGCACAACGAAACTTGCCCTACTACATGAACTCGACCTTGCTCAAACCACGCTATCTTAACTAAAGGCAAGACCATCTCAAATTGAGGTATAGAACTAAACAAGACCCGTCTTTAATAAACTCCTACTTTAATCATGACTTTGAACAAGCCCAGCCTCGTATCTCTTTTATAGAATGCTACTTTTGATGAGTGCGTAACACTACAGTAACTCTAGCATAGTATTTTAAGACTCTTAATGTTGTTTTAAGTCTCTAACTAGCTGTTTTCCCTATTTCCCAGAAAGGTTCAAGTTGGATACAGTTTGAGCATGATTAGGATAGTTTGAGATGAGGTGTTAGCACCAACTAGAAGTACTCGACATAGCATGGCGTCCCTCTCTACTTCCTCCTATAAAAAGGCACACAATTCCTTGTGTGGAAAACAGATTTTGTGAAATAGAAATAGAAATTGTATTCTTTCTGAATTTCTTGTGACAGGAACTTCTCTAAAGTGGTGTGAGCCCTAGAAAACCCATAGTGGTGCAACAACATTGTAGCCTATGTGGAGCGATCCAACACAGTTATCCCCCCTTTGTTCTCTGAAAATTCTTGAATGTAATTTCAAACTTCCCGCATTAGGTTCTTTTCCAATTCTGCCCAATTTCTCACAATGCGCGGGCCCACCTTCCTGGCTCAGACACCATACTTCAACTTACCTTCCATTGAGGTGTAAATGAACAATTCTCACACTATCTTGACACTACAAAAACGTTTAGGTGCCAGTAATTCAATGTGTATACCGGACAAGCTGGGCCCACCGAATAAACGGTGGGCAGGGTCGGGAGGCATACCTCGAGATCGAGCAGCATGGTCTCAGCAACGTGGCGCATGATGGAGTGGACGAGCTTGCTCTTGTTGTAGCGCTCCTCACAGCCCTGGATGTCCTCCTCGGAGACACGGCGCTTGCTGAGGTCGATGTACCCCTTCTCCTTATCGACGCGAAGGACCATGACGGGCTCCTGGCGGCCCACCTTGATGAGGCTGCTGACGCTGCGGATTCGACGCCGAGACAGCTCGGAGAAGAGGATCATGCCCTCGATATTGTTGTACTCCAGAAGCGACACGTAGGCTCCCATGTCAGCTATGTTCTTCACCTGTATCATCACCGCCATGTCCACCTCTGGGTATTTCGCTTCGTACATCCGGCACTCCAGGTTGGGTTGGTTCGTCGCCATTTTTTAGGGTTTTCTCAGGGGCTTTCTCTGTAATTTTAATAATTTAAAAAAAAAAATTGCAGAGAAAGAGAGAGACGAGGGCACTCTTTCTGCTTTGAAGGATTTCTCTTGGAAGGTCGAGTTGCAGAACAGCAGCGCCCAATCTCAAGTGGAAGATGGATGCGTTACACTGGAGGTTTATGTGATACACGACCGTACAGGATGGGACACTGATGAGGTGGATCGCAGCATGCGTGCCATGGCACGTGCAAAATCCTGGCTGTTTACGAGGAGGGGTCAATGAGACTTGAGAACATGCTTTGTACCGGAAGTCGAGCTGGAACGTTCATCGTGTGGGCTGCACATGTGCATCGAATATAAGATGTGATGTAAAGCGGGTTGCCGACCGTTTCATGGCGAAGATGAAACAGGCCTTGTCTATGACAAAGTGATTCGAATTGTCAAACCTTAGATTGGCCATATTTCTCCATCCAGAATGAGTCACTGAGGGTAGAATATATGATTTTGGAGTAGGACGAGCTATTGTAGCCACCCAACCCTGCTATGCTGGGTCACCGAAGCTGGATTTGCAAAATACCCTTTAATTGACGATTATTTCTCTCTTTTAATTCTATTTTTACTATAAATAATAAGTTTTAGTTTGATTATAATTATTCATCCGTTGGGATTTGTGCCCAATGTGAAAAGAGCTTATAATATTTAAGAGAACAGTTTGGTAGAACCTAATAAAATAGTTACTATTTTTAGCTAAAAACCTTGCACATTAGTAGATGTTATGATTGTCTATAAATAATAAGTTTACTATTTATAGTAAGTTGCAAATTCTTTGAGTTTTAGTTGCAGTTTGCTTTTGATTTATCTCTCATTGCTTGGTATCCCTATTTAAAGGGTTATAAACTCGTTTATTCAATTCATTAATCAATTTCAAATTTTATAGATTTTATTTTCTATTTTGCTTGTTTTTTTTCGTGTGGATTCAAGAAACCTTTGTGAGGAGTCCAAAAAAGTTCCATAGATTCGGAACAATTATCATCTTGAGGAAAATGGTGCTCGACCTCATCACATTCATCCCTGAGTCAAGATGTTAGTGGTTTGCTTTCTAATTGTTCTTCTTTTTCTTTTTCTTTTTTCATTTTGCAAGTGTGGCCCACTGTGTGAGTTGATTGAACTGATTATGGACTAGAGAACCGTTCATCAACTTAACTATTGGCCCAGATGACGAACACATGTGGCTTGTGGACATTTAAGTCACACTGTTTCTTATAACGTGGTTTACTTGAGCTTTGATTATGCTTCAATTTTAGGCTTAAGCCTTAAAATTATATGGTAAAATGGATATATGAAGTTGATAAAATGTATAAATTGCAATGGCCTCCCTATCATTTACTCAATATGCTAACAATTAGCATATTATATGACTCAGCATGCATAAGAGATTATTTACAAGAAAAAAAGTAAAAAAATATGGCACATGGCTTTGGATTTTGATGGACTTATTACAATGTTTATGTAAGATGAACTCTAACCATTAGATATTTAGTTTATATACTCTTAAAGAATAAAAAAGAAGAAGAACAAAGAAATAAAAAAAAATATATTACCCTATGATTTTTTGTAAGCCACACAAAGGAAACCATTAGACTCTCGCTAAAGCCTTTTGTATAAAGTGTTGATAACAGATGTCTTAAATCTGTATCTTCATTGTTCGATGACATCGAAACCGGTCGATGACATCGAGTATTTCTGAAATTTTCACCCCTCCTCGTTGAACTGTTTTTATCATTTTTCGATGACATCGAACTAGGTTTATGCGAATTCGTTTGCAAAAATACGGATTTTGCGATTTTTATTTCCTATTCTATATTGATTTTTTTCTAAACCTATGTAAAAGGGTATATGCAGGACTGAGAAGTATTAAAAGGGAATTTTAAGACATTTTAGAGTTTCTAAGAGAGTTATAAGGTTTAAGGGATGGAGAAGATGAGAGGTTTGAGGATTGCTGAAGTCGGGTAAGACATCTATTTTTGTAATATGTGTTTTTCATAGTGGAATTTTTGTCGCTTTGTGACGTAGTTTTTTCTCGCAGGGGTTTTTCACGTTAAATTTTTGTGTGTTCTTGTGATTATTCGGTGCTTTGGATTGCTATCCTAGATGTAAAAAGTTCATGCTCTGCAAATCTAGGTGGGGCTCACCATAATGTTTGTGAGAAATCTATTATATTCATCCGTTTTTAAAGCTCATTTTATGATACGAGGTAAAAAATGAACTGAATCCAATACTCAAGTGGGTCGGAAATGTGAGGATTGAACGTCCACAGTTGAAATATTCGTAGGGCCACAGAAGTTTTGAGTCAAGCTAATATTTGTGTTTTTAGTTCATCCCAATAGGAATGACGTTATAAATGGTATGGATGATATATAAACATCACTATTGACCCCAAGAGATTTCAACATTAGGAATTTCCTTACCTTTTCCTTTAGTACGGCCCACTTGAATCTATTATCATGTTAAATTTTGGTATCAAATCCTTAAGTTAACTTTAAAACGGATGGATACAGTGAACTTCTAATAAACATCACAATAAATCTCACCTAGGTTTTGAGTGCAGTAACTTTATGGGAAAGTCTTTCACAGGAAATCCCCATGTGACACAATTGGGAGAGGCATCCACCCTCATTTTTACAAGGCTTATGTAATAATTATATAAGATTAACTTCAACTATTAAATATCACACAAAAGTTTAGCCCTTTAGCATAAAAATGATACACATTTATTATTTACATGGGCCACACCAACTGAAAAAGTTTGGAGGCCCAGGCCATAATGGGGCTACACATACTTATTCCATCAGAAACTCATGAATTTGTGCCGCTTTATGAATTTGATGACCTAATTTTTAGAACAATACGTTAATTAGCCTGATCGTGATGTAATGGACATCTAAGATTGCACGTAGTATTCCATTCAAGACGTGCACCAACGTTTGAAAGAGCTCCATGCCACCAGTTGTGTCAGGTCAGCCACATTCCACAAAATCTACGGCTGACAATTCATTTAAAATTATCTAAGCTGCATGCCTATTTCAAACATCACGACACACCTGATGGGTGGATAGGCCTGATTCTTTGGCTAGAATACGCACATGATCAAACCCACCGGATCGATGGCTTGGGCATTACGCCTATTCGCCACCCACACGTACAGATGGCATACCTTGTGCATGGTGTGGGCGTAGGAAGAGGTTGGCAACAATAGGTACGGGGAGATTATCTCATGGAGATGAAGTTGTGTTTCAATGATATATGACCGTTTGTTCGATGGGCCTAATAATAGTGGGTTTTTCTTAAAAATATCGAATCAGAAAATTTGAATCTTTTATCGTTTAGGACTTGGGAAAATCTGAACCATTGCTTGTTGGGCATTCATCAAAAGCATGAGATTTTCTTGTTTGAAATATTTATATGGCAGGTAGATATCATCAACTGAGTTCCTCGTCAAAAATTAATGGTTTGGATCGATCGCTGGAAGAGAAATTGTCTATACAATACATTATAATATAATATTCATCCAAACAACTTAGCGTGCTCGTCGATATGTCCGAGTGGTTAAGGAGACAGACTCGAAATCTGTTGGGCTATGCCTGCGCAGGTTCGAATCCTGCTGTCGACGATTTTTATGTTTTATAAACTTATAGTGCTGCTAGTTCAATCAGCTCAGATAGACAGGCCATTTAATTCGATCTGTACCGTCCATTAAGTCGACACTCATTTCTAAAGTTACCATGCAAAGATGGCACTGATCGAATGATCTCATCCATCCTTGATTTTTTCCTATTTTCTCTAGTTTTTTTTTTTAATTTTTTCTAGCCATGAATAGGATGGTTATAATTGTCTAACAAAAATATTTCTTTAGAATTATGAGCAATCCATGACTTATTCTAGCAAATTGATGGATAGAATTCTTGATCAGGCTCTTTTTTTATATACATGATCTTGACCTTCAATATTAGATACGTTGATGGAATGGTTAATATTTGTTAGATTGGTACGATGATTGTATGGTTGCCCATAAAATGTGGGTCCATCCCAATTGTTTCTTATGGTATAGAATACTCATGTGTTGGATTATTATGATTTTTGAAGTCAATGGTGAACTCGAGGTAGCTTATCTAATTAACAATGTGGATAGTACGAAAGTTCCACCCACGATGCCCTCCATTAGTTGAAGTAACGCGATCGATAGCAATATAACCTAATTGTGGTTCTTCACAACTATGGATGGAAGGTTCCAATAGGCTATCATATGATAGCCTATTGGAACCTTCCATCCATAGTTGTGAAGAACCATAATTAGTTATATAAAAAGATGTTTGGGGCCCACTGTCATGTTCGTATGGCATTTGTCATGTTAATTTGTTACGCTAGCTTGGGTCGGGAAGTGAGCCCAAAAAGCAGGAAGATTTAAACTCGAGTTAATGACACCGTAAGTAACAAATAAATTAT
Organism: Magnolia changhungtana; assembly: GCA_030180095.1. NCBI lineage: Eukaryota > Viridiplantae > Streptophyta > Magnoliopsida > Magnoliales > Magnoliaceae > Magnolia > Magnolia changhungtana. The sequence goes on along the minus strand of JASAUF010000444.1, from coordinate 20,096,570 downwards.
TTCAAAATTTTTATTTTGAGTACCTATTAATAGTTGTAAATATACTTGTAACGCAATGTTTTACATATTTGAGTTTATTATGCATTATTTTAAAATTTATTTATTTTTTAAATATTATACAACCTGTGTCTATCTATAATTTAAAGATTAAATGCTTATTAAAATAAATGATATATTTTCTTAACTAAAAAGACCAAAATTATTAAATTCTACATGATTATTATGTAGAATTTCTAAGAGGTGTCTCAAATTAAACTATCTAAATGGTGGATTCATTATAGATGTGTACATAACATCCATATGTCATAGGTTGGACCACCATCTCATTGTTTATATGCTATCCAATTCATCTATATATCATATGGTGTGGCCACCATTATAATGGTGACAGAAAAGAATTTTGGAAAAATGAATTTCATTTTTTCCTATTTCTTGTGTTAAGTACTAATATTTTGAATATATACAGGAGGAAGGGGGCCAAATCAAGAAAATTACAATCAATTAATAAAAATAATCTAATTAAATCACAATTTAATTATATATATATATATATATAATGGAAATCAAATCTTTCCAATTTTCCTAAATTGATGGGATGCCCGCAAAATTAGACCTATGTGATCATTAGGCAAAATATTCTAAGGCTGATCTTCAAATTGTAGGTTTTTATTTTTTTGATGAATGTCCCAATTAAAGTGCCACTACATAAACATCTTGGGTCACTGAAATATAAACCCCACTTCTACAGTCATAAGTGCGAAAGCTACTGAACAATCACTGCACCCATAGCATTGTACATTATACTTGAGCCAATGAGAAGCATTTATAACAGGCCTGGCATAGCAATGTATATCAATGGAATTTAACAAACCATCAGCCTAATTTTTAGAAAAAGAGCATTTCACCTCGGTTGCGAATCACCATATTGTGTTAAACAACGAAGACGACGTACGGTTCATGTCCAATGTGTGGCTTTTAGTGGCTTATCTTAAGCACAGTTTACTGATTATTAGATCAACTTAACTTTTGGGCCCAAGCATGTAAAAATGGTCACGGACAACAATGATCTCACATATGTGCCGCTTGTTGGGGATTTCGACCTGCAGAATCACACATATCTAGATCTAGGATAGCAATCCAATGACACCAAGCACACACAAGAGAACACAGATTTAATGTGGAAAACTCTTGCGAAAAAACTACGGAACAAAGCGACAAATCTTCACTATGAAAATAGAAATTACAAAGAGAGAAGACTTACCCCATTCGAACAACCTCGAATCTCACATTTATTACACCCTTTAGAAAGCCTAAAATCCTTTTAGGAACCCTTGGAACTCTTTTAGAAAGCCTTAGAATACCTCTCAATCCCGCATACACCCCTTTATATAAGTTTAGAAAGAAGCAGACTCGGAATAGGAAACAAAATTCGCGGAATCCGCGTTTCCGCAATAGCATCTGCGGAACTCTTCGATATCATCGAAGGTCTCTCGATGACAACTTCGATATCATTGACGGTCCTTCGATGATATCGAAACAGGACCAAAACTGTCCAGCGACCAGGGCTGAAAAATTCTGTGAATTATCAATGGCATCGAGCAACCATCGATGTCATCGACGACTGCTATCGATGTCATCAAAACCCTGTCGATATCATCGACAGACCACCGGACAGATTTAAGACATTTGTCCATAACACCGCTTTGTCCCCTATAGATATATACCATTCACATGCATGTTTACATTGCAAGAATCAAAGCACAGTTGCTCATTGCTGCTCAAGCCAGGCCTATTCAAAATATTGATTTAGCCAGGCCAATTACTATAGATGAGTAGCCTTGCCTAAGGAAAGAGTGAGCTGTTATCATTAATTATGCCCAAAGAAACACTAAGATGTTACCATCAATTATCGTTACCTTGCACAATGCAGCTACTATGTTGATGTAGATATGTTACAATTGTTGGTTGTTCTTTTTTATTTTTTCTTTTTTTTTTTAGAGAGAGATAACAATAAATATTTACCAAATACTACCAAAGCGGGAAAAAATATGGGTATAAAAAGAAAACTATGAGGGCAAATCAATGTGAATAGCTGAATTTACAAAAAAGGCCCAGTTCGAAACAATGTTCGTAAACATATGGATAGTTTCATAACAAAGCATTCCTTGTCATAAAAATAGTGACGGTGACGAGCTCTTCGTATAAACTATAAAATATTTCGATTGCATTGAGTCTCCAAATGGATCTTTGGGACTTTCCCACTCCACTCTCAAGCCAGGCCTACGAGAATTGATCAACCGACTTTAGAATCACCCACGAGATATGAAACATGCAGAAGAAGAGCTCATAAGCTCACTAGGTGAAATCACAATGAATGAAAAGATGGTCAATAGATTCTCTTCCTTCGTACACGAGAGACATATTGGGAATGATGAAAAACATAAACGATAATTAAATCACGAGGCGTTGCCATATGACATGGTCTCATGCACCTATTTGCCTCCCTTTATTAAAATTTCAAAATTCCATGTAATGCTTATAAAATCATCAATTTTTATAACTCTTGTAGCAATGTATAAACTATTGTCAGACTTTTAAAGTCTTCAATGGTTTGGGGCTGCTCGACTGGTCGAGGGTCCACTCGACCGGTCGAGTACTACTCGACTGGTCTAGCGTGCTACTTATTTGGGTGTCCGGGGCACTCGATCAATCGAGAGGGTGACTCGACCGGTTGAGGGGGTCTCTCAACCAGTCGAGGCCTCAGTTCGACTAGTCGAGGTTACGCAGATTCTTGCGCAAATTTGGTGCGGACTGCATAAATTTGAGGCGATTTCGAAATGGTGGGAAAGGGAAGTTTCTTAAACTATAAATAGGGGTCCCTAGGGCTATTATAAAGTATTTCAAGGCTTTCTAAAGGTTTTCCAAGGGTTCATAAAAGGGTTTTATGGTTTCTAAAGAGTGTAGCAAGGGTGAGATTCGAGGTTGTTCGAATCAGGTAAATTCTCTCTCTTTGTAATTTCTATTTTCACAGTGAAGATCTGTCGCTTTGTGCCGTGGTTTTTTTTCGAAAAAGTTTTTCCACGTTAAATTTATGTTCTTTTATTTACTTGGTGCTCTTGGATTGCTATCCTAGATCTAGATCTGTGTGATTCCGCAGCACAAATCCCCAACAAGTGGTATCAGAGCAATTGTTGGGGCACAGATCTGAATCTAAGGGATTAGTAATAATGGCAAGCACTAGGTATGATATTGAGAAGTACTCAGGAAAAAATAATTTTGAATTATGGAATATCAAGATGATGAGTTTCTTAATCAAGCAAGGCGAAGATGGTGCTCTATGAGGATGAAAAATACTGATAAGAAAGTTTTATCATCAATCCGTTTATGTCTACTGGATGAGGTTCTCTACAACGCCATGAGGGAGAAAATTGCGCTAAGTTATAAGCGGTTAGAGGATGTTTATGCGAAAAAATCCTCTAAAAATCGCCTACACTTGAAGTGACAGTGGTATAACTTCGAGATGGCAGAGGGTGGAGATCTGGAGGTTCACGTTAGCAACTTTAATAAATTAATTTGTAAATTACTGAATATGGAGGAAGTGATGAAAGATGAAGAATAAGCATGCATGTTACTAAATTCTCTTCCGGCATCTTATGAGTCATTCAAAGACACAATGTGCTTAACGAATAAAACCCTGAGTGTCGACACTGTTATCTCGGTCATTCAAGGGAAGGTAATGAGAAAGCTTAACATCGACATTATGATATCTTCTGATGCACTGGTTACAAGGGGTAAGCATTCTAAACAAGGTACAGGTTCTTCAAGTTCTAGATTCAAATTCAAGGGTAAGGGCAAGAGAAAGGTGAAGTGCTGGAACTGTGGGAAGGAAAGACATGTGAAGAAAGATTGTGAAATTCCTAAATCGAAGAGAAAATATTCTGAGGTTTCATACAATGAGGCCGATGCCGCTACATCAGATGGATCGAGTGGATGTGATGGTAATGTTTTGTCTGTGTCTACTATCAGACGACCATACGATGATTGTAAGGATGAGTGAATGTTAACAGGAGCGTCTTTTCACATAACTCCTCATCGGAGTTGTTTCACCAGTTACAGGGAGTGCGATGGTGGACAGGTATTTATGGGCAATGACATTGTCTATAATGTTGTGGCTATTAGTACGATGCGTATTAAGATGTTTGATGGGGTAGAGCGTACCCTAACTGATGTCAGGCACGTTTCTGATTTGAAGAAGAATCTGATTTCTTTTGGTGTATTTGAGGTAAAAGGATGCAAGTACACAAGTATTGATGGTGCTCTTAAGGTATCTAAGGAGGCACGGGTAATCATGAAAGCGCAATGATTAGGTAACTTGTACAGGTTGGTCGGGAGTACTTCAAAAGGTGGAGCTGTAATGGATGTAGTGGATTCCATCTCTACACGTGTGTAGCATGTTGGGCATTGCCACATGATCTAACAACGTAAGAAGATTGAAATGTACATACAGGGATACAGAGCGGGTGGAGCAACCACATGTGAGAAGAATCACACGACATGATTGCAGGATATCGACGAGGTACATGGACGACTCAAATATCACAGGGGATTCATCTTCTATTCAGATGGCTCTAGATGAGCCTAGTGCTGAGAAGTAGAAGGTGACTATGGGCGATGTGATGGACTCGTTGTACCAGACCGACATATGGGAGCTAGTGGAGCTTCCAGTGGGCCGGAAAGCGGTTGGATGCATGTGGATCTTCAAGAGGATACAGCATAAATACAGGGCAAGACTGGTGGCGAAGGGTTATGCTTAAAGAGAAGGGATCAGCTTCTCAAAAATATTCGCGCCAACGGTATAACAAGTGTTTATTAGATCCGTGATTAGTGCTGGTTGGCCAATGTGATATTGAGTTAGAAGGATGGATGTGGAGTCTGCACTTCTGCAAAGGAAAGTGAAGAGCAGATCTACATGAAGCAACCAGAGTGGTTCGAAGTTAAAGGGGCTGAGAAAAAATTTGTAGGAGGTCATGATTCGACCTGTCGCCTAGGCAGTGGTTTGATTCCTTCATGGTGAGTCGGGAATTGATGACATGTAGATCGTCAATTATGACATATTTGAAATCAATGCACTAAAGACTCGGTTAAGTGGGACATTCAAGATGAAGGATCGAGGGTTGTAAAGATGGTTCTCGATGTTAAGACTGAAAGAAGAGTATGTTTTGGTTATCTCATACAGAATACCTTGGGTAGGTATTGATCAAGGAGGTGATGGACTATGTAAAGCCAGAGAGCGTTCCCTACGCGTCTCTCCTCAAGTTTTCCTCAGGACATGTCCTAAAATATATGAGAAAAACAGAATATCTCATAAGCCTTATTCGAATGCGGTTAGCAGTGTATGTCATAGTTTGGATTAGACCGATTATTTCACAGGCTATCAGTGTTATGAGCAAGTACCCCGGTAAGCAATATTGGGTAGCGGTGAGGTGGTAAGAAGACTACGTCTTTCCTTTTAGGAAGACAGGAGCAAAGGTAGTTGAACACGTGAATTTTGATCCAGCAAACATACTCTCCTAGATCGTTCCTGTAGAGAAGTTGAAGTTATGTGCAACTTCTCTGGGTTTGGTGATGGCGAAAAAGAAAGACGGAGTGTGTACAAGAAGCTATGATGTAGAGATAAGAGAATAGGGCAGCATGATACACAATTGAAGATTGAAGACTTGGTGGAGATTGTTGTCAGACTTTTAAAGTCTTCAATGGTTTGGGGCTGCTCGACTAGTCGAGGGTCCACTCGACCGGTCGAGCATCACTCGACTCAAGTACAGCGTGCTACTTATTTGGGTGTCTGAGGCACTCGACCGGTCGAGGGGATGGCTCGACCGGTCGAGGGGGTCCCTCGACCAGTCGAGGCCTCGGCTCGACTAGTCGAGGTTATACAGATTCTTGTGCGGATTTGGTGCGGACTGCGTAAATTTGAGGTGGTTTCGAAAGGGTGCGAAATGGAAGTTTTCTAAACTATAAATAGGGGTCCGTAGGGCTATTCTAAAGTATTCCGAAGCTTTCTAAAGGTTTTCCAAGGGTTCCTAAAAGGGTTTAAGGTTTCTAAAGGGTGTAGCAAGGGTGAGATTAAAGGTTGTTCGAATCGGGCAAGTCCTATCTCTTTGTAATTTCTATTTTCATAGTGAAGATCTCTCGCTTTGTGTCATGGTTCGAAAGGGTTTTTCCACGTTAAATTTGTGTGTTCTCTTGTTTGCTTGGTGCTCTTGGATTGATATCCTATATCTAGATTTACAAATCCCCAACATAAAACAACTCATGCCATGATTATTTTATTTATTTTTAACTAGGCCGATGTAACTGATAGACAAGCTATAGCTCTGCTATGGGATGTTGACTATTCCATCCTCTATTCCGATACCAACTCAGTCCCCTCTCATAAGATGAGCATCAGTGAAGAGTCAACCATGTGAGGAGTAATCAATGACCATGATGACTTGATCCATCCAAATGGATGGTCTGAGTGGAATGAGAGCCTTGCTTTGGATGCCATATACTTCATGAGTATCAAAAATAGGATCTAGGTGCAAATAAATATAATAGAGTTGGATGGCTAGGATACCGCCTTAAATAACTTTGTTGATGCCGAATTGTTCATCATTGCATCATTAATCGATGGTGATCAATGGCTATTATCCATGGGCATCCCCTTCTTTCCTGATTTAATATAAAAGGCTTTTTATAAGTTACTATGCAACTTCATGATTTAGTAGGGTGCCAAAATGGACAAGAGGGCCCATGAGTTAGATTCGGAGTTGAGTTATGGGCTTGATTCTGCTTGACCTAATGAAGCTTGCATTTACCCACAATCCAACTTATTTGAGGCGAGAAAATTATTCACGGGCTCAAGTCGACTCAACTTGGATCATTGGTTTTAGTTTAAGGAGGAAATTATGATTTCAGGGGATTACTATAGTAAAGTTTTTCTTCATTCTTACATGAATTTTCATACCCTAGTGTTAGAGCTGGGCATCGGACCGAGTCGGATCGGATTGGGTCCAACTCGACTCGGTTCAAAATTTGCAGGGCCTGACCTGAACTTGATCCGATCCGGTACCGAGTCCGGGTCATTGGACTCGAACCGATCCGAACCCTTGCTGGCTTGAACCGATCCGAGTCCGACTCGGTTAGGAAACTCGAGTCGGATCGGATTGGGCAAGCTTTGGATGGTTTGTTTTTTTCAACGGTCTAGGAATCATTATTCTCATTGTTTCCTAAGGTACGATCTACTTGATTATTGGATATACTTAAAATTTAGTATCAACCCCTAAAATGATCTGGAAAAACTGATGGACGGTGTGGATAAACCAAAAAATTCAAGACTGCCCCACATTGTTTACCCAGTATGAGAAAAACGTAATGCTTTTTTAAAGCTCACACCAGCTTATAGCTTCCTGAAGAAGCTTTAAGTACTGCTACTATTGTCTGTAGCTTAGCTGACACTGGCTATATAGCAGCTCTAGGTACGTGTTGTGCAAAGATGAGCACTGATGCTCCTCGAACTCCGAGTTGTACGAACGGTTCAAAGGAGATTAAATGGGACGCGAATTATGCTACTGAAGTGACGTTACCAAGTTCAGTGGGCCCCACTATGATGTATGTGTTTTATCCACATCGTCCATCCATTTTGAGATATCATTTTAGAGTATGAACCAAAGAATGAAGCAGATAAAAATCTGTAGTGGACCCCACCACAGAAAGCAGTGGGGAGAGTGATTCCCACCGTTGAAACTATCCTAAGGCCCACCATAATGTTTATTTGAAATCCAACCTATTCAAGAGTTAAAAAAGACATGAAAGAAGGGAAAACACAAATATCAGGTTGATCTAAAACTCTCGTGGCTTTTACAAGTTTTTAATGGTGGGCGTCACTGCCCCACTTTTTTCTCCGCTAGGGTCCATTGGAGCTTTGGATGTAACTCATTCTTTGGATCTTACCCTAAAATGATCTCTCTAAATGGATGGACGGCATGGATACAAAACATACATCATGGTGGGGCCCACTGTAACACCTCATATCTTTGATACACGGGTGTTACCCCTAATGACCCCGGTTATAGGAATTTAAGACAATTAGGCAAAATAACTTAAACTTCACACCACAGGTCGGGACTTCCATTCAACGACAAAGCTAACCACCACGATCCAAATGAGCCACGTTGAACCCAGCGTCAACCCGGAAGGTAAATTCAGAAAAACCTTAGATTAAAGCAAGTTATGAACGAAAATTACTAAGTCACAAATGACACCGTGCATCCACTAACCGCCTTAAAATGATAAATTTTGACCAACCAAGCACTCAGAACCCCTCAAACGTCTGTTCCACCGTTAAAACAAAACCTCATACCCATCTAACCTGTGGAACACGTTGTATGGACAAAATGAGACCCTGAATGGTATGATATGACCCACCTGGGCCTCGGCCCTGCCCTAAAACAGACTGGGACCTTAATAACTGAGCCCTAAGACAGTTGATTGGAGTAGATCAAACACCGGAGCCATGATATTCCCCAAATCTAGGTGCACGTCCACCCCAAACTCTAGTGCACGATGTGCATTGAACAAATACTTGAGGTCAAACCTTGGTTGACCGAACCAAAATTCTTAGAAACATTCCCACCAACGCTCTATTTAAAAACAACGACCTTTGAGCTTCAAAGTGACCCACCCTGGCCACTTTCCGGACGATCCACACCATCCATTTCACTCACGTCGGCCTCCTGATCAAAACCGTATAAGGGTGGGCATAGGAATGAGTGAGATGAGTTTGGACCGTCCATTCCCTTAACGTGTGGCTAGGATCTGAGGGAAGGGACCACCTGGATGCTTCTCTTACAAGGCAAACCCTCCATTAACCAAGGGACCCAGGCCTTCCCCAAGCACAACTGGGAAGGTCCTATCATGGTAAAAAATGGGTAGATAAGGCGTAATGAAGGTGACGGAGCCTTCCATTTACGGAATGATGGGAGCTGGCACCGCCGACGGACGCAACTCAACCCTACCTATAAATAGGTATTGCTACCCTGGGAATTTCACAGAAGAGAGTTAAGAAGGAAGGAAAGGGAGAGGAAAAAGAGAGAGAAAACAGAGGGAGAGAAGAGAGGGAGAAAACAGAAGGAAGGGCGCACCTTTAGTGAGCTTGGAGCACACTGCCCCAGCTCAGTCCGAGAAAACTGGACCGAACCGAGTCAGTGTGGGACCACGGCCACATCGCTTGAGTGAGAGAGAGGAAGGAAAGAGAGAGAAAAGGGAGGAAGAAGGAAAAGGAGGTGAGTGCATGCGTGTCAGCCTAAGCTCGGGTCGGACCGACTGAGGCAGGTAGAACCCTTTCCCCTTAAAACTACAAAAAGAACTCGAAACAAACTTCACCATGACTTGCTCACGCCACATTTAGGGCCGAAGGACCCGACCATTTTGAAGATAAACAGTGGCGAAATGCAGCCCCTGTTTTGGACTGATCATGGCTTGAATGCGGCCCTGTTTTAAGGCCAAATATGGCCTGGTTATAGGCATCGTTTGGAACCAAACAAGGGCATGGGAATGGCCCAACTGGGGGGCTAAAACTCGGTCCAGGAGCGGCCCCCAAGCAGGCCCTATTTAAGCTCTAATTTGGACCGATAAACAGTGGCTTCTCGGCTGAAAAACAGGCTAAGTAACGGCCGATTTTCGGCATGTGAACGACCCTGTTTTGGGTCATTCTTTGTCGGGGAAAACGATAGCCACCATGCCACCGTTTAGCGTTAACTTGGGTGGAAATATGGCCAGAGACGGGTTGTGGTTGAGCTGAGAATCAGGGTCGGGAATGGCCTCCAAAACAGCAGAAACAGGAGCTGTTTTCACGTCAGGGGGCTGCTCTGCATGTGGGCTTCACCAAAGTAATGAGGAAATGCAGGTGAACCTTATACAAATGCAGGTGGGCCTCACCCAAAAACAGATGGCTGCCCTGAGTTTTGGGCCCTGCACAAGTGCAGGTGGGCCGCACCGTAGGCCAACAGGTGGACCTCACTCTACACGATCAGTGGGACATGTATGTGGCCCCCACCTTGACGATGTAGCTTGTCCGAGCCGTCCAATAACATCAGGCCCTGGACGTTTGTTTCAAAAATATATATAAATATATATATATATATATATATATATATATATATATATATATATATATATATATATATATTAAAAAATATACACATGCATCTATGCGTAATTTATAAAATATTTTAATATGTAAAGCACCTTTGATATCTGCAGCACGGTGCATGTGGATTATATCCAAACTGTCCATCAATGGACGTTCCCAGATCGTCTAGTGCTGGATGTTACTGCATGAAAGAAAAGAAATATATATATATATATATTTAATATATATATATATATATATATATATATATATATATAATATTTAAATACATATATATATGCATCTGCACGTGCATAAAAATTTTAAGTATCTCAGGTGCATGAGGTATGGTGTATATGGATTGCATCCAAGACTGTCCATCAAACAGCACTGGACCTCCTTATTTCATCCTGGCCATCCATCAATGGGCAGGCAGTGCTGGACGGTTGCTGTACATGTTCAAAGAAAAAGGGTATATATATAATATTAAATAATACAATGTTATATGTGGTGGGCCCCATGTGGGACCCACATTGAGTTAATATACATATATTGCATATATACATGGTAGGCCCATGTGGGACCCACGTGATATGATATCAGATGCATATGAGATATAACATTTAAATATGTGACGCCTGTGGCGTTAACATACTTAAATATGTATCATGCGATAAATAATATTTAAATATATATCAGGAGCATGTGGCGCTGATATAATATATTAGATACATGTGGTGGCCCCGTGTGGGACCTACGTTGACATAATCACATCTGCACCGTCCTTTTTGGACCGTGCCTATGGACCTACCTGATGCACGTGTAGGATCTTGACCATCAAAGGGCTGGACGTGGCACATCTCGCTGCATTTATCCACACCGTCCAGATTGTGCTGGATAGTGCTGGACAATGTTGGACAATGCTAAGTTGTAATTGAATAAGCACTAAATTACCTGAATCACATTTAGACATTACTAATTCACATGAACTACAACACTAGAACACATGTGTCAATGCTAATGAAGCCATGTGCCCCAGAAAAATGATAGGACACAGCGACACACATGGAAATGTCCTTTTGTGTGAACCAAACCCTCACTTGGGCCCATCCATGGAGCCACCATGACTGGATAAAAAGAGTAAGGATGGACCCATTACCCTTAACGAAGACCAAGAAGGGCCTTGTTGTTTTCTCTTCAGACCCTCCCGTTAGTTGGACAAAACCATGGAAATGCTTGCAAGATATAAACTGTGATTTTAGGAGACTCTTTGGATAACCTCGGGCCTCAAGAAGACTTGAAACAAGTTTGCAAACACAAGCCTCTAGGTGATAACTTTCCCTTTGGCTTTCCATTTCTAAATTAACTAAACCTAGTTTGCACTAGATTACCATTATTGTGATACTTGCTTTCACTATATGATAGGCTCACATGCTAGATAATCCTTGAACAATGCTCATTATTCACATGATTTGGTAGTATATCCTCAATAGTTATTAACTCATGATGCTTCTTTACATGCCTTATTTGAAGTCATATGTTGTCACATGTTAACATGATTTGCCCCTGTACATAACCTTTTAATGCTACACATGGAGGATTCCATGATTGTATGCAAGTCACACTTGGGATATAATTAGAACAAATGTGTGGGAAATAAGACCCTTGAACTGGTGTCATTTTGACCAAGGTATCTTATTAAAACATCCCAAGGTGGAGGACCTCATGAGTCGGGGATGGTGGTAATAGGACACTATGCTCAAGCTGTCGGCCTACGCTGGATGATGAGCCCCCCGTAGTGACTATTGAGTTACTTAAATTGACTGATTGTAACTGGATTAATAACGACTGACTAATCATGCATTCATAGCATATTGGCGATGACGGATGACTATTCTGGATGTTGTAGCACGTGCCATGGAGTCGTTGGGGTATCGTTTCGTTAGCTCTCAGACCATCGACTATCGACTCCTGTTCCGACTGGATGATCATTCACAGGTCGATGATTGCATGGGTGATGAGCCCAAGTCCTACTGGATGTGCATCCCCAGGTCGATGTACATCCATGCATCTAATAAGACTGCATATTGTCTGTTTTGAATTACTGCTTGTTTTTCCTTTTAACTATGTTTGCTAAGGTGGCGATGTGTAATCTTAAGGAAAATTCACACTGAGCAAGCAACTCATCCATCAACCACCCAACCGTACAAAATATGCAGGGACGGATGTAGAGGATGACGGTGCTGGCCTTGATGGTGCGACCGTGGAGCCTGAGGGAGAATACTATGATGACGAGCCGTAACAAGAAGCAGCGGCGTATTTCGGGCTTAATTAGTAGTTCAATTTCTTTCTGTTTCAATGGTTTGATATTTTGGGAACTTATAGAAATTTTGTAACCAAGACCCCCAACTGGGCGGGTCAAATATCTGGGCTCTCATGATTATACATGCTTTTTTTTGATATCGCACTCTGGGTTCAAAATTCCGTTGATTCTTTGATTCATAAACTCCCGTGTTTTTGAAACGAGTCTCGTACTCGGGTTTTAGAAATCGGGGCGTTACACCCACGAAACTTAGTGACGTCACTTTAGTAGCGACTCTCACTACTTAACTTGTCAGTAGCTAATCCGCGCCTGATTAGAGAGAGAGATAAGGAGAGAGAGAAAGAGAGAGAGAGAGATATAAAGAGAGATTTACCCGGCCGGGTAGAGATCGGGATCGGAACGATTTGGGGATTCCAGATTCGGCGTGGTGAGCGTTCTTCAGGTGCGAATAGGGACTGGGTATGGTAAAAAACAGGTTGCAAAGGAGGGTTCGAGATCTGTGGGTGCGGGTAGGGTAGGGTAGAGAAAGAAGGATTTAAGGATTTAGGGTTCAGAGCTGCGGCGAGCGTTCTTCGGGTGCGGTTAGGGTCGGGTAAAAAAGGGGTCAGGTAAAACTTAAAAGTGTATATATATATATATATATATGTATATATATATATATATATATATATATATATATATATATATATATATATATATATATATGGAAAAGGTATAATGTGCTCGAGCTGACGATAAGCTCCCGTGAGGTCAAGCTCTGTGGCCCCATCGTGATGCGTGTCGACCATCAACACCGTGCATTTGATGGGTCCCCTTTAAATTATGGGATATCTTAAAAATCAGCCGAATACAGAACTCAGGTGGGCCATACCATCTAAAATCATGTGAAGACATGCCAAAAACATATAAAAGCACTTGGTGGGGCCCACCTGAGTTTTGAATGCTGCTGAAACTTGGTCTGAACCCTCATCCAAGTGGGACACACATAATGGATGGGCTGGATTTGCAAACCACATCTCGGTGGGCTCAACAAGTGATTATGAATGTTTTAATGGTGCATGGCCCCTCTCTACTTCTGTATGTGGTGTGGCCCACAAAAGTCACGGATTGACTTGATTTTTCAGACCTAGGCCCATGATGGAATGGTGCATCTGACTGATGGGGTAGATGTTCGAAACGCATCACGGTGAGGCCCACACAGCTCGACCTCATGGGGTGTTAAAATCAGCTCGAGTGCATTGTACCTTTTTCCTATATATATATATATATAAAACCTAATAAATACGGTCCGAATCGGATCTAATCGGATCAGATTACGGATCGGGTCGGTTCGGAACAGGCGCTCTCCGTACCTGACCCGAAAATGTTTCGGATCTGGATGAGGCTACCCGATCATGACTGGTCCAGACCATTTGTTCTTTTCGAATCGGGTCGAATCGGGTCTGGTCTGGTTGGATCCATCGGATTGGATCTAAAATGTCCACCTCTACCTAATGTGAAGACACTTGTGTACCTTACTAATCCATGCACCCCAATCATTTATTTCCTTTCACCATTCATATTGTCATTCTTAGGCACAATTCATGCCGCCGGAAGGTGTGGACTATCAGATCTTATACATTGAATATCCATTAGGCTTGTTTTAAACACAAATCAACAACTAATTTTTAAAATTGATAGTTGAAAACCTTTAATTAAATTATTGGAACCTTATAAGTGCTAGCGAGCTTTTAAATCACTTGATGGTAGTTTCAAACTTTAATATCAAACCACTATTTTAAGTTTATGGAATAATCAAATGGATCTCGTATTAGATTATGTGATCCTCATTCGACTCGCTTTATGAAAGTGAACTAGAGCATCTATTATCAAGCTATTTCGACCTACACATCCTCAGGTTCAAGGATGTGGACAAAGTTAGTGGAAATCGACAAGTATTATTCTAATTTGGGTATGATGGACTTTATAGTCTAAAAGCTTGCAAGCAATCCTACTAATGCAAATGATTAAAGACTCAACTTAGTGAATCATTTATGGCTTACATGCATACTTGTGACGAAGGCACATAGATACTAAGTTTGGGCTCAATAGTGCATATTATCATATCGATATCAAGTCACTCTCCTCCCACAGGATGAACATCAATGAACGATAAATCATGTTCCTTTTATCGTCATAGCAAAGGTATTGGGATCCAGGGACCGTATATTTCCTTTGCACTTGCTAATTTGTCTATTAGAAGACTAAGGAGTTAAGAGGCTATGTCGCAGAAACACATATGAATATTAAATATGTCCACACACATAATGAGCATGCAATATAAAAAAAATAATCAAACACCAAGCATAGGTCATTAAAATCATGCATTAGTCATCCCATGTATTGATACTACCATCTTCATCTCCACCATACATAATGTGAGTAGCTTTTGGTCAAATGTACATTCATAATCGGTCATCAACATAATTTTTAAACTAAAGAAGTGATATATTGGCACTTGAATTGGGGTATTTTTGATACTCTCTTTTTTGGCCATCCAATCTTCTCTCCTTTTCACGCGTAGCTTACACATAACTTAAAATACATAAGTGGAAGCGGACTGCGTAGTGAGTAACTCACTATGCTTGGCGTACTGAGTAAACTCTGTGAGGTCCACCATGATTTATGTATTTTATCTACTTGGACCATTTTCCCATATAATTTTAAGTCTTTAGCCCAAAAATTAATTACATACAATGTTTAAATGGACCACATCACAGGAAACAGTTGACTTGAACTTCTACCTTGAAAATTTATTGGGAGCCACGTAAGCTTGGATCAAGCTTATGTTTATGTTTTCCGTTCATCCATGTCCATATGATCTTATAAACAGGTTGGATAGGGTCTAGCAAGGTTTCAATAGTGGAAATCATTATCTCCACTTTTTCCTATGGTATGATTGGATATACTTCAATTTTGGACTAAACCCCTTAAATTAGATGGAAAAACGGATGGACGACATAGATAAACCACTTACATTCAAGGTGGGCTCAACTGAGTTTACTCAGCACCATAAGAGTGTGCTGAGTAACTCAGTACGCAATCCGATTTCTACTTTAAGTAACCTAGCAGTAAAAAGCACTCCAGGATACTAGGATATCTTTGTAACATCCGCTATATTTATCAGTTGCAGCTAATCATGCTAGGTAGGACAGGAAACTAAAAGCCAATAAATATTTAAAATTTAAATGGGCCGAATCAATTTCACTTAGCAAGCTTTTTGCCCGTAATCATGCTTTAGTGATAATCTAAACCATTGATTCCTGTAGGTGAATGTGGCCCATTGAAAGTTTTCCTTTCCTTTGTTCTAAATGGTTCCACAGATGGTGATGGCCACGATCATCCGTTCGTTGTCATTTTGTTAAGATGGCACGTATCGCATAGGGTCCAAAACATGTACGGTTTCGATCGTAGAAATACTCGGAATGTGGGCCCCACTGTGCGGCGACAGACGCTGGATTCTGAGTCGCGACAGACACAAAAGAAACTCATGAAGCCGGCCCTAAGTAGCACGACTCTCTCCGCTCCCTCTCCCTCTCCCTCAGATCCGTCGCCTTCCTCTCCAGTCGCAGAGGGGAAATCGCCATGGCCATGGCGATTAGGGTTTTTCTGGCATCGGTTCTCTTCCTCGCGTTCTTCTCATACCCTAGCTTCTCTCTCTACGAAGATCAAGTAGGACTCATGGATTGGTGCGAATACTCTACTAATCTCTCTCTCTCTCTCTCTCATTCTTTTCGTTGAATTTTAGTGGGTTTTGATCTTCTACTGTATTAGGTTCTCAATTCAAGCTCACCACTGCTATCTGTCCGTCCATATAATTAGATTTTGATCGTTACTGCGTTCATCTGATTTTCCATCTTTCGATTTCTAGTTCGAATATATTGGAAAATTTTCTCAAAATTTCTGATTTTGTGAAAAATTATTTGACGAATTCCGTTGAGAGTTTATACTGTTTAGCATGCAACGGAAGGAATTGAGCTCACAAGTGTAATAAGATACTCAAGCTGCAGACAATTCAAGTTATCGACACAGATGGTGTTATTTTGATGAATTCTACTATGCGTGTGCTCCATGTAGCACTCTGAAGTTCGCATCAGAACATTTTTGCTGTATGTGTGGCACCTATGATGAGTGATCAGGACTAGTGATTTGGTGGGACATCATGTGGATTGGATGTAGTATCTAGTGCAGAAATCAAGGCAATTGGAATATGCTATCTACCCAGTCAGTGGCTGAAACCGGTCAGTAAACGAAAAGTTGGGCAAAAGATGAGCAATGCCAATGCTTGACTGGAAAAGCTCACAACGATCAGACGGTCAGGATTCAAGCATTCTAATTATGGGGCCATGGCTCCATCTCTATGGTGGTGTACCATATCTAGGATCAGGAATCAGGATCACTGTACACATTTTGCTAAATGTACGGCGGAGACTGGATTTGGCTTCTAACAACTAACAAGCAACCTTTAGGGCCTGTTTGGATCATGGACTACCACAGTAATGTGGTGTAAAACTCACATTCATTATTTCTTACCTTTGATTGGATATCACCAATTGTCAAATCACGGGAATCCTTCCGAATCATCACCGCATGACATGGATTGGTGGATGTGTGTTGACGCGGCATAGTTTCGTGGGTCCCACCATGATGTTTATGTTATATACACACACCGTCTATCCATCTTGCATGATCATTTTATGGTATGAACCAAAAAATGAGGCAGATCCAAAGTGGAAATGGACCACACCGCAGCTAGCAGTGGGGATTGAATGCCTGCCATTGAAAACTTCTTGGGGTCCACGGATGTCTTGGATCAAGCTGATATTTGTGTTTTCCTATGTCTCCAGGTTTGTTTGACCTTATGAACAAGTTGAATGGCAAGTAAACATCCTAGTGGGCTTTGGGAAGCTTTCAACGGTGGGCGTCATTGTCCCAATGCTTTTTGTGGTGTGGTTCACTTGAGCTTTGGATCTTCCTCATTTTTGAGGAAACGCCCTAAAATGATATTGCAAAATGGATGGACGGTGTGGATATAAACACGTTGACGAAATTAAATCCAAATGTATCTAACCAGTGAAAGTACTCTACAAATTGGAACTGGAGATGTGAGAGGAGTATTGCGTACATCGACTACTTTGTTTTACTTCCGACTATGGTAGTCATGGTAATCATTACTCATTTACCACATTACAGCACAGTACTGCTGTAATCGGTAATCTAAACAGGCCATTATCTATAAAAGAAAGAGAGGTAAATGCACAAGATTTTTATCTTTTTCGCCTCTCTACTTCAGTCGTCTATAAGAAAAAAAGCCCAACACTGCCTGATTCACAACTTCATCACAATAACCAAACTTGAGACAGAGTTTGCCAGAATTGTGCACCATTGAAACGTTGCATACTTGTGACGAGTCTTGAACCGAAATTGCCTACATATTTCTGTATCTGCACTAGTGGTATTTTGGGAGTTGGCGATGATTCTCAATTGCTTGGGGAAGTAATGTTTGAAAATGCTTCTATTTCCTTGACTTTAAAGAAAACAAAGAAAAAAGAAGAAGCTTACAAGTAATATCTGTAAGCTTTACCTTTAATATCATTGAAATAAAATTTAAGGCTTGCTTTGTTGTTTATAAAAAATAGATTGGACTGTATGCTAGTTTAAGCTCAAATCAGCTGAGTTATAGTGGCATGGATGTTATCAGAATTAACAGTCTCTGGTGATAACAAATTCTCCTGTACTAATGGTTTCAGTGATTTTTTATTTTTTATTTTATTATTATTATTATTTTTTTTCGTTTTTTTGGTTGCAGGCATCAGCAGTACATAGGAAAAGTAAAGCATGCTGTGTTTCATACACAAAAGGCGGGGAGAAAGCGTGTAGTGGTCTCTACAGAGGAGAATGTTATTGCCTCTCTTGATCTCCGCAGTGGAGGCATCTGTATGTTGTTCTGTCCCAATTGAAAACTTCTGGTTGCTTTTAGTTATCCTGAATTATATAGCATCTGTCGTGACTGAAGGTTCAAATCAGCATACTGCATATCGTATTGTCCATGACCAATACCCAATACATAGTGGATGATATGTAGACTTTTTTATATTATTAATATCAAAAACAGTCGTAAAATCCCATAAAATGTTTTAAAATATGTCAACCATCATTTCTAAACTCATATCTCCCTCAAATATTGGATTATAATAAGTAAATTTGGAGGTCCTTGGTGTGACTCATCTGTATTGTTGTGCATCAAGACCAATACTTAACGGTTTTGGACGATACTTCAAACCTGTCTTTTGGTGGACACGTTCTTCAAATAATTGTACATACAGAATTCTGACCATCGACAACCTCAAAAGGAGAGGCATGTTTCTCGTTAACATTTGTCTATGCTGTATGCGTGCTGAGGAGACAGTGGATCATCTTTTCGTGCATTGTCCGTTCATTTCACTCATCTGGAGTAACATTTGTCAGCATTTTAATTTCTCCTGGTGCTCCCCGGTCTCGGCTCTCAAGTTCCTTTCTTCATGGCACGGTGCCAGGATTGGTAAACCTAGGAATATCGTTTGGAGAATGGCGATTCTGGCAGTTTGGTCTGTCTGGCTAGAAAGAAACGACAGATGCTTCAACGATTCCTCTTCCTCAGCAGTCGCTGTTGCTTCTAGAGCTAAGCGGTGGCTGCTTGAATGGGCAGTTAGTGTCAAGGGATTGCAAGGCCTTGACCTTTGTTTTCTTGGGACTTAGTGTGCTTCTGCTATCTCAGCAGATTTGTGCTTCTTTTCTTTTCCTGTTTTTTCTGTTCTCCTTTTTGTTCCTCTCTTCTTCTTTAATATATTTTTCCGTTACTTAAAAATAAAATAAAAATAATTGTACATACATACTCTCAGTCTCCATATGTGTTGGAGATAGAAAAACTTAAGGTATTGAGTACTTGCATATGTCAAATTAATTGATTTACTGAATGGTTTCTTGGTTTTGGTTGAATGCAGTTTGGAGACGTGTTCTCGGAGACACAGATGCTTTGGATGAAATTGACATAGCCACTGGAAAATGTAACTATCTTCATTGTCTAATAGGGTCCTCAATTTCTGAAGCTTTATAAAGTATCCTGAATCCTAATTTGGTAAAAGTCAGATAAGTGTTGGTTTGCTTCTATTATGTAGTCTTACAGTATTTTTTTTATTTTTATTTTTATTTATTTATTATTATTTTTTTATGGGACACATCTGTACAGAATATCAAGGTTTATCTAATTATGGAACATCATCACCATCATCATCTAAGTCTTATCCCAACTAGTTGGTTTGCTTCTATTGTGAATCTGTTTCCACCATTCCACTCTATCAAGGGCCATAACTTCAGTTAAACCATAGAGTTGACCCCAGTTAGTTGGGATAATGCTTAGATGATGATGATGATGATATTCCACAATGAGATATCTACCTTGATATGTCTCATTATGGAACGTGATAAACAATACAAGAACAAATTGTTCTGAACAAATTTTGTTCCATTACAAAAGTTGAAATCAACTCAGTAAACATATGACAATTTAGAACAATTTTGATTTTTTTTTTTTTTTTGAAATGATGTGCTATTCTTGAATTGGATGGTGGCCTTGTTTTGAAGTCAAGGTTGAGGGAAGGGACACCCTGTTCCATAGCTCAAGTGGTAGACTGAGTGAAAGATACCTCGTTTCAACACTTGAGGTCTTGGTATCGATCCCTAGTGGGGGTGGCTAACAGTGAAGTGTCAACTGATAGTGTTGTGTACTAACAAGCTAACCAAAAACATAAAAAAAAAGGTTGAGGGAAGGGAAGAAGAGATGAAAATTTTAACCAGCTGGAAATAACTCTTTTTCTTGGTTTAATCTTTTAACCAAGTTAAAAACTTTTCCACATCCCATCAGTTCTCCAAACACATTTAGCTAATGGACAATCGTATAAACTTCTAAGTTACCTAGTCATCCTTGCAAACAGCCCCTAAAAGTAGAACCTATTTTTCATCATCATTACGATCGCCATAACATTGTGCTAGTTTTTGGGGGTAAGACTTTGGATTTCTACTTCGGCCAATCATATGAGCTTTGATGATTGCTCAGCAAAAGTTTTATGACTGGCCTCCTTTACCATGAACTAGGAGTCTTTGTTCCTTAAAAAAAAAAAAGAAAAAAAAAATTAAAGCTAAAATGAATTTTTAATGCAATAGTGCTGGTTTTCTTAGTTCTTTACTACATTTTAACTGTAGAGCTTATTTCATCATCATCATAACCTCCTTTCTTACTCTTCCAAAAAGAAAAAGAAAAAAAAGGAGCCACCAGCTATTTTGTGGCATGTTTCCTGAATCCTGTTTTGCCAGTCGCATGAATTCTGGTTTAGGGTTGGCTTTTTGAATCCTGTTTTGCCAATCATCATTATCATCACTTTTGTAGCCTTATCCCAGCTACTTGAGGTAGGCTTTTTGAGTGCTGTTTCGCCAATTGTATGGACTCAGCTATATGGGGTAGGCTTTTGAATCCTGTTTTGCCAATCACATGAATCCTGATTTAGGGTAGGCTTTTTGAATCCAGTTTCACCGATTGTTATCATCTTCCTATTCATATTCCATCTTCTAGGGGTTGACTTTTTGAGTCCCTTTTCGCCAATCATATAAACTCTGATGATTGCTTGGTAGAATTTTTTCGTTTGCCTTCTCGCCTGACATCAACTCTTCTCCTTTACCTGGATGTTGGTGCGGCATTATCTGATCTAAGTTTCTGCTTTCTGGAATTACTGGAGGGCATGAGCAATGTAGACTGCCAACTTGTTGAGGAACCTAAGTTCAACATGTATTAGCTTATTGAATGCCTCAATCAATCATTACTTCTTTCAGATGTTGTGACCCTTTCATCGGAG
This sequence comes from Magnolia changhungtana, assembly GCA_030180095.1. Taxonomy (NCBI): domain Eukaryota; kingdom Viridiplantae; phylum Streptophyta; class Magnoliopsida; order Magnoliales; family Magnoliaceae; genus Magnolia; species Magnolia changhungtana. The sequence goes on along the minus strand of JASAUF010000444.1, from coordinate 20,075,149 downwards.
GGTAGTATTTTGAGAGCGTGGAACCTTCCTGATGGGCAAATGGTGTGGGAGTCTTTCCTTCAAGGTTCAAAGTCCTCGAAGTCTTTGTTATCTATTCCGGTTAGTAGACAAGATTTCTGTGGCTGCTGATTTTATGTGGTTGTTTCTTTTATCTCTCTTATTTTGGTCCATTGTTCTTAACTTAGTCCTATATACCTTGCATGATCTTATAATATAATACCAATCAAATCTCGACCTTGCAGACAAGAACTAAAATCGAGAAGGACAACATAATTCTTGTTTTTGGTAGAGGGTGGCTCCATGCTGTTTCAAGCTTTGATGGTGAAGTTCTTTGGAGGAAGGATTTTGCTGATGAAAGGTTGGGGTTAGAAATTCAAAAACTAATATGTTGATGTTGTTCTTCCTTTCTGAAAGTTGCTATAACTTTTTTTTTCAAGGATAAGTTGCCATGCCTTTGATGTTTACACCTCTTTGTTATTCTCCTTTCCCAACAGATTCTCTAATCTCGATATCTTTTGTCTACTATTCTTGCAGCTTAGAGATCCAGAGAATTTTTCAGCCTCTTGACAGTGATGTTATATATGTTGTAGGATTCTCTGGTTCCACACAGTTTGATATATATCAACTTAGTGCTAAAAGTGGGGACATAATAAAGCATAGCAGCACACCCTTTCCAGGTGTCTTTTCTGGTGAAGCGTCGTTTGTTTCGGATGGCATTTTAGTGGCATTGGATGCCACTAGGTCAATGATAGTTTCAATTAACTTTGAGAATGGAGAAACCAGCTTCCGCAAGACGTATATTTCAGATATTGTTCCAGATTTTTCTGGGATGGCGTCTGTTTTGCCTTTAAAATTTAGTGGTATGTTTGCTTTAGAAGTTAATTCACGCATAGCATTGATAAGAGCGAGAAGTGGAAGCGAGCTAGAGATGATACAGAAATTTAACGATCCAGCTGCTGTTAGTGATTCCCTTTCACTATCAGAGGGCCAACAAGCTTTCGCAATAGTGCATCACGAAGGAAGCAAGATTCATCTTACAGTGAAGCTTGATAATGATTTGAAGAGTGAATTCCTTAAGGAAAGTACTAAGATGGACCCGCAAAGGGGTTTTCCGCAGAAGATTTTCATAAACAATTATGTTCGAACAGATAGGTCTAATGGGTTTAGGGCCTTGATTGTTATGGAAGATCACTCGCTGTTGCTGTTACAGCAGGGTGAGACTGTGTGGTGTAGGGAGGACGGGCTCGCTTCTATTGTAGATATGACAACATCGGAACTACCTTTGGAGAAGGAAGGTGTATCAGTTGCCAAGGTGGAACACAACCTCTTTGAATGGCTCAAGGTATGATTGTTTATTTTTGGAATGGCTTAAAGCATGAAAAGGTGATAGAGGAATTTAAATATTGAACACGTTGGTTGAATCTTGGTAAATTGCGATATCCTAGTGGTTGGTGAACATTACATTTACCTCTGGTTTTCATGGAAGTCCCCACGATGCCGTGATGAGTGCAGCAGAAGTTTTCACGAATCAGCAAAACATAATTAGTTCCAAAAATTATTTTCTTAATACGAGAGCAAAACAATTTGATGATTAGTTGGGATAAGGCTTAGACAATGGTGATAATGATGATTAGATGAGCAAAACAATTTGATGGGAAGATTGAACTGCACATCACTTTGGTTGAACTGACATCAAGGGTATTATGCAACAATCTTATCTCTGGGCCATTAAGTGAGTTTGACCAATGGCCTTTGCATTTAGAGTTCACGCCTTGTGGCCTCTTTCAGGAAACAATCAATATATCTGTTCATAAATTATTATTTTTCTTTCTATAATTGCTAAAAAGTCTTCATGTTTCTGGAAGAGCCTAGCAGCCTCTTCTATTGAGGGGTAATGCCTTCATTATACGCAGAAGTTAGGATAGTTTAATAAGCAAACACACATCAAGATATTGTTAAGTTTTATTTCTCTTTCTGTAAATTTTTTTTTTTCCATTGCTTATGTTGTCTGGGATCACATTCTTGGAAGGAGAACCAAAATCCTTGAGAATTGTGGCTATTTTCATTTTGTCAAAGAATAGGCATCCTGGCACTAGAGAACGCTGTGCAAGTCCTGTCATTATTCTCTGCCTGGCAGACTAACTGATTTTGTTTTCTTATATTCTGTCAATCATTATGTTGAACTAGATCTACCTCTTCAGTGAATTGCACTGCTGATGTATTTTTACTGTTGTGTCTTGTTATGAGAAGGGACATATACTAAAACTTAAAGGAACTCTAATGCTTGCAAGCCCAGAAGACATGGCAACTATACAAGGAATGAGGTTACACAGCTCTGAGAAAAATAAGATGACTCGAGACCATAATGGTTTTCGGAAGCTGCTCGTAGTACTCACTAGAGCTGGGAAGATTTTGGCACTGCACACTGGAGATGGACGGGTTGTGTGGTCTCTTTTACTTCCTTCCCTTCGCAATTCAGAAGGTTGTCGATTTCCGACTGCATTAAATATATATCAATGGCAGGTTCCTCATCATCATGCAATGGATGCGAACCCATCTGTTCTTGTAGTTGGTAAATGTGGTCTTAGTTCTGATGCACCGGGTGTTCTTTCTTTTGTTGATGCTTACACTGGGAAGGAGCTTAACTCTCTGAGGCTTACTCATTCCATAGCACAAGTTGTTCCACTGCCTTTTACTGATTCCACAGAGCAGCGGCTTCATCTTCTCATAGATTTTGACAAACGTGCACATTTGTATCCAAGTTCTCCTGATTCTATCAATCTTTTTCAACGTGAGCTTCCAAATATATATTGGTATTACATTGACACAGAGAGAGACATTATCAGGGGTCACACATTAGGTGGCAATTGTGTCCTCGAAGTGGCTGATAAATACTGCTTTAACACCAGGGAGATTTGGTCTGTTGTATTCCCTTCAGAGTCTGAGAAGATTGCTACCACTGCAACAAGGAAGTTGAATGAGGTTTGCACTTCTAAAAATGTTATCCTTGAAAGTTTCTCTATGTTGTGTTGCATTATACAAATTACTTTTTGTCGATAAAGAAACTTAACATGTTTTTTTTTTTTTTTTTTGAAAAGTGACGATTCTATATTGAAAAGAGAAACAGATTACAAAAAAAGGATATCAACCCACTGAGATAGTGAGCAGATTACCCTCCTAAGAAGGACAAATTACAACCCTTTTGAGAGGCAACAATAGAGGCCCATTCCACCACGAGGAATTTCACCCTATTGATTAGAAAATCTGCCGATTTTGAAGTATACCTGAAGCATCTCCCATTCCTTTCTTCCCAAACTGTCCACCAGATAGCGAGAAGGGACATTCTCCAAATCTCCTTCCTTTGGTTTCCTAAATCAGTGCCTTGCCAAGCTGAGAGCAAACTCTCAGTGGAATGAGGGAAAGACGAAAGAATACCAAAGAGAGGGAGGATAGCTGCCCATATCTGACTGACGAGCGGGCAGTAAATGAAGAGGTGATGGACTGATTCCGTGTTAGCCATGCAGCACAAACAGACATTAGTGAGAACCATACCCCTTTTCCTCAAGTTATCAATTGTCAGGACCTTCTTCATCGCAACTGGCCACCCGAATACTGCTAGCTTGGGAGGGGCTTGGAACGTCCAAACACGTTCAATCAGGTTAACGTACCTGACAGGAGAGGCAGTTTCCAGGTATCTGTAGAGGGATTTAACTGAGAAATGACCAGCTTTGTCAAGGTTCCAGATCAGAGAGTCTTCCTTTAGGTAATTTGGCTTGCAGGATATCAGAAGATTAAGAAGGGCCATATAATCTTTAATCTCCCAATCCTGAAGGTCTCTTCTGCACACAATATTCCAGACAATTTCTTCCCCTATCACTGAGAAACAGTCTACCACTCTGCTATTACGATTCATGGCTAACCGAAAAATGCTTGAATGAGGTTCTTTGAGGGACGTTCTCCCAACCACAAATCTTCTCAGAAACGGATCTTTTTGCCATCTCCCAGCGCAAAACCAATAACCTTCAGGACCCTATTCTTGATAGAAGTCACATCTTTCCACAAAACAGAAGCTTTGTACCGCGATGTATCCTTTGTCCACCATCCACCCTCTGAATACCCGTATTTGCTTTTGATTTAGGAATTCCATAAAGACCCATTCTCAGTCCCAAGCCTCCATATCCATTTTCCTAAAAGAGCGCGATTCATAGTTTTGAGATCCTTTACCCCTGCTCCACCTTCATTCCTCCCTTTGCATACCCCTTTCCAATCTACCAAATGAAATTTCTTTCTCTTCTTTGCCTTGCCATAGGAAATCACGTCTGAGTATTTCAAGAGTTGCAAGAATCGAAGCCGGACACTTGAAGAGGGACATAAAGTATAGAGGTAAGTTCAATGGCGCGGCTTTGATCAAAGTGAGACGCCCACCCAAGGATAGATATCTGCATTTCCATCTTGCAAGATATTTCTCAAATCTGTGAATGACCTTGTCCCATAGTGATAATGGGGGCTTACCGATACAGAGAGGGAGGCCCACAAAAGTAGTAGGAAAGCTGACCATAGGACAGTAAAAAAAGTTAGCGAAGTCCCGTAATTCTTTGTCCTCCATATTCACTCCGAACATCTTTGACTTGCCCAGGTTGACTTTCAAGCCCGAAACTACTTCAAAACATCTTATAGTAGTGCGAAGATTACTGACTTTCGCCTGCTCTGCTTCACAGAATAGAAGCGTATTGTCTGCAAACTGAATATGAGAGATGGCTGTCTTCATTCCTTTCACTTTAAGCCCACTGAAAACACCTTCTTTTTGACCTTTGATCAACATTCTAGAAAGGGCTTCACCAACAATAAGGAATATGAAAGGAGATAGTGGATCACCTTGATGAATACCTCTTGAGCTACTGAAGAAACCTTTGGGGGAACCATTCAGGAGAATCGAAAAATAGGCAGAGCCTACGCATTCCTTCATCCATGCTCTCCACTTGACCCCAAATCCCATTCAATGAAGCATGTACTGTAAGAAGCCCCAATCAACATGATCATACGCCTTCTCCAAGTCTAATTTGCATATAAGACCTTTGGCACCAGATTTGTGGCTCGAGTCCAAACATTCAAAGGCAACGAGAGCACTATCAATGATTTGTCTACCCGATAAAAATGCACTCTGGTTGTCGGCTATAATCTTTCCCATCACTCCTCGCAATCTGGAAGCTAAAACCTTAGCCAATATCTTATAAGCCCCCCCAAGTAAACTAATGGGTTTGAAATCTGACATGGACTCTGCTCCTTGATTTTTAGGGACAAAGGCGATGAAAGAGGTCCCTAACGATTTAGAAATCCGCCCTCTATCGTAGAACTCATTCATGAAATCCATAACATCTGTCTTCAGGATATTCCAGAAAGCTTGGAAGACGATCATTGGAAAACCATCTGGGTCGGGAGCCTTATCTCCAACAAGGAGTCCACCGCCCCTTTAACCTCTTCAATCGAAAAACGGGATTCTAGACCATTGCGCTCAACTTCTGAGATACAATCTATCTCAAGATGGTCTAGTTTTGGCCCAGAGAAAGTTTCTCCCTGAAGGAGAGTACTGAAGTATTGGATGAACTGATTTGAGATTTGGTCCTTCTCTTCTATAGGAATGCCCTTCACGACTATACTGCTGATTCTGTTGCCTCCTGCACGGGCCGAGGCTATGCTATGAAAGAATTTAGTATTTTTGTCACCTTCTTTAATCCATTTGCTTCTTGAGAATTGCAATTCACAGTTCTCCCTGTGTTCTTCTCCTTCTAATGTGGTCGATACAAAATAAAATGTATTATTATTATTATTTGTTTCTGGAAAAAGGGGGGAAAATGTATCTTTACTTTGCCATATGGGTAATCCCACCCTTCAAAAAGAAAAAGAAGAAGAAGAACATTCTACAAGTCACCCTTGAAGTGAAGGGTTGAAAGACAGTGCCATGGATGATTAGGAAGAGTATTATACTGGTCCTCTGTCCTTCCTAGTACAGTTGAAGTTTTCAGGTCTATCTAGTGGATCTTCTTCAAAGACCTGCTTCTTTTGACTTGTCATCCTAGTCATTCTTTCTTCCTAGTGCAGTCGAATTTTTGTTGCCTATTTTTTTTTCCCAGTCATCCTTTTTCACTCAAAATTTCACTCTTGATTTTCAACAAACAATACCACTGAATTTTTATTTCGCTACTTATTCTTTCAAATATGCATGCTGGAGTTATGTGGGTCATTTCTTCCAAATTTACATACTGGAAGACCATGGAATCCAGTAATACTCCATGGGATGATCCTTTTATATAGTTCATTATCTACAATACAAGAACATGGCCAAAGTGAAACATGCAACCCTTTGTTACTAACCTATTCTATGTTTATTAAATGCGAAATTAGCAATTTAGTGTTATGTATGGGGATTGTGAAGTCTGTTTCAACACCCTCTATTTTGTAGGTGGTCCATACCCAGGCCAAGGTAATAGCAGATCAAGACGTGATGTATAAATACATATCGAAAAATATGCTCTTTGTGGCTACTGTTGCACCTAAAGCCGCAGGTGAAATTGGATCAGCTACTCCAGAGGAAGCTTTGTTAGTTGCATATCTTATTGATACTGTCACTGGCCGCATACTGCACCGTGTGACCCACCCTGGTGCACAGGGTCCCATCCATGCTGTAAGTGGTACCATCTTGCATTATTTTTGTTTTTTGTTTTTTTAGCTTTCATTTGTTTTCATCTGCAATTACAATTGGAATTTTTATGGGGAAAAAACTTGAATTTTCGTTTGCAATATTATCCCTGAAGGTTTTCAGTGAGAACTGGGTTGTCTACCACTACTTCAATGTCAGAGCACACAGATATCAGATGTCAGTCATTGAGATCTACGATCAATCACGGGCGGTGAGAACCTTCTAACATATTTTTTTAGGGCTAGGCTATGGTGTTTGCAGTGTTCTTGATGAATTGCCATAAGTCACGTTTTGTTTATGTGGCAAACGTGTACAATATTTGACCAATCATCAAATAAGCTATACCTTGGATTGGCCATGCCCCAAAAATCACACTGATTGGCAATCCCGACCATTCTATATGAGGACTTTCAAAGAAACAAAATAGATGGTTATAAGAAAAAGGTAAATGAAGTTCTGTTGATTGTCCCTTGTTTCCCAATCCAAGGTTGGGAATGTCCAGTCAGTGTTAATTTATGGATATGTGCCATCCAAGGTAGGGCCTACCTGATGATAGGTTCATATTTTGAACCCATTTTCCCACAAGTGTGAAAAGTCGATCGCTGATAAGTAAGCAAGCGAAAGTGACAGACTTTCAGGGTTTACTTTCCTTTATATCCCTTTCTTACTGATCAGAGTTTCTGCATATTGTGATACTAAACTAATATGTTTCACCATCATCAATAGGATAACAAAGATGTCTGGAAACTTGTACTTGGAAAACATAATCTTACTTCACCCATTTCTTCATATTCTCGGCCGGAGGTTTTCGTGAAATCACAGACCTATTTTTTTACGCATTCTGTGAAAACAATAGCAGTGACATCAACAGCCAAGGGCATCACTTCTAAGCAGCTTCTTATTGGCACCATTGGTGATCAGGTAAGTTGAGGTTTGGGTTCCATTTAAGAGCATCCTTGTATTTAGCACTGCTGTTGGGGTTGTAATTGATTTGATCAGATTTTAAGAGGTACTTATTATGGTTCTGCATCCATGTTTGTGTGTGCATAAGTTAACTAATGGAAGGAATCATTCTACAGGTGTTAGCACTTGATAAGCGTTATGTGGACCCTCGTCGTTCTGTCAATCCCACACAATCAGAGAGAGAAGAGGGAATTATGCCGCTAACAGATTCATTGCCTATAATTCCTCAGGTGCATTTCGATTTCCCATATTTGTTGCCATTAACAATTGCCATCTGCTTTAGTAAAAAATAGGGTTTTTGCAGCTAAAATCTCCTGTTCTGTTCTGTTCTGTTCTTTCTTTCTTGCTTTCTTTCTTTTTTCTGGATTATTTCTATTGAACATTTGGAGATAGTTGTCTCTGATCAGAAAGACAAATTTCAGGAACCTTGATCTTGTAATAAGTTATTGAAAATTATCCCTACTTGGACATGTTCAGTGTCTGACGTGGATAGGGAGATTTTCATACAAGCTTAAATGTTGGGTACTTGGAACCATTTAGGAAAAAAGATGTTGGGTGCATGGACACAAGGGGGCTGTTTCTAAAACTCAAAATCTTTACTGTTTTTGGCCAATTTGGAGCTGAGATTTTTTTTCTCTTTGTAATTTGTCATGTTTCATAGATAAAGAAAATTATAATAATGATAACGTATTCCCAGTCTTTAACGTAAAAGAGATACATCCTCTTCCCTTTTGAAACTGTAAACATTTCCCTGAAACTAGCTAATATATGGATAGTTTTGGAGATAACTGCACAACTGCTTTTTCAGTACTCCCAATGATGCAGGATGGGTGGCCTAGCCTAGAATGATGCAATGAGATCATCAACGGATTAACTAGAACAAGTTAAAGCACAAAACAAAGTTAATCAACCACAAGCTTAATAAATTCAATTATTTAACTAATGCTCAGATTGAAGACTAAATCACAACCCAGTTGTTAGATCTTATAAAACATGATTAGATATGATGTATGGAAGGTAGGACTTCCATCTAGCATAGGTACTAATCATCATTCAAAGGAAATACTTGTCTTTGTTAGGGTTGATAGGCTGGGGCCGATTTAGAGGTTTAAGGAATTGGAAAATAGGTTCAAATTTTCAGATTTGGGGAATATAACGTTTGAAGATTTGGGAATTTTGGATTTAGGAATTAGGGTTTGTGGTTTTAGGGATATAGGGTTAGGGTTTTAGGGATTTTAGGTTTGGGGATTTAGGGTGTTGAGGACTAGGGTTTTGAGGTTTAGAATTGAAGTAAAGGACAAGGGATAGATATGGAGATTGTTTGTTGATGGGGAAGAAAGGAATAGAACTAGAAAGAAAGAGAGAGAAGAAAAGAAATACATTTTGATGGAAGAGAATGATATCTTGGAATCACTCCATGGCATCACACCAAATTGCTCCAACCACAAGAGGTTTTACTTCATCACAAAGCAAAGAGAATGATTTTTTATTTTTATTTTTACTTTCATAAAAAAGACGCTCTCCAATAAAAAATTTCACATAAAGATGCTCAATGAAATAAAATTTGGACCTAACTCCCTAAACTCGGCAAAAATATAAGCTAAACAAAAAAAATAACAAACATATAAACAAATTAAATAAACTAAACTATTTTGTGGCCCGTGGAGTCTACGATCAAGATGTCCAATGACGATGATCCAACGGTCCAAATGATCCAACTAAGTAACCCACACACATCTTCCCAGTGTGGGGCCTTCAAAGATGCATGATCATGCATGTGGGGTCTTTAATGGGCTAGGCACTTGAATTGGGCTATATGCATCACCTAGCCATAAAGAAGCGGGAGCTCTCATCCTCCTCTGGTATACTCTGTACTCGGATGTCCTCATCACCCAAGGCTTCTAATACATGGTTTGAGAATCCCACCGGTTCCATGTGTTTCTGGAAGGCGATGGAACTCCCCATGGCAGATTTCTTCCTGTTCCAGACCATGGTGAGAGGTTAGTCATATTCCCATATCCAGTGTTTAAATTATCGGCGAAATTATCGAATTATCGCCGATAATTTCGGTATCGCTAGAGTTGCGACACCGAAACTCCCTTTTTTCGTTTCTCTTCCTAATATCGCCGATTTTTTGGCGATTTTATCGATTTTTTGTGAAAAGTTCAGTTGTCAATCAGTGTTCGCAATATCGGCCGATATATTTGCCGATAGTGTCGGTATCGCAATCCAACGATACGAAAAAATATTCCGAAAAAATTGGAGAAGAGAGAGAGAGAGAGAGAGAGAGAGAGAGAGAGAGAGAGAGAGAGAGAGAGAGAGAGAGACTTTCAATAGGGTGGATTTCCTCACCAAAAAGAAAGAGAGAGAGAGAGAGAGAGAGAGACTTTCAATAGGGTGGATTTCCTCACCAGTAAAGAAAATTTCGATTCCCTTTCTTCTTTCTTCTATTAGATTGTTAACAATTGATTTAGGAAGAAAATGAGAAAAAATAAAATAAAATCCAGAGAAATCAAGATTTGGGGAAGAATCCAGGGTTTCAGGGTTCTCGGATGAAAAATGGGTTCGGAGCCCTTTTTATCAGGCGCGGATGTGGCATGGGTTGAGTAAGCGACTCATGCTGAAGTGACGTCACCAAGTTCTGTGGGTCCACCATGATGTATGTTTTGTATCCACACCGTCCATCCATTTTGCAAGACCATTTTAGGTCATGAGCCAAAGAATGATTAAGATCCGAATCTCGAGTGGACCCCACCACAGAAAAAGTGGAGAGAGTGACGCTCACCATTAAAAATTTCTAATGGCCACAAGTTTTCAATGAAGCTGATATTTGTGTTTTACCTTATTTAATGTTTGTGTTAACTTATGAACAGATTAGATCTCAAATAAACATTACGGTGGACCTTAGGAAAGTTTCAACGGTGGGTATAACTCACTCCACTGTTTTTCTGTGGTGGGGCCCATTATAGTTTTGGATCTTTAATTCTTTGGATCATGCCTTAAAATGTTCTCTCCAAATGGATGGACGGTGGATACAACACATACATCATGATAGGATCCACATAACTTGTGGACGTCATTCGATAGCCAATCTCGCTACTCAACCCGTCATATAGCTAATCCGCGTCCTTTTTCACCAGCACGCTACATGAGGCACGTACGCATTTTTTTCACACGTGTAGTGGGCCTCCAATCTGAACTATTCATGTGATGTGGCATCCCATGAAATTCCCAGAACCAAATTTTACCCTGATCTAAAACTCTGGTGGGCCATAGCAAAGAAAGATGCAAATCAAGAGAAAAAATTGTTTTCTTTTATAATGGCCCACTGAAGTCTCATGTGAAAGCAAAAATTGAACCATAAAAGTTTCACGGAGTGTTGCATCACTTAGACTGTTCAGATTTTGGACTCACATCACATATGATGAGTTCTCAGAAAATTCTCAGGTACCTCTGCTGTTGGGAAAATCTACATTGGCGCGGATCAGGAGCCTAGAGATGGATGGTCTGTCAGGGCTCTGTAAGGCCCACCATGATATATTTGTTTTATCTACACCGTTCATCCATTTTAATATGTTATTCTAGGGAATGTGCCTAAAATGTAGCTAGATATGAGGCTCAAGTGGTCCACACCACAGGAATTTGTGGTGGGAATGATATCCACGGTTGAAGCTTTCCCGGGGCCCATCATGATGTTTATTTTCCATCCAATTTGTTCATAAGGTCTAATAGACCTGGATGAAGGGAAAACATAAATATTAGCTTGCTCCAAAACTTATGTAGCCCCTGTAATTTTTTTAATGGTTGCCATTCAATGATCACTTTTTCATGTGGTGTGGTCCACCTAAGATTTGGATTCATTTCATTTTTTGGCCCATACCATAAAATGATTTGTCAAAATTAGTTAACGGTGTAGATACCAAATCATTTTAGCTTATTATCCAAAAAATAAGCACATCCAATTATCAAGTGGACCATACCAAAGGAAAAAGTGGTGATCGACGATTAATGGGCCACAAAAGTTCTGGATCAATCATATATTTGTTTTTTTCTTTGAGTTCATTTACTTTTACGTGTCTTAATTAATGTATGCCAGCTGCATTTGTAATATATAAACTTATTTTGGTTGTTATTAAAGTGATTTTTTATGGCATCGCATGCTTTTTGGGTCCCATTAAATGAAAACTTATTATGTAATGTATTCTTTTCACAATTTTTTATTCCTAAATATGTAAATATCTGTATTTAGCCATGTCTTGAAATTTCACTGAAAAATTCCATCATTTTCCCCAAGTTTCCCCCCTTTTCCCTGCATTTCTGGTTATCGGCGATAACGATATTATATCTTTATCTCTGGCCAGCGAAACTTGTAGCGATACCGACAACTCGAACACTGCCCATATCTGGTCTTTTTTAAAGACCAGTGATTCAGTGTCATTGCTGTAATGTTACCAGAAAAGAGTATCATTTAGTTCTCCCAGTTTGGTTCTCTGTCAAATCTACATTTACTATAACATGGGTCAGGAGATCAACCTTAAGCTTCTCACCTGAAGAGAAGGTACGGTAGGATAATCTTCATCATAGCTGGCGATTAATTACACCTTGCTTTATTCAAAATCATTGATGCCTTTTGGAATCCTGTGAGTTTCAATGCACATGGTATTATGCATTGTAAGCATCTCTGATGCTTGTCACTGATTTAGTGGTATGGTAATTTATTACCTTTTCTGCTACCCACAAAATTCACCTAATCCATTCGAAAACTGATGCAAACCCACTGCTCTGAGGTGCAGCAACCACCTTGGATGTTCTGCATGGTTGAATGATCTGAATCGACTATGTCCAGATGCTATTATCAACGGTTTGTTTTTGCATCATGCTCATGCTCCTAATACTAATGTATCAAACATTGCAATGTTGGAAATTATGATGAATATCGTCATTTTGATGTTCTGCTGCACAACCCTGCTGCCTTCAGTCACATAACCATCTTCTCAGATGTTCTGCATCGTCAAACGGTCCAAATTGACTTCATCAGATACAGTTATTGGTGCTGTTGTTTTTTGCACCAGCATCTACCACTAAATTACTAAGATGTTAAACAACTGCAATGTCAGAAATTGTGTTGGATGAACTGAATAACACCTTCAGTTTGATAATTATGGCATAAATAATAAGATGGGGGTTGAGCCATGTGCTCAAGTAGATAGGACACATGGTTCACATGTTTGAACATGTGGGATTGATCACAACCCCCCTGCCCACAAAAACAAAAGAGAGGTGCTCATTCAAGGTCAACCATATATCAGAACCTCTAAACTTGATAATATTGTCTATTAGATGAATAAGTGAATTGCTGCTGTGACTTGCAAGTGTTATGGAGTTGCATGATGTGCACTAGTAGGCATCTCTATCATACATGTGGCAATTGAGTATGGTGATCAGGACTGTTGATCGAGTGGGACACCACATGGATCTGCCATATCCAAAAGGCAAGGAGATAAAAATGGGTAGCCATCTGGCCAGTGGAATGAAACATGAACTGTTTGCTCAAAACAGAGCAAAAGTTCAGATTCGTTGGGCAAAACTCCCGAGTGGATGTCAGAGTAGTGAAATCACTGTGGTTTTGGACCTGTAGCCCTCCATGTAGTGGCCCACCAGGTGCAGTCATGATCGGCATAAGTTCAGTGAGGATGAAACAGCATTGAACATCTATGATACACGCATCCTAGTAATCATAGGGTCCTGCTCATCAGAAAATGTACAAACTCACTACATGTAGGACCATCATTCCCACCTTAGATAGGGTATTCCCCAAATCATTCTGATTTCAAGTTGCCAACCATTTGATGGTTGGTCTATTTTTTGGTTGAATGTCAGACCAATCCTATATTGTCCACTTGACCTTTATAACTGTAGGCCATTGATCAAAGGGCTGGGATCTTTCAATACAAAAGTTTCCAAGGCGTGCCCCATGCAATGTGGGAACTATTGATGGTTTTTATCACCAAAAGTTGACGGTTTTGTACAGAATCCTCAGCAAATTATATGTGCGCTCATCAGTTTGTTGATGATGGGGATCCTATTATTCCTCTAATCTTTTTCATATACTCTCTTCTGCTCGATTATGGGGTGTTTACGTGCTGATATGATTTGTGTTTGCAGTCGTATGTGACACACTCACTTCAAGTGGAACAGCTGCGAGGTATAGTAACAATTCCAGCCAAGCTTGAGTCAACCGGCTTGGTCTTTGCATATGGAGTCGATCTCTTCTTCACCAGGATAGCACCATCACGAACCTATGATTCTCTAACAGAAGATTTCAGTTATGCACTGCTGCTCATAACAATCGTCGCCCTCATCGCAGCGATCTTTGTAACATGGATCTTGTCCGAGAAAAAGGAACTGCAAGAAAAATGGAGATAAGTCCATCTCTTTTTTCTCTCCCTTTTTCCCCCTCCTCCTTCTGACTGAAGTCATGTTTCCTACATCAAGTAGCACAATTTTTTCCCTTTATCTATAGATTTGGGAGTGTTTCTCCCAACTTGTAATCTTGCTTTTATTCTTATTTGGCAACAAGCCTGCCCACTTTTTCAATGTTTTGGCTCTCTACATGAATTTGAAGTTGCCTTGGTGGTAAATTCAATCAGCCCTTGACCTTGATTGGGTGCACTTCAGCAACAGAACTGGTCTGTCCAGTTGGCGGACCACCTTTTCAATTAGCCATTGCTGGACAATCAGGCTATTTGGAAGTCATCATACCCACTTTTCCAGGTTTGGGAAATTCCTGAATAGATACTTGAGATTCAAGGGCTAGGCTCATATGCTAGTTTTGCACAACTTAAAAAAAAAAAGGTGGGAGATCGTCAACATTGATAGTTGCACGGCAATCTATACTGTCCAAATAATGCGGGGGCATTTTCACACTGGGCTTGAGTGGGGTAGCCTGTGGGATGCAGGGGCACACTCGAGTGGGTGGCCTGTATAACCCATGGATTTGGGGCCCGTGTGAGGTGGGTGACTCGTGTGAGGCGGAGCCAATGGATTTAGGGCCTAGGAGGGGGGCAGAATCCATGGATTTGGGGCCTACGAGGGAGCGGAATCCATGGATTTGGGGTCTGTGTGAGGTGGGTGACTCGGGTGACTCGTGTGAGGTGGAGCCCATGGATTTGGGGCCTACGAGGGGGCAGAATCCATGGATTTGGGGCCTACGAGGGAGTGGAATCCATGGATTTGGGGCCCGTGAGGAGGGTTTGGTCAAGGACCTAACCCATGGATTTGAGGCCCGGGCTATGAGATACATGAATTACCAAATCCCCAAATCCCTAACCATACTGGGGCACAATTGAAAAATTGCACTGAGAAGATAATATCAACCATTTGATTCTTTTCTCTTCCTGAGTAGGACCACTCATTGTTTGGCCCATAACTATCCATTCAGTACCCATTAATTGGATGGTTAGGATTGGTGGACCAGTATGATTTTTAGAGAGATGCTTCATCCAACAATGAAAACCACGAATTGGATGAGCTACATAGCTGTACCAGTACAACAGTGCCGCATGTGAGGAGGATTAGTTACTTCAATTTTTTAAATTGCGTGGAACTGAAACATAGGAATCTGCCCCTAGATGGAATGGCCAGTAGCAAAGCAGCATCATCTGCGGATTGATCGGTACGCTCAGAAATCTGATCTGCTTTACAGTTGCTAGGGTTTACCAAATGATATTGAATGGGTGCGCTCACCTTGAGATGGATCCCACCCTTGTTGGTGCTCCCCATCAACAAGGGAAATCTCTGAGCTGCCTATGAAAGAAGACGCAACAGCTCCCTAGCAAAAATTTCTAGGAAGGGATCTGACATAAGCGATATTTCTTGCCATATATGAGGTCGAAAACCAATGTATGCTGGACGGTTTCCTGCTGCGAACTACGTGCAGTTGCTTTCCCCAGACTGGCTCACAGAAGGCTTGATGTTTCCATCAGTCCAGGAACTTGAATCCTGGGACCACCAGAGGGGCGCTGATTGCGTCGGAGCAGGGCATTGGATGCACTCTATCTAGTGCCAACAGTAATGCGCATCATGTGTGGGACCCACAGTGAAAAAGTAAAGATTCCTGCCATAGTAGATGTGACCCGAATCAATTGAAGTTGCGTGCCCTGACTGTCGGGCTCACCTTGATGCATGTGTTGTATATTTATGTCAATGATCAGTTTTGGCAGATACAAATCTCAGGTGGACCAAACTGCAGTAAAACAGTGGTTATTGAATGCCCATCATTAAAAGCTTTCTAGGGTACACCTTAGGGCGTGTTTGGACAGGTGGATTAGAAGGGATTAGATTGTATTGGACGGGATTGGAAGGAGCAATGCCGGGAATGGCCGGGCCTGTCAAACACGGTCGGTGATATGATCCCAATTCCATGGATCTTCAGACAATCCACTGACAACACCATTATTACCTTTAAATCCCATCCAATCCACCCTAATCCATTGAAATTTGCCTTAGAGGTGTTTGGTTGGTGGGATTGGTAGGGATGGGAAGGTTGAATCCCTGGATTGGCCGGGCGTGCCAAACGGACTGGGTATAGCAATACAGGGATATATCCAATCCCATGGATCTCAAGACAATCCACTGACAACACCATCATTACCTAGAAATCCACGCCATCCACTCTAATACCATTCAATCCCTTCCAATCCACCCGGCCAAACGGGCCCTTAATGTTTATTTACAATCCAGCTTGTTGACAAGGTCACACAGACCTGAATGAAAGGAAAGCACATATAGCAGCTTGATCCAAAGCTTTTGTGGCCCCAAATAAGTTTTTAATGGCGGAATTCAATCCCTACTGTGTGGTCCATCTGAGATTTGTATCTTCATATTTAGAACCATGACTTAAAATGAGCAGGCAAAATTGATGGACGGTGTGGGCATGCAACACATACATCAAGGTGGGCCCTACAGACAGGCTGCATCTAATCCGCATTCAGATCCCATGCTTCCATGTTGGTGCTTTTTCATTGGCGCTAGATAGAGTGTCCGCCGCCCTGCTGGATGCAATTGACTTTCCCACCGGACTCACTTCCTACGACATCCTACAAATCTTGCAGTTTACGCTGGCTACCAAATTCTGAGAACATCTACCCAGAATGTGGTTGAAATTAAATCCTTGCCTATGTAAGTAATTCTCAAATTCAGCTGTAGAAATTGTGGACCTCACTTCAGATGGGTCATAATGACTGAAACTGATGTCCTTAACCATCGAATGGGTGGACATCCAATGTATGGTTAAAATAGATAATAATCCCTGGCCATTTCTCTGTTTACTCGGCAATTTGGATTTATTCGATAAATCCAATTTGGTGTTTATAATCTATATCTAAATTGGTTTAATTTGAGTTTACATGTATACCGTGCGACAGGCTTGCAGACAGGTGCTGGCATGGCTCAAGTGCGCAGGGTCCAAACTCTCATCAGGTTGATAGCCTGGCCCAAAAATATGGGTCGTCCAACCGATTTAGTGAGCCACGCTTGTTCATTGACATAGACATTGGTTATGCTTGCTTTCGCCTATAGTTTGAATTTTACATGAGGGCATTGCCAAATTGGGCCAAACATTGAGTGAATTTAAAACCATTTTAGGGATGCTGTTTTCATTGCTATTTGATTTTATGCCTATGCTTTAAAAGAAGTAAAATTTTCAAGAATTTGAAGTGGAGAACACTTCTTTTAACGTAGCATCACACATGTTTGCCGCATGCAACATATACTATCTTTAAGTGCGCCATGTATAACACATTCATCTTCAGTTGCCCCACATGTGCAACCACTCATTTCAAGTACCCAATGAATCGATTTGTGACATGTGCAACGTTTGTCACCATCATTTTTGAGCCTCCAAATGTGCCCATGTGCAACATGTGCCACATGTGTTACTATCATCTTCAAGCACCTACGTGTGGCAATAACTATCTCCAAGCATCGCACATGTACTAATGTGCCACATATCTTACTCTTCTTCATCTTTAACCAACCACATGTGCCGCTGCATATTAGCTATGACGGCCTTTCACAAGAATTTCCACGATAAGATTAAGAAGCTAGGTAGGGCCCACCATGATGTCCGTGAGAAATTCAAGTGTCTATTTGTTTTATTATATCATGTTTGAGGTTGATCCATGTAATTAGATGGTATTAAGTGAGATGGAACTTTAAATTCCTTAGTTTGAAAAATCATCCCTATTTAGCTCATCATAGGTTTTCAACATTGGATCTTGCGCATGGATTAAAGAAGGCATGAATTTCCTCCTAAAAGCATGAGCTAAGAAGTTCTTACGTTGGAAGGGAGGTGGGCCCCACCTTGATATTTGTGAGGAATCCACCCCATCCATCTGTTTTACAAGATCATTTTATGGTAAGCAATAAAAAATGACGTATATTCTGAACAGGGAAATGCTTACTGTTGGAACCTCCTTAGGTCCACTGCGATGTTTTTATGTTATCAACACTGTTCATAAAGTCATTCCCACCGGAATAAACTGAAAAAAAAAAATAATAATAAAAAAATAAATTAGCTTGATTCATAACTTCTGTAACCCTACAAAATTTTCAATAGTATACGTGCAATCCTTACTGTTTTTGTCTCGAGACTTACTTGAGTCTTGGATCTGCCCATTTTTTAAGGCATTTCCTGAAATGATTTGGAAAAATAAATGGACAGGATAGATTTCTCACAAACATTACAGTGAGCCCCACCTAGCTACCCGTTGCACATGCGAAACCCTTTATATTCAAGTACCTACATCAATGTACTACGTGTGCCCAATGCTCCACATGTGAGAATGTGACACGTGTTATCTTCAATACTACACATGTGCCACCTATCACGTGCGAGAAATTTGATCATCATGGAAAATTATGTATTGCCAAACAACATATTGGGAGATGGAGAGGAGTTTACCAGAAATCAGCTTTTCATGAACATCGTTTTCCATTGCAGGGTCCCAGTCCTAATTACAGGCATGCACGCGTATTCATTTGTGATGGTACAGGTGTAAAGGTGCATCTGGTGGGCCCCACACATGCAGCTGTCACCAGCTATTCAATCCCAGCTGTCCAATTACATCCAATGGGACCCCTCCCCCACTCATGGGTTGGTTGACTGAGTTCTCAGTCTCATTTCTAATCAATGCCTACCCCCAACAGACCATCAACAGCTGTGTACTGTATCGTTCTGCCTACACCGCCCACTTATCATACTCGATCGAGGATATGCAGACTCTACTCGGGTTTTTTTCTTTTTGACCCACAAAGATATCTAAATTGGAGGATCCTAGCCACACTTTTGGGCCATTTTTCTAGGTTGAATATAGACCGTACCTTCTATTTGCGGGCCACAAATTAGATGCATCGTTCATCCAAGGTGGGGCCAGTAGATGAATGGCTTGGATCATTCAGCCCTGGACCCCACTTGTACATATTGCGTGTATCATTGCCATGTGGACCATCTATATACGGCGAATTAAGGCGATTTACGCGAGGATAGGTTTAAGAGAGAGAATTTTACCACACATGCCATCCAATCATGCACGTGTGAGATCCTGGCCAATCAGCACGTGGAGGGCTACTGTGGTCCACTCACCAAATAAAAATAGAAGGTTGGAAAAAACTGACCGTTGTATTCAATTCAATGGACAAGATTTCTACCCGGCTGGTGAGTTGACCAGTCTGATTTTTCTAGCATTGTTCGAGGTGGGCCTCAAGTTGTGGTTGGACCGGATCTCGCACATGTGACCTGATTTGCACGTGTACTGCTAATGTAATCTACAGTATTTTTCTCCCGCAAAACGCCATTGCATTTCTCAATGTGAATCGGGAGCAACGTGGAAATCACAGACGGGAATCTCTCATGAAATTGCTGTCGACGAAATAAGTGCGATTGAGGTGCGCAGCTTACCGTGCGATGCCACGTAGCTCATTGTAGCCTGTGTGCGCGGCAAGGAGGGCCCACCTCTGACAACCACGTAAAAGTGTCCTTAGATGCCCTTAGCATATGTAAATGCAGTACGGGGCTACGGAGTCATTCTCGAGACGTCTCACACGTGGCAATGTGACACGTATATAAGATCCAAGCCGCTCATCACATGTGAGTCAGAGCTAAGTCTCAGGTGGGTCCCACATGTTGAAAAGGGCGGTTAGAGGAGGTTGATTGGTCAGGTTTACAATGAGCCACACATATGTCAGACTCCCACACGTGAGATACAGTTAGACGGTGGTTATGTAGCTACTCATATCAAAATTTTAAAATAGAAAAAATCTATTTTATTTTAATTGATAAAATTTAAAAGCAATAAAAAAATAGTTAATTTATCTAATTAACTTCATCTCTATTTTATTTTATTTTTAATTCAAAGTTTGTTGCCTTACCAAAAAAGTCATCATTTTAATTGGTGAGATTTGATTGATTTTGGTTAGCATGTTCCTTACTAACAACCTTCCAACATGCTTTACGTGGACTTATCTTTGACAGGGACATGTGACCTAATTAAATCTTACGGTAATCTATCAAGATGTCGTTTTATTTTGTAATGGCCGGCCATTTTATTTTTGATGGGTTTTTTTTTGACCCGTTGTCCTTTCGCAACTAGGATGCGCAAAGTCCTTTCGCAACTAAGGATGCGCAAGTCCTTTCGCAACTAGGATGCGCAAGTCCTTTCGCAACTAGGATGCAGAAAGGAGTTTCCTAAAACTATAAAAAGGGGTCCCTAGGATTTTTCTATGGATATTGTGTTGATGAGAAAAATACAAGAGGGCTATCAAAGGTGAGAGAGAGGAGAAAAAGAGAGAGGAAGCTTATAGAAGGGAGGTTCTGCTTTCGAGGAGGTTTTTCTACTTTGCAATTTATATCTCAGGTGCTTCTATGTTCTCATAATCGGTTAGATCTCTTCGTTTTCTCTATTTCTCTTATTGTTCATCCACTCTGCGTGAGTGAAGAAGGTTGTAAACGTTCTACTTCATAGTGGATTGTTGATCTGGACGAGGTCCCGTGGTTTTACCTCTTTGAGGGTTTTCCACGTAAAATTCTCTTGTGTGGTGTGTGATTGATGCTTTGATTTATTTCATTGCTTTATTATCCATAATTCTGGTTTGTTTCGGAGGCTAGATCCTAAGGTTTGTGCAAGGCATCCCAACAAGTGGTATCGAGCTAAGTTCATTGAACGGGTAGGATCGGTTTTGAATTATGGAAGGTGGCTCAAGGATGATCGGCCTCAATGGTTCTAACTGGACCATATGGAAGGCTAAGATGGAGGACTTGCTTTATTGCAGGACCTATATTCTCCAATCTCGGGCATATCAAAGAAAATCCAAGGATATGACCGATGATGATTGGAAGAAGATGGACCGAAAGGCGGTGGGGTTTATTAGACAATGGTTGGATGATTCTCGTGTTCCACCATGTGTCTACGGAAACCTCACCGCAAGCTATGGCTAAAATTACAAGGGTCGTATGAGAGGAAGACAGTAATGGTAATAAGATATTTCGATAAGGCGACTTGTAAATCTCAAGTTCAGGATGGTGGTTACGTGGTAGAGCATATGAATGAGGTCGGTAATATAGTGAACCAACTCACCTCTATGAAGATGGTCCTGGATGATGAATTGCGGGCTTTACTATTGCTTAGTTCATTGCACGACGGTTGGGAGACATTGGTGGTGTCTCTAAGTAACTCCGCGCGGACGGAAAGATATCCATGGAACAGTAACCATTGTCTCTTCAATGAGGAGACAAGGAGGAAGTCTCGAGGGTCTACTCGGCAAGAGGCTCTTGTGACGCAGAACGGGGGGAGAGGAAAGAACAGAAGGGAAGGGCGGAAGGCCCGAGATAAATCAAGAGGCAAGTCGAGTAACAGAAAAGAGGTTGAATGCTGGAACTGTGGCAAGAAGGGCCACTACAAGCATGAATGTCGTGGTAAGAAAAATGACAAGAAAGGAAAAGGGAAGGAAGATGAATCAGATTCCACTGCGGTCGCTTCAGATGGCGACATGGTAGTTATTCTTTCTACAGATCACGATGTATGTCTCACAGCTACGAGTCAGGGCACCGACTGGGTGATAGACTCGGGAGCTTCTTTTCATGCGACTCCACACAGGGACTCCTTCACAAGCTACAAGTCAGGTGACTATGGGACTGTGAAGATGGGAAATTCTGGCGTATCAAAACCTGTCACGTCTGGAAGGAGCTGCTTCCTCGCTAGTAGCTGAAGCCCTTTTTCACTTATGTGGCCTAGACGCCTGTGCCACATGTCAATAACTGAATCTTCCGCTGCGTTCAACCCACCCTTGCACATACTGACACTTGCCTTGTAAAGGGTGCAACACTTCTTTCCTCTAGCCACGATTAATGAACCCTTGATGAGCTTCCATCGCCCATCAGCAAACCGGCTTTCATAGCCATCATCATCCAACCTTCCCGTCGACATCAAGTTGAGGCGAAGGTCTGGGATATGCCTCACATCCATAAGAACCAATGTGCAGCCCACATCAGTTTTCACACAAATATCACCAACTCCCACGATCTTTGATACGCCAGAATTTCCCATCTTCACAGTCCCATAGTCACCTGACTTGTAGCTTGTGAAGGAGTCCCTGTGTGTAGTCGCATGAAAAGAAGCTCCCGAGTCTATCACCCAGTCGGTGCCCTGACTCGTAGCTGTGAGACATACATCGTGATCTGTAGAAAGAATAACTACCATGTCGCCATCTGAAGCGACCGCAGTGGAATCTGATTCATCTTCCTTCCCTTTTCCTTTCTTGTCATTTTTCTTACCATGACATTCATGCTTGTAGTGGCCCTTCTTGCCACAGTTCCAGCATTCAACCTCTTTTCTGTTACTCGACTTGCCTCTTGATTTATCTCGGGCCTTTCCGCCCTTCCTGTTCTTTCCTCTCCCCCGTTCTTGCGTCACAAGAGCCTCTTGTTGAGTAGACCCCGAGACTTCCTCCTTGTCTCCTCATTGAAGAGACAACTGTTACTGTTCCATGGATATCTTTCCGTCCGGCGCGGAGTTACTTAGAGACACCACCAATGTCTCCCAACCGTCGTGCAATGAACTAAGCAATAATAAAGCCTGCAATTCATCATCCAGACCATCTTCATAGAGGTGAGTTGGTTCACTATATTACCGACCTCATTCATATGCTCGGCCTACCACGAACCACCATCCTTGAACTTGAGATTTACAAGTCGCCTTATCGAAATATCTTATTACCTAAGGCGTCTAGGCCACATAAGTGAAAAAGGGCTTCGACTACTAGCGAGAAGCGAGCTCCTTCCGACGTGACAGGTATGCCTCTCAAAACTGTCTTGATTGTTTATCGTGAAACAAAGATAGAGTTTCATTCGTTAAAACCGCTTCTCATGTTAATAAAGTGCATGCATTAGATTTGGTTTATTCGATGTTTGTGGTCCTATGAGGACAAAAACCTTGGGTGGGGCATTGTATTTTGTCACTTTTATAGATGATGCATCTAGGAGGGTTTGGGTTTATGCTTTGAAATCCAAGGACGAGGTCTTTGGTGTGTTTAAGTTGTTTCATACTATGGTCGAGAGAGAGACAGGTAGACCATTGAAGTGCATCCGCACTGACAATGGTGGTGAATACATTGGCGACTTTCACGAGTACTGCAAGTCCCAGGGTATACGGCATGAACAGACGGTTCCCAAGACCCCCCAGCATAATGGTGTAGCTGAGCGAATGAATCGCACCATTGTTGAGAGAATCAGATGTATGTTATCCCATGCGAAGTTGCCCAAGACGTTCTGGGGAGAAGCAATGCGCACAGCGGTGTATTTGATAAACAGGTCTCCATCAGCCCCGTTGAATGGAGAAGTACCTGAGAAGGTGTGGACTGGACAGGATCCATCGTACAGTCATCTCAGGGTGTTTGGATGCAGGACATCCGTTCACGTACCAAAGGACGAGAGGTCCAAGCTCGATATGAAGATCAGGCAGTGTGTGTTCTTAGGGTACGGTGATGAAAAATTCGGTTACAGGTTATGGGATCCGACCGAGAAGAAGCTCGTCAGGAGCAGAGATGTGGTTTTCTTTGAAGATCAGTGTATCGAAGACATTGGTAAGCCAGAGAAGAACCAGCCTAGTTCAGGTGAGCTAGAGGACATGGATCCGATTACTCCTCCCGTGGTGCCTGATGACGGGGGAGTACAGCAAGGCATCCCAACAATTATAAGGCCAAACATGTTGACCTATGTTAATGGTTGTTTCATAGCATATTTGAAATAATTGAGTGAATTTTGAATATAAGGAAGTATAAATCTTTATTTTTGTTGAGTTTTGCCATCTTCTTTTTTTGTTGGCATTATCTATCTTTTTCTCTTTTGGCTCAGTTTTAAAGATAAGAGAGTTGTAAGTGTGATATAGACAGTCCAAACTTTGATCATGTAATCAATGGTTAAAAGACACTCGGTTGTAATCTAATGCTTTTGGTCCATTCAAAGCTTTATATTTTAACAATTTTGACCAAAGTATATATTTTAATATGCTTGTTATAATCATTATGTCAAATATAAGACATGTACATAATTAAGGATATTAAATTTGATTTAATAATTAAATTAAAGCTCTTGAAAATATACTACACAATTCTAATACACTAGTATTTTCGGATTGTAGATAATTTTAAATACAAGGTGCCAAACACAATTGAATGATTTAAAATTATTATTGATTTTGAATCACCTTGATTTAAGTATTTGAAATCCAAGCTTTCAATTGGCAAGTGTTTTGAGAGTCTTAGTGACTGGGTTTCCATTGCTAGATGGCACTTTAAAAGCATTAGGTGTGAAAAATTCGTTTCAACATTGAGATCATGGAATTAAGTGCCAATGTGATGTATAAGCACATGCAAAATAAAAGGAGAGAAAAAGATATGCATATGACATGGCAATCTAAAGCCGTGATTGACTGAATTAGGAAATGGGTGCCACTCATCGGGAGTATTTAAATTGATCATATTTGCCCGAAAAGAAATAATGGTCCCCTTCAGTAGGCTTATAAGACTTGCATAAAAATGATAGGTCTGAAGAAAGCCATTTAGTCCCAATTCAATGTACCTGCATGCCTATCCAATGAATATACCAACTTAATTAATTATTTTTGGCATGTTGGCCCAACATGGCATACGTGTTAAAGACCTGAGACACTCATCAACTGTGCCTGTAGTTTTAGACATCGAGATATATTGGGCCTTCAGCAGTGTGAAACACCAAAAGATCTGGAACCCACGACACAGTCCATGTAAAATCCACTCCGTCCATCAGGTTCCTTCCTTGATTCTAGTCCTTGGGGGACAAAAATCAACAAGATCCACTACTCAGGTTGCCATGCCATAGGGAACAATGGGGATGGGATGCTAACTATAGGTTGGTGTGGGGTACTAACATGGTGTTTGTCTTTCATCAAACCCATTAAATTCCGGGGACAGAATAAAGAAAAATCAGCCTGATTTAAAGGCTAGCCAACCCATGAATTTCTAAGTTTGAGTAGTAAATTTACATTGTTGCTTTAGTAGGGCCCACATGAGTTGTTTATAGGCCTTTATAAAAAAAATTAATTTTTATAAAATTAATGATGCAAATAATCTTTCTCATTTGATAAACGGAGTAGATTTCATGTCTATAGCATGGTGGGCCCTGAAGTGGTTGTTTTAAGCTGGTCTGTTTGGGAGTGTGGATTTGAAATCCGCTCTATTCGGAACCCCTGGATTTGAAATCCTTTTGTTATGTTTGGTAACTTTGAAAATAAACTTTAATCCAAAAGTAGCTATTCATAATATAATTGATGGGGTTTGAATTTAATTACTAAATCAACTTTAATATATCTAATTAGTGAACTTATGTAATTTTTGATACAATGTTGTAATAAGTCCGTTGAAATATATACTTTGTTAAAAAATGATGAAATTCCAAGTCTTGGATGAACCACAAGTACAAGATCACTTCCTAGTGACTAACCAATGATTTTTAACCATTGATTTACATAGACAATGCTTGGGCAGTCATATTAAAGTAATTATAGTGATGTAATTGATAATCTAATTATTTTAGGATATCATTAGTGGTTCATGTGTCAAATAGATTAATAGTCTAGCGATACACATGTTATATATGCAACTATGTGAATGATTTTAGATGTGGGCCTTCAAACACCCTAGGATTTGAAACCTCCATTTACTTTATAGTGCCAAACAACATCAAATCCCTTCAAATCCTCAATCCATGGTGCCAAGCAACCCCAAATAAGGTGTTGGGGACAATTCCTTTCCATTTCATTTTTTGAAAATCTAATTATCACTTGATACTCTGTTACAGGTTGATGGATGATACTTGGGCACTAAGAAATTCATAGTTGTGTCAAACGTAAACTAAAATAAATCGACCAAACTGCAGGAAACTACATGGGGCCCACCCAATGCCTGTGTTATACTCAATAGAATCATTGGATCGTATAAAAAGAAATGCATCTAGTCTAAAAACTCAAACAAGCCACGGTATAAGAAAAAAGTGAAACTTGAAAGGTTACTGATGAAACCTTCATAAGGCCCACCTGCCATCCATCCCACCAATTGATTAGGAATGAAGAAAAAAAACAGTAAAACTTCTCTACCCTTTCAAAAAGTTTAAATATGGAGCATTCAATCCCTACGGTTTCATGTGGTGTGCCCCATTTGAGTCTTTAATCTTCCTAACTTTTGATCCACCTTAAATGATACGGAAAAACCAATGGAGCGAGTGGATTATAACACAGACATCATGGTGGGCCTCAC
This sequence comes from Magnolia changhungtana, assembly GCA_030180095.1. Taxonomy (NCBI): domain Eukaryota; kingdom Viridiplantae; phylum Streptophyta; class Magnoliopsida; order Magnoliales; family Magnoliaceae; genus Magnolia; species Magnolia changhungtana. The sequence continues at coordinate 20,048,643 of JASAUF010000444.1, read as the reverse complement.
AGAATTTACGGTTAGAAGTGATTCCTGTACCCACAAAGTCCTCTCTTTGGACGGGCATTCATCCAAAAGCTAGATTGACTGAACGGTATAGATCTCTGACTAATAAGCATTTATTTGTCATTTAGACAGTTGATTACTTTTAATTCTGGCCGTCCATAGATATCTACCAATCAGAGAATCTTAAAACTAATTCAGTGTAATTTTTGTTTTAACACCACGTAAATATCGATCCACAATTTCATAGTACCTGTGTATCAAGCACCGTGTTCAGCCAGAGTATCAAAGTTTTTAAACGACCGGCTGTCACAGGTTCCGTACAGTCCGGAGACGTCTCTTACCGTCAACTCGGAAAAGAACAGAACGCCGCTATGTCCCCTAACAACCCACAAAAGCAACGTGCGTGACTGGACCGACTATTGCTGCACAGCTCAATAGCGTTTTGATACCCCACCCGAGGACATGCACATGGTCCTTGGGTTTTCGGCTTCTGCAAGTGGGACCCACCATAGATGGACCATTGCCTAAAAATATCTCTTTGATTGGATGAACCCAACCACTCAGTTTCTGACCTGCAAATAGACGGTTGAGAAGAAAAGTAGAGCAATGGTCCACAGTCACCTGTAGAAAGGCCGATGTTGTATTTGTGACAATGTCCATCCACGTTCGGTCAGAGACCAACGGTCTGGATCAGTTGACTAAAGGGATCCGGCTGTAGAAAATGAAAACATGGGGACAGTGTACCATTATCCATTGGACTACGTGGACCTTAGCTGTGGATGGCATCTTAGCATATGGCCCACCTTCGATGATCAGAACAAGTTCGTTCTCACTGGTACAGGGGCGAGAGAATGAGATAGGATTCGGTGGTGAAGGATACTGCTCGGTGCTGTGGGCCCCACAATGTTCTATGTGTTTTATCCATGCCATCCATCCATTTTGGCAGATCATTTTAGAGCATCATCCAAAAAATCATGCAGACCCAAATCTAAGCTGGTCCACACTACAGGAAATAGTGGTGATTGAATGACCACCGTTAACAATTTTGAGGGCCACAAAAGCTTTGGATCAAGCTGATATTTGTGTTTTCCTTTCATCTAAGTCTGAGGTTGGATGGCAAATAAACATTACAGTGTGGTCCTTGGAAGTTTTTAATGGTAGTCATTCAATCACTACCATTTGCGGTGATGTGGTCCACCTGATATCTGATGTGGTCCATGTAAGTCTGAGGTTGTATCTGTCTCATTTTTGGGCATATGCTCTAGAATGAGCTCAAAAAATAGATGGTTGGAATGGATAAAACACATACATCATGGAGAGGCCCACATCACCAACCATCACTGAGGCCCCAGTACTAGATGGGTCACTACCGAATCTGAGTTTCTGAGAATGCACCAAAGATGCGGCCCATGGAAACGTACAGTAGAATGAAATTTCACATCTGGTGTGGATCTTCCTTTGGACGGTGGATGCACAAAAAATTTGGAAGATACTTATTTATAAGTGTTTGAAAAACAGCGTGTATTTTCACATTAAAACTGGATTTACTAAAAAAAAAAAAAAAAAACTGATTTGTATTTGTGGGGTCCATCATGATGTGTGTGATACGTCTACGTAGTCTATCCGTTTTACTAGAATATTTTAAAACATGAGGCCGAAAATGAGACAAATCCTTTGAAACGTATCTATTTGCTGGCAAAGGGTACTAATTCAATCTGGGAAATATTTAATTCAATCAGACAAAATGTCTGCATCACCTGATATTAGGTCCCTAGATATGAGCAGTACCCTCAGCCCCAAGTTTCTATACGTGGGGGCCATGATCTGGGATCCGAACTATCAATGTGATGGACCACACCTCGGATGAACCATGACCCAAAAATCTCCAACCGGTGCACAATCCTCACCCTTCATTAGAATCCACATTGAAAGGGAAAATGGCCAAGTATTTGATGAGCGATGTGAAACAATGTTGGTCTGTCATGGACTGGTTTAGGAAATACAACAAGGGATACAACACATACATGCGTATGTTAGCATAAGGAGAACTTTTATAAATATTCTCAAAAAAAAAAAAAAAACTTCCACCAGACATAGTAGTAATGATCATATTCTCAGCCAGAATGAATATCTCTTTTATATATATATATATATATATATATGGAAAATGTACTATACGCTCGAGCGTAAAGTGGTCGTTCGTGAGGTCGAGCTGTGTGGGCCCCACCGTGATGCCGTTCAAAGATCCACACCATCCATCAGATGCGCGAGCCCAGGGTGGGCCCATACGGCCCAAAATCAGCCGTCCATGTAACTCAGGTGGGCCATACCATCGGCAAACATAAGTATACACGCAAAAACATGTAAATGCACTTGGTGGGCCCCACCTGAGTTGTGGATACCACCTGAAATTTGGTCTAAAATTATATTCAAGTGGGACACACATGATGAACGGTGTTGATCATCAAAAAAACGTCTCGAAAGGTCCCCAAAAATGGTTTTGAATGTTTCAATGGTGCACGACCCCTCTCAACTTCTGTACGTGGCGTGGCCCACAAAAGTCACGGATTGACTTGATTTTCAGCCGTGTGGGCCCCTTTGAATGGTGCATCTGGTGGAAGGTGTGGATTTTCGAACAGCATCACGGTGGGGCCCACACCAGCTCGACCTCACGGACGACTGCTTTACGCTCGAGGGCATAGTACCTTATATATATATATATATATATATATATATATATATATATATATATATATATATATATATATATAGAGTCATGCTTCCCTACACACCTTTGCACACGTGCCATGGGTGTCTAATCTGAACGGTCCATGTGATGCGGAATCCCATGAAACCCTATGTAACAAATTTTCACCCCGATCTAAAATTTTGGTGGGCCATAGCAAAGAGAAATGCAAATCAAGGGAGGAAACTGTTTTTATTTTTCATGGCCTATCAAAGTTTTTAGATCAAAGTAAAACTTGGGCCCATGAGGTTTCACTAGGTGCTACTTCACATGAACGGTTCAGATTTTCAATCCACATCACATATGATGGTTTCTCAAAAAAGTTCGTACGTACTACGTACGAACTAGTTCACAGGTGAGCGTTTCCGATATATATATATATATATATATATATATATATATATATATATATATATATATATATATATATGAGGCATGCTCACCTATGCACGTGCGCACCTTTGCACAAGTGTTATGGGTGTCGAATTCGAACAACTCATAAGATGTGGAATCTCATGAAACTTCAGGGGGTGAATTTTAACCATGATCTAAGATTCTGGTGGGCCATGGCAAAGAGAAATTCAAATCAAGGAAATAAACTGTTTGCATTTTTCATGGCCCACCGAAGTTTTGGTTCAAAGTATAAATTGGTACCAGGGGGTTTCAGTTTCATGAGGTTCTTCCTCATGTGGACCGTTCAGATTTTTGAGACTCACCAAATATGATGAGTTCTCGAAAAAGTTCGTGTATAGTCTGTATGAACTGGTTTGCAGGTGAATGTTCGGCTATATATACATACACACACACACACACCTATTGATATTGATATGATACGGAATATGCACTAACATATATAATGGACAAAATCCTGGGTAAACCTGTCAAAATTTATACATTGGGTTGTCAATAACAACATGGGAGTGATCTGATGACATTTGTAGTCTGCTGACGTTTGATAAATTAAAACAATAAGCTTGGAAAATTTGAAGCGTTGCTAAAAACATAAAATACCATATTGTAATTATAAAATATTTTTAGAGGTATGTTGGTGAAAAGTGAAAAGAAAGCTTAATGCACTGCTATTTTAATCATACAAAAAAAACGCATATTTTCAATGAAAATTAATTTAAGAGAGATTTGATGATATTTCAATCTAAGAGCTCTTTAATTTTTAAGTATTTTAAGAGGCTTAAAGTTATTTTGTGTAAATATTATCAAGATCAAATTTAGAAATTTTCAAGGAGAAAACATTGAGAAGGTGAGTTAATGTCAAACATGTGAGAGGTGGCATGCATGAGATGAGAAAAGATTGGGAAGCCGATTGCATTTGAATCCCAATTGGATAATAAGCCATCAAACCATAGCTCTTGTGGAGCCTATCAGATTGTTCATTGATTTTTGTTAGGGGCCTTGCACAAAATCTTAGGATCTAGCCCTCCAGAACAAACCAGAATTATGAAATAACAAAGCAATGAAAATAATCAATGCATCAATTATACACCACACAAGAGATTTTTACGTGGAAAACTCTCAAAGAAGCAAAAAACCACGGGACCTCGTCCAGATCAACAATCCACTATGAAGTAGAAGGTTACAAACTTCTTCACTCACGCAGGAGTAGATAAATAATGAGAGAAACAAAGAAAAACGGTGAGATCTCACCGATTACGAGGACATAGAAGCGTTGAGATATAGATTGCACAGTAGATAACCTCCACGAGCAGAACCTCCCTTCTATAAGCTTCCTCTCTCTCTCTCTCTCTCTCTCTCTCTCTCTCTCCCTCTCTCTCACCTTTGATAACCCTTTAGTAAATCCCTTGTAAAGCTTTAGGAAACCCTCTTGTCATACCTAGAAAACCCTATAAACTCCTATTTAAAGTTTTAGGAAACTCATTTCCGTATCCCAGTTACGAAAGGACTTGCGACACGAAATCCGTGCAAAATTGCGGAACGAATCTGTGTAACCTTGACTGGTCGAACCGAGTCTACGACCGGTCGAGAGCCACCTACGACCAGTCGAGCACCTCCTTCGACTGGTCGAGCACCCCAGAGAAAAATAGTCCACAGTCACTGGACTTTGAGTCGTGCCATGGCTCGATTCCTATGACTGGTCGAGACCAGCCTTTGACTGGTCGAGCGAGGCTCACGACCGGTCGACGACGCGTCAAAAAAATCCATCAAATCTCCCCTTTTTTGACGCAGGAGGGATCCATCTTCTTTAAGCCAGCCATGTTTCTACAAACCTCAAACTTGCCCTTGAGCAAAGCCTTGGTTATCATGTCTGACCCATTATCGTTCGTGTGGACCTTCTCAAGCTGTAACACCTTCTGTTCCAAAGTATCCCTGATCTAGTGATACCGAATCTCTATGTGCTTCGACTTGAAATACTGACTTGGATTCTTGCTCAAGTGTATAACACTTTGACTATCGCAATAGATCACGTGCTCTTCCTACTTCAGGCTAAGTTCCTGTATGAACCTCTTCATCCAAAGTATCTCTTTACATGTCTCTGTGACTGCAATGTACTCGGCCTCTGTCGTCGACAATGCTACGACCTTCTGTAGCTTACTCTGCCAAGAAACCGCCCCCTGCAAACGTGAACATGAACCCCAATGTAGACTTCCTGGAGTCTATGTCACATGTTATATTTGCATCTGTGTAGCCCTCTAACACAGGTTTTCCGTCACCATAGCATAGGCTCAACTTGGATGAGCCTCTTAGATATCGCAGTATCCACTTAACCGCTACCCAATGTTCTTTGCTAAGATTGGTAAGATACCGGCTGACAACACCAACTGCATATGCTATGTCTGGGCGTGTATACACCATAACATACATCAAACTTCCTACAGCAGACGCGTAGGGTATCTTCTGCATTTCATCAACCTCTGCCTTCATCTTGGGACACTGTCTGTCGCTCAATTTGAAGTGACCATCCAGTGGAGTACTGACCGGCTTCGCTCCATTCATATTGAACCGCTCTAGGACTTTCTCAATATACCGCTCTTGTGACAGCCGAAGCTTCCTGCTGCTTCTATCACGGGTTATCTCCATTCATAAGATCTATCTAACCGAGCCCAAGTCTTTCATCACAAAACACTTACCCAACTCCTGTTTCAGCCTGTCAATCTTCTTGATGTCTTTTTCCATGATGAGCATGTCATCAATATATAACAGCAGAACTAATAAATCACCATCTGAGAACTTGCGCGTGAACAGATAGTGGTCCAACTCCGTTCTGTCATACCCATGTTTCAACATAAACGAGTCGAACTTCTTGTACCATTGCCGTGGAGCTTGTTTCAGCCCATACAATCTCTTCCTCAACCTACACACCATATGCTCTTTACCCTTGACTTCGAACCCCTCTGGTTGGTGCATGTACATCTCTTCTTCCAGATCACCATGAAGAAAGACAGTTTTAACATCTAATTACTCTATCTCTAGATCCATGCTAGCCGCCAACCCAAGCAACACCCGTATAGATATCATCTTCACCACTGGTGAGAATATCTCCTCGAAGTCTATGCCTTTCCTCTGACCAAACCCTTTCACCACAAGTCTGGCCTTGAACCTCGTCTGTGAATTCTTCTGCTCAATCTTCTTTCTGAACACCTACTTGTTGCTCAGAGCTTTCTTGCCCTTAGGCAGTTTCACCATATCATAGGTGTGATTCTTATGTAAGGATTTTATCTCCTCTTGCATAGCTTTCAACCGCTCCCCTTTATGCTCGTCGGCTAAGGCCTTAGAATAATCTTCTGACTCTCCCCCATCAGTCAGCATAATGTATTCGTGTGGCGAGTACCTTTTGGACGGCTGTCTGTCCCTAGATGACCTCCTCACCTGTGGCTTAACAGGTGGATCAAGTGGGGGCTACTCCCCTGTTGCATCTTCTGAAGGAACTCCCTTGTCCTCTGCACCTTACTGTACTCCCCAGTCATCAGGCATCATGGGAGGAGTAACCGGATTCATGTCCTCTAGCTCACCTGAACTAGGCTGGTTCTTCTCTAGCTTACCAATGTCTTCTATACACTGATCTTCAAAGAAAACCACATCTCTACTCCTGACGAGTTTCCTCTCGGTCGGATCCCACAATCTGTAACCGAATTTTTCATCACCGTACCCTAAGAATACACACTTCCTGATCTTCATATCGAACTTGGACCTTTCGTCCTTTGGTACGTGAACGGATGCCCTGCATCCAAACACCCTGAGATGACTGTATGATGGATCCTGTCCAGTCTACACCTTCTCAGGTACTTCTCCATTTAACGGGGCTGATGGAGACCTGTTTATCAAATATACTGCCGTGTGCATTGCTTCTCCCCAGAACGTCTTGGACAATTTCGCATGAGATAATATGCATCTGATTCTCTCAACAATAGTGCGATTCATTCGTTTAGCTACACCATTATGCTGGGGGGTCTTGGGAACCGTTTGTTTATGCCGTATGCCCAGGGACTTGCAGTACTCATGAAAGTCGCCAATGTATTCACCACCATTGTCAGTGCGGATACACTTCAATGGTTTACCTGTCTCTCTCTTGACCATTGCATGAAACAATTTAAACACACTAAAGATATTGTTCTTGGATTTCAAAGCATACACCCAAACCCTCCTAGATGCATTATCTATAAAAGTAACAAAATACAATGCCCCACTTAAGGTTTTTGTCCTCATAGGACCACAAATGTCAGAATAAACCAAATCTAATGCATACACTTTATTAACATGAGAAACAGATTTAATAAATGAAACTCTGTGTTGTTTCTCTGATAAACAATCAAGACATGTTTTGAGAGGTGTACCTGTCATGTCTGGAAGGAGTCGCTTCTTCGCTAGTAGTTGAAACCCTTTTTCACTCATGTGGCATAGACGCCTGTGCCACATGTCAATAGCTGAGTCTTCCGCTGTATTCAACTCACCCTTGCACATACTGACACTTGCCTTGTAAAAGGTGCAATACTTATTTCCTCTGGCCACGATCAATGAACCCTTGATGAGCTTCTAGCACCCACCAACAAATCGACTTTCATAGCCTTCATCATCCAACCTTCCCGTCAACATTAAGTTGAGGCGAAGGTCTGGGATATGTCTCACATCCCCGAGAACCAATGTGTATAGGAGAAAATGGTTGGACAATGCTAACACCTTTGTGTGTGTTATCCTTACCATAAGGCCCACCTTAACGATGTATTGTATATCCATGCTGTCCATCCATGTATCCTGCTTCCAAAAATCAAGATGATCCAATTCCCAGGTAGACCTCACCATGGGAAACAGTGGTGATTGAGTGCTTCACCATTAAAAAAAATCTAAAGGGCCCATTATAAGGATTTTACAATGTTTATTTGCCATCCAACCTATTTATAATAGCAAAGAGATCTAACATAAGGGAAAACAAAAATATTAGCTTAAATCAAAATTTTTGTGGTCCACATAAAGCTTTTAATGGTCACTCGTCATTGTTTCTAGTGATGTGGTCCACCTCAGATTTGGATCTTCTCAAGGTTTTGGATCACATCTTACAATGAGATCTAAAAATAAATGACCAACATGGATATACAACAAATACATCAAAGTGGCCCCACACGGTTATGATATCACTGACAAATGTGTTACCCGGGTAAGAGCTACTCAGCTTCCATGAGTTACAATGCATGGGTCGAGTGGCATGCATGTGTGTGATCATGGCAATGATTAGATGGTATCATCCATCAACATTCTTTTGACATGAATTCGGCTGGTCAATCATCATATGGCCACACACATTATTACATGAGTTTCCATTTGGGAAGGAAAGAGTATCATGGATGCTAAATGCATGTTGGCAATAGAAAATTTCTATTGGCAGAAGCTGTGAGGCCCACCATGATATACTTACAATTTCTCAGTTTCACAAGCTAAGATTGGACAACCAAATAAATAAATAACCTATGAAACCTTCATGGATATATATACACAAGTTTTTGATTGGGATAATATATGTGCTTTCATCATCCAATGAGAATGACCGTATGAATACTTTGGATGGAATATATACACAACGGTGGGGTCCATAAGGTTTTAACGGCGTTCTCTTCTAGTTTCACTGTTTTCTGTTGTGTGGCCCACTTGAGATTTTGATATAGCTAATTTTTGTAGACCTGTCTTGTTGTTAGCTTGTGAAACTGATGGATGGTGTGGATGCTCTCGTAGGCATTTCAGCTGGGGTCATGCACCGTACATGACTCAGATCTCGCGATGTACGTGCTAAGTTGGCTCATGTCTCTCGTCTTCAAGCTCTCTTGTACGGACGGATTTCTCACTAGGCCGTACAGCACACGCGCATGCTTGTGGGATAGCGTGACACACGTGTGAGGTCTAAGCTTTACCTACCGTAAAACGCAGACATTTCACAGTTCAGTTGCCCCAACGTATCAAAACGAACGAACATCTATAAAAAAAATTAATTTGAACCGTTGATTTACTTTTTACTTTGTGGCCCACATGAAGAGTGAAAATTTCTGATTTCTTACTATAAGGATTTAAGCATTACTTCCAACCTAATGGAAAGATCAGATATAATACATTTATTTCATATTTGCACGTGTTCTGGCGTGTGAATGTGTACGGTCTGCGCGCGTCTGTAACTATCAAACCCAAAAACAAAAACACGGTGTATGCAGATGTACCAAGCACAAGCGCCCCACGGTTGCGAATCGGACACACGTGCAAAGATATTTGGAAATTCATCAGGAAATCTAAAAGGATATACCGTCCTAAAATCAAGACAGTTCATCATCATGTGGTCCAAAAATTTTGGCAAACGAGGACCATTGGATTCGCCTGTCCATCTTTTTCTACATTTTCAATACACATAATGGATAAAACAACCATACTTTCTGTATAAGAACCATTCATCATAAGGTGCTCCTGATGAACGGACTGGATCTTAAGCACGTGCTCGACACAACCACGTGTGCCGCTCGTATTTGTCATGTACGCTGCAAGCTTGCAAAGAGCAGTCGTCCTGGAAAGCATCATGCGAAAGAGTGCCTGTCGGTGGGGTTATTCGAAAGTGGCGACAAAAAGCGGAACTGACATTCCACCCTCTCTTTTTAGAATAAAATACCCCATCCACTCTTTTTTGAAAAGGCAACGCTGGAGAAAAAGGGTTATAACCAACGACCTCAAGCAGAAAACTGGTTTACATGATAAAAAAAGAGGGGCTGTAATATCATGTCTAGAAAATAGTCAAATATATTCGAGAGGATGATAACATGCGTTCGATCCCAGGGTAATTACCATACCTTCAAGATTTATGGGGCCTACCTGCCATGTTCATGTGGAATCTAAACCGTCAATCTGGTGAGAATCATCATAGGAACGGTATGTAGAAGAAAGATTTATGTAAAAATACTCAGGTGGAACACACCAATGGATCAATAAAATCATGCCTAAAACGGATATTTACTTGTTGTGGGTCATTTAATTTTTTGAATGGCTTGATTTTGAGTGTGTTCGTTCATCTTAGTGGGGTTCACTTAGTCAATGAGTTGGATAGCATATAAATAGTATGTTGGATCCAGAAGGTTGAACCCACATTCCATCTAGAAGCTTCTACGGTGGGCGTCTCTGTGTCGCCCTTCCAGTGCACATCATTATCAAGCTCTATTTTTGGATATAGGCCTAGCTATTGATGCGGATTGCCGGCGACCCCAACCGCTAGTTAGAAGCTAGGTGGGGCCTACCGTGATATTGGTAAGTAATCACAGGTCCGGCAGTTTTGTGGATTTCAAATACTTTCTAGAGCCTGTTTGGCCGGACGGATCCGATGCGATTAGGAGGGTGGATGGATTTTAAGGTAATGATGGTGGTGTCACGGATTGGTTTAAGATCCATTAGATTGCTATATTTAAGACTAAGTTCACCGGGTTTGATTGTCAAGCGGGGCTATTCCGGAATTTTACCTTCCAATCCTTCCAACCAAACATGCCTTTGGTACGATTGAACAGGATTAGGAGGGAAGAGATCAATGATGTGAGTGGATTGGTTTAAGATCCATAGGGTTGATATATTCGGGACAAGTTCATCGGTTTTGTTTGACTCGTTTGGCATATCCCAAGGTTTTACCAGCCCATCTCTGCTAATCCTGATAGTTTATTTTCTGGCACTATAAACCAATTGGGGTTTTCAAATCCCTTCAAAAAAGATGGGTTGAAATAGTGTGTAGAGTATTAAATTATCAGGCACATGACCCACTAATGATATTCCAAAACAATTAAATTATCAATTACATCCCTTTAACTATTTTAGTATAGTGATCAGTGCAGTCTAAACATTGTTAGTGTAAAAATCGTTTGTTAGTCACTTAGATATGATCTTGTGCTTGTGGCCAATCTAATACTTGGAAATTCATCATTTCCAAGCAAAGTATATATTTTAACGAGCTTATTACAGCCATTGTGTCAAATATTACATGTCTTCACTAATTAGAGATATTAAAGTTAATTTAATAATTAAATTCAAACCCTCATAAATATTCCGTGTATAACTACTTTTGTATTAAAGTTATTCCCAATCAAGGGTGCCAGGTGGCTCCAAATCTACCTCCCAAACAAGCCCTCAGAAACTAAAAATATCCAAAACTCAAGTGGGCTATAGAAAGGAAATGCTTAGTGGCAAAATCTTTTGAAGTTGACAATGATGTTTTTATGTCATCCAAATCATTTATAAAATCATTTTTATTGAAAGTGCTTTTGGAAGCCTTGGCTCATAAAAAAAAAAAAAAAAAAAAAGACGGGTTCCTTAGTCACTTATTACTTTTCATTTGTATATTTTACCGAGTTTTGTATCTACTTCATTTTTAAATTCTTATCCTAACACAAGTTAAATAAGCAAATGAACTATGAAAAATTTTCACAAACAGCATAATTACCTTCACTTCTTGTATTTTGAAGGTGACAGCAATTGGTATATCCTCTACAACACTTGTATGCATGTTTATTATCCTGTGTGGGAAATTACATGACCCACTGCAAATATATTTTTTACGGGGGCTTGTAAGCATTCTCCACCTTTGGCTTGGATCGTGGGTTTTCTTTTTTCGATTATTAATATCATAGTAAAAAATGATATATTTTAAAATCTTACTAGTCTTTACTTATGGTTATTAGTTGTAAAATTTAGTATTATGATTACAATTCTATAATATATCAAAATATACTTTATTTAATACAGTGATTCTCTCAAAAGTAGAATTTAAGAAAAATAGACTTCATATAATGCATACTTCTCCCAAAAGTAGAATTTTCAGACATATCATTTAACGCAATTACATACGAATTTAAGAAAAATAGACTTTATATAATGCAGTATTTCTCCCAAAAGCAATTATATACTATTTAATCACGTGTTCCAAACAGGTCACTCGGTTTATGATTCGGTTCGGTTTTCTTTCCAAACGACGAGCCACACACAAAAATCGAGGTCCTCAAGTCCACTAATGTACGCGGGACCTACTATGGGTTATCGGAACCGTTCATCTGGTGAGATCGACGGTGGATGATCCATGATCCAAAATTTTTATGAATCACATAGGACCCACTGCATGATCTAACCGTTCACATCTCTTGCGCTGTGGGTTGGGTCTGCATGATGAAATAGTCTCTCGGAGTATCTTTCTTTGAGGAATTTTGCGGACCTGACTCATGGAAACGTGAGCAGCGTCCAACACGCTAGTTTGCAGACGTAGGGCCTAGTTTTCAAGGATCCAGACCATTGATCTGAAGAGACTAAAATTGGATGGGCTACTCTTATAAACTCTTCAAAATTAGACAATTTCAACACTTGTATCAGTTTCCTACAAATAAACGGTTATGGTGTATTTATTGGTGGGTTGGATGGAATCATCAATCTTTAAAACTGTTTGTATCGTACACCATCCGTGGCGAGATGCTTCTTTGGGAAAGTTACCGAAATATCCTCAGTTTGTTTTCTCTTTAGCCAATGAAATCGATAATTTTAGGCTCACCTGATATATGTACGACATCCAAACCGTCTAACATATACATCTGAATATGATAATTGCCCCAAAAAATATTTGGCCCGTCAAACCAGTGATGGATTACAATCGAATTTGGATGTTTTTGGGTGGTACAGATGATTTCTTATGGTGTGGCCCAGCTAACGGTTGGATCCATCCTGTTTTATGTTAATATAATCATCTTGGTGGGGTACATACGTTGAACGCCTTGGATGTCATTCACATGTCACATGGGCCCCGCAAATCTCGACTTCAATACAGTAAGGAAAAAAAATACATTTTGGTAATTTGTACACCTAAAAAGCACCGATGTTGAGGCGCTTTTTGGTAAAATCCGAATTAGTGATTTTTATTTTATTTTATTTTTATTTTTTGTAAAAATCCCAATAAATAAAGGCTACAGAAGGGGGGAGGAAGCTTCTTCCGCGTGAGAAAAACCCGTCTTTGTTCTTCTGGGCCTCTCTTCATAATCATCTATTTCTTCTTGCATCTTACATGCTTGCTGATATTCCTCTGAGAATCTCTCTCTTAAATTTCAATGTCTCTGCCTTTAGAACACGATTACATAGGCTTATCGGATGCCTCTTCTTCTTCCTCATCTTCCTCCACTCTCACTGCTGAAGAAGTTGAGAAATCCAGCAATGATCTCAACCTCAAGGAAACAGAGCTGAGGCTTGGGTTGCCTGGATCTGTATCACCTGACAGAAAGGGTGTGCAGGATAAGAGCGTGTACGGCCTTGGCTTACTGAAGAAGAGAGGGTTCTCGGATGCTATTGATGGAGATGGGATGTGGGTTTTTGCTGGGGGGAATGGGTCTGAGGCTGATTCGGGAAAAGGGGGCGTTTTGTTCTCTCCGAGAGGCGGGAATGCTGCGGCAGAAGAGTTGGGTCGGACTCCCGCGTTGAAAGATTGTGGCTCGTCGCAGAAGCCCGCAGCTGGCGTCGTCTTGCATGAGAAGAAGCCTCAGATTTCTGCTGCAAATGAGCCTGCTGCCAAGTGAGTTTTTTCTTTTTGCTTCTTCCAGCACTTCAACAAAAAGAAGAGAGGAAGTGGCGTAATTGTTCTTTGTTTTTTGGTGGGTTTTCTGTGAAAAACTGGGCTTTTTATTATTATTGAAGCTCTTCGATAGGTAGAGGAAAAACTGGTGTAATTGCTCTTGTTTGTGGGTTTTTATTTATTTATTTATTTTATTTTATTTTTTATTCAGCTCTTCAAAAGTGAGAAAATCGATGGAATTGCTCAAATTTTTTGGTGGGTTTTTCCTCCCGTAGAAATGGTTTTCTTTTGTAATTGTAGATTTTCAGGAAAAGAAAAGAGAAAAATCAATTGAATTCTTCTTCTTTTGGTGGGTTTTTAATTCTGGCTTTTATGAAAGGAGTAAAAATGGATGAAATTGTGGAAACCGAAAACCTGATCAGCTGGAGATACTGTTAGGTTCTTAACAATTGGTACAGAGTCTAACGCCATGTCCTGAGTTCCATTCTTGAAGGGGGTTACCTGTGGAATGGAATCCTATATCAGAGTGCAGCCGCCATGCGATCTCAGGGTGGAAAGGGGCCAGAGTGAGTACTGTCACAGAGCGCTGCCTTGGGGCTCTTGGCTTATTGGTTAGGCTCTCTGTTTGGGTCCTGGAGGGGGCTACCTGGACAACAAGAGTGCAGCTGCCACGCCGTCTCAGTGCGGAAAGAGCTACCTAGACAAGAGGTTAGAGTGAGTGCCACCACATATTGGGCTGCTGCAGATGTTGGCCGTAGAGCATCATGGGATTCCATCAGCCCTGGGGCGTTTTGGCTCATTGGTTAGGTTCTTAACTTGCTGCGGATGTTTGCTGTAGAGCATCATGGCGATTTATGATCTTAGCTTGATGGGTTTCATCAGCCCTAGGGCTTTTGGAGAAGAAGAGTTCATATGAGATGTATACCACTTGTTATTTTCTCATATCTCTTCCCTTCCCTTTTAGGGTGGTTGATTTTTTATTATTTATTTTTTTAAAAAAATTCCTGTTATAAATTTTGGACGTCCCAGCTTGTTCCTCTTGACCATGCGTTATGTAAGCCGAATAGGCCCCGATGGGGTGTTGGGGCGGGTGTGAGTTGACTTCAATTGGGTTTGAAAGGCCTGAAAGGAGGATGAGGGGAAGATCTAAGAAAAAGGTCTTGGCTGAAGCCTGAAGGTTTCAGGAAGAAATATGAAGGCCTGTGCATTTAATGTGGATATGGCCTTAGGATTAATTGGCAAAACAGGATTCCTTAATCCATCTTACAAAGCTATAATGATGGATGCCGTTCTTATTGGCTTGATTGTTTCTTGATTAAACTTGAGTCGTTGAAACAGGGCGCAGGTTGTTGGTTGGCCCCCAATTCGATCTTTCCGGAAGAACACAATGGCTACAAACCTGGCAAAGGATAGTGAGGATGCTGACAGTAATGCCGGAAGTGGGTGTATGTATGTTAAGGTTAGCATGGATGGTGCTCCGTACCTTAGGAAAGTCGACCTCAAAACCTATGGCAACTATAAGGAACTCTCGTCGGCACTCGAGAAGATGTTTAGCTGCTTTACCCTTGGTGAGATCATCTTTTTTTCTTTTTAATTCTTTTTTGGATGATTTGTTTGTTTTCTTCCTCGCTACCAGTCATTTTCATACTTCATCAGCAAATTGTCTCTGCTATGCTACATGTGATGCGACCATGATGAAACAAATCATGTGATTTACTGGAAATGCAATGAAATCGCTTGTTGACAAAACAAATAAAATCAACCCTTATTTTTATGAGGGCTTGTATAATTCTGGACCTGTTGATGATATGCATGGTGTCCTTTTGCTCCAGTTTCTACAAGTGGGGCCATAATTTGGTGTCTGGGACTGTTGATCTGATGGATCCCTGTTCAAACATCTCATGGATGAGAACCTAGCCATCCACTATTTGGCCTTTCTTCATTTTTGTGTGGACCATTGCTGCAATTTCTTAGGTGGCCATTTGCAGGCATTCAATCAAAGGTTAGGGTTGTTCCCTAGGAGGGTCCATCCATGATGGGGCCCATCAAATCAATGTATTGGATTATTGAAACTTGAGCCCCATTTTGTACCAACTCATGACATGTGGTTACCATACATGTCCTTGGGCCAGAGATCACATGATTCCCCTACTTTGGGAAACACAGTTGGCATTGAGGGAGGGAGTGAGGGAGGAAGGGAGAACCTTGTAAATGGGTTGTCTGAGACATTTTCCGGCAGGGAGTTGATATTAGGCCTCTGATTAGGAATGGGGTTTGTTTGTCTGTTTCAGGGCAGTGCGGTTCTCATGGAGTACCTGGCAGAGATGGGCTCAGTGAGAGCCGATTGATGGATCTTCTTCATGGGTCGGAGTACGTGCTCACTTATGAAGACAAGGATGGAGATTGGATGCTTGTTGGTGATGTTCCATGGGAGTAAGTATAATGTCCAATTCCCTCTATATGAATTTCTAGCATTACTGTAATAGTTGAGGAGCCTTTTACTGTAAAATGAACTAAATGAACAATTATCCACAATACCCTTGCTACTATGTGGAGGGCAGCAGTGCACTCAATAAGGGGAAAAAGTTCCATTGATGAATTAATGCATACTACTAATCGAAACTCCCATTTATGCATCCATGAATTGTCAAAAGCTTAGTAGCACCATGATAAAGGCACATTGTGACACATGTCAACACATTTATTTAGAAAAAAGACAACTGCTTATCTTTTGTTCTTACATTTTAGCCATATTTATGTACTATTCATATATATCTACTAAATTTCTTGTTATGCACATTCATTTTTCTGCAGCTTATTCACGTCTGTGTTGATAGTTATCTAACAATACATCTTTTGATATAAGTATGCATGCGCACACATGCATACGCAGTAGCACATAAGTGCTAAAGTGTCCAGTGTGTACCACATCCAACCTGTCCGCGCCACGAAGAACACGTGGCTGATCCACTTATCACGTGTGTCCCGTTATGGAAAATACTGGACAACTGCCTATCTAATTCAAATGCATGGTCCACCTGATGATTGGATTGGCCTGATCTTTGTGCTAGGTGATCTTCAAGATGGGGCCCAACCTATGGACAGGTTGGGTTCATACGCATATGGTGTGTTCACAAACATGCACTACTTGGACCATTACTTAGTGGTCGAACATTGATGTAGATATCCGTGTTCAATTTATGTAGGTAAAAAAAATCCTCATAGCATATTTCGGGTCATCTATGTTACATAGTTCAAATTGTTTTGTTTATGGAACCATATCAAAATTAGGTCGCGATTAGCATCTGAGCTAAGTGTGCTGACGTTTGGAATCCCATTCCCATTGATCAAACGATGTCCCCCCCCCGTATTGGTGGAGACAATTGATGGAAGGATACGAACGGATGAACTTCTGGTCCATGGTCATTGATCAAGAAGCATTGTTTGAAGAAGTAATTGAATGAAATTCTACTAGAAATGCGAGCAGTTTGGTGTTTTAGAGAAAACAAAGAAGGATATTTTCTAGTTTTGTTTGATGGAAATGGAGTATCATAATTCTTTGTTCCAGCAAGTTGTTCTGATTTTTCTACTATCACTAATAAGGTTTTAAAAAAGTGCTCCTTTGATGATTTTAAAGAGGAACATGGTTGTTATTTTTGTATTTTTGTTGGATCACACATGCTGCAACTTGAAATTGCAATATGAGATTCCTTTTAGGCAAGTTCTGATCTGATTTTATCTATTAGCTAGTTTATGATATTATCTTCAGCTGGAAAGATATTCCCTTCTCATCTTGTTTTGTTTGGACTTGCAGTATGTTCACTGCCTCTTGCAAGAGGCTGAGGATCATGAAGGGTTCAGAGGCAATCGGACTAGGTATATGATGGTGCCAGAAAAACTAGCATGTGATATGATGGTGCTGGTAACATATTTTTTATATTTTCCCAAAATTGCCCCTTGCGAATTATATTCGATTCTCCACCCAAATTTTTTGGGTAAGCCTAGCACTGCATGCATAAGGTAAAGTGACCAAAATGACCTTCCTATTTCCAATGTGACAAGACATCTCACGTGGTTATCATTTTTTTGTCGGTCCAAATCACCCATTGCTCATGGGCCATTCAATGCCCCAACCTGTTTATCTTTAATCATGAGAATGTTCTTCATCATTAAGAGTTTAATGGTGTCAGCACCCTTTTTTGTTATTCACAAATTATCCTTGTGGACCATCCAATAGTGGAGCCTGATATACCCTTTCTAATTATTATATGCTTGTTTCTTAGCTTTCACAGAGAATATTTATATCAGCATTAATGGACTCAAACCTGTAACAAATTTTGGACCATGTTGGGTTCATTTCAAGCATCAGAATGAGCAATGTAACGACTGTTCTTATCTGTATGCAGCCCCAAGGGCCATGGAGAAGTGCAAGAACCGGAACTAACGGCAACAACCACGATTGAATTCAGAAGCCAAAGATTTTGAAGGGCCATTTCGAAACCGAGAGGCCTAGAAGGATTTAAACTATGGTTTTCTTTCCCAATCATATTCCTTTCTTCTTCTTCTTCTTCTTTTTTTTAAAAACTTTTATTTGATATTGGCTTTTAAAATGGACCAAAACATGTAGCGAGTATTTTGGTTATCAAGTTGTCTATCGAAGTCTTTGTATTTTGGTTGTCTGCTTTGCAATTTTGCTTTGTGTAAATGGTTTGTTTGCAGATTGGCACTCTTGTGTGAATTGTCTCAGATGGTGAATCAGCTAATGGAAGCGCCCCCCAACAAAAAAAATAAAATAAAAATAAAATGAAGATGTGGACGCCAAAGTGTAACCATAAATACAATTCAGGGTTTCATTTCCATGGAAGTGTAACCTGGAATCCCTGGGAAATGGAAAACCATGGATTTTGATTTTCCTGCTGTTGTTTGTTTTGGAATATAGTTTGCATGGATCCCATGGACAGGCACTTAAAGTGGTAATCTCATGTCTTCTTTGTCTCCACCTGATGACTAGATTTAGCTGATTTCTGGGCCAAAGGTGCATCCAACAGCCTGGATCTGGCACAAATGTCATATCACAGGCCATGCATTGAATACTATCACAAATTTCTAAAGTTTATTTATGCCAGAGACCCACAAAAGTATCAACAAGCCTTCGTGGGTTTGAGTACCCGTTGTGGTGTGAGAGTGCGTGTTAAATTTTTTTTTTTTTTTTTTTTAAATACTACCCAATGGTACTCAATGGACTACAATTGAATTCATTTCCAGCCTTCTTATTTTAAGATAATCATTTGAACAAGAAATGTGAAATGTGCCTTTAAAGCTTCGAAACTGTATAGCCTATGTTTGGAAATGTAGAAAACATGGAAATGAAAATGGTTTTTGTGGAAACTCTTTTCCTGCCTTTGAGAAAAAAGGAGCCTTGAAAGTTGAAACCGACTTGCCAGCTTTTTCACGAAACACTAGTCCATTTTCTTTCCAAAAAGAATGGGCGGTAAAGACAATCGACTGGGGTGTGTGGTCCACCTGAGACTGGACAGACCTGAATTTTGGGTCATGGCAAGGAGATAAATAGGCCTCATTTTCAAAAAGCTTAGATCGTTCTCACGTGCCATATGGACACGTACGACATGAGGAGATTCCAAACTAAACCAGGACTCTTCAGAAATTTGCGAATTCAATTCTGCAAAATGGTTCATGAAAATCATTCATTGCCGAATGCTATATTTCACTTATAAAACACTCTGTCCACACACGCGGCGTGTGCAAGAAAGCTGGACCGTTGCTCTATGGAGCCCTGCTGTCGACGAGCCCCATTTCCCAAATATCACAAGTCAGATGATCCTAGCAGCCCATTGATTGTCAGCTGTTGGTTGGGTTTTCTTGCTACACAGGAATGGACCTCAAAACCTACCCAAGGAGAGCAGATGAGTCCATGGCCCTGACCAAAGCCAAACCTAGCCCATGATGAGTCCTGTTCAGATCCTCTTAGTTTAGACCAGGCCTCAGACCCAACTTAACCAAGCTATTCTCTCTTGAACCTTAGTCCCTACTCCCTACTCAGATATTAGCATACTATCACAAATGGGTTGGTTGCTTGGATTTTACAAATATGAGCAGGCCATTGCTTGGTATGTGTCTCTCCTGAGAATTTGGAAGGTGGAAGGTATCTCTTCAGGAAAATAGGTTTCTACAAATGAAGAACGGTACCAGACCAACATAGACATGGCTAAAATTATCAGCAGATGGGCCTCCATGTTTATTTTACTTTTCTCATTCTCAGGGGCCACCGTAGTTTTTTTTCTGTTTTTCTTGGGCCTGATGGGGTTGAAGCATCTAAGATCCAACTCATGCTTCAATGATGCAGTCCCAATTCAAGGGAAAAGCCCAACTCTTCAACTAATTTCAAGTCTTGGTATTCAGCCCATTATTTCTAGCCAAAATGCATTCATGATGCATGACTTTGGAACTACGTTGCATCCATGGAAAAAAGTAAAGAGTTTGAAATTAAAGCATGTATGGGAATGCCTTTGGCATTATTTTGAAATTTTTTTTATGTTTTGAAACTATGTAGTAATACATTGAAAACACATGGTTATTATTAATGTATTTATGAGGGGTGGTTGTAATTGGTTTATAAAAGTACATATTTTGTAATGAAAATGGATTCAATCTTTTGAGTTATTTTCTGCAAGTTTTGTATTTGTGAATTGAATGATTCCTCACTTGTTGTTGGGCGAGTGATTTTCCAACCCCTTGGTAAGTGAATCCCAAGCTATTTCCTTTTTCTCATTTTCATTTAGCAGATCTACTCATAATTCAAATTATATCACTAAAATTCTTCTTTCTTTCTCTTCACTGTATTTCTTTAAATTCTACATCAAGTGGTATTAGAGTTGCATCATCCAAGATTGGCCCATCTAGGTCTATTCGCCGAGTCCTCCTGGCCATATGTAGGGGTGTACACGAACCGAGCTAGCTTGGTTGGCTCGCTCGACTTGACTCGAAAAAGCTCGAATCGACTCGACTTGAACCTAAGTTCGAACCGAGTCGAGCTGATTTTTGGAGCTCGAAAATGAGTTCGAGCCGAGTTCGAGCTTGCCCTAGCTTGACTTGACTCAGATCGAATCCAGCTGGAATTCGGCTCGACTCGGTTTGACTGGACTTGACTCGGTGCAGGGGTATATATACCCTTAAAAGAAAAAAAAAAAAAACCCTACTACTCTAATCCATTTCCTTTTCCCGCACGACAAGCGCCCCTAAACCCTAACCCATTTCCCTTGCTGCCCGACACCCCTAATCTCTACAACTCCTCATTTTCCTCCCTCCCTCTCTCTAGTCTCTCTCTCCTCTCCAGCTCGCCTTGTCTGGCACGCTCTCAAGTCTCACCTCACCCTGCCCAGATGCTCAGATCGCCCGTTCCCTGTCCGGCACGCTCAGCTCGCCCTGTCTCTGTCTGGCACGCTCTCGCCTCACTGTCCAGCACGCTCAGATCGCCTATTCCCTGTCTGGCACGCTCAATTCGCCAGTAAGCCGCATCTCCTTAGGAAAATTATACCGTAGAGCATGCTCAGCTCGAAAGCTCGAAACTGGCTCGAACTCGGCTTGAACTGGTCCAATTGCTAATCGAGCCGAGTTGAGCTGGAGATGCTGGCTCGGTGAGTAAAGTTCGAGCTAGGTGTGCCTAGTGACCAAGCCGAGCCGAGGTAAGGCCAGCTCGACTCGGTTTGGCTCAATTTACACCCCTAGCCATATGTGTTATATAAATCAGGCTGGGTCCACATGACTTGTCTGGCCTTTTAGTAGACTCAAGCCCAGGCCAAACCTGATTAGCCATGCGGACTGAATACACATGAGTTAGAGCGGTCCACCGGTTTTTATGCTCGCTCCACCTAGCCTAAATGCCTAATACGCTTTTCATTGGTGGGCGTGCAAAAATAATGTATGAAAAGCTAGGGATGAGTTGGTGGAAATGATAGGTCGAACGGACGAGTCCGTACGACGCCTTTAGGATTTTTGCTGGGCGGAAAGTTAGCATTGGAAAAATGACTTTTTAGGGTTCGGCAGCTGCTATTTTTATGAAAATACCTTTGGATGGTTAGGGTAAGCAGTTGTAGAAGGAGGGATATTTTGGTCTTTTTAGGTTCATCCGTACAACCCTAGGTCTAGTTTGCAAATTAAGGTTTCGTTGCAGCGAATAAACTTGCTGGCTGAAACCTGCGGTCTATACACCTCAAGAACCCTTGATTTGGTGGTGGAAGGAATTGAATGTTATTAACAGAGGGTATGACACGTGGAATACAGATGCAGAGATGAAGCAGTTTGCAAAACGTGGAAAAAGAAAATTATCAAGAAGTGATTGTAAAAGGAAGTTATTTATACTCTGGAAGTGTATGACACCTAATACGCATGCTTGGTGATTTTAGATCATGGGATATTTTTAACTGCCTGTTTGGAACATGAGATTAAGTGATATGGAATTGTTTTTGGTACAATGCAAATGTCATCTTGTGTTTAGAAACAATGAGCATGATTTGATTAATCCAAGTATCATATCTAAAGGTGTACACGAGTCGAACTGAGTCGAGCTTGGCACAACTCGACTCGGCACAACTACTAGTTGACTTTAGCTCAAACTCGGCTCGGCTCGGTCCTCGAGCCTGACTAGCCAGCTCGACTCGGTTCCGTCAGCAGCTCGAGCCAGTTTGAGTCGAGTTCGAGCTAAGATCGAGCATGTGTGGCATTTTCATAAACACATGGAGTGCACTTTCAATTTCTTGCTTAATGTAAAACAATAGCAACTATTTACAGGTATTTCATCAAACACCTTGTAGGCAACATCAAAATCAAGAAAAAATTGTATTTGTTTCATATACATACCTTCTTGCCACCCGACGACACTTCGTTGTGTCATTTCATCAAACACTTGGTGAGCAACATCAATATCAACGTAACCAAGTCACTAAATTAGTTCGACTCGAGCTTGGGTTCAATTCGAGTCGAGACAAGCTCGGGATTTTTTCGAGTTAAAAAAATCAGCTTGACTCGAGTCAAGCGAGCTAACCGAGCTAACTCAGTTCGTGTACAACCCTAATCATATCATGTGGTCCCAACAGAAGATACATTGGTATTTCTCCGATTTCAAAATCTAATATATCTATGAGCTCCAAATTGATGCACGTGTTTTATCCATATTGTTCATTCATATGCGCTCTTTACATGTGACAATGGAGTTACATGTGCATATAAGTGACTGGAAACGGTTGTGAAATCTGGTACATTGATAACAATTTCATAGCCTACCCAACGTAAGTTTCACTTAATACAATATTTTTCATAAAGAAAGAATTTGATCCCCAAAGTGAAATTAGACCATCCAAGTATCATTGTATTTCTAGACATATAATGCAATTCCATGCTATTTAATTGTGCATTCCAAAAATGCCTAAATGTTTGCCCGTGGCTTATTTGGTTATTTTAGTTTACCTAGGTATTTCATCCATCAAAGTGAAAATCACAAGTTCCCATATAAATTACCTAAACACTTCTGTCTTTAAAGATTGCTTAAACTACCTAAATATTCCTATCTTTAAAGATTGCTTAAATAACCTAAATGCTACTATCTTTAAAGATTGCCGATCTTTTGCGTGGATTTCATTATCCCAAGTAGATTCTGTTGTACACAACCTTACTTTTAATGAGTAACGTCAACGGATTGTCCTTCATTTTTTGGGTAATGTGAACGGTTTGACAGATTGGATACAGAATACACATGTCAAGGTGGGCCCACGGTAAGGACTGCACCGTCACGTCCGAGGCCAGGATCTCACCTGTGATGATGTATTTCTTAGATCTACACGATCTGTTCATTTTTTCAGATCATTCGAAGGTATGAGCCCAAAACCAATGAAGATCAAAAGCTAACGTGGACCACACCACTGAAAATAGTAAGAATTGATGCTACCGGTGAAAATTTCTTGGGGCCACATAAGGCTCTGATGAAGCTAATATTGCTATTTTATCTTCATCTAAGTATATTTGATCTTATGAACAGGTTAGCTGGAAAATAAGCCTCACCATAGTTCGTTCAATCCCACTGTTTTTTTGTTTTTTTTGTTTTTTGGGTGGTGTGATCCACTTTAGCTTTGGATGTACTTAATTTTTTGGCTCATGCTTTAGAATTATCTGGAAAAAATGATGGACGGTGTAGATTTAACATAAAAATTATGATGGAATCCAGAAAAGTTTCACACGTTAAAAATGCGTAAGGGAAAATATAAATATCACCTTGATCCAAAGCTTATATGGCCCACAATAAGTTTTAAATGGTCAATCACAACAGTTTCTAGTGGTGTGGTCCACCGGAGATTTGGATCTGCTTAAGTTTCTAGTGGTGTGGTCCACTTGAGATTTAGATCTGCTTAAGTTTTGGAATCTAAGTCCTAAATGATATGGAAAAACGGATGGACAGCATGGATATACATCATATTTATTAAGGTGGGCCCCATACGGTAAAGGTAACACCCACTAACGTGTTACTCGGATAACACCTAATCCGCTCCATGTAAAGGCACGTGTGTGGCCAAACCTCTTGATTTGGAGAAGTTATTGGTTTTCAGTAAATGCCCATCTTGATTTGGGGACAACACTAACTCCGTTGGGCCATCATGGATACCGAGTTAAATGCAAATGGGCATTCGCAGATTCCTAAAAGACAGACGTGAGTACTTACGTAGGAGAGATGGTTGTCAGTTTTTTCATTTCACGTGGACCCATCTTGATACTGTGGCATGGCATCCCATTCATATACTACGGTAGACGGATTCTTAAAATAATATGTTGAAAATAATAAATAAATTTTAAAAATAAAAAATTAAATAATAAAATAAAGTAAGAAAAAATGACTTATTTGTTAAAGGTGAGAATTGGATCACGCAGCAGCTTGAAATTAAATATGATTTTTTTGGACTACAGGCTCGAAGTAACGCGCAAAACTTAAATACAGGTTCGAAGTAACGTGCAAAACTTAAACTTGAGGTGAGTTGACTTGGCGGCGGACTCAATTGGCAAAATATTGAACCAATGACTTATTTTAAAAACTAGAGAGAAATTGTTAGTTAAAAATTTTTCGGATAAATGAGTAGGTCTATGTATAGACCATGATTAGTTGTTTAAAACACCATTTTACTTGAGTTAGATTCGTTGGGTTTGAACTCAATTGGTGCCACCA
The DNA here is from genome assembly GCA_030180095.1 of Magnolia changhungtana. Lineage (NCBI taxonomy): Eukaryota > Viridiplantae > Streptophyta > Magnoliopsida > Magnoliales > Magnoliaceae > Magnolia > Magnolia changhungtana. The sequence goes on along the minus strand of JASAUF010000444.1, from coordinate 20,023,650 downwards.
CGTAAATAGATGCATCCCTGATTAGAAATTTGTACAAAACCGACGAATGTGAGTATACTCATGAACTGTGGAACAAAAATCATTAGCGTGAGTGTACTCTCAGTCAACACGTAGACCAGGACCCAGATCCAGTCTTGGACCCCGACTCGGTGTAGCGCACCCGTGCACATGCATATGTGAGTTGACTCGGTGGCAAAATCAGTCGGCAAAATATCGAATCAGAGACTTTAAAAATGAGTAGGTTTATATACAGACAATGATTAAGTAGTTAAAGCACAATTCCAAATAGGTTAAGTCCATTGGGTTTGAGCTCAACTGGGGCGACCACTTGAGCATGCGTTGTAAAGAGATGGTCCAACCCAAATGGTTATTTCTCTTTGGCAGCTCAAGCTTTGTACAAATCATATCTCTTATATACATGAGATTTCTTTAGTTCTCTTCGATGTAAGTTAATAGCATACACTAAAAATAAAAACAGTTAAAAAGATAAAGATGAAAAACTTTAACTTTTAAAACAAAATTATTTTTAAAAAAACATTTTAAAAATACAACATCAGGCTGATCCAACAACCATGTGATGATTTTGGGGTGGTTGTGGATTATTTTATATGGTGTAGCTCACCTGATGGTTGGATGGGAGTGGATTAAGTATGGCCTCAACATCACCTAAGACAATTCGGCTCTTATTGTGGTGTCCACCTTGACGTATGTATTTTATATCCACATCCTTCATTTAATTTTCCAGATCATTTTAGGGCATGGGCTAAAAAACAAAGCTAATTCAATTATCAGGCAAGCCATACCATAGGAAGCAATGTTGATCGAACATTAAAAGCCACAATTTTTTTTGATGAAGCTAATATTTATTTTCGTTTTACATTTATCCAAGCTTCCATAATCTTATCAATAAGTTGGATGGCAAATAAACATTAATTATTGTGCGCTTTAGGAAGTTTTTAATAATAGAACGTTCAGTTCAATCACCAAGTGCTTAAAATCTAGACCCAACTTATGCTCACTCATGAGCTAAGCCTGATGTATTTGGAATATATGTACTACATGGGTTACATGCATGACTCAACCTAGTTACATTTATACAACTTCGTGCATCTAGACGCTGGTATACATGCCAACACAGCATGTATGGTTAAGATACAACCAATGATCTCAAAAAACGGATGGATGGGGTGGATTTCTCACAAACATCACGGTAGGCCCCTCTTAGTTTCCAGCGTAGGAACCTCCTGCGAAAGCCTTTCGCAGGAAATCCGCGTCCTCTCCGTACAAACTAGTGCACATTTCTTAACATGTGCGCCCTGAGAACTGCTGCTTATCGTGCGCTTCAAACAAAACAGAGCGCCTGAGACAACATCTGATGATCCAAACCGGTCATCTAAAGGTTGCCGATTAGATGATCCTAAACATCTGATTCATTGCAGCGGATGGACGTTGGTACAACAATCCGAGAGAGACGCATATGGGACATTTCCCACGTTCCATGGGAAGTTCAAATTGGATGGTTACGATTGTCGGAGATGTGGTATTTTTGGATCTAGATAACAGCACGGTGGGCCCAAGATAGAGTAGTGTGTGCTGATGGAAAGGGCCCACCATGATGTATATGTTTTATCCACGCCGTTCATCCATTTTTTACATATCATTTTAGGGCATGTCCCAAAAATGAATAAGATCGAAATCTCAAGTGGACCACACCACAGGAAACAGTGGCGATTGAACGCCCACCATTAAAAAATTCTTGGGGGCTACAAAAGTTATGGATGAAGCCGATATTTGGGATTTCCCTTCATCCAGGTCCGTGTGACCTAATCAACAGGCAAGCAAACATTACAATATTTAATGGTGGGCGTTCAATCAACACTGTTTCCTGTGGGGTGGTCCACCTGAGTTATGAATCTGCCTCATTTTAAGTTTCACGCCCTCGAATGATCTGGAAAAATAGATGGACCGCATCGGTAAAATACAAACATCATGGTGGGTCCCACGGCTTATTCAGCGACACACAGTACCTTGCGAAAAAATTAGCACAGTAGACTTCTTTCTTCCATGGTTTTTTTTTTTTTTTCGACACTCAGAAACTTACGCTACTTAAGTAGATTTTTGGGCATGAAAATAAGGTTTTAGATTTTTTTTTTTTTTAAAAAAACTCCTAATTTTAAGGGTAAAGGAGGGGAAAAAGTGCGTTCGGATAAAGGTATAGTTTGGTTAGGTAGGTTTTGCTCGGACAAGTAAAAAAGTGGGTGCTTCGTTGGGTCTATGCCAAAAAATTAGCCGCCTCCTGCTCCCTACGCAATCGAGTACCCCCGCAGCGCGAGGAGTTAGAACTTCTTGATGCTTTTCACCATGTGGACCTAACTTCCAAGTGGGCCCACCTATGATTAACAAAGACCAATGCTCTCGAATCCACCGAAGATCACACATAGGGGTGTACACAAATTTATTAGGCATGACCCGGCCCGAAAAAGCTATTCGGCTGACCGGAATCGAGTTCCGGTCGACGGGTCAATTTTCAAAGCCCGTTTTGAGTTCAAGCCGAGTTCGATCTCGACCTGGCTCAGCCGACTCGGCCCAAGCCCGACTCACCTCGGCCGACTCGGCCCGACCCGACTCGCCCACCTTTAGGTATAAATACCGTTTAAAAAAAAAAAAAAACCCTAGCTCCTCTTTCACTTTACCCTTTTCTGAAAACGCCCGACCCTACTATCCCTTTCACTTTTCCCTTTTGTGAAGACACCCGACCCCACCAAACCTTCTCCTCCCTGCTCGCTCCCTCCCTACCGACCCCACAAAATCTCTCTCTCTCTCTCTCTCTCTCTCTCTCTCTCTCTCTCTCTCTCTCTCTCTCTCTCTCTCACCTCTCTAATCTGTCCATCTCGTCCGACCAGCCCCTCTCGTCCGACCGGTGAGGTCGTCGCCTCTCCCCTCGCTCGTCCGTCCGTGCAACCACCAGAGCCCGTCCGCCTCTCCCTGTTCGTCCGTCCGTGCAACCACTCGAGGCCATCCGCCTCTCCCTACTCGTCCGTCCGTGCAACCACCCGAGGCCGTCTGCCTCTTCCTGCTCGTCCTTCCGTGCAACCACCAGAGCCCGTCCTCCTCTCCCTGCTCGGCCGTCCGTGCAACCACCCGAGGTCGTCCGCCTCTCCCTGCTCGGCCGTCTGTGCAACCACCAGAGCTCGCTCGTCCCTCCGTCGAGCCACAACTAGTATGATTTCTCTCTCTCTCTCTCTATTATTCTTTCTTTCCTGCACATTTTCTAATGCATATAACTATAGGTGTATAGTCTTTATAAGATTTTAGATTATTGAAATTCTAAAATTAGATTATTGCTTGTAAATAAGTAAATGAATTAAACAACCCAGGTTCTTGATTTGTATAGAACAGGTTTAGGGGGATTCTGATATAACCCTTGTTTTAAATTATTTTTTTTAAAAAAAAATTATTTATTTATAAATTTGTTTATTTTTTAAGTTTCTTTTATTTTTAAAATTTGGGGCTTGAAGTTTTTTGGATGATAAGTTGGGTTTGAGGTTACAATTAAAGACTAGAAGGAAGAGAAGGAGACAGTTGGGATTTTGTAGGTTGCAGTTAACATATAGGGGTGGTATGGGTGTAGGGCTGACAGTAATGTGCCCCTTTTATTTCTAACAAAAAATCCTTATTGCTGATCAAGACAATATAGGGGTGAAAATTGTGTTTTACAGACTGCAGGTTACCGAATGTGTTTGTGGGCTGTATGTAGGATGCAGTTGATGATTAGGTGCTGTGAATGGAATTTAGGTTTGGTAAGTTGGTTTAATGTAGGCTACGTTTGAGGATTGGGGACTATATGTGTGGCATGGCCACATAGGGTATGTAAGATGGAATAGGAGATGGAGTTAACATTATGGTTTGGACATTTTAGCATTTTAAGGTGTGTGGACGGGCTAATTTGGGGTTTTAGGATTTATGGATTGGCTCATTTGTGGATTTAAGGTTTTGGGGTTCAGAAAATTGGGGATTTTGGTAAAAGTGGGGGAATTGGGGTTAGTGAAGCGAGAAATTTGGGGAAGTCTAAAGTTAGGATTTGGAGATTTTTTCAATCCACGTTTTCATACTGTGGTAGACACTAGACAGATTGTATTAAATAGTTGTTATATATATATATATAATAATTTGAATATTGTTATTTGCATGCATTGAGTAGCTGTATATATATATATATATATATATATATATATATATATATATATATATATATAATTTGAATATTGTTATTTGCATTATTGCATGCATTAAGTAGTCAATTTTTTTCCACACATACAAACTTGACTTTAGAAGTTCTTAAAAATGCGAACTGTATAGTCATAACGAATTTAAAAAAAGTGGACAAGCTAGATGGGCACTAAAATTACCATATGAATTTTTTTTTTTTTGAATATTTCCTCATTTAGGATATTCATGCATATCTTTTGGAAATAGATCCATCTAAGCTTAATTAAAATTTCAATGAAGAAGTAAAAAAGACTTTAGAAAAATTCAAGGAAGAAGACTTGATTGCAAAAGCACATCTATGTTGACCTTTATATAAGAAGATTTCATTAAGATTTTTGAAGGTTATAAAACCTCTAAAGAAATAATAGAGAATTACTTAGGCCAAGGATTTTAGTAGTTAATGACAATGAAATTCTTGAGCACATGCAAGTGTCATTTATTTTGAATAGTTTACAACTTCATAAAAAATAGTTGTGATAGTCCTAGGTTGAAAGCAAAATTCTTAAACCTAACCAACCTTTCTCTTCAACTAGCTTTGGCAAGGAGTTTATTATCGTGGAACATGTATGACATCCGAACTATCCAACAGGTGCATCCTACCACCATGATTAGACGACTCAAAAGTGAGGTCTATCCAATTATATGGCACACACCTTAGAAATTTGTGTAGATCACTCAAAAGTAAGGTTCGAAACTGGCCCGAACTTGAAGGTTCGAAACTGGCCCGAACTCGGCCCGAACTCGCCTCGGGCCCGGTTCGAACTGGAGATGTTGGCCCGGTGACGGCCCGGTCCGGCTCGGACCTGGTGCGGCTGTTGAACGGGCCTGGACGGGCTGAGGCCAGTTCGACTAGGCCCGACCCGTGTACACCCCTAATCACACAGGATAAAAAATTTAAGGGCATGCAAACTATTCTCACCGTCCATTTTGCAGGCCCTTATTCGAATGGTCGTGATCATCCCACCAGGGTTATACTGGGGCCTCCGCAATCAATGGTGGAACCCTCCTATTAGATGGACCATCGTATTGAGAAAAGTGTTAAATCTGAAGGTTTTGAGGTCGTTCGACCGGTCGTGGAAAGCTTCGACTGGTCGTGGGAGACGCTCGACTGGCACGACTCAAAGTCCAGCGAGTTTTTGCTATTTTTTATTGTAGCTACGACTGGTCGAAGGGATGTCTCGACTGGTCGAAGGGGTCCTACGACTAGTCGAAGAATCGGCTAGACTAGTCGTAGGTTACGCAATTTGTTCCGCAATTTTGTGCGAAACTGCGGATTTTAGTCCTTTCGTAACTGGGATGCGGAAGGTAAGTTTCCTAAACTATAAATAGGTGTTCCTAGGGTTTTTCTAAGGTATGAGAATATATGAGAAGGCTTCTAGAGTAGTTCCAAGGGTTCCTAAAAGGATTTAGGGTTATCAAAGGGTGTAGCAAGGGTGAGATTCGAGTTTGTTCAAATAGGGTAAGTCCTTTCTCTTTGTAATTGATGCTTTCATAGTGGTGATTTGTCGCTTTGTGCCGTGGTTTTTTCCCGCAAGGGTTTTCCACGTTAAATCTGTGTATTCTCTTGTGTGCTTGGTGCTATTGGATTGTTATCCTAGATATAGATCTGTGTGATTTCGCAGGTCAAAATCCCCAACAAGTGGTATCAAAGCAATCAGTTGGGGCACAAATCTGAATATGAAGGATTAGTAATAATGGCGAACACCAAGTATAAGATTGAGAAGTACTCAAGGAAAAATAATTTTGAGTTATTGAAGAACAAGATGATGAGTTCCTTAATCAAGCAAGGCGAAGATGGTGCTCTTGAGGAGCGAAAGTCCACTATGACTGATGGTGATTGGAATACTCTTGATAAGAAGGCTTTATCATTGATCCGTTTATGTCTCATGGATGAGGTTCTCTACAACGTCATGAGGGAGAAAATTGCGGCTAAGTTATGGGCGAAGTTAGAGGATGTTTATGCGAAGAAGTCCTCTGAAAATCGTCTGCACTTGAAGCGGCAGTAGTATAACTTCAAGATGGTAGAGGGTGAAGATCTGGAGGCTCACATCAGCAACTTTAATAAATTGGTTTGCAAATTACTGGATATGGAGCAAGTGATGAAAGATGAAGAACATGCATATATGTTGCTGAATTCTCTCCCGGTGTCTTTTGAGGCATTCAAGGACACTATGTGCAGCACGAACAAAACTCTGAGTGTTGACACAGTTATCTCAGCCCTTCAAGGGAAGGCTATGAGACAACTAAACAACGACATGGGGACGTCTTCTGATGCACTGTTTACAGTGGGTAGGAATTCTGGACAAGGTACAGGTTCTTCAAGTTCTAGATCCAAATCCAAGGGTAAGGGCAAATGAAAGGTAAAGTACTGGAATTGTGGGAAGGAAGGACATGTGAAGAGGGATTGTGAAAATTCTAAATTGAAGAGGGAAGATTCTGAGGCTTCATGCAGGGAGGCCAATACTGCCACGTCAGATGGATGTGATGGTGATGTTTTATCTGTGTCTACACTCAGACGGTCATACGATGATTGTAAGGATGAGTGGATGCTAGACATAGGGGCATCTTTTCACATGACTCCTCATCGGAGTTGGTTCACCAACTACAGGGAGTGCGATGGTGGACAGGTATTTATGGGCAATGATATTGCCTATAATGTTGTGGGTGTTAGTTCTGTGCGCATCAGGATGTTTGATGGGGTGGAGCGTACCTTGACAGATGTGAGGCACGTTCCTGATTTGAAGCAGAATCTGATTTCTCTTGGTGTGCTTGAGGTAAAAGGATACAAGTACACAGGTATTGATGGTGCTCTTAAGGTATCTAAGGGGGCACAAGTAATCATGAAAGCACAACGACTCGATAACTTGTACAAGTTGATCAGGAGCACTTCAAACGGTGGAGCTGCAGTGGATGTAGCGGATTCCACCTCTGCACGTGTATGGCAAGTTGGACATGGCCACATGAGCAGGCAGGGTAGGAAGGCTAAGACATGCGAACAGGGATACAGAGCAGGTGGAGTAGCCACCTGTAAGAAGAATCACACGACATGATCGCAGGATAGCGGCGAGGTACATGGACGACTCCAATATCGCAGGAGGATTCATCTTCTATTCAGACAGCTCTAGGTGAGCCTGGTGCTGAGAAGTGAAAGGTGACTATGGGCGATATGATGGATTCGTTGTACCAGACCGACATATGGGAGCGGGTGGAGCTTTCAGTGGGCTAGAGAGCGGTTGGATGCAGGTGGATCTTCAGGAGGATACAACATAGATACAGGGCGATGTTAGTAGTGAAGGGTTATGCTCAGAGAGAAAGGATCGGCTTCTCAGAGATATTCATGCCGACGGTATAGCAAGTGTCTATTAGATCCATGATTGGCGCTGGTTGGCCAATGTGATCTTGAGCTAGAAGGATGGATGTGGAGTTTACACTTCTGTAAGGGAAAGTGAAGAGCAGATTTACATGAAGCAACCAGAACGGTTCGAAGTTAAAGGGGCTGAGAAAAGACTTTGCAGGAGGTCGTGGTTCAACCTGTCGCCTAGGCAGTGGTTTGATTCCTTCATGGTGAGTCAGGAATTGATGACATGTAGATCGCCAATTATGACATGTCTAAAATCAATGTACTGAAGACTCGGTTAAGTGAGACATTCTGAATGAATGATCGGGGGGTTGCAAAGATGGTTCTCGGCGTTGAGACTGAAAGAAGAGTAGGCTTTGGTAATCACAGGAGGAATACCTTGTGTATAGTTATTGATCAAGGATGTGATGAGCTAGGAAAAGTCAGAGAGCGTTCCCTACGCGTCTCCCCTCAAGTTTTCCTCAGGACATGTGCCAAAACAGATGAGGAAAAGCAGGATATCTTATGAGCCTTATTCGAATGCGGTTGGCAGTGTATACCATGGTCTGGTTTAGACCGGTTATTTCACAGGCTATCAGTGTTGTGAGCAAGTACCTCGACAAGCAATATTGGGTAGCGGTGAGATGGTAAGGAGACTACGTCATTCTTTTGTGAAGACAGGAGTAAAGGTGGTTGGGCATGTGGATTTAGATCCGGCAGACATGATCAACAAGAAATTCCTATAGAAAAGTTCAAGTTCTGTGAAACTTCTCTAGGCTTGGCGATGACAAAAAAGAAGGACGAAGTGTGATCTTGAGCTATGATGTGAAGCAGAGATAAGAAAAAAGGTCAAGGAGCTACACGGTTGAAGATTGAAGACTTGGTAGAGATTGTTGAGAAAAGTCTTAAATCTGAAGGTTTTGAGGTCGTTCGACCAACGTGGGAAGCTTCGACTGGTCGTGGGAGACGCTCGACCGGTCGTAGGTTTGAGCCCTGGCACGACTCAAAGTCCAGCGAGTTTTTGTTGTTTTTTACTGTAGCTACGACTGGTTGAAGGGATGTCTCGACTGGTCTAAGGGGTCCTACGACTAGTCGAAGACTCGGCTAGACTAGTCGTAGGTTACGCAGTTTGTTCTGCAATTTTGTGCGAAACTGCGGATTTGAGTCCTTTCGCAACTGGGATGCGGAAGGGAAGTTTCGTAAACTATAAATAGGTGTTCCTAGGATTTTTCTAGGGTATGGGAATGAATGAGAAAGCTTTCTAAAGTAGTTCCAAGGGTTCCTAAAAGGGTTTAGGGTTATCAAAGGGTGTAGTAAGGGTAAGATTCGAGGTTGTTCGAATCGGGTAAGTCTTTTCTCTTTGTAATTGATGCTTTCATAGTGGTGATCTGTCGCTTTGTGCCGTAGTTTTTTCCCGCAAGGGTTTTCCATGTTAAATCTGTGTATTCTCTTATGTGCTTGGTGCCATTGGATTGTTATCCTAGATCTAGATCTGTGTGATTCCGCAGGTCAAAATCCCCAACACATCGTGATCTTACGTGGGCCCAATTGTCCCAAAAATTCACAATGGATCACCATAACTCCACTAATTACATTTAATGCTGTCAACAGGCCGGGCCTGGGGTTGCCTTGGCCCTGATTTTGAACTGTTACCAGCAGGCCCGATCCTAGCCCATTGACAAGCCCTAATTACAATCCACCGGATCTCGACCCAAGTCAATATCCCAACAACCCATTTGGAAATAATCAATCCTACAACTCATGGAATTTATAAAATTCCAAGAAAAGAGGGCTGCGCCGTTTTCCAGAGAAATGCTTCGCTGCTCTCATTACACCATATACTACTCTTAGTTGCATTTGGAAACTTGGATACTACAATCAATTGATCTGAACCGTCCATTAAGTTCAAAACATATGAAACTACTATTAAAAAATTACACTGATTGGATGATCTAATCATCCTTAATCTAGCCTTATTTTTTGTAACCATCCTTTTTCAAGCCATGGATAGGATGATTACAATTGCTCAACAGAAGTTATTATTTAGAGTCATAAGCAATTCACGATGGTCCCTAACAAATAGATTGCTGATTGGAATTTTTTGTGTAAATGATCTTGACTGTCCATTTTTAAAGCCATTAATCAAATGATTAAATTTGTTAAATCAGTGTGATGTTTTAACGGTAGACATAAAACGTGAGTTAGATCTAATGAACAGTCTAGATCAATGGATTGGACTGCCTTAGTTACGAATACAACCAAGAGGATAATAAAAAAGAATAAAACATTCAGTTACCTTTCCCTAAAAGGTTTTTAAAAGGCTGCCTCATCAATAGGAGCGGGCTTGAGTTCGGGTCAGGTCTATTCAAAATTTTAATTTTGGTAGTAGTCCCATTCATACCCTATTCATCAAACCATATAATTATAATGGCAAATGGGTTGGATACTCGGGACAGCGTTGGATACTCAGGCAAGCCCCATCGTGATAATGTTTATGTGAAATTCAACCGACCACCGTGCCTATATTTAATCAAAGGGCCAACAATTAAATTCATACGTGATTCAGATTAGCAATATGATTGAAAAATGTGTACAGTGTAACATTTGCCGTCCAAATTATTTCCATTAGTGTGGCCTATATGAATCACGAATGGTGTGAATTCTAATGCATGCCTAAATTTTTATGTGAAATCTAATGATTTGAGTGGATTTCATATCATTATCGTAGTGAAACCGTAAAAAATGAGGGAGTATGTTTCTCTCTTGACTGTTTTTATTCATGTGGTCATCTTGATATATATTTTTTTCTATTAGCCTAATAAGGTACTAAATATCTTATGGTCAAAGTGAATTTTATATCATAATCACGGTGGGCCACGTTGAAATCAAGAGCTTCATATTCAAACATTTAATTTTCTAAATAAATATTTAAGAGGTCTATATGCAAAATGCATTAGATGCGTAACTCAAGTTTAGGCCCAAATCTAAAAATCAAGTTAACTTGTGATTCATGTGGGATAGATTAAAGGAAAAAGAGTTGGGAGAGAGACGTCCACTCTTAATTTTTAGTAGAACTATAGAAATTATTATATAAAATCCACTTCAATCATTAAATGACACACTAAAATTTTAACATCCGCCTAAAATTCCAGTGGGCCATACCAAGCAAACAATTTAGTGGGTGACAATTGTTCTACATACTGTTTTCAATCATGTGGTCTACTTGATCACGGATGGGATTGGTTTTTGGGCCTTTGGCCTAACATGAAGTGGCGCACCTGATGGTTGGGGTGGATTTTACTAACGCCCATTGGATAGTGACCTTGCCACTACCCAATGGCTAGTGGTAGGTGGTTGTAGGCCCCACCATGATGTATGTATTTCATCCACTTCGTCCATCCATTTTTCCAGATCATTTTATGATATGAGGCCAAAAATGAGATAATTCCAAATCTCAAATGGACCACATCATAGGAAACAATGTTGATTAAGCATCTATCATTAAAAACTTGTTATTAGTCATAAAAGTTTTGGATCAAGCTGAGGTTTATTTTTTCCCTCATCCAGGCTCTATGACCTAATCAACAGGTTGGATGTCAAATAAACACTATAGGGAGCTTAAGAAGTTTCTAATGGTGGACATTAAATCAATATAGTTTTCCTCTGCTGTGGTCCACTAAGATTTAGATGGTCTCATTTTTTTCATTAAGCCCTATAATGATTTAGAAGAATGAATGGACAGCGTGGATAGAACACATACATCATGGTAGGGCCCACCTAATGCCCGACTACTGGTGGCAGCGTCACTAGCCAAAACCGCGTCAGCAGTGTACAAAAACGTCACGGTGGTCCACTCAAGCAACCTGCCTTTAAAGAAATGTACAGGCAGGCGGTGGAATACTTTAATCGATGGCTTTATAAAAAGGGTGCCGGAATTTGTAAATTCCAGTATTAATTAGGTAGTTATTCGTGAAATCCCCTTTATATAGCTTGCCATAAGCGTCAACCCAGAGCATTCTCACAAGCAAGGGAAAAAGAGAAGAAATAAAAAAAAGGGCTGATTTCAATGGTCTGGCCCGTTTGGCTTGCAGTCCATGGCCTGATCCTGGCCATTGGATTCACGCCCCTTGGCACACGTGCAATCCCCCCTCAGCCCCCCGTCCTTTGCAACGAGACAGCATGCCTTGTCTCCAACTCCTACGGCGTATGGGGCGACAGAAAGGAATGTCGGGTCTCGGGCATTGCCTACCCGACAACAGAAGAGGAGCTGCGGGTGGCCGTAGCGCAGGCCAACCAGAAGAAACTGAAGGTGAAAGTTGTAACCGGGTTCGGGCACAACATCCCGAAACTGACGTGCCCGGCTTCGCCATCGGATAGTGCGGTGGTGATCAGTACGAGCAGGTATAATTCCATCATTGACGTGAACACGAAGGATCGGACGGTCACGGTTGATTCGGGAGTGGGGCTTCGGGATCTGATCAATCGGGTGGAGGAGGCGGGTCTGAGTTTAGTGCCTTCTCCTTATTGGGAGGGTGTGAGCATTGGTGGAATCGTGAGTACCGGATCCCACGGTAGTTCTTGGTGGGGAAAGGGTGGGGCAGTTCATGATCATGTGGTGGGCCTCAGTCTCGTGGTCCCTGCAGGGGCATCGGACGGTTACGCTAAGGTTATCAGAATCAACGGTTGGGATCCACTGTTCAATGTAGCGAGAGTCTCTCTGGGGTTGTTGGGTGTCATCTCAAAGGTTAGCTGTCATGCGCTTTCGCTTTCCACGGACCCGTTCGTAGCAGGAGTGCTAGGACGTGGATCGTCTGCGAAGGAGGCTAGGTGGGGCCCGCCGTGATGTTTGTGAGAAATCCACTCCGTCCATCCGTTTTGCCAGGTCATGTTAGTACATGGGCCCAAAAATGAGGCAGATCCAAAAATCAAGTGGGCCGCACTGTGGGAAAAGGTGGTAAGGAAATGCCCACTGTTGAAACCTCTCTGGGGTCCAGCGTGATGTTTATGTGCTATCCATACCGTTCATAAGATCATTCCTACTGGGATGAACTGAAAAAACAAAAACATTAGCCTGATCCAGAACCTCTCTGGCCCCATGAATGTTTCAATGGTGGATGTTCAATCCTCAGGGTTTCCTATCGTGCGGCCCACTTGAGTTTTGAATCTGCTCATTTTTTACTCAGGTCATGTTACGGATTGATGGGGTGGATTTCTTACAAACATCACCGTGGGCCCCACCTAGCTTCCTGTCGCAGGCAATCTTTGCAAATGGGTCGAGTCCACCAAACGGGTCATTGAACCAGACCGTACAATAAGTGGGTCTGGGTCCAAAATTCGGACCCATCGAGTAGGTAAGGGTCCAAAAGTTGGACCTGAATTACTAAATGGGTCAGCATCAGGGATCTCTCAAAATCAACTGGACCGTTTTTTTAAATCATTGTTCTAAAACTCGTTGGGTCGACTCAACAATATTTCCAGACGCGTCTACGGTTAACTCACTCTTAAGCATGACTTAGTCTGGACTTGAAAAGACTCACTAAGTATGCTAAAAAAACTGGGTTGACTCAATACCACTCGTCACGACCCAAAGCGAGTCACTCGCCCAATCACCTTTGTTATATATATATATATATATAAAAGAAAAAAAGCTCTACCTAGATGATTCAATCTCAAGACGTGTGTAAGAAGAAGCACGTGCCAACTACCTGCGCCTTGTAGGGTGAAGTTTTGTTCAACAATTTTATTTATTTTATTCTCCTAACATGTTGTAATATTTACAACCACTATAAATATTTATAATTTAATTACTATTAAATATTGATTTGAGACTTGGACTTCGATTGGAGTTCTCAAGTTTTCTGAACCATCTTTTAAATGGGTTCGACTTGGGCCATCCTAAAATAGACCCAACTCAAAACTGACTAGGCCCGAACCAACCCAAAACTAGGAAAAGTAATAAATATATAAGGAAAGTTTATAAAGTTGTTTGGCGGCTAAGATTTTAAAATGATTTTTATTCAACCAATTGTGTTTGGTAATTTGAATTTTCAATCTTTAGAATTTAAAAACTATGTTTGGCAATTTCGATTTAAAGGTGTGGAGAAGGCATGTATTGATCTGCTTAAATTATCAATTAAAAAAAATACGATAGTTAGAAGATTTCAAATCCTTAAGGCCTATTTGATTTTCCAATGATACATGCAAATCATTGGTAAATAAGTAATTATTATTTTTTCGCCGGGTTTTAAATTGAGTGAATAATTCCACCTCAGAAACTGATCGGAAAGTGTTAATTTAAATATATGGGCCCCACCGTAATGTATATGATATATCTGCACTGTGCATCTATTTTAACATAAGATTTTGGGACATGAGCTGAAAATGAGGCAAATCCAATACTCAAATGGGCAACACGAAAGAAAACAATGAGTTTAATTTGTCCAGTATTGAAAGTTATTTCCTTCATTGGGCCCACATTGAGGTTTATTCGTCATCTAATGTATTCATAGAGTCACACCGACATAAATAAGTGGAAAACACAAATGTCAACTTGATCCAAAACTTCTAGGGGCCAAGAAGTTTTTAACAATAGGCCTTCGATTCTCACTGTTTCTTGTGGTGTGGTCCACTTGAGCTCTGGATCTACCTCGTTTTTGGGCTCATGCTCCAAATTCAGCTGGTATAACGAATAAGCGGTTTGGATAAGCCACATACATAATGGTGGGCCCCACATTTATTTCACAAATTTCTTAAGTGTTAAAAAAGCAACCTGTCATGTCTATAGATAAATAATTATTATCCGTTTACAAGGTAATTATGATTGTGCCAAAAAAAATCAAACGGACCCTTAAGGGGTCATTTGGATGCCTATAATTTTTTTGGTTGTAAACACATTACACTTGAAAAGAGTTTTAGGTGTAATGGGCTTATATGCTATTTTGTTTGGTTTTTAAGTGGTATTTTGTTTGCAGGTAATATTTGGCTAGCCTTAAAAGTATTTACGCTAAATAAAGTAGGTATTCCTACCATAGAGCTTGGGCGATGAATCTTCCAAAATCTGCAGATCACATAAGGACTTGATTTTTTTAGTGCTCTAAGAGAGCATTAAAGCACGCACACACTAAATAGATTGGATGTCATCCACCCATCAAAGTGGGCCTCAAATGCAATTTAAAAGTTTTTACTGGTGGGCATCCCATCATTCCCTTGTGTGGTACATTTGATAATGGACGAGCTATTTTTTAAAGCCATGGGAGAGCATTAAGGGAAGTACATGATTAATAGATTGGATGTATCATGCACATTGTGGTGGGCCCCATATATCATGAGTGTATATTAACCATTGTGTTCTAACTTGTATAATGCTTTTTTAATTGTAAAGACTTTACTTATAATCTGAAACATGGCTTTTTATCAGGTTTCATATTACAACTTTAATCTATTTATAGCCTATAAATCCTTTATTGGCAAATACATGCATCCAAACAGCCCCTGTAATCAGATTACTTGTAATCTTTTTACAACTAAGGGGCCATTTGGATGCTTGTAATTTTTTTTAAGTTGTAAACACATTACACCTGAAAAGAGTTTTAGGTGTAATCGATTTACATGTCATTCAATTTACCTTTTAAGTTGTAACTGTTTGCAGTTAAATGGATTGTGCATTTGGCTAGCCTATAAAGTGTTTACAATGAATAAAATAGCTATTCATACCATAGAGTTTGGGTGGTGAACCTTCCAAAATCTACTAATCATATATATATATATAAAGGCTTGATTTTTTTAAGGCCTTAAGAGAGTATTAAAGCATGCACACGCTAAATGGCTTGGATGTCTTCTACCATCCCAATGGGCCCCAAATGCAATTTAGAAGTTTTTAATGATAGACATCCCATCCTTCCCTCGTGTGGTCCATTTGATAATGGACGACATAGGAGAGCATCAAGTGAAGTACACGGTAGATAGATTGGATGTACTATATACGTTACGATGGGCCCTACATATCGAGTATATATTAACTATTATGTTCTAAAATGTATAATGTTTTTTTAGCTGTAAAGACTTTACCTGTAATATGAAACATGACTTTTTATCGGGTTTCAAATTACAACTAAAAGCTGTAATCTAGTAAATTCTTTACCGGCAAATACATGCATCCAAACAGCCCTTGTAATCAAATTACATATAATCCCTTCACAACTTAAGGACCTTACGAGCATCCAAACGACCCCTTAGATAATACATAAAACGTGTGCTCTTAAATCTCATTTAATTTAAACATTGATACAACTAACATATTTGGAATACATCATTTGTGTTTTTATACATTGGTCTTATTTTGTTAAAAAACTTGGATCTGACCTATACACGACCCGAATATTAATGAGTTGGGTCTAGGGCCAAAATTCTGACTGGGGTTAGGAGATTGTGATCCGCCGGAGTCGGCATGACCAATTTCCATCCATAATTATGGAAAATGACAGGTCCGCAGAAATGTCATTGAAGGCATGGGTCCCCAACCATATAATTAATAGGAATGGAACCCCATCATCACAGAGTCGTTGGTGTTTCTGTCGTAATTCAATGAAGCTATAGTCAAGAAGGTGGTATTCACACCCAACCTCAAATGAACTAACTGCAGATAAAGCTCTCATTGGAACCTGGATTCAAAAGAAGCATAACCAATTCTTTCAAAGATGATGCTGGTTTGGAGGATGAATTCCTAGCTCATGCACAAAAACACGAATTCGCAGACATAACCTGGTACCCATCACAGCATCAAGCCGTTTACAGGATCGATGATCGTGTCCCCTTGAACAGCTCTGGAGATGGGATAAACGACTTCCTCGGCTTTCAGTCCACTCCCATTTTGGTCGCTTCGGGCGTTAGAGCATCAGGTACCTTTGTTAGCACACCCTCCCAGGGTCCCCAAGACAGATTGACAAGGAGGCCTTTGGGGCATTTATGGTGAGGTTAGGGCCATTCATAAGGTGGGGCCCAATGAGAAAGTGCACTGGCCCAATAATCAGGCAGATCATCTCCTAATGTGGGATGCATGTGCGTGAGAGAAATGGACAGTTACACAAATAAAAGTAATGCTGGGATATTTTCATACCGGGCTTGAGTGGGGTTGCTTGTGGGATGTAGGGGCACGCTTAGGGTGGGCGACCTATGTAAGGTAGTACCCATGTGATTTGGAGCCCATGAGAGGAAGGTTCGGCTAAGGCCTAACCCATGAGATTTGGGGGCTGGGCTATGAGATAAAGAGATTGATTTGCCATGCTCTAACAGTTCGAGCTGGGTGGGTCCTTCTTTGACGTGGCCTGATCGAATCAGCTCCCATTAGTGGTGGGTTCCACTTGATGAACAGCCCAGTTCTTGGACATTTATGCTGCAATACCTTGTCAATCTGCCTCCCAACATAATTCCTTGAGCAATTTTTTCAACCCAAATATTTCTTTCAAGGTAGGAGACATAACCATCAGTTTCTGGTCACACAGAAAAGGCATTGGAGTCTGCAAGGAATGTCAAAGGAAAATGTGCCATGGCAGCTACAACAGGGGGATACAAGAAGCTGGTCGCCAATGGCTTGAAAAACAACAATATAATCTTCACAGGCTACCCAGTTGTGGGCCGCCAGGGTCGAATGCAGACCTCCGGTTCTTGTCAGCACTCGCCGGCAACAAGCATCACAAGCTCATGTGCTTGGGACCCCAGATTCAAAGGTCTCCGCTTTTACGAGACGACGGCCATTTTTCCAGCTTCAAAATTCAGAGACTTCATCAAAGATATTAAGAAACTAAGAGACTTGCAACCAGACAATTTCTGTGGGGTGGACATTTACAACGGGTTCTTGATACGTTTCATAAAGGCTTCTGGGGCATACCTCGGTCAATCAGAGGATTCTGTTGTCGTAGATTTCAATTACTATCGAGCAGATGAGCCTTTGACACCAAGGCTCAACCAAGACGTTTGGGAAGAGGTGGAGCAAATAGCATTCTTTAAGTATGGAGCTAAACCACATTGGGCCAAGAATCGTAACCTGGCGTTCTTAGGGGTGCAGCAGAAATACCCCCACTTCAGTAAGTTTATAACAGCAAAGAAGCAACTGGATCCACAAGGCATGTTCTCCAGCGATTGGTCGGACGAGATATTATTGGACAGGGAGATCACCAAAGGCGACGGTTGTGCAATGGAAGGGCAGTGCATCTGTTCTGAAGATAGGCACTGTAATCCGGATAAGCAGTACTTGTGCAAAACAGGACTTGTTTATGCAGAAGCTCGGGTATGCAGATACTCAGGTACACTGATGTTCCGAGTAGGTCTCGTGTTGTAGCAAGAACTGTAGATCAACATTGCTGCTGGAGAAGAGGGAAAAAGAAAAAGAAAAAGAAAAACGAAACAAAGAAAACTATGATCTATCATTTAGCACCTTGATATTAATTCGTATTTTTTCTAAAATGTTGATTTATTCTTATTTGTCTAAGATTGCAATTACATTCTGCCATATCTTATGTTTTTTGTGTGCAGCATCATTGTATCTGGCTTTCCAATAAATGAATGTATGGCTTCGGATGAAATAAAACAGAGGGCAGCGATGAGAGAACATGAAATTACAGTAACTGCATAGCACCATTTCAGCATGTTTTGCATACTTGCATTAGAAAAGGAAAGTAAAAAAGAAGAAGAAGATCCCAGATGAATATAACAGTTGTAGGTTGGTCATTCCATTCGCTTTCTTACCACGCATGCATGCAAAGCTCATACCTTCCTACATGCGGTTGATGGAGGAGAAAGCAAATAAAGTGATTGCAGTGGAAAAATAACAAAACAAGATTAAAGGAATTTACATAAGGCGCAGGGTTAAAAGCTGATGGCAGCATTTTTGGCGGTGTTTGGATGGTCATTCATCGTGTGGAGCCTACCATAGATGTTATTGTCCATCATGTAGGGCTCACCTTCAATATCCACCTCACATCTTGAGGACCGTCCATCATGTGGGCCCACCTCCATGGTGGACCATCCATCATGTGGGGCCCACTTTGGACGTGGGCCACTCATCATTAGGACCGAACTTTGACATGGACCATCCTTCATGTCAGGCCCACCTTGATGTCGGTCATCCATCTTGTGAAAACCACATTCATTATCAATTGCCGATCTTATGAAGCCCACGATTGATGTGGACCGTCCATCATGTGGAGGGCTTCAATGTGGGTCGCCCATCATGTGAGACTCATTTTGGATGTAAGTCATTCATCATTAAGGGCTAACCTTTGATGTGGAGTGTCCATCATATGGGGCCTCGCCTTGGATGTAGGTCATTCATCATTAAGGGCCTACCTTTGACGGGGACTATCCATCGTGTAGGCCCCACCTTTGATGTGAACAATCCATCAAATGAGGCCTCATTTGATACAGACAATGAGAGAGCCTCCTTTGATAGAGACCCTGTGAGAGCTTTCTCTGACATGGACCTCGTATTGAGGTTGAGAGAATCTCCGTTGATGAAGTTTGTATTGAGGTTGAGAGAGTCTCCTTTGACAGAGCTTGAGAGAGTCTTCTTTGACATGGACTGCGTACCAAGTGTGAGGTAGCCTCTAACATTATGGGCGTGTGAGAGAGAGAAAAAAGTAGATTAATGAGTCAGTCAAAAGGCTAGGAAAAAAATACTTACCAAGATAAATAGGTTCCAGCAAATAAGTTGCTTTTATGATGATACTTACTAAACTAAATTAAGTGGAAAAAATAACTTAATGACTTGAAGTTAAAAAGTAACTTATTTTGTGATATCCAAACAAGCACTTAGGTCTCATTTGAATACCACCAAATAAGTAGTTTTTTTAACTTATGTAAGTTAACAAGTTATTTTTTTTAAAAAAAATTAGTTTAGTTATTAAAATTAAATGAATATCTTTTTAGCAAAAAAAAAAAAAAAACTTATTTTTATCACTTATTTTTTAAATTGCTTTTCAACTTCCAAAAGCAATTTATTTCTTTCAATTTCATTAGTGACACGACAACTTAAAGAAAATTATTTAAGGAAATGTACTCTCTAGCCATAAACCCCTTCTAAATTCATGAGATAGGAAATCATCCAATGAATGGATGGATGATCTAATAGGCCCCACATGATGGACAATATACATCCGAAGTCCACCCCTAATGATGAATGACACACATCCAAGGCAAGCCTCAGGCAACCTACATCAAAGGTGGGCTCCACGTGATGGACAATTAATAATGGTGGGCCCCACATGATGGATGATCCATATCAAGGTGAGCCCCACCAGATGGAAACTCCACATCAAAGGTCAGCCTAATCATGAGTGGCCCATATCCAAGGTGGGTCTTGCATGATGGACGGTCCACATCAAAGGTGGGCTCCACATGATGGGTAACAGATATTGAAGATGGCCCGCACATGATGGACAATAACATTGATGGTGTGCCCCACATGATGGATGGCTAACATCAAAGGTGGGCCCTACTTAATGAATTGTACACATTAAAAGTCTGCCCCTAATGATGAATGGCCCACAACCAAGGTGGGCCCTGCATGATCAATGGCCCACATTAAAGGTGGGGCCCACACAATGAACTATCCACCCCCGGATGATGGATGTGAGGGGTACCAAACATACTCTCAGGATAACTACTTATGATGTTGGAAACCAAATATGCTTTTATACTTTTTGGATGACAAGTATGTTGTTTACCAAACATACGTATATGTCGATTAAGTAAAAACTAAGATAAGCTACTTATGGCATAAGTAGAAGGTATAAGTAGCTTATCTAAGCTTAAGATAAGTTTCTTATGCCATAAGTAACTTATCTTAGTTTCTACTTATTAAGAAGACATGTTTAACAACCTACTTATCAGCTTCTCCTCTCTTTTGTCTTCTCCTTATGGCTCTCTTCAGCAACTTATGAAAAGTAGAAAAGCTTTTAAAAAAATTTAACTGAAGTGATTATGTGCTTTTAAGTAAAAAAGTTACTTATAACTAATCATAAGCCAAACTTACTTATCCGAAATAAGTTACTTATCTACTGCTGTAAGTAGAAAAAATAACTTATTTGGTGGTATCCAAACGGGCCCTTAGTGACTTTCCCATGTATTGCTGCTCCTATCTGATAATTGTTGCAATGGATGCAGAATGTTGATCACAAAGAATGAAAAAAAAAAAAAGAGAGAGAGAGAGAGAGAGAGATAGAGAGAGAGAGAGAAGAAGAAGAAGAAGAAGAAGAAGAAGAAAAAAAAAAGGTCTCGTGACAGCAGAGATGCATTGTCAACTCAATCATATGTTGCCCCATTAATGGTTCTGAAATTGCTCACCGTTGCAATAAACATTAAAAACATGTATGAAGTAAAAGAACATTCCACGTATGAACAGAAGACATTTGAAGATACTCAAGCTCACCAGACCCCACTTCCATGCACTGGGAAACTGAGCAAAACCCCTTGGATTGATTTTTTTTTTCTATGGATTTAAGAGCCAGGTGGAGATATTTGAAGATAAACCATCTGCGTGTATCCATTGAATACAGAAGTCTCAAGCCGTGCTAAACCGAGCCTCTGGAACAAGCCATACCTTCCATCTTCGACAATGGGATCAGGAGTGCGGGCAGGATCATATCTCATTTGATGAGTAAGGGAAGGACCAGCCACTGGGGGAAGCTCCCAATAGACATCTAGCACCGACTCCACAAACCTACTGTTTTGAAAATGATCCGCATAAGAAATCACCTTGTTACTGTGGTTAAAATCATCCCGCATCTCCCCTCTGACGCCCCACCATGCATCCCCCTTCCCACATAGTTCGTCTACGTCCACTGCCTTTTCCCAGAACTTACTCCTTATCATCCTTATCCTGGCTTCATCACCATCTCTAAAGCAACTATGTCCACCACCTGCAATGAATACCAATTTACAACGAAATGCAGCAACCTCATTTCAGAGCTTTAAAGAGATGCATGAAGTGAACGAAATGCAGCAACCTCATTTCAGAGCTTTAAAGAGATGCATGAAGTGATCAATGTTATCAAAATCATAATTGTATCGCAAATTGCAATAAGAGTCAACTCTTATTGAATCACAAATTGTATCGTAAGTCGCTAGATTTTTTATAATTTTCTTAAAACTTGAAAAAAAAAAAAAAAAAAAAAAAAAAACTGCAAACAATAAGTAAATCGGAAAAAAAAAAAAAATGGAAATTCATCAATCATCCATTCCCCATCAATATGCACCAAGTAATACCACCATACCATGGTAATGTTAGGATTCTCGTCTGTCTTTATTTTTTGTCATTCAAGAAATTTACCTTAAAAAACAAATAAGAATCCTTTAATAATGTGTGTTCTTTTTTACCTTTCGTAAGTGTAGAATTACGTTCAAAAAACAGCATTTGATTCTGTGGATGGCGAAAATAGATATTCTGATTTCTAATTATCATCACCACAATATATATATATATATATATATATATATATATATATATATATATATATATATATATATAGGTCGACCATACCAGATATTACATAATGGTAATGGTAGTGAGCGTTACACAATACAGGGCCATAACGCCCGATTTGGAAAAAAAAAAATGGCCTGTACAAGGTCAATATGGGTCCATAACAGATCAATACCGGGCCAATACAGGGCTAATACATGTTTTCCTTTATAAAAATAAAAATAAAAAAATCAACCATTACAGGGCATAATGACCATTACGGCCCGTATCGTAACGGCCATAAGGCTGGCCGTTACAGCCACCACCACCATTATTGAATATCAGTTTGGTGTTTCGATCAATTAAGAAGAAAAAAATCATATGAAAATGCAAAATGATTTCAGTTGAAGAGAATATCTATCATATAATCTCTTATAAAGAACAAAATAAAGTAATTGATCTCTTCTAAATGATTCTTAAAGCCCCCACCAATTTAAAAACATAAAACGAAAGCCAACTAAAGCCTAATATTAAAGAGAACAAGTACAATTTGAATTGTATATCAGAATTTGAATAATCAATTATAGGATACAAATCATAGAATCGTAAGATTCATCTAAAAAGGGATTCAAGGTGGGATTGAAATCGTTTTGCTTAAGATTTGACTCAAATCGTAAATCATAGGACTTTGACAGAAATGGAAGTGATTAATGCATTCGGGGTCAGGTTTAAAGATCCTATTTCAGATGCACAGGGTAAGCCCATTTCATGAATGTCTACATCATCAATGTCAATATTTGGAGTGGGGCATATGAATCCGCTTTCTCCATGTCAAAACAGGAATTCTCATGATTGCTTGGTGCAGATCAATGAATGGCTGTCCACCCGAGAACTGGCAAGCACGAGCAGTAACAACCAGAGTTGTGGATATATTGATCTTTTTATTTATTTATTTGAACTAAAAGGCAATTTTATTTAAAAGTTTGAAAACTATACAAGAGGATGACAAGTCATCATCCAAGATAACACGGGGATGGAGAACCCAACCCACCCTACCCCCCCCCCCCCCAAAAAAAAAAAAAAGGATCCCAAAATTCGTCCCCAAGAAACTTGTTCGCCACCACCCAATCCGAGATCGATCTCTTCACTTGAAACAACACCTCATCCACTTGGCTCAACTTGTCTCGGAATATCCAATTGCTGCGCTCTCCCTTAATCACCCAAAGGGCAGCAATGAAGGTCAAACACCACCGAGACACCTTACTCTCACAGCCCTTCATTCTGTCATACCATGCCCTCATTAACTGTGTCGTATGGAGGATGGCATCATCCATGCAACCTCCAAGCTAAGAAGCTTTCCCCAAATGGCAGAAACAAACAGGCAATAAATAAAGATATGATTCACAGATTGTTCGTCAGTGAGGAAAAAATGAACCCGTTTATCATAGGTAGCCTTCTTTTTCTTACATTATCATTTGCAAGCACCTTGTTTTTGCCGACTGCTCAAGCAAATGTGGGGGGGCGCATTTCCCAATTATGACAGTATAGAAAGATATCTCTCCCGCCCTCCCAAAAGACAATTGTAATTTTTAATAGGGGATGGCATTTTACATGCCTTAAGCAAAAAGGTAGTAGAAACAATAATACAAAAAAGAAGAAGAAATAATGTAAAAAATGAAAATCTTGTTTTGTGTGTGGGTGTATATAACTTTGAACCCCATTTACGCAGTCTACAATAATCGTATGATTATTCCAGTTCTGCGATTTTTGGGGTCCCAGTTTGTATCAGAACATATGCAATATGATTCAGATCATAAATCTTACGATTTTGACAATAGTGATCATCATCATCATCCTAGCTTGTCCCCACTATTTGGAGTTGGCTTAAATATACATACATACACATAGTATACAGGCACCCAAATGCGAATGTCTGCTTGGTCTCGTCCAAATGATCCTTCAAGATCAAATGGCAGCTCACATGAGACCACAAGCAGATGCAGGAAGAAATTGATTTATCACTGGTTTAAACATCACAAGAGAAGTCTTCCCATTGTGAAGCTCCTAAGACAGTGAATCAGACAAGGGAAAGAGAGTGAAATAATAAGTCGCTTTCAAATAATTAAAAGACTCCTTCATATAAGCTAACTCTCACTTTCATAAAGTTGCAACTCCCATGAGAACAAACCCTAAAGCAAATGCTTTCACATGTTGCTTTCAAATAATTAAAAGACTTTCATATAAGCTAACTCTCACTTTTATAAAGTTGCAACTCCCATGAGAACAAACCCTGAAGCAAATGCCGGGATTTCTTTATATGAATTTTTGTGAGATCGGGAATTGCAGTCTAATGACAGAGTTGTTACTGAATAAAGGCAGTTGAGTTTTACATGAGTTTTATCCACCTTCAGTAACAGCCATTCTAGAAAATTTTGTTCCACTAGAATTGCTTGGTCTTCCTTGGGCACTGAAAATGCAACACACAACAAAAGAGGAGAAAGCTGCTAACCAGCATCTTCTCCTGCCAGCGTGATAGTCGAAGAACTGACCTGATTTTCCAAATCATAAGCCAACAGGTCTCTACCCTATCTGGAAAATCCCCAATCCCTCTTACCATTTCAAACAACACAAGACAAATAGAAGATCAAAATATAGATAAACCAGTACAAGAAAAAATCTTTATTCTAGATTTCTGGAAGGCGGCAGTATCTATTGTATAAAGACGGCAACAGACATTTAATTTTCCATACGGCAATATCAAAAAGGCATGTTGTATAAAAGACATATCTAGAGAGATAAAGGTATACAGGACACCAAAATAGGCCTTGTCGAAGTACAGCTCTACTGAGATAAAACTCAAACACTCAACACCAACATTCCAAGAAGAGTCCCAAAATATTTCACGTAGAAAACAGATGATTGCAAGAGATTGGATCATGGTTACATGGATGGCCAGTTGCTCTAGTTGAAGTACAGGAACATCTATGCAGAATTCCCTCCCATATGGGCAAAACTAGGGGTATGATCATGCGGGTAGCTCTAGTTCATACACCAAGTGCATGCAATATTGTTTTATGAGAAAAGGCACTGTGAGGTTGACCTCATGGGAGCCTCCCATGAGGTCCCATGAGGTCGAGCTTCCAGTCTCCCACGATGATGTGTCTCAGACATCTACATTGTGCATTTGGTCAGTCCCCTCCAGGTTATGGGATGTCCCAAAAATCAGCTGTATCCAGAGCTAAGGAGGGCCACACCATCTGGAACTGTGCGAAATCATGCCTACAACGTCTAAATCACTTGGTGGGCCCCACCTGAGTTTTTGAATGCCCTAAAATTTTGTGTGGCCCCTTCATCCAGGTGGAACACAAACAATGAATGAGAGTGGAACAGATGTCTGAACCATATCTGGGTGGACCCTACAAACGAGGAAGATTTTAATTGATGGGCATATATTCTTAACTATTCCCCATGGTGTGACCCACCTAAGCGAGGGATTAGCCTCATTTTTGGGCCCATGGCCCACCAGGAGAGGTTGCATCTGATGTACAGGGTGGATGTCTGAGAAACATGACAGCGAGGCCCCACAGAGCTCGACCTCATGGGAATCTCCCATGACCTCATAGTACCTTTCCTTAGTTTTACATACCGAATTCATATCATAATTTATATATGAAATGATGGATCTTATTATTAGTACTATATTGTATTCACGCTATTGCATAAATGAAAGTACAAATTGCTGCATCACAAATATAAATTTATATTACAACTTCAACAAAACTAAGAATAGCAGTCCAGATCACAACTGACCGATAATCTAGATCGCAAGATTTGGAACAGCAAAGGTAGAGGGATTGGCAATTTAGGTATCATTGGATCGGAGTCCTAAGTAATAAGATTGTCTTTGTCCCTATCGAACACCCAGTCAACCACGGGGATGAATCAATCATCACTCATCACTCCATGTGTTTGTGTGTTCTATTTGTATATGATACTTTGAACTCAACACTGAGCTGGGCAGCCCAGCCAAAATGAGTTGATTGAGCTGAGCTCTTGTTTGAAATTTTTTTGTAGCATCCTCATAGAACTCAAGCTCCCATTACTGGATCTTTGCATGTTATGCAGGCTGGTAATTCTTCAAGACAATACCAAGTTTAAAATTCTTTTTAAGGCATGAGAGCAATGTTTTCTAGTTCAAACAAGAATGGAAAGTTATGTTAAATAGTAGGTATCAGATTATTATTATTATTATTATTTTTTAAAGACAGTGTAGGGCCTTGAAATTTCACATATACAGCTTTAAAAAACAAAAGGGGAAGGGAAAGTGCGCACAGCGCACCTCTTATGTAGTTCTGATCACATATCTGCCTCAAGGAATAATGATCTCCAGTTCCAGTATCATAGTTATCCTCAAAGACAAGATTCCGGAAGCCAGCTTTCAACGCCTGTTTCAATCTGTCCGTCCAAGTTTAAAAATAAAAATAAAAAATCAGCAACTTCTAAAACAGTAATATGAAGAAGAAACTAGAAAAGAATATGGTGTGTATGGAGTGAATCCCATGTTTTCTTGAACATTGAAGATTATAAAATGCTTAGATCGAATTGATGGTTCTCTTTCTTCTTTTTGTTGGCCCAGCAACATGTACAGGTGGGGCTCACTTTCCATTGATCCAGAACATCCATCTGTTGGTTCTTGCTGTGGATTCCAATGCACCAGAAATCTGCTACATGAACATTCCCCGCCATCTGAATGGTTGCACTTTTTCCCACTGCAGATGGACCATGGGCTAAAGATACCCATCTGCTTGAAGCCCAATAATCAGAGATAGTTAGCTAGGATTGTTTAGCAATTTTTTTGTTTTTTCCCTGCATCGCTCATTGGAGGTTGGTTCAATCCAACAGCTTGGATCACTCAAAGGTGGAGCCTACTTGAATGGAATACTGCTGCCACAATATATATATATATATAAAATATATATATATATATATATATATATATATATATATATATATATAAAAACAAGCTACATGGCCATGTTGAGCATTGTATGTTGCCTCCACACATGGACTCATGTAGCTGCATATGAGTATGAAGAGACTCATATGACTCTGTATGTGTATAAAGTGCATACAATGAGGAAATTTTTCAGAAATTCAGTCACTTATGATACCTTTTTAGCTCGTTTTGATGATCATCAAAGAAGACAAGCACCCGACTGAGATCTGAAATACCATGTTTCTTCATCACAGGTCTCCAGTCCATGCTTCCGAAGTCAACAAAATCCTTTCCAGCATAGTAAGTGCAATTTCCATCAACATAAGCAGGCCCCTTCTTCAGGTACTTCACAGGGTGCCTAGGTGAGAGGGACACAATCGGCGTATCTGGCATCGCTTGCCGGAGAACCCAAGTGGAATGCCCCTTGAAAGCACCACTCTCAATCATCAAATCAGGTTTGAGCCAATGGGCAATGAACCAGAGCCCAAAGCTGTGGTCAAAGCCCATCCCAAACATGTTGTTTTTTATCGGCCGGGTTTCATATATGGGGACGAACTCTTCCAAGCCCTTGAGAAGATCCTTCGATGTCCATTCGACCACTCTTCCGAGTTTCGATCTGCCTTTTGCCAAGAACAAGAATTAAAGAGTTGTAGAAGTTGGTTCAATCTTCAACTTAGTTATCCATATAACTTGGATCCATCTTCAACTTAGTAATCCAACAAGTAAGGTGGGAAGCCAAAAGATTCCAGCCCAAGAATCAAATGATAAGAGCATAAAACAAGGAGGACAAATTTTTTAATAGAGAGAGAGAGAGAGAGAGAGAGAGAGAGAGAGAGAGCTTGTTCAACCTAACCAATAGGATCTTCCACCTGTGTGATTTTGTATGGTCAACAACCCATGATAAGGCCCATCAGATGGTCTTGATTACCCAATACGCATCCTTTCTGCCACATTGGCTGATCATGAAATGACCAAATGAGCCTCAAGTGTGGTGGACCACAGTTGGCCTCACTGAGAGAAGATTGTCTTCCCCACGCTTGTGGTCCATTGCCCCTAGACCGTTCATAACGTGGCCAACATGGATGCACGGTCAGATGATCTCAACCGTCCATCTGGTTGGCCCACCAACAAACTGAGCCACCATTATCATTTGAAGCCCACTAATTGGTAACTGCCAGTGTCCAACCAACAAGTATGAAATTCACACAATTATCAAGAAGCCCAGTGTAGGGAACATCAGATGGATGGCCCAGATCATCCACCCTAGCATCGTCTGGGAGCACATCATGGATGGACCAAGGGTGATTGAACGGACTGCACAATGGGCCAGAGCTCCCCACTTCTTCTTCTTCTTTTAAGTGGCGACATATATGGGAACCCCAATGCACCTAATTGCATTTGGACTTGTTGCCATCTACATCACCATCAATTACGTCCAGTCCACTCCTCTTCTAAACCACAACAATTAGATGGTCCTAAACATCTGTGAATTGACCTCTATTCTGCGAATGATCTTGCCCATCCTTTCTGCAGGTTCTGAATTGTGGGCTTGAATAATCTGATCCTTATGAATTTTTTTAAGGCAGTCTATTAAGTGTGGATCGGGCCTAATGGACGGTCCAGATATGTGATGTGAACGCCAACAAGCCCACATGCAACCAGGTGCATGGGAAGGTTCCCATACACTCTCAACCCACTAGATCATTTCTCTTTAACTAAAACCCTTAAGCTAAGTTCTCCAAATAAAATTACAACAATCATTTCCTTCAAGAAACAGGAAAAAAAAAAAAACTCCACCCAAAAAAAAAAAAAATAAATAAAAGAAAAAGATGGCATCTCATCAGATCTACCTATAACCCTAAAAATCAAGCAATCACAGCCGTAGGATACAGTCAAGGGAGAAAAGGGGGCTTACACCAAGGGACGCCGAGGGATCCGAAATCAGAACTGAGGCCGTCGAGGTTGACGAAGGGATTCATGCGGGAGTGGTATGAATCGTAAGGGGAAATGCAGACGAGATTGCGAGAATTGAAGAGGACAGATGCGAAGATGAGCAGGAGGAGGAGGAGAAAGAGGGAGAGGATCGTGGCCGTCGAGCCCATTTTAGGGATGTGGTTGGTCACGTACTTGATGATGGGAAAGGAAGAGAATGATGAGGTTTTCCTTGTCTTGGATTCGTCGTCTTCGTCTCCTTCTTTGGGAGATGGTGGAGTTCTTCGAGAAGAAAGCACGCTTTCCGGCATCATGGAAGAAAGAGAAAAGAGAAATGGAATGGAGTGAGAGACGGGCAGCTCTACGAGTCTGCGTCAGAGAGAGAGAGCCGAGAGAGAGATGATGAATAGGTGTGTGTTGTGAATGTTTGAGTGACGGTTTTGTTATATAGTAAACGGAGAGAGGATTTTTGGGAATTTTTTCAAAAAAGTAACTACTTGTTATTGAATTTACATTTAGGTACCTTTTTCAAGAAGGTTTTCAACCAGCTGCCTATCGTTAGATTACCTGCTGTTGGATTTCTTGGTGTCCACTCAGGCATGCCCTTAAAAGGGCTCTGCAGCTCACGTGGGTTCACTGAAATTTTTATACAAAATTCATACTAAGTTGGCCACGTCATGTTTAACACAACACCTGAAAATCTACTCCAATCTATAATTTAGGTGGACCAAGGGATTAGTACTAATGTATAAGAAAATGCTTACCATCCAAATTATTTCCTTTGTTGTAGCCTATATGAATCACCATGGATGAGCTTAGTTTTAGGCCTTAAAGACTATAATTTAGCACGGCATCTAATTTGGAGTGGATCTCATAAAATCATCACAGTGGACTTGAAAAAATCAAGGGTAAATGTCTATTTCCCAAATGTTTCCTTTAATGGTTCAATCTAAATTTTTATACTTACACCTAATATGAGATTACACATCTAATGGTTTAAGAGGATTTTCCATACACAGTGCAGTGGCCTATGAAAAATCAATGGGAGGGTGCTTCTCCCAATCAATCTCACAAAATCCACTAATATATTAAAATAGAAACTTATGGAGCCCACCATTGAATTTTGATGGGGCCCACCACAATATATATTTAAAATCCACTCTGACCATTCTAAATTATGACAATGGCTAAAAACTTAGGCTAACACATAATTAAGGTGGGCAACCAAATGAAACTGTTAAGAGAGAGGTATCCACCATTGATTTTTATAGGGACACCGTGATAGTTATATGAAA
The DNA here is from genome assembly GCA_030180095.1 of Magnolia changhungtana. Lineage (NCBI taxonomy): Eukaryota > Viridiplantae > Streptophyta > Magnoliopsida > Magnoliales > Magnoliaceae > Magnolia > Magnolia changhungtana. The sequence goes on along the minus strand of JASAUF010000444.1, from coordinate 19,993,366 downwards.
TCCACTCCAACTATCATATTCCACCCAAAAGCTAAAGGCAAAGGCCATAGGATGAGGCCTGTTTGTTATTTAGGTGGTTTAGACTAAGGAAAACATTTTGAAGAATAGGCGTTGCTTCATGTGATTCACTTAAATAATGGGTGGGTCTGATTTTTAAGGTGTGGGCCTAACATAAGTGTGTCACATTTGGTAGTTGGGGTTGATTTGATATAAACATTAAAGTGGCGCCCACCCAAGAGCCGCTCCTTTGGTCTGAAGGCCAAACTCTCACCTATAATTATTAATACGTCTCTAATTGAAAAGTATTGGAATATAAATTTCATAATAAGGTGGTATGTTTGTTATTTAGGTGGTTTAGACTAAGGAAAACATTTTGAAGAATAGGCGTTGCTTTGTCACATTTGGTAGTTTAAAAAAGTTTTGCAAAGTAATAAGGTGGTATGCTTTTGATATAAAAAAAAAAGTTGCAAAGTCGTTTGACAGTTTAGTACGGTATGATGCTTGATACGCAAGCGATGCTAACTTGATCAGGCTTGGGAACCCACAAGTGAAGGGGCTAAACACCAGAGCGGACAGGATGAGAGCTCGGCCTCACCCAGGAAGGTGATGTCCTTACCATGGGGTCCACGTTGATGCATGTATTATATATCCATGCAGTCCATTGGTTTTTCGAGATCATTATGGGCCATTACTACAAAAATGAAGTAAATCCAATTATTAGGTGAACTATACTATAATGATCAATGGTAATTGACTGTTATTGAGCCATGAAAGTTTTGGATTAAGCTGATATTTGTTTTTTCGCCGAAATTGGATTGCATACTGAGTAACTCAGTATGCTCTTATCGTAAGTAAACTCAGTTGGGCCCACCTTGAATGTATGTGGTCTATCCATGGTGTCCATCTATCTTTCCATCTAATTTAATGGCTTGAGTGCAAAATTGAAGCATATACAAAGATCGAGTGGATCATACCACCGAACAGTGGGCATAATGATTTCCACAATTGAAACCTTGTTAGGCCCCATAGTAATTTTTATTTGTCATCCAACCTACTCATAATATCATACAAACATGGATGAAGGGAAAACACAAATATAAGCTTGATCCAAAAGTTCTTCAGGCCTCATGAAATTTTCAACAATAGACGTTCAATTCAACTGTTTCTTGTGGTGTGGTCCATTTGAATATTTTACATGCTTCATTTTTGGGCTCGAGCCCTAAAGTTATCTGGTAGATTGGATGGACAAAGCGGATAAAATACATAAATCATGGTGGACCTTACAATGTTTACTCAGTACGCTAAGCGTAGTAAGCTATTACGCAATTCACTTCCATGAAGACCTACTAAACATTAATGTGCGCCCTAAGATGTTTTTAATGATAAGATGGTCAATTGCCACTATTTCTTATAGTATTGTCCACCTGATAATCAAATCTGTTTTATTTTTGAAATAATACCCTAAATTGATCTAGAAAAAATGGATGGACAACATGCATACATATTGCATACATCAAGATAGGCCCCGATGGCAACACTACACTAAAGGCGGCATCATCTTGGTTGAGGCTGGGGTCTCACATAATCCACTTTTGGTTAAATAATGCCAAGCACACTGGTTGGCAACAAAAAAAGTGCAGAATTTTTCACCTTTAAGCATTTAGTGAATGTTCACCGAGATCATCGTATGGTAATTAAATAATCATGACTCTTGGTTTCCTATATATTTAAATTAGACTTGTCATTTTGTGATAATTTAATCTGGGATCTATGCCAATATAGTTTAATTTGAATTACTGCAAAATGTGGGCCATGCCACGTAGGATAGTGTAAAAATCGATAAATAGATAGAAGAGTCTAATTTGCCTGTTTTGACTCGCCCATTAAGTAGACCAGTCTATTTTCATACCATGTGATTGCCATGTTGTGTTTGGTGCTTTTCCCACTTAATTGTTCTACACAATTGATAAATTTTCATAATAATCCTTAAAAATAGAAGGACATTGTATTAATATGGTGTTTGTATTGTGTGGATAATAGAAAAAAAAAATGTTGATTGAAAATAATCATTAACGAGGCACTTAGGTCGTAAGTTGCTTTAGATAAGCTACTTATGTCATAAGTTGCTTGTCTTGATTTCTAATTAATCAGTGATAAGTATGTTTGGCAAACAATATAGTTATCATCCAAAAAGTATAAGAGTATATTTGGTTTCTAACTTTATAAGTAATTATTTTGAAAGTCTGTGGTCTTCCTTACATCCACCATCCATCATGTGGTGCCAACTTTTAATGTGGATCATTTATTGTGTGGGCCCTACCTTTGATGTGGGTCATCTATCATGCATGGGCTGCCTTGGTCATGGGCCATTCGCCATTAGGGGTTGGCATTTAATGTGCATAATTCATTAGGTATGGCCCACTTTTGATATTAGTCACCCATCATGTGGGGCCGATCTTCAATATCCATTGGCCATCATGTGGAGTCCACCTTTGATGTGGATCGCCCATCATGTGGGTCCACCTACGATGTAGGTTGTCCATTATGCAGGACCCGCCTTGGATATGGGGCACTTATTATTAGGCCAACATTTGATGTGGATTGCCCATCATGTGGGCCCCATCTTGATGTCTATGATGGGCCCACCATTATTTATTGCCCATCATATGGAGCCCACCTTTGATGTGGGTTGCCTATAGTGTAGGCTCGATCTTCTATGTGGGTTACCCATCATGTGGGGCTCGCCTTGGATGTGGGTCATTGATAATCAGGCACGAACTTTTGATATGGATCGTTCATCATGCGGGGCCACCTCGATATTAGCCATGATCATGTGAGACCCACTAGATCATTTACCCATTGGTTGGATAGTTTTCCATTCTCATGAACTTGGTTCATGGGCACAAAGAGTATATTCCTCTAACTAATTTCTCAAGTTGTCGTGTCATTAATGCAAATGAAGAAAATAAATTGCTTTTGAAAGTTGAAAAAAAATTAAAATTAAAATTAATAACAGTAAGTTAATTTTTATAAAAGTTTTTTTTTTTTTTTTTTTTTTTTTTTTGTTAAGTTTAACAACCAAACTAATTTATTTAAGAAAAGTAACTTATTAAGTTATTTAAAATTTAAAAAGCTAATATCCAAGGGGACCCGGAAGTTCTATTGTTTTTTTAAGCAAGCGACAAATTGTGTTAGTATTATTATGAAAGGCCAGTGGCAATCTACAAGTACCAACCCTCAGAAAACAAGCTGCTACTCTTTTTCGTGAATATGAAAATTCTTCTTATTTGCTAAACAACCTTGTATTTATAAAAATTTATTTATGAATGGCCTCTTTAGAAAATAATAATTACACAATTATTATATTTTTGTTTAACCCATCTTAATTAGTTGAGATGTGGCTTTATACGATGACGATGGCTATAATGATGATGATTGAATCCATTTCCATGGGTAGGATTCCTCAAATCCAAAAATGGCTGAAGAAATGGATGAATCATATCTAGCCACTTCAAAGATCGAATTACTTTTTCATGGTGACAGAGCCATGATGCAATGATGCGAATCATGGAAAAAAAAAATGAAAAAAGTTGTATTTTAGCATCACTTTTGTATTATTTCAAAACAAAGAGAAGACTTTTAAATGGAATAAACTTGCAAGGTGCCTTGCCAAAGATTAGATGGTTAAGATTGTCAGACTGTTCTATCCAAACATGTCTATTCATTTTCATTTTATAAATTGTAGAGACTGACCCCCTGTGGATAGAAATGGCTCCAAACTAAAAATGAAGCAACAACCCAAGGGCTGAATATCAAATATATAATTCTTGGTACAGTCATCTAAATTCCAAAAACAAAAACGATGTTTTGTCGTGGCCGCCACTCTTGTTATTTTTGCCAGGACATGAGCCCGAATTTGATATGAATCATGATCCCCTGTTTTCAGTAAATAAGAAATTATTGTTTTCCAGCATCCAGATTGCTATCATTGATGTTGTTAGTATTGTTACATTAAATGCAGTGTATAATATCGTGTAGTGTATAATATTGTCACTCAATCAAATTGCAACAAATAGAAACTTTCTGCTTGCAGCAAGCAAATGATCCTGATGTAATCCAAACATATCCAAAGTTCATGTTAGAGCATAAGTTCAAAATTGAAACATATTTAAAGCTTAAGAAAACCACAGTGGACATGAGCCTAAAATTAAAACATATCCAAAGCTCAAGTGGAACACAACATGAAATAGCGGGCACAATAGCATCTACGGTTAAAACCTTCCTAGGACTTGTCATCCAACCTCACCTTATATTGATTTTGGATGATGTATAAGCACAAATATCGTATTGGTCTAAAACTTTTGTGACCCCTGGGATGCTTCCAATGGCAGGGTTCAATTCCAGCTGTTTCCCTATGAAGACTGAACTAAGGGGCCCCTAGAAACTAAACCCGACACATCCGTTGATGAAGGGTCACAGACCGTGCATTTCCAGGCCATTAGTATTTCGTGTTTCCTTTTCTATCAAGTGGGCCCAATGTGTATGGACAATCTCAAAGGACCCAACGGCTTGGATGTCATACACAGTTATTAAGCGGGTCGCTAGTAGAGTGGCCAGCCTCGTTTCTTCCGCTGATGCAGGTAAAAATGAAGTAACGCAATGGATCCATGATTATGGGGTCACCTATATATATACCTCATGGGAAACGTCGAGCTGTGCGGGCCATCGTGATGTGTGTAGAACATCTACACCATCAATCAGATGCACCATTCCATGATGGCCCAGGGGATTAAAAATCAAGCAAATATATTTATTGTGTGCGCCACTCCATATGAAACAGTTGAGAGATGTTATCTTCCCATTGAAACATTCATAATCATTTATTGGGCCCACCGAGATGTATTTCACAAATCCAAACCATCCATTGTGTGTGTCCCACATCGATGAGGGGTCATGCCAAATTTCATTCACAAAAAAAACTCAGGTGGGCCCCACAAAGTACTTTTATATGTTTTGGGTATGCCTTCACATGGTTTTAGATGGTATGGCCCACCTAAGTTCCGAATACGGTTGATTTTTGGGATATCCCATAACCTAATGGGACCCATCAAATGCACCGTGTAGATTTTCAACAAACAACATGGTGGGACCCTCACAGCTTGACCTCATAGTACCATTTCCTGGAGCACATTTTATATATATATATATGCTGTTTATCTGTTTTTTAAGCTCATTTTAGTACATGATCTCAAAAAATGAAGTAGACTCAATTTCATGTGGACCGCACCTTGAGAAATAGTGGTGATTGAACACCTACTGTAGAAAACTTACCAGGGCCCGCTTAGCCTGTTTGATTTTCGGGACAATGGTAAATACCTGCAAACGGGCGTAATCATTATTTCCCAGCGCATTTGCAGCGTTTCAACCATGCTTGATTTGACTAACTACTTTTTTAACACGGAAATCGAGAATATTACAAATGTCCCATGTGGTTCATTTCGCTAATCCACACCGTTCGTCCATTACATCAGCTGAATTTATGGCATGAATGAAATGAGGCATATCCCTCTCCAAAGCTCTAGTGGACCACGTGGTTCAAAAAGTAAATCATTGACTTGACCGTTTTGAAAAACTTCTAAATGGCTACTGTTTCTTTGGGGTGATGTTTGAAGCCACTCAGGTATTGGATTTATATGATTTTTTGACCATATCTCAAAATGTTGTTAAAATCAATGGACGAACAGATATTATACCTTATATCATCATGAGGTTTAAAAATATTAACTAACATTTTAGAACCGGTTCCATGGTAAAAAGTAGAAATTTTCATGTGAACCAAACTGTCAAATAGTGGTGATTTACCCGGTATTTGCACTTGCACTAAACAGGCCCTTAATGTTTATTTGCCATCCAACCTGTTAAAAATTTCACACACACCCGAATCACATAAAACCGCAAATATTAGCTTGATCCATAACTTTCATGGCTGCCTAGAAGTTTTTAATGGTAGGCGTTCAATCATCATTGTTTCCCTAAGGCGTGGTTCAGTTGAGATATGGATTTGTTTCAATTTTGGTTTCATCCCTAAGATGAGTTGGAAAAACGGATGGACGGTATGGATATGAAACACGTATAGCAATGTGGCCCCACAGTCACGGATCCATCGACTCGTTGGCTCCTCGTTCGTTGGAGGATGAGGCTACGTTTGCCAGAACACATTCGGATACGTGCGATCATATTTGAATGATCCAAACCGTTCATATGATCAGCCTCACCTTAGATGGGAACGAAACCGGAAAATATAAACTATAAAACAAGTGGTTTTAGCCCTCCGATGATTAGAATCTTTCCCTTTGAATAGGGGCGGTACCATTAATCTTTAAAAATAATGAAACATTTTAAATTTTAAACTTGGAAGTTTTATGCTTATTTCCAATCCAAAGTAATTTCCGTCATATAAACGGTTCAGATCATTGAAAAATAACCCAATTCAACGGATAAAATCCCGACGTATCTTACATTAGTACCTCGCAATGTATTGTCGCAAACCACAAAGTCGAAAGCGTAAAATTCTAGTATATCCTCGCTTCCTTTTCCTTTATTGCCGGTAAAAAAACACTGACACTAGGGTTCGAGTCTGCTTCTCTTTTCGATTCAAATCCCAAAGGAAGGAAAGAAAAACCCGAAGAAGAAGATGAAGCTGAAGCAGTTAGAAGGCTATATCGGGAACCTCAACCAATTCTCCAATCCAAAGGTCCCTCTCCACTCTATATCCACCGTCGAAGCTCATTTCTTTCTTTGAAGATTTTTCTCAACCTTCTTCCCAAAATGCCATTCTTTTCTACAGACAAGCTCTCTATTTCTTCTCTTTTTAATCTTAAGAGATGAATTTCATTGAATGATTTTAAGTGCGGCTGCTGCTGCAGATTGATCTCGAACAGTATCCGACAGGAGCACACATCGCGTCCCGGTTGCTGTATACGGTATCTTTCCGTTGCATTACCTTTTAGAGATTCATTGCATTGTTGTGTATGCGCTACTTGGGAAGGGATTTCTGTTTCTTCGGATGCATTTGCATGTATATACCAAAATGTATATCTCATGTTGACTAATGTATGTTACGTTTTTCCATTTTGGTGCTGATTTAACTTCCACATTTCAAATTAGAGGAGAGATTTTTTCTGCATTTTGCAGAAATAAGTTTAGATTAGGGTCTTGTCTGTTTGGTTCATGCTGTCTGAATCTATGAGTACTAGTCACACAGGGCTTGAGAATGAAGAATTCTAATATGATCAGCATCAGCCCTTAAATTTACTATAACTGTTATAGTAAATTGGAATGATTCAAGTTTCTTGCAAAATCAAAGCTAAAGTGGTGTTATAGTAAATTGGAAAGTCAAAATAAAGCGATTGTAATGATCTCCATACAAAATTCCTTCAAAGATTAGAATTTAAAGCGTCAATCTAAGACAACTTAGTTGAGCAAGTGTGAATTAGGAGAATAGAACAATAATGGATGAAATATACTAATTTCGAATGAATTATTCGAAATGTATATCAACCCACAATTTGGATATAAAGCAAAATGACTTGACGATCAAATGAAAGAATCCAGTATGTACGAATATAAAAAAAATGAGCTGAGTCTATACGAAACTCATTGGCGATTGTGATGCGGTTGAGACTCGATAATTCTCTGCATGACTCGATTGAGTCACTTGCTGAGAGGAGTCAAACAGGCAACCTTCAATACAGGTCTAGATTGTGCTTCCAGCACACCATAATGATAATCTGTGTTTTGCTTGGTTATTTTATTTACTTCATCTTTTTAGAAAGTTCTTAAATTACTTGAAATTTACTGGTCAGATTCGATTGATTCTTTGAGTTGACCTGACTCTGGCTAGACATCAGGTTGAGCTTTTGAGTTTTTGAACTATGAATAATGGTATATGGCAGAATGAATTTTAGATTTTCTAAGGAATATAAAAATGGTGAGTAAGTTCAAGTCCTGAATAAAGGGCCCTGACTGTTACATATTCAGTGGTTAACTAATATAAAACAGAAGAGGAACTCCATCTTCTTGAGGATTTAAAGAGAAGGTTCAGATCTTAGTCATTTATTCAGTCTTACAAATAATAAATTCAGATTCTCCTTTCAAACCCTGGCCCCAAAATCCACAAAAATCACCCAAGGATCCACAATATCCCTAAAGATTTTCTCTCAATCCCTTCCTTACATCCCCATGCATCTCCTTGATCCATCCAAATCTCTCCCTTTCTCAGCTATAAAATCCCCAAACACCCTTTGGTTGTTCATAAACAGTTCCCCTCAAGAATCCCTATGAAAAGGCATCAAAATCACTCCTTTCTTTATTTTCTCCATTCCTTCAATTTTGTTTTATTTTCACTTCTTTTACACTCCATCGTGGCAACTCGACACACATCCGTCATTGATTACCTGGCTTGATGACAAGCAACCAGCATAATCCGGGAAAGCTTAAACTCAAAACTTAGATTTTGGTGTAACTTGGTTATTGAGTTAATGAGATCTCGATGCCCAAATTGCAAAAAATATTAAAAAAGTATACCCACAAGAACAAGGGAGTAGAGAGGGAGAGAACTGTATTGATATCAACCTTCTTTCCTTACAAAAACTTTAAGAAACTCACATTTACAAAAATATTCGAATGCCTAACTCCTACATCACCAACCACCTTTTATAGATCCAAAATGAATCTTTAATTAAAATCACCCCTACCTAGGAGATTGATTTTAAATCAATCACAATTTATTTCAAACCAATCTAGTCTTCCTTAATATGATAAAAGCCTAATAATAAAAAGCAAACATGGAAAGTAATTAAATCTCTAAAACTGGCTCATATCTTCAATCATATCAATCACATCTTCAAATCATCTCCCCATATCTTCCAAAAATAGTAAATTATAATCCTTGATTTAGGCCCCCAAATCTGTAAATAATCAGCACATGTTGGGCTCTTAGGTGGGCTGTGGGCAATGGGCCTGCATTAGGTTTCTTTTTCATTTGTTTCAATTGATCTATCATTCACTTCTTTTAAAGTTTTAATCAGTATGTTTACTCGAAATTTGGGTTTACATCCATTTATCAAATAACCAAGACCCATCACTGAATTCCTTTGTTAAAATTTGAATTTACTATATGTGAGACTAAATAAATGACTAAGATCTATATATATATATATATATATATATATATATATATATATATATATATATATATATATATATAGAGTCATGCTCCCCTGCGCACCTACGCACGTGCGCACCTTTGCACACGTGTCATGGGTATCTAATCTGAACGGTCCATGTGATGCGGAATCCCATGAAACCTCAAGTGACAAATTTTCACCCCGATCTAAAATTCTGGTGGGCCATAGCAAAGAGAAATGCAAATCAAGGGAGGAAACTGTTTTCAATTTTTCATGGCCCATAAAAGTTTTATATCAAAGTAATCTTGGGCCTGGGGGGTTTAACGAGGTGCTGCTTCACATGAACGGTTCAGATTTTGGATCCACATCACGTATGATGGGTTCTCAAAAAAGTTCGTACGTACTACGTACGAACTGGTTCAGTTCAGTGGCGTTTCCGTATATATATATATATATATATATATATATATATATATATATATATATATATATATATATATATATATATAATCTTCAAGAATAGAATTTGGAGTTTGTGTCGTGTTTCATATTCTTTCACCTTCGAATTTGTAAAAGCCATGACCCTCTATTCAAGACTTGAACTTTTACCCACCGTTGTTTATACTCCTTGGGGAATAAGAAATTTATTCTCTATCATATGCTAGGAAAGATAGTTAAAATTTGCTCTTGACACGTATTATTGGATCAATTCATTTGAAATTCAGCCAATTTCATTTTAAATTCATATGTTGCAATATTCATTTGAGATTCAACCCATTCAGTTCATATATAGTGAATTAGATTCAGCCCATCTGTTTAGTTGCATATATTGGATTGTTCATTTAAAATTTAGTCAAATTCAGTTTACATATATTGGATCAATTCATTTGAAATCCAGATAATTGAGTTTATGTCGATTTATCTCATTATATTTAGATTCGTACATATTGGATTCTTTCATTAGATAGTCTATCCATTTTGCTTTATATTCATAGGTTGATAACTTGATATACATTGAATTAGCTCATTTACATTTCAATCCATTTTGTTTTAGATCCATATATTGGATTAGTTCATTCAAAATGGATGATGACACGTGGCACATTTGTAACATTTGAAGACGAATAGTTTGATGTGTATTATAATAGAGATAAGTAGGTCTCAAGTTTTTTTAGGAACAAGAAAGGCCATGCAATGGTAAAAAGAACTTGGATAAACTGTCCTTATCATTATTGTTTTCGGATAATGTGTAGAAAATTAGTAGACAAAATTATGGATGAAAGTCTTGTCCTGGATTAACCAAAAGGATTGAACTTTTTCTGCTACCAGACAGCCCCTGGGTGTTAGTTTCTCTGCGTTGGGAATTTATTGTGAGCGTTTGGTTTCTCAGTTGGTCCAAATTGTAATTACCCAATTGAATGTAGAAGAAGTGACCAAATTGGTTCTGTGTCTTTGGATGCTCAATCAAACTGAGTTATAATGATCTGATTGAATGCAGAAGAAATGATCAAAATTGGGGTGGGTCTTTATTTATTTATTTTTTGGGTCAAATAATGTCAAAATTTCAACCAAAAGTGTATAGACCAAGCCGGAGGTGACCCTCTCATCACCTCCCTAGCCAAAATTGGAAAAGTTGGAAAAACCATAAAAAAAACCTCAGCCAACCCTAGCAGCTAGCTTGAGTGGTTCCATTTAATTTTGTATTAACAAGTCAATGTCTAATTGCATTTCCAAGTGTTTAAATTGGATCACCGAGAATACGTTTCAACTTTCAATACACCATCTGATTGAATTGCAATAATTGGTCGAAAAATGGAAATGACCAAATTCCAAGTACATTCCTTTGTATTGGTTTTGAGAGATTGGATGGATCCCATATTGCAATTACATGACTTTCTAGTTGGATTTGGAAAAGGAATGAAAGTCCAATTTAATGGCCCTTCCTCATTATGAACGCTATGAAACTTTGGTACAACCTGGTCAATCTCTTTTCTAATATGAATTTTTTCTGTTCAATGTGCATCCAAACATAGCCTAAATGGAGTATGTCTAGCCCCACTTTTGTGATTTCCACTCTATTTAAGTGAATTATTGCAATTCAATTCAATTGATCATCCAAACACAATCCAAATCTTCTATCCTTACTGATTTCTCCTACCCCTAATTTTAATTCTCCAGAGAAAAAGATGTCCACCAATGTTGAATAGAAGGTGTATCATCGACATATAGAAACATATTGAAAAGCAATGTTTTATATGTTGTATCAGTCTTGTAACACACCCGTGGGATATGGGATCATTTTGGGAAACAAGAGGAAATATTGCATGTGTTGGGTGATGTATTGCAATCTGAGGGAACATTGGGAAAATGATGGATTTTTCAATGAAACTTCAGGAGATGTTACAAGACACATTTAGAACTCAAAATATTAAACACACACGCACACACATATGCGTATTAAGTTTCCATTGTATGAGGGGGCCCAAACTATGCATTGTTGGACAAATTGATGCAATTATATCTCGGCCTACACTTTTTTTTTTTTTTGGAGAATTAACGAAATTGCATCAAAAAGGAAAAACATATGCAACAGAAAAGGAAAGAAGAAACAAAGGACAAAAACAAAAACTAAGCAAGAAGGCTACGCTGAGATAGCGAGAGCCTTTAAGCAGCAAGAAAAGCAAAATCCACTTCCCTTAAGGAGTTAGCGTACGTAGCCCATTCGATCACCAGATTTAAAGCTCTAAAGGAAATTGTCTCAGCAGAGGAGGAAGAGTTATGGAAGCATCTATCATTCTGTTCAAGCCATACAGACCACCAAATAGCGAGAATGACCAATCTCCAAATCTACGTCTTCGTCTTCCCAATCTTGATGCCATGCCAAACTTTGAGCAGAAGATCTACTGAGCCTGAAATGCTCCATTGGATGTAGAATCTTCTGATAAACACAACCCAAATAAAAGAAATAAAGGGGCAGTGAATCAGCAGATGGTCGATCGACTTTGCGTTCTTCATGCAACACAGGCATATATTAGGAAGAACCATCCCTCTCTTCCCCAGATTGTCGATCGTCAATATTTTCTTGTTGGCAACCAACCAGGCAAAAGCCACAATTTTGGGAGGGGCCGAATAAGATCACACATGAACAGACGGGGAATCGGATGAGGTAATTTGTAGGGGAAGAAGATGATTGTAGAGGGATTTGACTGAGAACATCGAGGATTTCTCCTTTCTCCAAATGATTCTGTCCGTATCGAGAGGGTTAGGATTTGCACTGTAGATACATTCCAGCAACTTGGCGTAATCAGGGATCTCCCAATCTTCTAAATTTTTTTTGCAGCAGATATTCCATTCCACCTTGCCTTCTATTAAAGAGAAACAGTCTGCCACACTTATGTCTGTGTTGGGGACTAACCTGTAGATAGAGGGGAATACATCTTTAAGGGGGCTATCTCCAACCCTGAGGTCCTTCTAGAAACTGATCTTGTTGCCAATACCAGGCTCGTAACTGACACCTTTGAGCACCTCATTTTGGAGATGAATAATGCTTTTCCAGATAGATGAGGTCCTATATTTAGACGAGGGATTTGTCCACCAGCCCCCATGCGAACTTCCGTATTTGCATTTGATAATGGAATTCCAAAGGCTGCCACTTTCCGAGCCTAATCTCCATATCCACTTCCCGAGCAGGGCCCTATTCATCTGCTTGAGATCTTTGATGCTTGCTCCACTGTCTCTGTGATGCTTGCAGACTTGCTTCCAGCCCATAAGATGGAATTTCTTCTTATCCTCTTTTCCGTGCCATAAGAAATCCCGTCTCAGTTTGTTGATAGTGGACAGAACAAAGGTTGGGCATCTAAATAGAGACATGTAATAGATAGAAAGATTAGAGAGCGCAGACTTTATGAGAGTCAGGCGGCCGCCTAGCGATAGGAAGCGGCATTGCCATTTGGCGAGAAATTTCTTAAATCTGAGAATAACTTTGTTCCAAGCCGATTTTGGAGACGCACCTATGCCCAGCGGAAGGCCGACATAGGAGGTCAGGAAGGAAGTTGCGCAACAACTAAAATGGGCAGTGAAAGCGAAAGTTTCTTCTTCGTCCAAGTTGACCCCGTAGATCTTTGATTTGCCCATGTTGACTCTTAGACCGAGACCACCTTGAAGCAGTGAACGGCAGTGCGAAGATTGTCCATCTTAGAAGAAGAGGCCTCTGAGAAAATGAGAATGTCATCTGCGAATTGGACGTGCGATATCGGGCTGTGCATGCCTTCGATGCTGATGCCTCTTAGGATATCTTCTTCCTGGCCCTTATGGATTATCCTGGATAGGGCCTCGCCCACAATGAGAAAGAGAAAGGGGGATAGGGGATCGCCTTGTCTGAGGCCCCTGTGGCTCTTGAAGTAGCCTTTAGCAGAATTGTTAAGGAGAACTGAGAAGAAGGGAGAGCCAATACATTCTGCTATCCACCTTCTCCACCTGTCCCCGAACCCCATCCGCTTCAGCGTGTAGAGAAGAAACTCCCAGTCGACGTGGTCATAAGCTTTCTCGACATCCAGGCTACAGAAGACGCTCTTCGAGCCCAATCAGGAGGAGGAATGAAGGCATTTGTTGGCTGTTAAGGCGCAGTCGACGATCTGTCTGCCCGGGATGAATGCACATTGATTTGGAGAGATCACCAACCCCATCACCTTCTTTAGGCTAGAAGCTAGCACCTTCGCTAGGATTTTATAGGGGCCTCCGATCAGGCTGATAGGACGAAATTCACTGAAGGAAGCGGCACCCTCGAACTTGGGAATGAGAGCTATGAAGGAGGATCCGAGATCTTTGGAGATTCTACTTCTGGAATGGAATTCTGTCAGGAAATTCATAACTTCCATTTTAATGGTCTCTCAGAAGTGATGGAAGAAACGAATAGGGTACCCGTTAGGGTCGGGAGCCTTGTCTCCTTGGAGCGAATTGATGGCCGTTTTAACCTCTTCTTCAGAAAAAGGGACTTCCAGAGATCGAACCTCTGCAGGGGACAGGGAATTCACTTGGAGATTATCGAGCTGAGGTCTGTCCCATGGGTCGCCTTTAAGCAAGGAGCTGAAATGGGAGATTGCCTTTGTTTTAATCAAGGTTTGGTCTTCAGTATGGGAACCATTGATGACGATGCTGCTGATCTTATTGGTGCTGGAGTGTAGACTAGCTAGTTTGTGGAAGAATTTCGAGTTTTTATCTCCTTCTTTGATCTATTTAGCGCGAGACTTCTGCCTCTAGGAGATTTCATTCTCACGAACTCTGGCAGATAAGCTTTGAATTAGTTGAATTCTTCTTGTGAGACAATCAGTTGTCATCGGATTTTCTTCAGCTTGCGAGTCGATCGACTAGATTTATGATAAAATCGATTCCATTTCTCCTTCTTTGGTGCTCCATTCAGACTGCTTCCACTGCTTTAAATTAATTTTGAGGGACTTGGGTTTAGAGCTGAGACTATGGCCTGCAAAACCTTTTGCTTGGAAGCCGTTCCACCAATCAGAGACCATTTTGTGAAACCCCGAGATTTCAAGCCACGAACTGCTGAACCTAAACGACTTTGGGCCCCAGTTGAGATCCTCAATAGAGAGAAGGATCGGCCAATGGTCGGATGTGGTTCGAGGAAGGACGGACTGGGAGGCAAGAGGGAAGAGGTCCATCTATTCAGGAGAAAGAAGGAAACCGTCCAGCTTTGATAGAATGGGATTTAGGCGCCCGTTGGTCCATGTGAACCTCGACCCGAGCAGTGGGAGATCCATCAGAGATTTGTCATCGATCTAGCCAGAGAAAGCTTTCATCGCTGGGCTGATTCTCGAATTGGGGGACTTTTCATTTGAATATCTGATGATGTTGAAATCACCATTGAAGTAGCATGGGCCGGGGAAGCTTTGAGTCGACTTCGTCAGCTCCTCCCGTAGGATTTTCCTATCGGCATCTGCTGCGGGACCATACATAGAGCAAATGAGGATGGAGATACCCGTATTCCTGTCTTTTAGAATGACCGACAACGAAAATTTCCCTGACCAGCTCTGTTGGAGTTCCCATTGGGCAAAGGTCCAGGCTATCAGAATACCACCAGACGATCTGACAACATCTAGAGAGGCCCATTTGACGTCCTTCGCCTTCCAAAGGGATCGCATTAACCTGTCGTCGAAATTCTGCACTTTGGTTTCCTGAAGACAGATTATTTGAGGCTTACTACTCCCACATGAGACCTTGATAAGTTGTCTCTTCTGCCTAGAGGCCACTCTCCTAACATTCCAAGACAGAATCTTCATGGGATAATTGAGCTGCCCCGGGTTGTCTGCCGCCTTGCTTCCAAGAACATGGAAATTGAAGTCCCCAAAGTCGTTTGTAGCCGCTGAAGTTATCTGGAGCTGCACGATCTGGAGAGACGCTTTCTGGGGGATTTTGACACTGAGAGGGGCCTCCTACGGGACTCAACACAGTGGAATAAGGCGATGAAATATTCAGGACAGTCCCCGAAGGACAATCCTAACGATCTTCCCACATGGCCCATCTCCCTTATTCATTTCTTCTTATGGATAATATCAACAAGTTCGGCCCTGTTCGCTTCTACGAGCTTCGTTGTGTCTGTAGCATCTTCCTGAAGGCCTGAATACCCATCTCTGATTTGGAGAGGTTCCGCCTCGATAATTTCCTCTCCCGGGTTGTCTTGGAACAGAGTGATGAGATTTTGGTCGAACCAATCTGACTGGATAGAGGGGTGGGAAGGCGAGTGGGTGGGGCATTGGGGTTGGGAATTTGAAGAATCTTCGTCAGTTGAGCTCCCCTTTGAGCAGGAATCGAATGGAACCAAATGCATGTCAACATGAAGGGGGTATGATCGATGGGGTTTGGCGAGGGGAATAGGGTGGGAGTGTCGAAGGGCTCTGCAGATCTACTGGATGAGGAGCTGGGACGATGGGGACATCCCTGGAAAGGGGAATCAGCGAAAGGTTAAGGTCGAGAGGGGATGTGGGGGCGAGATCTGCTCGGTCCTGTAGAGGAGACGCAACATCTAAGAAGTTGAATCGCGTCTGTCTGCTATTAGGATCCGCCCTGGAGTTAGGCTCGGTTCCCTTATTGAGATAGGTAAGAATATCAAGCGTTGAGATCGCCTCTTGGGTTGGTTTGGATATGATCCTGGAAGGATCGGTCAGAGAGGGCTCTAAGACTACATTTGGTGCCCGATCGAAAGGCGAGCCTGCTTCGTCAGTCGGGTCGGGACCCGACCTAAGGGTTTCTGTCGCTGGATTTGTTGGAGGTATGACACCTGGCCCTCGAACGACAGATAATGATGACGTGTCTGACCTCTGGGGAGGTGCGATGATACGTGTCACCCTTTCTGCCTGCTAGCGCTCATGGTTTGAGGCTCGAGGAGATGCCGCTTCGAGCACATCACTGCCACGTGTCACTTTTTCGATCGCTAGATGAAACATATTCTCGGGATTCGGGATTACTTTGGCTTCTGTTGGGGTACGTGGCGCTGGGAGGAGAAGCGTCTTGAGATACGGGTCGCCCGCTTCGAGAAGTTGGCCACGTGTTGTCCGGAGGTGAGAGCATGTGGCGGGTGTGATGATGGTTTTCTTTTCTTCTTCTTCTTCTTCTCGATGGGAAACTTGTTCGGTGGTGCTTAACATTTATTTTCTTCTTCTTCCGGAGTTTTCCTTCTCTCCTCTCTCTCGTGCTTCGTCTTCCATCATTTAGAGCATTTCTTTCCAGGCATTTTTTTCGGTCAAGATCCAAAAAATGTTGGCGTGGACTCTCACCATAAGATTACATGCCGCCATAGATCACCCCATCTCGCAGCGGCAAAAAATGAATTATATCGTTCAATTCCGTTTTTTAGTAGGGTGCGACCCAGGTGCCCCCCATGATTATATATTTAAATATCCATATTGTATTTTTATTTTTATCATTTTAATTTTATTTTTATTATGTCTTATTTTAGGTCAAGTCCGCCATCACCATAGTTAATGTGCATTGGGGTAGAGGGGTCCTATTTTTATTTTTATGATTTATTTACTTTATTTTAGCCCTTTTTTGAAAATTTAAAAATCATTTTTCTAATGATTATTTTGGTCTTAATGATGCCATATGATGTGTTAATCATATGAAGTTAATGTGCCCTTTTAGATATTTAGGGTGCTATTTTATATTTTTTAAATATTTTTTTCTATTTACGCATTTATTTTAGCCCTTTTTTTGAAAATTTAAAAAATCATTTTTTAATAATTATTTTGCTGTTTTAATGATGCCATATGATGTGATAATCATAATAGAACATGTTAATGTGCATTTTATATTTGGGATTTTTTATATTTTTTAAATATTTTTTTCTATTTACGCATTTATTTTAGCCCTTTTTTGAAAATTCAAAAAATCATTTTTTAATCTATTTTAATGATGCCATATGATGTGATAATCATAGTAGAACATGTTAATGTGCATTTTACATATTTGGGGTGCTATTTTATATTTTTTAATATTTTTTCTATTTACGCATTTATTTTAGCCCTTTTTTTGAAAATTCAAAAATCATTTTTAATAATTCTTTTGCTTTTTAATGATGCCATATGATGTGATAATCATAGTAGAACATGTTAATGTGCATTTTACATATTTGGGGTGCTATTTTTTTATTTTTTTATTTTTTCTATTTACGCATTTATTTTAGCCCTTTTTTGAAAATTCAAAAAATCATTTTTTAATGATTATTCCATATTTGATAATCATAGTCGAACATGTTAATGTGCATTTTACATATTTGGGATGTCATTTTATATTTTTTTAATATTTTTTTCTATTTATGCATTTTTTAGGCCTTTTTTGAAAATTCAAAAAATCATTTTTTAATAATTCTTTTGCTGTTTTAATGATGCCATATGATGTGATAATCATAGTTGAACATGTTAATGTACATTTTACATATTTGGGTGCCATTTTTTTTTTTTTTTTTTTCTATTTATGCATGAATTTTGACCTTCAAAAATTTTACAAACACCTAAATGTAAGATATTTTCATATTACATTCATTCTAATATATCTATCATTGATAGTAGATAGTTAAAAAATTAAATATATGAATTTTGTAGTCAAATTCAGGTTATCTGGTTCATAAATTCATTAGACAGTCCGATACAACTTATCACCAAAGAGTGGACCGTTACACCACTATAAATATGTTCCAATTTATAAATGAATGCATATTTGAAATGCTTAGAATATTACGGATTTAATTCATATTTTTCATATTTTTTGACAAAAAAAAAAAATTTTCTCCTGTTACGGGCCGTTACGCCCCTGTATCGCCGTTACGCCCCCGTATCCGTATCGGTTTCGGAGGGCACCGTTACGCCAACCGATACCGATACGGGATACCTTGCTTCCATCATCGAGCATGAGGCTGCTGTTGGCGTGGACTCTCGCAGCCGCCATAGATCACCCCATCTCGGAGCGGCAGAGTCGTTCAATTCCGTTTGTAGAGGCAGAAGGGTTTCTTTGTTGTCCGCCATCACCAAGATCTGTTGGGGTAGAGGCCTAGCTTTATGTTTTATGATCCTCATCTTCAAGACGGTCATTTCTTCTCTGCTCTTGGTCTTTGGATCGATTTCTATGAAGGACCCTAGAAGAGATGCCATCAATATGAAGAAATCCTCCGTCCAGAGTTCTAGAGGAATCCCCCAAACATGGATCCAAACGTCTTCCGACCCAAATAGAGAGAATTTGTTCCATCGCAAGACTCTGGAAATCGGTCCGTCTGTGAAAACTGATCTTGCGATGATCAGGATGTTGAGATTGACACCCGGTTTTCCTTCGATCCACAACTCGTTGTATCCAATGGGCTTGATGGGGTACATATCAGGCTGGATTCTGCTGCATTCATCGATCCATTTTTTGGCTTGGGGTATGGAAAAGCCTTCTTTGGTGATCAACACTATGGAGTCTTGCAACTCCTTCGCTTTGAGTAGAGCTTCCTGGTCGATGGTGATTGTGAATGTCGAATCCGCTGGGGTTGGGGGTTTGGCATTAACCTTTTTCTCTTTCCTGGAGCACTCCCTCTTCTTGCTGATTTTGATTTGGTGCTTTGCCGTCTCTTAAGGAAGAAGGAGAGCGTCTCTGAACGATCGACCCTCAGACAGCGGCGTGAGGTCTGTATCTGTCGAGGCTGGCAGGGATGATTTCTTCTGTTTCTCCGACTGGCCCGCGAGAGTGGCTAGTTTGAGGTTGGTGGAGGAGCGGTCTGGACCGTATTTCGCCCTCTGCACCAACATCTTTTTGCCCCCGAAACTTTCACCATTCAACGTATGGATCGTAGTGTAGAGGTCCTCTTCGGAGCTCATCTTGATCAGAGCGAAGCCTTTGGGATATCCGGTGGCACGATCCCTTGGCATTATGACGTCCATGACCACCTCTGCGTGGCCGAACGCTCGCGAGATGTTGATCGATAGCCATCCCTCAGGATATCCTCTTGTGTAGAGGGTAGGGTAGCTCTCTAAGGATCTGTAGCTCCGTCTTCCTCCCACTTTTTCTTTTCCTTTTTTCCTTGCGACCTCTGTCCACGAGCCTGTTTCGGGTTTGTTAATCAGATCCGTAGTGTCGTCGGACTGCTTTTCTATTGTAACTATTGTCATCGGCTGCATCTCCTGCATCTCCGGTCATCTCCAGTCATCGGCGAAGATGTTTTCTCTAAAAAACAAATAGACAAAGCCTGTTAGTCAAATCTCGGCCTACACTTGTCAACATATCTATAAATTGGCCAATGTAGGTTGATCATCATTTTTTAAAATGTATTCTTAATCCTTTTTATTGTTTTTCAATTAAAAAAATACTCTCTCAAAAAAAAAAAAAAAAAAACACTTTTCCCAAAAAATAAGAAGTGTGTGGCCAATTTGTCAATCATCCTAAACTCATCAACATATAATTTTTCCAACTCTATTTGCATTTGGAAGGGTGAAAATGGAAGAATTTTGGATCTTTCCAATTTCTTCATTTCCACCTTCAAACTCGAAAAAGAACTTGTCTTAAAATCCATGTTAATGCATGAAAATCATTCATAGATATGGATTTGCTACTACTTCCTTAACAGTACAAACTAAGCAAATTTAAATGCATGTAATCTGACTTTTCTCACTGAGGGGTTGCAGCCTGTTTCTACTCTTGGATTTCGATTTTCCCATCAAATTCGTGTTTTGATGCGAAACAACTCAAGTGGAGAGTTGCCAAAACACACAAGCACAATTTCCCCCAAAAAATTTGAAGCGAAAAAGGTTTTCTGTTTTCTTTTTCCTGATTTTTAACATTTTATATTTCCCCTAAATTTCCCTGATTTTCACTATACGTATCATCAAATCACATGTATTGATCGATACACTGTAAATTTATAAAGGGCCTGAGTGTGATATATCTCAATACACACGATATCTGTGATGTTTTCGTTGACACGGGGGATTTTTACATATCCCCCTGGTTTCATGTTGCGCTTGTGCAATATTGATTGTATTCTTTCCCATGGCTATCACTTACATACAAGCATTTAGCACTAGATCCTTTCCCGTCTTAGTTCCTCTTGATTGGTTTCCTCGTAAAAAAAAATCCATTTGAGTGTAGGATATGTGATTTGAGTGTACAATTTGAATCATACACCCAATTGTATGATCTATATCATGAATTGTTGGATTCTGAAAGACATAATATCACTTCCAGATGTTTGGGCATTGTGTTTTTAAAACATCAAGGTTTACTTACATGCAATTTAACTTTAGATTGTTTATAACTTATAATTGAATGTGACACAAATATTGCTATCATGTCTGTCATTGTTCATTTTAGTGGTTATATTATTCATGCTTCCTGCTTGTTAGGAATACTAGGCCTTTGCATGCTTATTTCTTGGGCGGTTGAACTCCTCGATAGTATATTCTTAGATGCATATGACAGAATGAGGTTTTTGCTATATGTATGCATTCAAAATGGTTCAAAAGACATTGTTTTTGTCCTTTTTTTTTTTTTTTTTTCCTGTGAGAAAGTTTTGTACATAATCTGGTTATTTTTTATAATGGCAATGGCCCAAAAAAGTATTGAACCTCCTTTCCCTTTCCTTTGTACTTTGTGAAACATTCCAGGCAGAGAATACATTTGGAGATATAAGTGGCAAGGTAGTAGCAGACTTTGGTTGTGGTTGTGGTACATTGGGTATTGCAGGTGCTCTTTTAGGTGCCGAGTAAGTACAGTCTTTCCCTCATTTGGTTAGAATCTTTTTTGTTTTTCACATAAATTGCTTACTCTCTGCTGGAATGTTTTCATTTTGATGCCACCCACTGGTATGAGTTTTGTTCTAATCCAAGGTGATTTTGTGCATTTTACAAATTTCAATTTTATATGTGAGAGCCAAACAGGAATTTTCAGTTTGTAATTTTTGATGAAATTTCCTTTCATGAACTTATTCTAAATTGATGGGACGTGCTTATATGATGTGACAGACATGTGGTTGGCATTGACATTGATTCTCAATCTTTAGAAATTGCTTCATTAAATGCTGCAGATCTCGAGGTAATATCATGTCCTCCGCTTTTGTGTTTTGTCATGATATTGATCAGCTTCATGGAGTCACCACCAACACCACGATCATTTAAGCCTTATCCCAATTAATTGGGTTGGCTACTTGGACTCACTATATATGATATTTGATTTTTGCAATGAAATCATGCCTATTTACATTATTGACCATTTGCAAGGATGAAATGTGAAGATATTGTACTTTTTATACTTTTCTTTTTCTAAACCACCGGTTGCTATGTTACATATTTTATGATATCTATGTGCAGGACATATTTGTAGAATAGAGATGTTTCACTGACACGTTGCTTCTTGGTTACATATTTTCATGGGCAGTTGGACATAAATCTTATCTGGTGTGACATCAAAAATTTAAAATGGAGAGGTAAACATTTAATCCCTTGTCTTGTTCTTTTTTTTTTTGAATAATGAGGACAGAAAAAGGGTGCATTTGGAAAAATACTATTTGCATTGAACAGAATGGGTTTTGATGGAAATGGTCATTGTGCTCAATTTGCCACTTGATGGAATTTTTTTAGCAGAATCGGTTTTCTACACTTCCTGAAGAAATGCATATTTCCAAATGCAAGATGACACCATTTAAATAGTATCAACTGGGAATTTCCAAATTGGCCTAGTTTTGTTGAACCCTTTTTTGCTCCCCTGTTTTAATACGGTTGTGATAACATGCCTTCTCCACAAGAGTATTTGGAGCTGCATGTAAAGATCAAATCATGAATTTTACCCCTATAGGCTGCTCCTATTTTCAGTTGTTTGTTTGAGTTAAGTTGTTTTAACTGATTCAAGTTTCTCCTCATTAGGCAACTCAACTGCCACTGCAGAAGTAAAAGGCTACAAGCTTCAGTTTACTCTCCTTGGGATCTCCTACATGGTTTGAGAACCTGAAACTTGACTTGGAGGTCCATTGGGTCGAGTTGATTTGAAGATTCATTTGAAAATTTAAAATGCTTGAAAGCAAGAATTCAATAATTAATAATTATTTTTTTTTATATAAAATGTATTATAAAAATGCGTAAATTAATAAAAATATGAAAGCCCTGGAAAAACTTGACTAGACTTGGTCAAGTTTTCAACTCACTCAAAGGGACGATGAGGAGCGGAAAAGAAAAGAAAAAAGACTTGAAAAAAATTTCGATGGAATCTAATCGAGTTGGCTTTAATCTGATTGAGTCAACTTGGCCAAGTTTTGAATAGGCTCTGTGAGTTTTTAAACTGTGATTTCCTATCTGAACAGTATGGGCTAATTTTAGGATACATGCATCACTTTGGAACTACCTGTAATTCCTTGCGACTGATCTCAGCTCACAAAACCAATTTATGGCAATCTCGTCCTTGTCTCCTTTTGTAGTGTTCAATATAGTTTACATGCTTTCCCAAGCTTTGGGACCCAAGTTTACTTCCAGTATGTAGTACGTATTGCTTTCTACCTTTTGACCATTAAGTTTTTGAATCGTTTCTTTATCCAATACATCCTATTTATGTAGGCAAAATAGTTGACACTGTTGTAATGAATCCTCCATTCGGGACTCGGAAAAAAGGTTCCGACATGGATTTTCTCTTTATGGCTTTGAAGGTGAGAACCAACTATTTGTTCAATGACTTGGTTCATACTCGTTCTATTTACCTGGTCCTAAGTTCTCTCCTTGTAATTGTCATTGTAGGTTGCCTCTCAAGCAGTCTATTCATTGCATAAGACTACGACAAGAGATGTAAGTCATTTTCTTTACCAGTTTCGGTCAGTGCTGTTTTATGATGGAAATTTGCTGCTGTTCAAAAAAAAAAAAAAGATGGAAATTTACTCTCTTCTTCAACTAATAGATAACGGATACACGATGCAGGAACGCCACACACTAGCTCTCTAATATAAAAACAGCAGTCAATGAGAACTTCGAATTGATGTTACCCGGATACTTCAAAATAGGAAATGTATCTGCACTATATTATTTCTGGAACTTCAATCTTACGTGAAGAATCCATATCTATCCATGTCCATTCCATATCCGTAATATCACAGTCACTGTTTATATTTATATTTAATTTTATTTTTATCAACGAGGCATTGGACGTTATGGTGTCCAAATACTTTTACTTGTTCAAAGTATCCGTTGTGATAAAGTAATGAGAAAGGCGTTTTACATGGCTGGATACTTCAATTTTTTACACTAGCTGTGTTCTCTCAGCCCTCTTGTCCATGGTTTTGAATGTTGGTATCAGTCAGTGCATCAGCCTGATGGAAAAATGATACGATATGGCGGCGCGTATCGGTATAGGGGCTGTATCGGTCAGATTTTTTTTTTTTTTTTTTTTTTTACAGAAAAAAAGGAGATCCAAGAATCTTTTTTTTTTTTTTGGTATTTTGACGATGTATTTAACGGTGTGTTCAACCATTCTTTGATGAGAGTGTTGTCTGTTGGTTTGACTTGTTGAAGGTCATGTAATTGGGCCCTAATTGAACACAAATCAAGCATGATCTGGTGAACTAGGGCCCATTACATTGAAATGCAACAAAAAGAAGATGAAAATATATATAAAAAAAGTGAAGGTTTACCCTTTTATTCCGATTTTGTCTATAACAGCCCACTTCGCTTTGATTTGTCGAATCCCATTCAAATCATTTGTTTTGATCCCAAATAGGTCTAGATTTAGCCTAAAATGACTTTTTAAGCTTCTTCTATGGTTTAAATGATAAAAAAAGAAGAGGAGAAATGAGCGAAATTTTGAAAAAAAAAAAAAAACAAAATTGGGCTTATGGGATTATCGGCCTTGTACCAGTGCCAGTACGGGTTAGTTTTTTCGTATCGGGCCGATACAACCCTGTATTGCGTATCATCTCATGCTGATATGGATTATAGCCGTATCGGCTGATATGATACCGATATTCATATCTATGCTCTTGTCTATGAGGGTAGCCCACATGGGACTTTATACACAACACATGTATAAAACTGGTGAGTGTGTGGAACATCTCACATCTGTGCTGCATAAGGTAGCCCTCTCTGCAACTGTATGGAAAATCAGACCCATCCACTCATCAGACGGGCCATGCTTGTGTCTTGAATGTGGACTATTGACAAATCTTGTCTTTCTAACCGTTCATTCATTTTGTATTGGGGCAGTGTGCTAGTGGCAGCTTGGGGTCAGATTCCATAAATTGGTCCTCTAATTCCCCTTAAAATCATGAAAGAGATCCAAAATCTCTAAACGGTGCTCATGGGGAAGGAGGACTATACCAAGAACATAGAGAGTTTTTTTTTGTTTTTTTTTTTTGTGTGGTCAGCCTGCATATATTCTTCCTCTTATCGTTCTCCATTGCTTCTGTGGATAGGGTGTATTTTATGGAGGATACAATTTATTTTTTGCGAACAGATGCTTCTGTAACTTTCAGGGCCTGTCGGCTAGGTTGTGAACAGTTTGAATTGCATGAACTGCTGTGCATTCCATTCATAATACCAAATCCTACTTACATCTTAGCTCTTTGTTTGTTTTCAATCTCACCTGTATAATCTCGTGTATGAGCACTTAACCCTGTATAATCTCGTGTATGAGCACTTAACCACCCCCCCCACGCGTGCGCGCAAATGTTGGTGATGGAGAACATCATCCACCTAATGAATGGACCAGCTTGATCTCTGTGTACGTGCATGCGCACAAATGTAGGCTGCATCATCTACCTGATGAGTGGATCAGCTTGATTTTTGTGCATGCTCATGTTGATGGGGAAGGCCAACTTATGCACTGTTTGATGTCCCACTTGCTCACCTCAATGTCATGTATACTTTGTGGGGTAGCTGGGGTAGCCCCTATCTATCTGGTTCTGTGAATGCAGAAATTTATCCGTTCAACAGTGTTATGTCCTCGAGATTCATGTTTTAGTTGGATATTTCTCATGAGTGATCTGACCTTGAGATTCAGGTTTAAGGTATTGAGCAAGGTTTTAAAAACCCTTAACTCAAATGGGACTTGATATGACCCTATAACAACTCCATTTTTGGTTGAGCACTCAATGTGGGCTTTTGTGTTTAAGGAGCCAATTCTCTAGTCTGATTTGTAAGTTTTCTGCATAGTTGAACGTGTGACCGAGTCGTTCCTTGTTTGTTGATGCAAGAACTTGATTGAGTTTTAAACTCTACTGCTGAGTTTTAATCATGCTATCCAATGTTTCTTTTCTTGTTGTTGCTGCCTTGCGCGGTTTGTAGCATGTGAGACGAGCGGCCTTACGTGATTTCAATGCTAAAAGTGCCGAGGTTTTGTGTGAGGTAAGTGGCAATTACTTGGCTTCAAGTTGTCCTTTTCTAATCAGTAATTTCAGGCCCTCATCTTCTTTCACCTTAAAAGAGTGAAAATGCGTACTATTTTGATCAGAAAATGGTCAAAACGCTTGGGAATTTGGTGATGCAACCAAGACAAATACCCATGTTTCAAATTAGGCACACCACTTCTTGATGATCAACCACAGAATTTCTCCACAAAATTGATAATTGAGCCCAAAAGAGAAACAAGGTACGCATGCTATAGAAGACAAACATATCAAGAGAACGCAACACATGCTTAAAAATCCCAAGAAATAACTTTCTAAGCAACACATGCTATCAAGAGGAAGGAACACATGCTTAAAAATCCGAAATAACTGTCTGATTCGCTTAAATTCCATATGCATGACTGTAGATTTTTAGTCTTGTACTTTGGCTGTAGTTCAAATCACACTATTAATGAAGAAAACCGAACATAAAATCCTATTGGCTCAAACTAATTGTCATTACCCATCCTAAATTTCTATTGGTTGAAACACATCACCCTAGCTAATCGGGAGTCTTCGCATGTATGCCCACGTCTGAGATCTAGGCCACTCCACTGGTAGGCCATGCTGCGAACATTACCAGGCGCAAAAAATGGACAGGTGCACTTATTAGGTGGACCATACAAGTAGAAGAAAAAATGGATGGTCAGAGAAGAAAAGGCCAATATGTGGCTTAGTTTTTGCATAGGGCATGCTGCCAATGTGCCCAACCTGATGATGAATGTTCCATATCCAGCATGTGAACTCCATGCTGGCATGCGTGCCACAAAGTCTCCTCCATCTCATGGTAGTGAACATAGCATTATTTGTTAAATACCATAGGTATACATGCCATGTTCGTGAACATGCATGTGTGGGTGTTCTTTCTGATACATGGTTGCATTCGTCTTACCGCCATCTGGTTTGTGTTTTATCAGCTGCGGTTCGATGTGCCACAACTGTACAAGTACCACAAGAAGAAAGAGGTTGATATTGCTGTTGATCTTTGGAGATTTGTTCCCTGATCACAAGAAGAGGAGATGGTAGTCAACATTCATGCGCATCAATTGAAGAGGGAGATCAAAAGGGGTATGTAAATCTTTATACCAGCATATATCGGAAGTCAATTCATGGAAAAGATGAATGAAAGGGGTCTGAATTTCATGAAAAAAAAGGTCCATAACCATTTGCGCTATCCCAGGTGGAGCACCTTGAGAAGGGCCTTGGGATACCAGCAGTTTGATGCTCTGATGTATTTGGTTTTTGTAATTGGTATAATTTATTTTTGTCATAAAAAAATCTTGAAAAACTGAGAAAGGATATTGAAGGAACTCTAGGAGTTCTGGCTGGATTATTCTGGTCCTATGGTGTAGATCAGGTGGGTCATAGTTCAGGGTGACCGCTTAAACTGGATTTGGGCTCGCTTCTGAGAAATGCAGGGGTATTTCTGCCGTGGGTTTCTCTCCCTGGTTTGTTTTGTTGTATTGTACGCCCCCATCATGTGCTTGTCATGGAGTTCCGCAGAAGAAAACATCTCCACTGCCCATGTGGTACGTGTATTGTGGTTGGGACAGTTGATTTGGTGGGTCAACACATGGATGTGCAATATCCCAAAAGGGACTGGTAGCCATGCAATCAGTGACCTGGGAAAGGGCAGTTTGCTCAAAGCAGAGTAGTGGTCCATGTTCAATTGGTAAAACTCACATCTGTATCGTCAGATTTGTCTGATCACAGGTGCCCACCCGTTTGGTGGCTGGCCATATAAAAAATCCTGATTGCCGGGACACCTTTGTCATGTTTGCCAGGTATACTGTGAGGTTGGTGCTGACAGCATCTTCTTGTTCCTTTGGCCTTTGGTGATTCGATTTCCGTCTACGTTCAGGTCTTCTCCTTAATAGAGGATACGATCTAATACAACTGCTATGCTAAGCTCATACCACAACTAGTTGCTTAGAGCATGTGGGATAGTCCGAACGTGGATCTGGATTATTGATTCATTGCTCTTGCGAGGCGATGATGCAAGAGCTACATTAATTAGATGATCCGAACCATCCAATCAATAGCATGCAAAAAACAGACGGTCAAGATCAAGTAGGGAATAAGGGCAGGGCCTGACTCTTTCATATGAATAAAAACCAGAAGTTAAAAGACTGGGCCTAGTATGATGTTTGAGACCCCTCGAAATAATGATCTGGGCTGAGACTTCATATGAGGCCTAGCTTGACTTAAGACATGGACTTCCATCTTTCGGTCGAACAGGGTCAAGATGTCATTGATCAGGTTGACAAACTGGGCTTGGACGAGCCGTCTCTCAGATATAGAAAATTCCCTGAAGAAACTCTTTCCAGGAAATTTTCAGGGTGGATGACTAGATGAATAACTCCCTATTCCGCCGAGTTGGGAATGACTCACCCCCAACTTGGGTTAGTCTCGACTCGAGACTGGACCAGGCAGTACTAGTTACCGAGTCTTTTAAACCATTGCAATCGAACATTGCCTTTGCCTCCTTTCATGAAATCGTGCTATATGAGTTCTTTTTAAAAAAAAATAAAAAAAATAAATTAATTCTATGGCCTCTCTCTATTCTAAGAGACAACATGGATTAATATTTGTCTATTCATATGTTTTTCATCTTGAAAAACATTCCAACTGAGTCGTGAAAAACAGTGACTGACCTTGTTTTGTGGCGGCAACAGATTTGTTGATGAGTGGTTACAAGCCATATGGGTCTATTTGGGTGCGCGAGTATATTAAATCAAAAGCATTCATTTTAATCAAGGAAATGGTAAAGACAAATGATATTTCTTGAGTATTCACAACAGGCAGCCCTTCAGCCATTGTTGCATTACTTTCATCATTGTTTGAAAATACGAAAACTCAACTATACTCGGTAACCCAGTTGCGAACTCAAAACTCAAGACCAGTTTCTCAAAAACTCCTACAAGTTTTTCTGAAAATTTCAGTAATATTTAGTAGTTGAATATAAAATATCCCTACTGCACAATGGATTATTTTAACCCTGGAATTAGTCTTCAAAGATCTTCAACCTTGGGTTTTTAAAGAATATGGGAAGGGATTTAAAATAAATATAAAGGTAATTAGGGCCATTAGAACTGTGGCTGGTTGGCAATATAAAAAATGCTGGGCAATGACTTAGATTTTCCACTCAAACATTCCCCTCTCTCCTGCATGTAGGTGTGTCAATGTGCCAGGTTTGGGCGGGCTAGGTTGGCCCTATGTCTGGCACGACACATCCGGATAAAAAATCGATAAAATCCCTATTTCCCACTTGAACGTACCTAATCTATTGTTGATCAAGTGGGCTACATATGCACAAAAAATACAGACACTTAAAAGCAATGAAATTAATGGTTTACATTCAAAATGCATGGGTTGCCTAATTAAAGAGT
Organism: Magnolia changhungtana; assembly: GCA_030180095.1. NCBI lineage: Eukaryota > Viridiplantae > Streptophyta > Magnoliopsida > Magnoliales > Magnoliaceae > Magnolia > Magnolia changhungtana. Next base: position 19,963,895 of record JASAUF010000444.1, on the reverse strand, counting down.
GAAATGATATATTGGTAGGATATAAAGCATGTATATATAAAACTGGGTCAGGCTAAAATGGCTTCAGCTCAAGCCTGGCTCAAAATTTGATTGGGCTTTGCATTTCAGGCCTAAGTCTGTCCCATAGGCCAAGCTAATAGATCCAACCCAGCTCAAAGCTGAGTCAGGCTCGTCAGGCTGCATGAGCATCCTGGACTAGTGCCACCCTTCTTGCAGGTGGCTCACATCTCATCTCTTTCCCAATCTGCATCCTTCTTCTCTCTAAACAATGTCAAGTCTCACCAAATGGAGTTCAGTTTTATCCAGTTTTTGTAATATTTTGCCTTTTTTATTTAAATTGTTGAATCCCTTAAGAGTTTTGACTGAGTTATGACCAAATTGAGTTTTTCTTGAGACGATGAATCCGGTCGAGCCAAGTGGGTGAGTCTAATCTAGTATTTTTCTGTTTCAAAACTATAGTTAATCCAACTTGAAATAAATATAATAGCTCAATGATTGACAGATTATGTTTCACCAACTAAGGAAACCTAAACTTGGTTATTTCCACTTTATCATGCTAGTAATTGCAATTTGACTTGATGGTGCAACCAAAATGGAATCTGGGTGGAGACAAATTTCATGTGAAAAGATCTAGCTGTTGGGATTTTGGCCTGCGGAATCACATAGATCTAGATCTAGGGTAGCAATCCAATGACACCAAGCACACACAAGAGAACACAGATTTAATGTGGAAAACTCTTTTGGAAAAAAACCATGACAAAGCTAGAACCCTTTAAAATACAAAGAGAGAGGACTTACCCGATTCGAACAACATCGAATCTCACCCTTGCTACATCCTTTGATAACCCTAGAACCCTTTAGAATACCTTAGAATAGCCCTAGAAACCTCTATTTATAGTTTAGGAAACTTCCCTTTTGCATCCTTGCGAAACCGCTTCAAATTTCCGCAGTTCGCACAAGACTCGGACTCGAATCTGCATAATCTCGACTGGTCAAGTCGAGTCCTCGACCGGTCGAGAGACCCCCTCAACCGGTCAAGCCATCCCCTCGACCGGTTGAGTGCCTCGGACACCCTAATAAGGAGCTCTCTGAACTTTGAGTCGAAAGACCTCGACCGTTCGAGCGGACCCTCGACAGTCGAGCAACCCAAGCATTGAAGACTTTAAAAAAAGTCTGACAACACTGGCAACAATCACAAGCGTGCACTTTCATTCCTCACCATGTGCTCAGTTTTTCGTAACTCTCAGATGCATTCATTTCAGATGCATTCATTTCAAATACATGGATGTGTACAACACACACCCACATGCGTGGCTTTATATGCATCCACGTCATATATCTCTAAATCCTCTATGTTTTTCAGTGAGTGACTTGTGGTGGTTGAGACAGGTGCAATCAGTTCCATTAATAGTACAAAAATTTAATGAATAAAGCATGGGAACAACTATAAATAAATTCAGTATAGAGGGCGCCACGAGCTCTTGGATCACATTTCAAATGATGAAATCACTGATACTCTGGATGATGACGTTACTTCATATGCATGCACTCAAAAATTGTGCATGTAGCATGCGTATTGCTCGAATCAGTCCGTCCAATTCATCCACCTCACTTTGGATGGGTCGTAAACCAGCTTTTGTAGCAATCCAATTCGAGGGGACATCTAATAGATGGATAAAATGAATCAACGGTATGGATTCCAGTCAGTGCTACTTTTGGGCCACGGCTATCTACAGTGGGTCCCACAATCTGGTTTTCTTAATGCCAGTTACATGTACATGCCCCGCCCATATAATATTCTAATTGCATGTGTATAAACCACCACACAAGTCCAGAGTATAAGAGAACTCCCATTTACAATAGGAGTGATGTCTCATCTTAAATCCTACCTTGCAGATCTCTTAGGGCCCGTCTGGCCGTTTGGATTGGAAGGGATTAGATGGTAGTGGAAGGGATTGGTTGGTAAATCCTAGGAATGGCCGGGCGTGCCAAACAGTGTAAGTGATCTGATGCAAATCCGATGGATCTTCAGACAATCCACTGACAACACCATCATTACTTTTAAATCCCATCCAATCCATCCTAATCCGTTTAAATTAGCCTGCGACCTGTTTGGTTCATGGGATTGGAATGGATCGGAAGCTTTAATCTCCGGATTGGCCGGGCGTCCCAAACGGACTGGATGTATCAATCCAAGGATACAGCAATCCCATGAATCTCAAGACAATCCGCTGACAACACCATCATTACCTAGAAATCCACGCCATCCACCCTAATACCATTCACTGTTAAAGACTTTGTTGGGAGATATGCATCTGTTTCCAAGGCTAGAAAGGAAACTTCATTGCCATTTTATTTTACACATGTCATGGAATGATAAGCTTCCTAGTCATAGAAGCTATTTTGTTAGAAGCAATAACCCAAATAAAATAATACAACACTATCTTCTTCAGTCATCATATTATTTAATATATACATAGGAGTCTACTCCAATCTATATATTTTAATATTTTATTGGAGCCTGTGTCTTTGGCCAACAAGATATCCTTTGTTTATAAGATTTAGGTCATTCTATTTAAGATCTCTCCCTCGTGCAAAGACTAAGGCGAGTAATATTCATTTGAAGCTACTTTGGAATCTCATCTCATGCAACCCAATTTTTAATGGTATAAAATTAACTTGGAAGATAGTTGATTGGTCTTCTTCCTAAAGTAAATATTTACACTTTAAAGGTACATGCTTAGGTTTTGTAACCAACCCCCCTATAGAAATGTTTGTATTTAATTGGCTCGTGATTTTCTAAAAGACGGTACAAACTTGGTGAAAGAAATGGAAAATGCCAAAATATAAAACTCAAAAAATGGAGTGAAAGAAAGGGCCATATATATGTAATATACACACACACATGCACACATACACGTACACAAGTGCGCGCACTCCCGCAGTCTCATACACCCATGCACTCACATCACAGGAATTTCACCGCAACGAGATACTTGAACCTATGACCTTATGTTGAAACTCTTGTGAGTCTACCACCAAGCATGGGTAAGGACCCATATGCGTACATATATGTGTGTATATATTGCAAAAGAATTAGATACACAACTACCACCATTATCCTAGTCTTATCTCAATTAATTAGGGTTGGTTACACAAATTCTATTTCACCATTCCACTCTATCAAGGATCAAATTCTCAGTTAAATAGCAAAACAATCATCATCTTAGCTTATCCCCAATTAATTAGGGTTAGCTACAAATCCTATTTCCCCTTTCCACTTTATGAAGGATGATATCCTTAGTTAAATTGCAAAAACTAAATCTTTTAATTTTCTCTTATTTTTATAGATGGGAGCACACCATCTATAATTTTATTATTAGTCGAGATAATTGATACAACTTAGAGTAGGGGAAAGCCAAAGCTAGCCCCTACATTGGGTAACTCAACCCTTCTCTTTACAAGCAGATCTAGATACATGACACTTGGAAAAAAATAGAGTGCCAAGATATTCACATGCAAATAAACTAGATTAGAAGAACCTTTTAATTAAAATAGTTAAAATTTTTATGTGCATGAGTAAAATAATTCTTTGCCTCTCAGGTCCTTCCTTTCAAGTAATTGCCTATATAAATTTATTCCTTTCTACTAAATTTTGTTCACCTTTGCAACGACCGATGGGTCTATAAATCAATTCAAGAAGCTTTTTTTATTTAATAAAATGAATTAATAAAACAAGTTTAGTATAGTTTTTCTTAGAAAGACATTTTTTAGCCTATCTTCTTAAATATATGAAGTTTTGAATGTTAAAGCATCTACATTAGTTGGTCTGGACCATCACATTTAAAGCCACAATTCCACAGCTAGGATTGTCGGGTATGATTTTTATAATGGGTGTCATCCATACTAGAGTTGCCAGATGGATGGTTTAGATTCACCAAATGTACAACGCGTTTCCTGCCTAGGATTGCAACTACCCATATGATCGTTCATCATCGTGCGATTCGACAGGTCAGGATCGTCCCCATTTTCTCAATACCAGCTATTTATCATATAATGATGGTACAACGATCATTAGCCTTAAAAAAAGTTGGTTTAGCTAAGAATCCGGAGTTATCAATCAAGTTGTAGCAAATCATATCTAAGGTAGATCTTGATGGTACCAAGGATGTTGGTTGTATCATATATAAATAGTTTTTGTAACGAGGGGAGACAAACGCCACCACAGCATTAATAGCTTGCATTTCGTACCCATCAGCTGCTTGAACTTTACACCTCCTTAGATCTCCATGTCATAAGGTGGAAAAGGCAGAGATGTATAGCATCTCCACATGTGGCCATGAACCATCTTGGTAGTTTCCAAGGCCTCATTACAGGTGTGAGAGGACGCTCATCAGAACGAAATCCAGGAAAGACTTCTTTAGTCTGAAATCAATGTATTGTTATTACATGAAAGAGCTTTGCTAAGCGCACATGCATGTGTAATAAAGCTCATGCATGCGCCACACATGTGAGCATGCAGATGCGAGATCCAATCCATCCATTAGGTTGGTCTAGCCTTTTACATGCTTTGTCAAAAATAATAAGTAGACCCCAATATTGGAAACAGGTAACCTCAGATAAGTTTTCAGGGATGTAGTTTTGTTAACTGTGGCCTACCTGACCAGTGCATCAACCTGATTCTTGGGCTAGAGCATTAACAAGGTGGTGACATTCTGATGGATGGATTGGATCTTGGACCTATCGTGCCAAGCTGGCACATGTTTGCCATGTACATGAGCTTTATTTATCAAGCTTGTGGGGTTAAAAACCTCTTGTAAGAAAGAAAGGTCCCAACCTTTAAAAATGTAAGGCCGGAAAGCATGGAGGGTTTGTATCATTTTCTAGAGATGGACTCTGGTACAGTGTGCTGGATCAAGAGAGTCGTACATAGCCCAATACATGGTACGAGGCCAACGTGGCTACTGATCCAGACCATACATCTAGTGGATCATATCTGAACTAGTCCACATTAGAAAGTTGCATCGACTGAGCGATCGATCGTAGCTATCAGATTCTTTTGTTGAATTTTATCAGCTAACAATATTTATCTCTAATGTCTATTGAATGCTACTGTTTTTTGATTAGGGTTAGCAGTTTTGCAGATTTTATTTTCAACTGTAGAGCATCCATAGTCAAAACCCACTGACTGGTTGGTCTGGATTCACCAGCTAACCTAACCCATATCAGATACTGGGCGATGAACTAACCTTCTTCATCCAGCGCACTGTGGGCAGTGCCTTCTACCAATTCCAGGTAGGGCGTACATGGGAATCTCGTGGCTTGAATTAAGCCCATGTACATGTGTTCATCAGCGTATGTATATTCGCCTAAATGTGCGTGTGGATGCATGCATATGTATTGGGTGTATGTATACTCCAACGTATGTATATCCAATGCATATAACACCAATAGCTTTTGACATTTTTGCCTCACAATTTAGTCTTCACAACATTTATTAAGTTTTGCCTCTTTACTTTTGCCTTAGTGGTAGAATCACAAGAATTTCAGCACTAGGTCAAGAAACCATTGATTGAGAGAGGGTAAATTTATCATAAAAATGTTAGGGCATGGCATGAAAATGTTGAGATTTGCCACACAAGGATATAGAATAGGCTTAATAACTTTCTTTTAATTCTTTGAATGTGCATGGTTGTCACCCATCTTTCTTTGAATCTTTCAATTACAAAGACTAAGATAAAGAGGCTCTATAAAGCCACTTTAATAATGATGTGACATTCAATTCATACATATGTTGTATTGGTCCTTCCTGCCGTATACATACACCCAATACATATGCATGCATCCACACGAATTTCAGCACTAGGTCAAGAAACCATTGATTGAGAGAGGGTAAATTTATCATAAAAATGTTAGGGCATGGCATGAAAATGTTGAGATTTGCCGCACAAGGATATAGAATAGGCTTAATAACTTTCTTTTAATTCTTTTAATGTGCATGGTTGTCACCCATCTTTCTTTGAATCTTTCAATTATAAAGACTAAGATAAAGAGGTTCTATAAAGCCACTTTAATAATGATGTGACATTCAATTCATACATATGTTGTATTGGTCCTTCCCGCCGTCCTCTATTTTCTCCTTCCTCCTACAAGAGGTGATTGATGCTATATTTTTTTTTTTTTTTTTTTGGGGGGGGGGCACTCCCTCCTTCCTCTTAAGATGTCCTTCTTCGTCTGGACACTACTCCACGGTGCCCTCCCTGTTGATGAGTCGATTAAGAGGAGAGGTATTTAGTTAGCCTCGATGTTCTCTTGCTGCCGCGCCGATTAGGACATGCGGCCCTCTGCAGAGTCGCTAGATCACATTTTCATTTGCAGCAGCCTAACGTCATCAGTTTGGGATAGATTTACCTTGATATTTGGTTTACCTCACACCTCTTTCTCCTCCTTGCAAGATCGGGTGGCGTATTGGTGATCCCCCCTGTGCCCTCCGCTCGCGTCCCCCGTCTCCAGGGCCTCGCTCCCTGCCTCATCTTATGGGAATAATGGCGGGCCGCGAATGAGGCCAGATTTGATGGCATTCAGGCTGGGCCTTCCTCGGTAGTTGCCAAGGTTAAGTGGAGTTTATGGTCTCTAGTGTCCTCCAAGGGAGACTGTTCCTCTCTTCATAGTCTTGGGTTCCGCTTGCCTTTTGCTTCCCATCCCTCCCCAACGGTTGTGAAATGGGCTAGGCCCAGTAGCAGTTTCGTCAAGCTTAATGTGGATGGCTCGGCTTTAGGTAACTCGGGAATGTCGGGTGGAGGAGGCATTTGCAGACACGACAACATGGAGTTCATATTCGCCTTCGCCGTGGGCTACGACATTGGATCGAACACTAGAGCTGAGCTAAGGGCAGTGTATAATGGCCTCTTGTTGTGTTTTGAGCTCGGGCTCAACCGAATTAAGGTTAAATCGGATTATAGGATTGTGGTGGGTCTTCTTAATGGTTCCATGCATGGAGTCCAGTTGGCATTGGAAAGATTGGATTTGGAGGAATGACAAGTTGAGGGCAGCAGGGTCTTACTCTTTCCGCCATGTTCTTAGAGAAGGGAATGTCCCGGCAGACGGGATGACTCGTTTGGGTTCTGGCAACCAGCTTTCCTTCTCGACTCATCGCCTTGCTGATCTCCCTTCCAAGATTAGAGGCCTCATCTTTCTGGCAACCAGCTTTCCTTCTCGACTCATCGCCTTGCTGATCTCCCTTCCAAGATTAGAGGCCTCATCTTCCTGGACAAAGTGGGTCTTAGGGCCATCCGCTCGGCCCCGCTTTACGGTCTCGGCCCTGGTAGTTAGTTTATGTTGGTTCTTTTTTTCTTTTTACGATACGCCGAGAGCTAAGCCCCCTTTTTGTCAGCGTGGCTCCTGTCCTAAATGAGTTGTATAACTTCTTCTCATGGAATATAAACTCTCTTAAAAAAAGAAAAAAAGAAAGAAAAAAAAGGGCTTATATTTGTGAGTTAGCCTAAAAGTTTGATGGATTAGTTATTAGCCGATAACTAGAAATATAATGATGACAAGTTACCCACCTTTCATTCTCTCTCTTTCCATGTCTAAGGTAAACTTACATGTACCTCTACTTTTTACTAAGCTTTTTTTTTGTTTTTTTTTCTCAGCTATTACTTATACAATAATTTATGGGTGAAACAAATTAATAATATAGCAAAATCTTCATTGCACTAAAATGTAAGTGATGTCACCACACAATTATAATAGTAAATAATCATTATAATTGTCATTTTATGTTATAATTGGAAATCCAAAGAGGCCCAAAATCTCTCTCTTTTTTTTTTCACTACATCTCCTCCTTGGTCCATGTGTGTCGGCAGGCCATCTCCCTAGTTTCTATATTATACACGTGTCTAATTTGCCTGTACAAGCATAGACATCCTTCATTTTCTGCAGCCTTTGTGATGGGACCCATGTCACATGTCACATCCGCCACCATAGGTGAGCTATGCAAGCATTTATCCATCACAGCCAGTGCATGTATGTTTGCACGCATGTCTTTTGCACGTGCAATTTGTCTGTCCATGATTAACATCCGTAGTTGTATTCATGAGCTAAAGACCAAACAAGCTTCCGTGGATGATTTGGCAACAATCTCTTCTAGAATCCTAAAAGAATTCTTTTCCTCTTTTTCCTCAAAAGCTGAGGCAAGGGGGAGCCTCATCCCTTTCAAGGCCTGGAGTCCCCATGGAAACATAATAATACAATATATAGGCAAGACTGTGTGCTGATGGTTCACCACCATTTTTGAAGTAAAGGTATTTCTCCATTATCCGTTCGGCATGTAACACAATCTGGACCGTCGGAGTTGCAGGCCTCATAGTTGATGGTCTGAGATTCACACCCCTAAAATTATCTTAACCATTTGATTCCCCTCGTAAAAAATGTCGACAGCTAATGATTCCGGTTTTGACTGTCGACAGTTGTTAGCTAATAATTGGAAAATTAACAAAATTTAAAGAGGTATGAGTGAAATTAATTTAAAAAATTTAGAGACCTAGAAAAACTAATAGAGGAGGAAAGCTGAAACATAGGCATAGAAAAAAATAATATGGAATCCTTAGAAAATGGAAACTATGGATTTTAATAGAAATATTGTTTGGTTTGGACAATAATTCTCTTCCAAAAGTTAACAATAATTCTCTCATAAACGTGAAGATTTATATTTAAAATCCTTCTTTGAAGGACACCAATATCCACAATTTTTTAGTCAAATCTTAAAAATGAAGAGCATATTCTTGAAAATCCTTCTTTGAAGAACATATTTCTCTTTCCTACCTTTTTCTTTTCTTTTGCAAAAGAACCAAATGTAGAATATTACCTTGAAAAAGCTGTCATTTCCAAGGCATTCGGCATCCTCATACACCCCATTCGCGCCCATAACATTGAAGTAACACCAATATGTAATGACATTTCTTTATAGTCCGACTTTGAATCAAAGTAGTTGTAACTTGGTGCTTACACCCTAAAAATAAATGCAAAATAGCTAGAGCTATACACGAGTCGAGCCGAGCCAAGTATTGCCCAGCTCGTGCTCAGCTTGCACTGCCCTAGTCCCAACTCGTACTCGGCTCGGCTCGGTTCGGGCTTCGAGCTCGGATGCCCGGCTCGTGCTCTGCTCATCCGAGTTCGAGTAGATATCGAGCTGAGTCGAGTCCGAGTAGATATCGAGCTGAGTCGAGTCCGAGTTTTCAAGTACGAGTTCCTACAGAAATCAAATCCAGAATATTCAAGGACAAATGTCTCAAATCAAAGGTATTAGGTACTTATCGGGCAACCTACGGCAGGAACAACCAACACCATGCGTGCAGGGCAGGGATGAGTGGCAGGGACGAGCTGCGGCACGGCAGGGATGAGCGGTAGGGATGAGCTGTGGCACCGGGTAGGGCGGGGACGACTGGCACCGGATGGACGCTGAACGAGCGCAGGGATGGGCTGAGAGAGGGTAGGGGCGCTGGGAAGGAAGGAAAGTCTTTTTTTTTTATTTTATTTTATTATTATTATTATTATTTTTTAACGGTTTGAGGGTTTTTTTTTTTTTTTTTAGGTCGCTGGGAAAGGGACGGGCGAGGCGGGTGAGTAGCTTAGGTTTTTTTTTTTTTGGTATATATATACCCCTGGTCGAGTACCGAGTTAAGTCGATTTCGAGTATTACTCGAGTCGAACCGAGTCAAGCAGGGTCAAGCTTGTGCTCGGCTCGAAATGATTTCGAGCACCAAAAATCCACTCGTACTTGGCTCTAACTCATTTCGAGCCGAGTCAAGTAGAGTTTTTCTGAGTCGAGTCGAGCGAGTTAACGAGTATACTCTGCTTGTGTACAACTCTAAAAATAGCAATGTGGGCTTGCTTGGATTGGTGGAATAAAAAAAGAAGATTTAAAAAAGAAATTGTCACATTCGAGTAAAATCATGGATGGAGAATCTCATGGAAAAGAATTCCAAAAAGATTAACGTTTTGTTTTAATTTCCATTACTTCAAAAGAATGTGGAATGATCGATGGTCAAACATAAAATACAGCTATCAAAAGGTGTAAAAATGAGAATTATTATGTTCTTTGGAGGAAATGGAAAACACCTCTTTCGAATGAAAACTATAAAAAGAAAAACAGTTTTCCAAAAGTTACTTTGTCGTCGGTTATATAGAAAATACTTTCTTTTCCAAATTTAAAAAATAATGGTGAACTATCATCATAACTTTTTCCACTATTAAAATATAACACATGCATGTGAAAATGAGAGACCCACGACTTAAAAAACCTAGGTGAACTCCCACCATTGCCTTTTTCAAATTACATTGGCTCATTTGAATGTTGGGTGGACTAGTGACAGGTAAGCCTCCACATAAACAGGTAGAAGCTTAGTTTATACTTTATATTAGGATAAGGCGTGGTGGTCCAAAAAACCCTAGCGTTTTCGAAGGGATACGAAGGAATCATGTGAGTAATGCACAGAATAGTTTGCATGTGGCCGCAATCTACATTAGATATTATATTTTCCTTTACCAACCCATGAAACTCTTTATCTCTCCACTTCCTTTCTGTCTTCATTTGTTTTTAATATTCCCACGTACATAAAATCAAGTGAGTTTTGATAAGCTCACACGCATGTATATGGTAGCTCATGCACATGCCGCTCATGTGCTAACACGGCACAAAAGTGTGAGATCTAGTCCATCCATCGAAAGTGTACCACTGTCCATATGTCCTGTCCCAAGAATCAGATCGCTCCACTAGAAAGGTGGCACAACTGAAAAGAACTTGGCTAAAGTTTTCTAAACCATTCACCTGCATAGCCCACTTTGAGTAGACCAGCTTTATTTTTGAGAGAGAGATGTTGATACAGTAGGACCCACCTGACGGACTGCCTGATTGTTGCACTTGTCCTGTGTGCGTTGGCAGGTAAATGTTACATTTTGTACATGAGTGTGGGCGTGAAAACATAACCAGGTCCATTTGTATGACTTTGGGCTTGGCCCTATTACACTACACCCAGCCTAACTCTCTCTCTCTCTCTCTCTCTCTCTCTCTCTTCATAAGCTTCCACGTTACTTCTTGGTATCAGGTTATCTCTTGTATCTTTGACTCAGGCCAGGGCACACGTAACACCCTTTCCATGTGTCAAAAGTCAAAGTTGTATATAAATGTTTGTACCTGAGGTATGTGTAAAATAAATGCATACATCTATTAAATGTTTTCACCCACTTGGTGGCCCATATACCGCATAATTACACAAAACTGTGCGCGTCATTGATTTAAGATTCGATTGATTGACATCAATCCAGTATCCTGATCGATTGAGCCTTCATGTTCGATCAATCGAACTTGCTCAAAAGTGTCCAACGAGTAAATTAGGAAATTCAAAAAATTTCAATCAATCGAACAGGGTTATCGATCGATCGAGGATCCCTGTTTCGACATATATTAAAGGTACCCAATTTCAACAATCTTCACTATGACTTTAATCTTCATGATCCACTGCTATAAGATTCATCTTCTATCACTAATCATCTCCATCATAGTTCCACCGTCATCACTTTTCGTGTACACTCTGTCTTCACCAAACCTTTGCTAATCCTAGAGAAATAGAATATAATATGAACTTATCTGTAGGAACTACTTTAGTAGGCATATCCACTGGATTCACGTTTGTGTAGATCTTCTTAAGAGTAACACCGCCTTTCTCAAGCACCTGTCAGATAAAATAATGACGAACATCAATATGCTTAATACGGGATTGGTATATCGAATTCTTTGCCAAGTTTATTCATCATTCATTTCAACTAAACACATTCTTTTAATGCAACCATCACTGTCATATACTCAGCTTCAGTTATGGAAATAACAATCACAGACTAAAACTTCGACATCTAATTGATTACTCCACTAGCTAATACAAACAAGTAACCAAAAGTTAACCTTCTATTGTCCACGTTTCCTATGTAATCAGAATCCACATAGCTTATAAGTTTGTCCACTATTTTTTCAAATCTCAAAACGTAATCCTTTATACCTTGCAGATACTAAAGTAGCCACTTTACTACCTCCCAATGTTGCTTGCCGGGGTTTGACATTTATCTGCTCATAACACCGACTGCATGTGAAATATCTGGTTTCGTAAAGACCATGACATACATCAAATTACCAACTGTACTTAAGTAGGGCATATGAGACATAAACTGCTTTTCTTCATCTATAGTAGGATATTGTTCTGAAGAAAACTGAAAGTGAGCAACATGGGGTGTGCTAACTGGTTTAACTTTGTCCATCTCAAACTTGACCAACACATTCTTAATGTATTTTGATTGAGACAACTATAACATGCTTGTTTCCCTATATATGCATATATCAATGCCGAGAATTCTCTTTGCAATCCCCAGATCTTTAATATCAAATGTCCCTGATAATTAAGTCTTTAATATATTGATCTTAGATATGTTATGACTGATGATAAGCATGTCATCAACATACCAGTACAACGAATTCTCCATTACTTAGTACCTTTAAGTAGACACAATAATCATATTCACTTTTGGTAAATTGCTGACTCACCATAAAAGAATTAAATCTTTTATACCACTTCCTAGGTAACTGTTTTAGGCTATACAATGACCTCCTCAACCTGCAAGCTTTATTCTCTAACTCCTATATCTCAAACATTTCTGGTTACTTCATGTAGATTTGCTCTTCCAATTCCCCATGTAAGAAAGCAATTTCCATATCTATTTGTTTCAATTCCATATTGTATTGGGCAACCGACGTAAATACAAATTTGATAGATGCCTTCTTCACCACAGGTATGAATATTTCACTGAAGTCAATTACTTCTTTTTGAGCATATCCATTCGCAACCAATCTCGCCTTGTATCTATCTTGTTTCCTCCTGTAAATCCATTTATATTCGATCATTTTTCGCCCAACGAGAAGCTTCACTAGTTCTCACGTCTCATTCTTATATAAAGAATCTATCACGACCTGTATCGCTACCATTTACTTCTCAGCATTTGTGTCATCCAGTCCTTCTTGAAAGGTAGACGGATCCCTCTCATCCGTAATAAGAGCGAATGTGATATTCAAGTTATCTCTGTATCTTACCGATAATCTGTGATCTCTCGGTGGATTTCTTCTTACAGGTGACAGTTTCACCTACTCTTGTACCTCTTCATATGGTTCGACTTCTATATGTGTCTCACCATTTTAGATTTCAACACCAATTATTGCTGATTTTTTTGTTTCCTTATTTTCATCCTTACCGAATAATGGGTCCTTATCAAACCTGACGTCATGACTAATCGTGATCTTCTATGTGAATTGGTCATACAACTTATATCCCTTCACACTATAATCATAATCCACAGAGGTACACTTCTTCGCTATTTAGTCTAGTTTATCTCTCTCAACTAACGGTATATGAGAGTAAGCATCACAACTAAATACTCATAGCCCTGAGTAATCTTTATTATGATCACTTCACACACATTTTTTTAAAAATTTTACAATCTATGGGTGTAGATGAGGACCGATTCACTAAATAACAAGCCATATTAACTACCTCAATCCAGCGATCCCGATAGCAAGAACTTTATGCTGTTTGAAGTTAGGTATGGCACACAAGTAACCTAAGCCTACTTGAACGAGGCTTAGAAACTAATATTAACTGGCGGTGATGTGATGGAGGAAAATGAGAGACCCTAGCAACCCGCCCATTCAAGGTCTTCTCCCACATCCACCCTCTTAATCTTCACCAGAAACCTAACTTTTGATACCACGGCGGAAGACCTATTCCGCATTTTCGGTAGATATGGAAAAGTCTCAGACGCTTTCATCCCTTGGGACAAATCCACCAACAGATCCCGCGGATTCGGTTTCATCAAGTTCTTATACGAGCAGGATGCCCTGAACGCCATTTGCTGCTTAGATGGAAAGAGGGTTGACGGACGTGTCGTTCACATCGACTATGCGAGGAATAAGAAACAGGGCAGGCAGATAGCTCCATCAACAACCATCTCCCACCTGTGCAGTCGAGACAGAGACACCCTATAGAAAAAAGCTATCTGGAATCGGCAAAATCTCTTCCGAGTCCAACCAATATCCAGAATACTGTGATACCACAGACAACTTCGAGCCTCTTGGATGACTGGTTTTCTGTTACAGGTGATAACAATGAGATAACGAAACTTAGGGCCTCCCTATCGGATGCTTTGGTGGTGACAGTGGCGGACAAATCGACATCCATCAGTCACCTGAAAAAATATCTCCAAAACTTGAAATTCTCATCCAAGGTTGATGTTATCAGGCTAGCGACGAACAGATTTCTCTTCAAATTCAAAACTAGAGAAGAAATGGTGGTTTTCGAAAGGGATTTGGATCTACAACGTCAGATGTAGATAATTAACGTTGCAGCTTGGTCCCCAACAGTCACTGCCTTATCTCAGGGAGTTTGGCTTCGACTCATGGGAATCGCCGCTCACTCATGGTACCCAGGCGTCCTTCATCAGTTGGCCAGCACATTTGGAGAAGTGCTGGAGATTGATCGAGTTGCTGCTCTCGATACATTCCAGGGTTTCGCTAGGGTGCGGGTCCGGCCACAAGCTTCCTCAGATTTCTCCAGAGTCAAGAACTTATCTATGAATGGCAGGGATTTCTCAATTCTGGGTTTTCCTGAAGACTGTAAGATGATGGATGCCAAAACTCCCTTCGTTTCGGCCAATCCCAATCCGCTGGAAACAACCAAACAATGGGTGGTTAGGACCTTCCGGGAGGGGAGGGGGGGAGATGATCCGAGACCGTCGAGCAGATGTTTGTAAAAATGCCCCACTGACCATTTCCACCTCTACTGCTTCCATAGGTCCTCCTCCTGCTACTGATGCCTTGGACAATCGGCCTAACCCCACTCCCTCATCAGGACTTGTTCTTCTATCAAACTCTCCCAACCTTGCACCTACGCCTGACACAAGCCTGCCCCAACTACCTTCCATAACCCCATCCTTAACACCCCTTCCCAACACTCTACCATCTGTTTGTGCTAATACCCCCTCCAACTCATGCCCTGTTCACTCCCCAACCATACACATTCCCTATCCTACATCCACACCCCAACCCTCCCACACCCTTCCTGTCCCCTCCACTATCCCCTTACATGACCCCTCCCGGCCTAGAACATCCCCTATCCCCTCCCCTGACCTTCCTCCCTTCGCCCCTGCCCGGGTAAACGCTATCCCAATGGCTGATTCCCTGATGGACATCATTCTGATTCTATCTGACAACCGGAGTGCGAGCCTCAACATCATTCCCCATCAGCCTATTACAGTCCAGGAGCTCCAAGGATCTGACTGTGGTGACAACGCAATACCCGATCTTGGTCCTCTCCCTCTTATTGTGCACCCTGAGAAGCTGCCAATTTTCCAGAATACAGGTCAGCAGATCCTAGCTAGTCAGAACACGACCCGTGCCTGCTCCAGCCTGGAGCTTGTCCAGGGTAACGACTCGGAGTGCAGCCCCTTCCGGTTCAGGTCCAAATCGGTTGAAAACTCCTCTCTCAACTTATGGTAGACAGGTAGTCCCCCTAAAGTAAACTTGCCGAGGCCGACAAGGTTCATACAGTCCCCTACTAGCATTGAAGTGCCCAAGGAAGACAACTGCATGTTCATTCTCACAGTTGACCTTCCTCATGTCCAACAGTTTCAGGCAGAAAATGATGGGCACACACACGAGTTTCATACGACTTATCCAGCTACTGGGTCACATTTCATTAGCGAGGTGGAGGCGTAGTGAACAACTACGCTCATACAAATAGAACAGGATAACGATGACTAGGAGGTTCATCTGGCTATCGACATCCCCTCTTCTTAGAAACTTCAAACTCTTAACAGAATTTCGCAGTCCAGGATCTTACCTCACTATTGGCAAAGTTCCATCACAAGGAAAAAAAAGACAAGCAGGAGAAAGTTAGCAAGTAATAGAAACATTGGGATGACCGCGGATTGGAGTGGGAGACTCAGGAGATTGAAAAGGCGAACGATCACTTTCGAAAATGTGACCGATGGATAAAGCCATTATCTGGAACGCCAGAGGCGTGGCCAATTCCGTAACATTGAGATCGGCCAACAGGCTCATTCGAAAGCATCGCCCCTGGTGGCTAGCTATCTTGGAACCCATGGCCAAGGAGGAAAGACGAATTGCCGTGGGAATGAAGCTGAGTTTTCACTCATCCTATTCCAATGTGGAAGCTGATGGCAAAATTTGGTTCTTTTTTTCAATCAAATTTAGAGGTAACTGTTTTACAAACATCCTTGCAAATAATCTCCTTTTCGATAAATGTTAGAAATTCCTTGCAGCATTTCTCTCTTACTATTGTATATACTAAATGTTCTAAACAGCAAAGGAGAGCCCTATGGGTAGACATTTCTTCTTTGGCTAGTAACATTACAGGCCTTTGGGTCATTGGCGGTGACTTCAATGCCGTCTTGTCAATCTCGGGGAGAAGAGGGAGCATAAATTTTGACAGTGGCGGCGCATCCGAATTCGCTGAAGTAATTGAAAATGCAGCATTACTAGATGCGGTTTTCACCAGCAATCGCTTCACATGGTGCAACAATCAAGCTGGCAACGCTTGAGTATGGGCCAGGTTGGAAAAGTTCTCTATAATGGTGATTGGGCAACCCATTTTCCTCGATTTCAAGTCGAGCACCTACCTCGGGTCAACTCGGACCACGCCCCTTTACTGCTGAATTTTTCAAGTGGTACCCATTCCGATGCCAAGCCCTTTCGTTTTCAAAGGATGTGGTAGCTCCATCAAGGATACGAACAACTCATTATGGATGCTTGGAAGGACGACCTGTCGGATCAACCAATGATCAACCTTATGCTCAAAATTAGAAAAGTGAAAGGGCGTTTGAAGGAATGGAATAGGAACACATTCGGGAATGCTTTCCTGCAGCTCAAGGCTGATGAAATCAATCTTATGCAGCTTGAAAATCAGGCCCAGACTGTGTAATGGAGATCAGCTAGGCCGCGCTAATCGATGCAACACGGCACCTGGTGCAGATGGAACGACTATCAGAGGAAATATTTTGGAAGCAAAAAGCCTGCAACAACTAGCTGATGGAGGGAGACCGCAACACCAGATTTTTCCACCTTTCAGCTACTGAGAGGTCAAGGCGGACTGCTATTGGAGAAATGCAGCTAGACGACAATACTATTACAACAGACCCATCCCAAATCAAGGTAGCGACATCTGATTTTTTCTCTAATCTTTTTCACTCGGAGGCGCAGGGACAGGCGGATCACCTGTTGGCAGCTATTCCAAACCTTATCACAGATGACGACAATAAGGAGTTGCTGGAGCTCCCTACTTTAGATAAAGTCAGGGAGACATTTTTAGCCATGCCAAAGGACGGGGCTCCCAGTTCGGACGACTTCGCTGCTGCATTCTTCACAGGGAGCTGGGAGGTGGTTGGAGCCGACATTCTCAAGGCGGTCATTTAACTTTTTCAGGGGGCGGTTTGCCAAGAGCGTTCACCATCACGCTGATTTGTCTGATCCTAAAAATGACAGCCCCTAGAAGATTTTTGATTTTAGGCCCATCAGTTTTTGCAACTGCATCTACAAGGTTTTTGCCAAAGTCATTGCCTCTAGGCTTGCCAAACTCCTCTCGAAATTAATTTCTTTAGAACAAGGGGCTTTCGTGAAAGGCCGGTCGATTGCAGAAAGTATTGCACTAGGCCAAGAAATTTTCAGAGATATCGATCGAAAGGTCCGAGGAGGGAACATCATTCTGAAATTAGATATGAAAAAGGCTTATGATAGGATTGAATGAGACTTCCTTAAGCAAGTCCTTCACCGCTTTGGCTTCAGCTCCAGCTAGATTAAAATGGTTGAGAAATGTTGGAACAACAATTGGTTTTCGGTCCTCATTAATGGCGAAGGGGTTGGTTTCTTCAAGTCATCCCGAGGACTGCGCCAAGGGGACCCGCTATTAGGGCTGAAAGTTGGGCGGGTTCAACTAGACCGACCCGTGACTGACCCGACATTGGGTTGGGCTCGGGTAGGATATATTGGGTCCGATCTCAAGCTTGGGCTATACAAACACCAACCCGATAAAACTTGGGTTGGGCTCGGGTTGAGGTCTCGGGTTGCCCGACCCAACCCAAACCTGATCAATATATAAATTACTTACAAATTATAATTGAGTGTGGATCATTTGTGTCGAAGGCACACTAGTGATGTTGGGTCTCATTTGTCCACGTCATTTCCAAGGACTCAAGTTAACAAGATATGCCGGATTTGTTAACAAGATATGCCAGATTTCTCTCTCCTAAATAGATTGTGTGCTATGCTACACGACTTTTAAAGGAGTAGTTGTCCTATATTTTAGCTTATTTTTTTAAAGAAAAAAATGAAGTTCTTTATGACGAATAATCACATATATAATTAATAAAATCATAGATACACAAAATAAGTCCTATATTGAAATATAATAAATTAATGTAATAATGAAAATATTAGCACGTATACCCGACCAACCTGATCAACCCGATCAACCCGATCAACCCGACCGAGCCCGCTTGGGTTGAGAATTCCCAACCCGAGGTTAGGTTGGGTTGAGGTATAGGAACCTTGGGTTGGGTTAGGGTTGAGCACCAACCCGACCCAACCCGCCCGACTTTCAACCCTACCCGCTATCCCCCAGTTTATTCATTCTCGCCATTGAAGTTCTTAGTAGAGGGTTCTCCAACCTCGTGTCTACCGGCCGCTGCTCTCCTTTCAAACTTAAGCAAGGTTGCAAGCTTGTGACCCATCGGCTCTACGCGGACGACATAGTTCTCTTTCTGAATGGTGGAAGTGCTGCAGTGAAAGTAGCGGCCAATTTCCTAACCTCCTACCAGTCACTTTCTGGTCAGAAGATCAACCACACAAAAAGTTGCATCTACCATTCCTCTTCCCTCCCGGTGAGTAGAAAAAGGACCATTAAGAGAATACTAGGGATTCCTACTTCCGTGGCCTCGTTTACATACCTGGGAGTTCCGCTAGTATCTGACAGAATCAGGTGAACGTTGTACCAGCCACTTGTGGAAAAAATTGAGGCAAAAATTTAGGGTTGGTCAGCCAGGTACCTATCACAAGCAGGTATACATACTCTCATTAATCACGTACTTTGCAGCATCCCAATCCACACAATGGTGGCCACTACGATCCCGTCCCAAGTGCTAGCAAAGATAAAAGCAAAAATAACACATTTTTTCTGGGGATGGCATGAAGGTAAGAGAAAGCTCCATTGGCTGAACTAGAATAAAGTGGCCCAACCGATGGAGGAAGGTGGGCTGGGGATCAGGAAATTAAAGGAGGAATTGAAAGCTTTTAGAATGAAGATGGCCTGGGCGGTGGCTAGTAGAAATGGCTAAAGTCTTTGGGCAGATTTTATTTGCTCCAAATATGGCTATGACACAACTGTTTTCAACCTGCCTGTGTTGGCTTCACTGCTTTGGAGACAGATTGCGAGACTTTCACTTATGATCGCCACATCCGCTCAATGGCATGTGGGGCAGGGCGATCTAAACTTTTAGAACTGTAACTGGACGGGACTGGGGCCTCTCGATGATTGCGTTCCCCACGCTATTCCCCAACAGCTCAGTCAGCTCAAAATCCGGGAGGTGCTGCACCAAGACAGACTTGACACTAACTCTTCCGCTTTCTGCCTCCTTTCGGATGAGGTAGCTGAGCATATCAAAGCAGGGGGCTTCTGCATCTCCACTGAGCCTGATCAATTGTTCTGGCCACACGACCGCACGAGCTATTTTTCAGTTAAGTCTACTTGGAGTATCTGCAGGTCTAGTGGACAGGAAAAATCATGGGGTAAGAAGATTTGGAGTGTCGACATCCCTCTGAGAATCTCTGATTTCATCTAGTGGCTGATCCTGGGAGCCATCCCAGTCGATGTTAAAATTAAAAAAAAGGGTGTTAATTTGGCGTCAAAATGCATATGCTGCGAAGGTCATCACAAATTCACCTCGCAACCTGAAACGCTCTCTCATCTCTTCTTATCTGGAGTGCTAGCTGTAAAGGTTTGGGCAGTGTTCAACACTTTTTTTTTAATCTCCATATCCCCCTCCAAACTTCATTTTGCGAAAGGCTCAGCTCTTGGTGGAATGTTCAGCTCCCGCACATTTTGTCTTCCAGATTACATCGCCTCACGCTGTGCTTGGTTTTATGGAAACCTTGGAAAGCCAGGAATGCGGCCAGGTTCGATGGGATCAGCCCCACGACGGACAAAGTAGTGGCTCGTATTAAATGGTGGTTGACAAATTTAAAGATCAACCTCCCCGCCACCAGGCCCACCTCCACCTCTTTGAACTCCCTCCATAGTCTAGGCCTTCTGGTTAGGCCTACTGATACCATGACGACTCAGATTGTTAAATGGTTCAGACCAACCGCGGGATGGGTGAAGGTAAACGTGGATGGGTCAGCCCTTGGTAATCCTGGGCCCTCGAGGGGAGGCAGAATATGCAGGGACTCCTCCGGGTCTTTTCTTTTTTGCATTCTCTCATGGGTACGGGACAGGTACAAATAACAGAGCGGAACTTTGAGCTCTGTATGATGCGATGTCTTTATGTGTGAAATTTGGATATAATAAGATTCTGCTTTAATTGAATTCGAAATGTGTAGCAGATGTTTTCAATGGGAGGTCCTCCCCGACCTGGTGGTGGAGATATTAGTGGACTCGGATCTCCTGTTTGAAGAATGGGTGCACCTTTGTCTTATCCCTTATCCCGAGAGAAGGGAATGGTCCAGTTGATGGATTAGCAAAGGCAGGGGCTTTGAGCCAGATTAACACGGCGTTTGATAACGTGAATGCACTCCCAAACTACATTAGGGCTCTCTACAGGTTAGATAAAATCGGCTTAGGTGCGATCAGAAATTCTATTAGGAGCTCCAGATATAGCTCTACTAGATAGGTGGTCTTCGAGTTTTCTTTTTTTTTTTGAACCAGGGAGACCGATTAGCTGGGTATTTCCATGATAGGTGTGGTCCTTAATTTTTTGTTGGGACCGACCCGAATGATGTAATTTCTCAAATTTGAATGAAAATCTCGTGGCATGAGTCCACTTTACAAAAAAAAAAAACAAACTACCTCAATCCATAACTCATTGCCCAATGCATCATTACTCAATATGCTTTGGGCTTTCTCCAAGAGAGTTTGATTAATTCGTTTCACCATACTATTCTTTTCTAGCGTATGCCTTACTATATTGTGCCTCACTATCCCCCCATTTTTGTAAAAGTGATTGAATTATTTAGAAGTGAATTCTCCACTGTTATCCGTTCTTAACACTTTCAACTTTCGTTGTAACTATTTTTCTATCATCGCCTTCCACATCTTGAAAGTGATGAAAATATTGAATTTATTTTTTAGAAAATAAACCCACACATTTCTGGAGAAATCGTTAATGAATATTAGAAAGAATGATGATCTTGCCCCAGAAATCATGAGCGATGGCCCGTATACATTCAATTGCATATAATCAATCACACATGCATTTACTTACATGTTTTTCAGACTTAAAAGACAATCGCGATTGCTTATCATATATGCAATGCTCACATATATCAAAATCAACACTTTTAAATACAAGAATCAAACAATGATCAGAATGTACCTTCATACTGCGCTCACTCATGTGGCCTAAGTGTATATGTCACACAAGTGCAGATGTGGATTCCACTACAGACGTCGTAGCTCTACCCGGTATGATATTCCCAATCAACTTATAGAGGTTACCGTTCTGCTGTGCTTTTAGAACAAGTACCCATTTGAAAACCTTCAAGTCATGATTAAACTCGGTGAACTTGCACCTAAGTGCCTCGAGAGCTCCTAGCTAGAGATATTAGATTCTTCCTTAAATCAGGAGCGTGTCTCACATCCATCAGGATACATTCCATCCCATCAAACATCTTGATAGGCATCGATTTGATACTAACAACCTTACAAGTAAAGTCATTGCCTATAAACACTTGGCCACTATCATACTCGCTATAACTGGTGAACTAACTCTGATGAGAGATCATGTGGTATGAAGCCCTCAAATTCAAAATCCACTTGTTGCTAAGATATCAAATCTGGATGCAGTCAATACGTCACAACCACCCACCTCTTCACTAGATTCCATTCCGTTGGCCTCCCTCGATTAATCTTCTAACTTCTCTACTTTTTGGGCTTTAAGATTTTGAAAATCTTTTTTCATATGCCCCAACTTTTCACAATTCCAGTACTTCATCTTACCTTTGCCATTTGACTTAGACCTAAATCGTAAATTTTCTTTCTCCCACTCAGAAGCTCTTCCCCACCACTGTTATTCTTTCTCAATTACTTCGAATGACAGGGTGAGAGAACAGTTTCGACGTCAATGGTCTCCCTACCGTGGCACATAGTGTCTACGAGACTCTTGTATGACTCTGGAAAAGAATTCAACAAGATTACAGCTTGATTTTCTTCATCGATCTTCACCTCCACACTCTTCAACTTAGAAAGTAATTGATTGAGCATGCTAATGTGTTCATGAAGATTTGACCCTTCCACTATCTTTATATTGTAGAATTGTTTCTTTATATACAAATGATTACTGAGAGATTTCGTTATGTACAAACTTTTTAACTTTGTCTAAAGCCCTGCGGTGGTCTTCTAGTCAAAGACATTATAAAGTACATCATCTGCCAAACATAATTGGATCAAGTTAATCTTCCTTCGATCAAGTTATTTTTACTCTTCATCATTTATAGTCACAGGACGCTTCACTATACCAAGGAGTGTTGTTGGGACTCAAATATTGCATAATTTTCCTCATTTATATTTCACTTTTATGAACATGAATCCGCTTAATATTCTATTTTACTCATGTATGTGTTGTAAGGTGAATTTAAGTGCTTGGATTGAAAAAGGGTGTTAAAAGCATGATTTGATGCTAAAAAATCACCAAGTCAAGGAATGGATCTTAGGAGACCAAGATTGAAGAATTCACATGCCAAAGATCCAAGAAAACTAAGTGAAGAATGAAGAGAATCGAAGATTTGAAGTGAAGAATCCTGAAATCATTCTGAAAAAGTGTATTTTGAAGCTGTGAAGATTATTTTGGAAAATTGTGCAGCAGGAAGTCTGTTTTAAACGAACTATGCAGCAAGAAGTTTATTTTGTAAAAATACGTATATTTGAGGCGGTTTATAGGGTTTCTCAACTTTGTACGAAAATTGGAATTCCCTACTTATAAATATGGCTTCTTAGGGCATTCCTAAACATTATTCAAGGTATTCCAAAGTAAAATTAGGGTTTTTAAAGAGTTTTTAGTTTTATTAAAACTTTATAAGTTATTTTTTTTAAAAATTAATTAATTAATTTATTTTAGATCTTTTCTATTTGCATTTTTTTCTTTCTTGTAGCTTTTTATTTTTGCAATTTAATTATGTTTTTCTAAGTTCCTTCTAGCCCAAGCTAGAAGGGAAGCACATGGGTTTAATATTTCTTTAAGTTTTGATGATTAATTGTTTTTAATGATGAGAAGAATGATATATGCATGTTATCTATTATTTAGGTGTTTTTTTTTTTTTTTTTTTTTTTTTTTTTTTTTTTTTAATCCTCTCGTGAGATCCATATGTTTCTATCATATGAGATCCACATTGATGGATAGGCTTACCTTGAACCAATCAGATTTCCTAGATAGGAGAGGTTCTCAACCTGTTATATTTCTTTGATTTTTATTATCTCATTGATATTGAATTCTTAAAATCACTGATGCTTGAGAATATATATTAATGGTGCAAATCTATTATTTTTTAGTATTTTATATCATTTATTAAAATATTTAAACTGTTTTATTTTCCGATTAGGCTGACCATAGTGATCAGATCCTAGTTGTGTTATCCAAGTCATCATGATTTTGGAACATTAACCTATGTGTGGAACCTTGAAGCTTGGGTGTTATTTTAATTCAGTTGAATTACATCCATTCAAAAATCCCAAAATCAAATCATCAGTTTAATTTTTATTACTTAGTTGGTTTTGCATTTGCTTTTCTCCTTCTCGCAATTCATCTCCCTATGGGATCGACCCTGTATTCACAGGATATTACTTACGAACCTTTGCACTTGGAGGCAAGCAATCAAGTTTTTGGCACCGTTGCCGAGGAGAGACTGAGATAGATTAGATCTGTACAAGATAGCTAAGGTAAGTTCTTTTCTAAGGTAAGTTCTCTTCTAAACTCTCTAAATTTTCTGTAGATTTTATTTTATTTTTTTCTTTGAAAATAAATTCAGTTGGGTCTTTCAAGCACTAACTATGACATAAGGTTGCCCTGCTGGAGATTTTATCACCCAAGTGCTATAGTTGTCCTACAGTTGCTGTTTGATCACAAAGATCATCGGCTGAATCTATTTTCTAGATTAGCATAGTTTAATTTCTGCATTAATTTTACTTTTATTTATTTATTTTTTTATGGATTGAACCCTCATGGTCGGCCATGTCGCCTGGGTTGTTGATTTATTTTGCTTTGTGAACTGAACCCTCATGGTCGGACCTGCCGCCTGGGTTGTTGATTTATTTTTGCTTTGTAGACTGAACCCTCATGGTCGGCCCTGCCGCCTCGGTTATTAATTTATTTTGCTTTGTGAACTGAACCCTCATGGTCGGCCCTGCTGCCTGGCTTGTTAATTTATTTTGCTTTGTGGATTGAACCCTTATGGTCGGCCTTACCGCTTGGGTTGTTGATTTAAGTTTTTATTTTTATTTTAAGTATCATACTTGCTATTTGAACTAGTGATATTTGTTGTGTGGTGTGGATGGTTTATGTCCCGTTGGAGTAGGGATCAAAACAATCGACTCTCCTTCGAAGGCGGACTAGTTCTAGGCCTTGATCATTCACTTAAAAGAGGCACTCAACATCACTTGGATTCTATGGCAGACACAGTTGATAATCCAAATTTGCCAGATCCAACTATAAATCAAAACAGAGAAAATCAACCCGATCCTTTTCTTGAGGATGAAAATGAAGTTCATAGGAATGTGTTAAATCAACCACGGACTTTACGTGAACATCTACACCCTCAAAAATCAACTTTACCATCTTGCATAGTGTTCCCTGCTCACACAGGGAACATTGATTTTAAACCAGGTGTGATTCAATTAATTCCTAAATTTCATGGCTTGGATTATGAAAGCCCCTACTTGCACCTCAAGGACTTTGAGGAAGTAATTGCAACGTTACAAGTAAACAATGGAAATAGGGATGTACTTAAGCTTAGGTTATTTTCATTTTCTCTAAAGGATCAGGCCAAAGCATAGCTCGACTCTCTAAGACCTAATACCATCACTACATGGCAAGCCTTAAGTAGAGAGTTTTTGAAAAAGTTCTTTCCCAAGCACAAAACAAATGCACTAAAACAAGAAATCATGTCATTCTCCCAAAAGGGGAATGAACTGTGTTTTCAAGCTTGGGAATGCTTCAAAGACTTTCTAATTACTTGTCCACATCATGGTTATGAACCATGGCACGTGATTGATGCATTCCGAAAGGGAATCACCATGGATACCCGTCAGTTCATAGAGATAATGTGTGGTAGAACCTTTCTTGACAAAGATCATAATGAGGCTTGGAATTTTTTAGATATGTTAGCAGAGAATATGCAGACATAGGATGTCTCTGCTAAATCAGACCAAACTAGACCCATTCCTAAAGAGAAATCGAGGATGTATGTCCTAAGAGAAGAAGACGACCTTAATGCAAAATTTGCTGCATTGGCTAGAAAGGTCGAAGCCTTGGAAATTAGGAAGGTTGATATGGTTAAAGCAAGCACTTCCTTAGGTAATTTTTGTAGCATTTGTGGTGGTACAGATCATGACACAAAGGGTTGTCCAATAATCTCAGTTGTACAAAATATCACGCATGATAAAGCAAATGCTATAAATAACTACTAAAGGTCAGTTATGCAGCCAATGAGAAACACGTATAATCCAAATTGGCGTAACCATCCTAATCTTAGTTGGAGAAATGAACCACAAATTAATATGCCCAAATGTACCTCAAATGCCTCCACAAAACAACTTCTTTGGGGCACCTAACGATGCACCATATGTGCCTCCGCCAAAGTAATTATCTGTGGAGGATGCATTGATCGCATTTATGAACTCTCGAGCTCAAATGAATCAGTCTCTAATTAATCAAATCAAATCAGGAATTAAAGACAGCTGTGGCTAGGATTGAGACTCAACCAAATGCTAGGGAAAATGGCACACTTCCTTCTCAACCTGTGCCAAACCCTAAAAACACACATTTCATTGGAGACTCAAATCCAAGTGAGCTATATCATGAACAAGCTAAGCCATCATTACCTTGAGAAGTGGAAAAGAGGTCGATAACAAGATAATGCAACCGGTAGAAATACCGGAAGATGAGCCACTGTCTCAAGAGAATGATGAACTGGCTTTGGTTCAAAAGTCGCAACAACAAAAGGATAAAGAGACTAAATCATATGAGCCTCCAGTTCCGTTCCCATATAGACTTCGGAATCCAACTGTCCTCATGAAATATCAAGCGGTGTTGGATGTGCTCCAAAAGGTTACTGTCAATATTCCTCTGCTTGATGCTATTAGACAAATTCCATCATATGTTAAATATCTCAAGGACTTGTGCACTGTAAAGAGAAAATTAAATGTGTACAAAAATGCATTCCTTACTGAAAAAGTGAGCGCTATCATTTAACAAAGGGCCGTACCCAAATATAAAGACTCAGGAAATCCCGCTATTCCTTGTATTATTGGAAATTTTCAAATTGAGCATGCTTTGCTAGATTTGAGTGCAAGTGTCAACTTAGTACCTTATTCAGTCTACAAACAAATGGGGTTAGGCGAGCTTAAACCAACCACGATTACACTCCTACTCACTGACCGCTCTATTAAGGTACCAAGGGAAATTTTAGAGGATGTGCTAGTCCAAGTGGAGAAATTTTACTTTCCCTTGGATTTTATTGTACTAGACACTGAACCATGTGTAAATGCTAGCGCTCAAGTTCCTATCATTTAGAATGCCCATTCCTAGCAACTTCAAATGCAATCATAAATTGCAGGAATGAAATGATGAACTTGTCTTTTGGTAACATGACTCTAGAGCTAAATATTTTCATTCTATGTAAGTAGCCCATTGATAATAATGAAATCCATGAGCTGAATTTCATGGACTGCTTGATAGAAAAAGAGGAATTGGAACCTAGTCTGACTAAGGAATTGATTCAAGTCTTTAGGGACTTAAAAAATTTTGATTTCAAAAAAGTGTTACTGAAATTTGTGATGATAACGAGACCACTACCACCCAGGACATTGGTATGTACCAATGGAGATCACGCACTTAAATCCTATCTATCGAGGACTCGCAACCTCTGCCATCACCAACCAATATTCCAAAGCTTGATTTAAAACCACTACCAAATGAGCTTAAGTATGTATACTTAGGTGAAAATAAAATTTATTCTATGGTGATCTCTTCATTTTTAGACAAGGATCAAGAGATTAAATTATTGAATGATCTTAAGGGACCACAAAGGAGCCTTGGGTTGGACCATTTCTAACATCAAGGGTATAAGCCCTTTCATATGCACCCATCAGATCCACCTTGATGAGGACGCCAAACTAATTAGACAACCTCAAAGGCGTCTCAATCCAAACATGATGGAAGTTATAAAAAATGAGGTGATCAAATTATTGGATGTGGGAATCATCTACCCAATATTCAATAGTGTTTGGGTGAGTCCAACTCAAGTAGTCCCAAAGAAATCCGGAATAACTATTGTGTAGAATTCTAATAATGAACTCATACCAACACGTGTCACCACTGGTTGGTGTGTTTGCATTGACTATAGAAAATTGAACCAGGTCACAAAGAAGGACCATTTCCCTCTACCATTTATTGATCAAGTTTGAGAGAGAGTAGTAGGTCACTCCTTCTATAGTTTTCTTGATGGATATTCTGGATATAACCAAATAGAGATAGCCCTGGAAGACTAAGAGAAAACCACGTTTACTTGTCCATTTGACACATTTGCTTTTAAACGGATGCCATTTGGATTGTGTAACGCTCCAGCAACTTTCCAACAGTGTATGTTAAGTATTTTTTTCAAATACGGTTGGGAAGTTTCTTGAGGTTTTCATGGACGACTTCTTTGTATTTGGGAGTAGTTTTGAGGAATGCCTCAACAATTTATCTCGTGTCTTGTCTAGGTGTGAAGAGAAACACCTTGTCTTAAATTGGGAGAAATGTCATTTCATAGTTCAAAAGGGAATTGTTTTGGGTCATGTTATCTCCAAAAATAGAATCGAGGTACATCGCTCAAAACTCGACATTATTGCTAATCTACCTATCCCCCGAACTGTTAGAGATATTAGATCACTTTTAGGGCACGCTGGTTTCTATAGAAGATTCATCAAGGACTTTAGTGCTATTACTATACCCTTGACAGATGAGTGTTCAAGTGCCTTTAATAAAATTAAATCATCTTTTACCACTGCACCTATCATGCGTCCACCAGATTGGACACTTTCTTTTGAATTAATGTGCGATGCAAGTGATTATGCCATAGGGGCTATTTTGGGCTAAAGGAAAGATAAATGGCCCTACGTTATTCACTATGCAAGTAGAACTCTAAACTCGGCCCAAGTGAACTACTCAACAACTGAAAAAGAGTTACTTGCAGTAGTTTTTGCTTTGGATAAATTTAGGTCGTACTTGCTGGGATCCAAAGTGGTCATTTTCACAGACCACTCGGCTTTGAAATATTTGTTATCTAAGAAGGATGCAAAGCTGAGATTTTTGAGATGGATCCCCCTACTCTAAGAATTTGACTTAGAGATAAAAGATAAGAAAGAAGTAGAAAATGTAGTGGCTGATCACCTTTTCAGATTGGTGTTAGATGATTCCACTGAGGAGATGCATATCCAGGACACTTTTCCTGATGAACAATTATTTGCGATCTCCAAATTGCCTTGGTATGTGGATATAGTGAATTATCTTATAACGAGAAAAATGCCATATTATTGGAAGTCACAAGATAGGAAACGTTTTGAAACCGAGGTTAGGAACTTTTTCTGGAATGACCCGTATTTATATAAATATGAGACTGATCAAATTTTTAGACGTTATGTCCTAAAGGATGAAGTTTAGAGTTTTATTTCTTTTTGCCACATGGAAGCATGTGGTGGCCATTTTTCTGCTAAGAAAACTACTGCAAAAATCCTGTAGTGTGGTTTTTACTGGCCTACCATATTTGAAGACACCCATGTTTTCTGTGTTGCTTGTGATAGATGTCAAAGGTTGGGAAGAGTGTCCCGGGGCAACATGATGCCTTTATCCCCAATTTTACCATTAGAGATATTTGATTGTTGGGGTATTGATTTTATGGGCCTATTTCCATCTTCTTTTGGATTATATATTAGTTGGTGTGAACTATGTTTCAAAGTACATTGAGGCAGTTCCAAGTAGGACTAATGACAACAAAGTGGTCATACGATTCCTCAAGGAATTTTTTTTTCTAGATTTGAAACTCCAAAGGCCATCATTAGTGATGGCAGGTTTCACTTTTGCGATAAGACATTTGAGGCTTTGATGAAGAAATATGACATTAAGCATAAAGTGATCGAGCACCCCATACCACCCACAAATGAGTGGGCAAGCTGAGATTTCTAATCGGGAAATAAAACACATTTTAGAGAAAACTATAAGGCCAGATAGGAAGGATTAGTCCTTCAGACTATCTGATGCTTTATAGGCTTATAGGACTGTTTATAAGACTCCGATTGGAATGTCTCCATACAGATCGGTATATGGGAAGGCTTGCCACTTGCCCGTGGAATTGGAACATAGAGCCTACTGGGCAATAAAGAAATTAAACTTTGATATGGACCAAACAAGTGGACAAAGGAAATTAGAGTTGAATGAATTAGAGGAGCCGAGGAGAGATTCTTATGAAAATTCTAAAATCTACAAAGAGAGGACCAAAGCTTTTCATGACAAAAATATCATGAGGAAGAATTTTGAACCTCAGCAAAAAGTCCTATTGTACAATTCCCATCTCCAATTCTTTCCAGGAAAATTAAGATCAAGATGGACAGGCCCCTTCATTGTGAAGAATGTTTATACTTATGAGGCTATTGAAATTGAGAATCCACGTAATGACAATGTGTACAAGGTTAATGGTCAAAGATTGAAGCCTTATTTGGAAAACTTTCATTTGGGAGAGGAGTCTTTCCCTCTTCATGAGCCAGAATATTTAGATTGATGCTCCTAGTCTGACGGAGCATTTGTATCATATTCAATTTTTTAGTGTCACTTAGCAGGTGAGTTCTTCATAGTAGGTACCATCTACCATTTCTTTTATTTTTATTGTTCTCTACATTACATTATCATAACATTGGGGACAATGTAGATTTTAGGTTTGGGGGTGTGGATAGTCATCCATGTGAGGTTTTATTTTATTATTATTTTTTTTAGGTTTATAGAAAATTTTTTTCAACATTTTCAAAATAATATTTTTATATACAAGAATGTGAATATGATATTATGCGAATTTCAAATGCAAAGTTAATACATAGTCTAGGTTGATAGTAGTCAGAAATCTGATAACTGCAAATTATAGACCTGAGTTCAATTATCTAATCACTAGTTTAAAGTGAGTTATAATTTGATGTACTAAATTCACAATATACCCTAGCTAACTAAGTGAGGAATATGATATGTGAACTAGAATAACAACTTTTGATTTAAACAAGGTTGAATGAACTAGTATCATTGATATATGCTTAAAAGAGAGAATATTGAAGAAAAAAAAAGAGTGACGAAAAAAGAAAATTTTGTTATAGAGTATGAATGCAATGACCATAACAATCGTGTCAGTAATCCAGAGTAAGGATACCTAAGTATCCATTATTGTTACCATTACAAGTACAATACCTTATGTTATGAAGCAAACCCAGTGAGAATCTTCATCTAAGGGTGGTCTATAATAATGATGATATGATGATAAAAGAAGAATGTCATGAAAAAAATGAGATAACTAGAGATTTCATATTCTTGGGATGATTGAAAGGAGTTAGGATAGAGAACATGCCTATTTCTCAAAGTTAGACTAGTGTCACGGAGCACCTAAGGATATTGGATCATAACTATTCTAAATTTTGATTAGGTCTCTGAACTCAATGATGATTAGGAAATTGAGATTCTAACTAACTTCAGACTTAGGGTAAGTATTATTTTGTTTTGAAATTCATATGATGAATGGAAGCATAATTGTATAAATTTGTGAGTGTTGAAATATTTTTCATGTTTTCAATGTTTGTGGGTAACATTTCTGGAAACCCTCATGAGACTATAACTCGTCCACTAGGGGAAACCTAGGGGTTTAAAGGCTTGTTGCATATGCTAAATGCAATCGAGATTACTTGCGAAAGTGGTGTAATTAGAATTTTTTTTTTTGTTTTAATTTTGTTTCTAGAATTAGTTTTTATTCTTATTTTTATTTTTCTTCGCTTATTTTGCTCGGGACCAGCAAAATGCTGGTTGGGGGGTGTGTTGGGATTCAAATATTGCACAATTTTTCCCATTTATATCTTAGTTTTATGAACATGAATCCGCTTAATATTCTATTTTACTCATGCATGTGTTGCAAGGTGAATTTAAGTGCTTGGATTGAGAAAGGGTGTTAAAAGCATGAATTTGATGCTGAAAAATCACCAAGTCAAGGGATGGATCTTAGGAGACCAAGATTTAAGAATTCACATGCCAAAGATCTAAGAAAACCAAGTGAAGAATGAAGAGAATCGATGATTTGAAGTGAAGAATTCTCAAATCGTCCTTAAAAAGTGTATTCTGAAGCTGTGAAGTTTATTTTGAAAAACTGCGCACAGAAAGTCTATTTTAAACGAACTATGCAGTGAGAAGTCTATTTTGAGAAAATAAGTATATTTGAGGCAGTTTCTATGGTTTTTCAACTTTGTACGAAAATTAGAATTCCCTACTTATAAATAGGGCTTCCTAGGGCATTCTTAAACATTCTTCAAGACATCTCAAAGTAAAATTTAGGGCTTTTAAAGAGTTTTTAGTTTTATTAAAGCTTTATAAGTTGTTTTTATTTTTTTATTTTTTTTATTTTAGATCTTTTCTATTTGCATTTTTTTCTTTCTTGTTGCTTTTTATTTATGCAATTTATTTATGTTTTTCTAAGTTCCTTCTAGTCCAAGCTAAAAGGGAAACACATGGGTTTAATAATTCTTTAAGTTTTGATGATTGATTGTTTTTAATGATGAGAAGAATGGTATATGCATATTATCTATTATTTAGGTTTTGTTTTTTATCCTCTTGTAAGATCCATATGTTTCCATCATATGAGATCCACATTGATGGATAGGCTTACCCTGAATCAATCAGATTTCCTAGATAGGAGAGATTCTTAACCTGTTATATTTATTTGATTTTCATTATTTTATTGATATTGAATTCTTAAAATCACTGACGCTTGAGAATATATATCAATGGTGCAAATCCATTATTTTCTAGTATTTTATATCATTTATTAAAATATTTAAACTGTCTTATTTTCCGATTAGGCTGACCATAGTGCTCAGATCCTAGTTGTGTTATCCAAGTTATCATGATTTTGGAACATTAACCTATGTGTGGAACTTTGAAGCTTGGGTGTTATTTTAATTCAATTAAATTACATCCATTCAAAAATTCCAAATCAAATAATCAGTTTAGTTTTTATTACTTAGTTGGTTTTGCATTTGATTTTCTCATTCTCGCAATTCATCTCCCTATGGGATCGACCCTGTATTCACAGGATATTACTTACGAACCTCGGCACTTGGAGGCAAGTAATCAAGTGCTTATTGTAATACTTGTTAAACTAGAAGGCCTCTCATTTTTTACTTTCTATAGTTTAAAGTTATTTTTCTTGGTGAACTTCTGTCTCATATTTTACGTTAGATCCTTTTATCATCATGTCTCATATTTAAACTCGAATCCTAACGTATAATTTTGATTCCACTTGTTGGGAGCCACAAAAGTCAACTTTGAATAGAATCACACAAGCGAAAGATAAACGCAAATAAAGCAATACAGAGAACACATGATTTTATGTGAAAAAATCCTTTGAGAAAAAACTACGGCACAAAAACAACAAACAATCTCCTATGAAAAAGAGAGTATAAGATATTATAACAACTTACAAATGCAAAAACCCTAGTTTCATCCATTCTAAACTCTAGAAATGATTTTGCTCTCTTTGTTTTACCATGTTCTACCCTAATCTTGTATTACACTAATATATATAGTGTTACACCTAAAATAGAAAATAAACCACACAATTACTCAAAATCATATGCACCGTTGATCTAAGCTTTGATCGATAGACATCGATCAAGCCACCCTCGATCGAGCCTTCATGTTTGCCTAATCAAATATGCTCAAAAAGAGTTCAGCATGCAAATTAAGAAATTTGAGATTTTTTTTGATCAATCCATCAGAGTGGTTGATCAATTGAGTACCCTTATTTCAACATAAATTAAAGACACGCGATTTCAACATTTATGGCCATTCAAGCGATGATGGAAAACAAACAATGCAATTGGTCATATATGCAGTAGGATAAATTGTAGGAAAAGTAACCGATAAGATTGTCTCGTGGATTTTATTTTTAAAGGTAAACCATTAGGCCGGGGCTATAAAAGTGGTGGACCAGATTAAAACTTGCCATGTGCCCTTTGGAGAAATTGCTCTGCCATATTCCGGTTCTCCCGGCACCACTAATTCATCTCCCTTCTTCCTTTTAACCCAGTTCGGTTGGATTTCTTTCTGGGCATATGTAGTGGGCTCGAAGCCCAACACGTGAATCATGCCAGGAAGATGATAAAAACTCATTATTCTGTCTGATGCTAAGCCTACATGCACGTACAAGGAAGCTCATGCATGCGACACACGTGCCAACGTCACACATATATAAATGCAAGATCCAATCTATCCATCACGTGGGTCCAACGGATGAGGTGTTGTTCTTACTAAAAAACAAACTCAATCCACTCAGCATGTGGGGCCCGATATTAGAAACAGCTTTAGGGATTACAACCTATGCGTCATGTTGGTACACGTGGCTTGTACATAAACTGCCTTGTACACGCAGGTGGGCTTTGAAAAGCTCCCATGACCATATACGGCTTTTATGTTGGACTCGGATTCGGTAGTGACCCCTCAGTACCGACGTCTTGGTGGTCAGTGCTGTGGGCCCACAATGATGTATGTGTTTATCCACACTGTTCATTCAATTTACCAAATGATTTTAGGATATTAGCCAAAAAATGAGGCAGATCCAAATCTCAAGAGGAGCACACCACAGGAAAACAATGGTGATTGAATGATGACCAATAAAAGCTTCTTAGGGACACGAAAGTTTTGGATCAAGCCGTAATTTATTTTTTCCCTTCATAAGGTTTGTATGACCTAATCAACGGTTTAGATGGAAAATAAACATTATAGTGGGTGTTTAATCATAACTGTTTCCTCTGGTGTGGTCCACCTGAGATTTGGATCTGCCTCATTTTGTCTCATGACCTAAAACAATCTGAAAAAGTGGATGAATGGAATGGATATAATACATACATCATACATCATGGTGGGCCCACTGCACCTACCAGTACCGATACCTCGGTACTGTAGGTGTCACTACCGAATCCGAGTCGTTTGATGTTGGTGAGTGACGTCATCCAAAGGTGATACAAGTTATTCTGCTCTGCTACATCCGATTTCACATGCGTATTTTAGTGCTCGCGTTTTCCACCCTATATAAAATAAGGCCCACGAATCATGCGTGCAACAGCTCGATTTGATTTGGTGCATGGCAGCTAAGGATGAGAACAAAATCTCCCGAGATTTTGACTGTTCATGTCGTTTCCGAGGTTTTGTAGGAAATAAGGATATCTTTATTGGAGAGTTATATGATACTCGGGTAGCCTTTCTTTTTTTTTTTTTTTTTTTTTTTTTTTTTTTTTTTTTTTTTTTTTTTTTGAAGAAGGCATCATGCCACTAATTTCATTGAAGAGAAGAACATGTACAAAGAGCTGAGGGGCTCAGACAAAAAGACCCGAGACCCCTGGAGAGACGCTGCACATTCGAGAGGGCCAGGCAATGAGGCCCTCCTATCATATCGAGGAGAAGGGGAAAGAAAAGAAAAGAGAAAACCTATGACGTGCGCACCACGCCAATCCCTGTCCTATCAAGGACGAGCTCCCCACGGAAAGGGACTCGGGAGATCGAAGGCACTGGAAAATCATATTCTCTGGCATTGCTACTACCCCAACGGCAGAACCGATCGTCGCCCACCCTGTTGGCCTCACGAGGGATGTACCTTATAGAAATGTCACCCGCAGAACTTATACGGTCAAATTGGTATTTCCAGTAAATCACATACCAAGGGGGGGTGGTAGCTTTGGAAAAAATATTCGCCACAGATAGGGAGTCGCTCTCAACCTCAATTGAGGAGAAACCCCGTTCAATGCAGATGGAGAGGCCGTGAACAACAGCTTTCATTTCCGCCTGGAAACTGGATCCGAAGCCATACCCTTTAGCGAAAGCAAACTGAAAAATTCCTTTGTCATCCCTACAAACTCCCCCACTACCGGAAGGGCCGGGGTTTCCCCTGGACGAACCATCAACGTTGAGCTTCACAGAGCCCCTGAGGGGTTTTTTCCATCTGACGTAAGAGACGGAAGTGCGGGAGCCGGCTGGAGGAGCGAGCCGTAGATCCTTCATCACTTCCCTATCGGCTTGGTTCTTGGTTGGGGGAAGGGGAAAAGCGCTTGAAATTTGAAAGAGCCAAGAACGGACCTTATAAATGGCTTGGGAAGGGTCGAAGCGGGCCCCTTCAAAGCGGAGGGCATTCCTAGCGGTCCATATTTCCCAGAGAATCAGGGCTGGGGTGAGACCTCTGAGGACGCCCAGAAGGGAGGAGTCCTTGGCCATAGACCACCATTGGGAGGATCTAAGGCCAACCGATTGGTTTGGGAGGAGGCTCATCGAAAGAACAGAGGAGAAATGGGACCATAGGGAAGACGCCAGGTCACCAACCACAAAAAGATGGTCCATGGATTCCTCAGAGGGGGAGACGCTGTTGCAACAGACACAACCAGAGGCCATGTGAATGCCCTTCTTCTTGACGTTAGAGTCCACAGGGACTGCATTGTTCAGGACTTTCCAACAGAAAACAGCAACCTTTGGAGGGATGTGGGGGTGCCACGTCCACCTGGCCCAATTGCGATCAGGGCCATGGAGGCGAGAGAGCTCCCACGCTGATCTGACGGAAAATTTACCCGACTTTTCTCCCATCCAGACAGCTTGGTCGTCACCTGAGTTTAACGCAATCCCTTCAGCCATAACTTGGATGTGCACCGAGTCAGGCAGCAGGTTGGGCAGAGGAGCAATAGGGCCTTGAGGACCAATGAAATCCTTAATCCGAAGATTCTGAAGAAACAGAGGGGAAGTGGCTGGAAGCCATCTTTTGAGGGGCCCCAGGCCCGTCCAGTTATCATTCCAAACATTGCTGTTGCCATCCCCCACCTAAAGCCGGGTGTTGTCTTCGACGAGCTGGAGAAGCTTCCTGATACGTTTCCATGCTGGGGAATCTGTGTTGCGCTGGCTAGCGGATTCACGGGAGTCGTTGATCATGTATTTAGATCTCATGAATTTTGCCCAAAGACTGTTCTTATGGGCGAAGAAGATGGTCCAGGCCCGCTTAAGCCTCAGGGCAGCCGAGATTTCTCTTAAGGGTTTTATGCCTAACCCACCCTCCTTGGTGGGGTAGGTAATACACCTCCAACTAACCCAGTGGAATTTTTTTCTCCCTTCAGACCACCCCCAAAAGAAATCTGCAAGCTTAGATTCTAGGGTTTGCAACATCTTAATAGGAACTTCAACCGCGGCGAGAATATGAACGGGGATACTTGAGAGGACATGCTTGATAAGAGTTGTTCTGGCAGCCTGATTGAGGAAGCGGGCCTTCCAACCTGAGATCCTGGACTGGATTTTCTAGAGAAGGGGAAGAAAGGAGGCTGGGCGGGCTCAACCTTTGGCGAGAGGGACACCGAGGTAGAAAAAGGGGGCAGAAGAGCAAGCTATACCAGTCAGCCTTTCAATTCTACGAGTCATCGATAGCGTCATCCTGGCAGAAGCGAGAAAGCTACTCTTGGAGTTGTTGATCTTGAGGCCTGAAATGTTCTTGAATTCTTGGAGGAAGGCTACCAGATTTCTGATGGAGGAGCGGCTGCCGTTGGTAAAGATGGTAGTGTCGTCGGCAAAGAGGAGATGGGATGGAGGCAGGCTTCTTCTACTGGTTTTGTAGGGCTGGCAAGCGGTGGAAGCGGACAGATACTTCAGGCCCTGGCTGAGGACTTCCATGACTAGAATAAAGAGGTAGGGAGAGAGGGGATCTCCCTGACGCAGCCCTCTTCCAGCTTTAAAGAAGCCAGAGGACTCCCCGTTGAAGAGCACAAAGAACCAAGGGGTCGACCAACACTGCTCAGCAATGGAAATCCATGCCTGGCTGAATCCAAATTTTTGCAGAACCGCCGTAAGGAAGGGCCAGCTGACACAATCGTAAGCTTTTTCTAGATCAATTTTGAGGATGAGATTACTTCCCCTGACTTTCATATCTAAGTCACGGAAGATTTCCTGCGCCAGGGCAATGCTGTCGGCTATTGACCTGCCTTTGACGAAGGCCATTTGCTCTTCTGAAATCAGCTTCGGAAGGATGGAGCTTAAGCGAGCTGTAATCACCTTGGAGAAAATTTTGTATACACAATTGCATAGGCTAATTGGGCGAAATTGAGAGAAGGATTTGGGGGCTGAACATTTTGGAATTAAGCATAGCAGGGAGGCTGTGAAGGCTCGAGGGAACGTACCTCCTTGAAACAGGAACTTGACCGCACGGTGAATGTCGATACCGACAATGTTCCAGCAGGCAGAGAAGAAAGCAGCAGAGAGCCCATCAGGCCCAGGGGCCCCGTCAACTGGCAGGTCCGAGATAGCTTGCTTCACTTCGTCGAAGGAAGGGATAGCCAAGAGATAATCGTTATCTTCCGAGGAGACTAGCTGTGGGATAAGGTTGAGGAAGTCGCCAATGGGGTTCGTAGGAACAGCCGAGTAGAGATCCTTAAAGAAATCAGCTGCTGCCTCTTTAAGTTGGGCACGATCCGTAATCTTCATCCCATTTTGCTGCACTATTTCTCTGATTTGGGAACGGCGGATGCGGGCTGAGGCGGAGGCATGAAAGAACTTTGAATTTCGGTCGCCTTCCTTAAGCCATCGGTTTCGAGATTTCTGCTTCCAAAACAGTTCTTCCAGAGATTCCAGACGGGCCAGATTCTTTTTCTCCAAATCCAAGTTTAACAGGTTGGAGGAAGACGGGTCCGCAATTGACTCCTGCTCGAGCTTCTCCACCTTCGTCGTGGAGTCCTTAATCAGGGAGAAAATGTTCCCAAACTTCTCAGTGTTCCAACGTTTTAGGGCTGATTTGGTATTTTTCATCTTGCACAGGAGATGGATCATAGGGTTGATGAACACATCAGAATTCCAAGAGTTAAGAACCACATCCTGGAAACCTTCATGGCTCACCCACATCCTTTGGAAGCGGAAAGGGCGGGGGGTGGGGGGAGCCGGGGAAGGAAAAAGAAGAAGAAGAGGACAGTGATCAGAGGAGATACGGGGAAGATGTTGCACTTGGAAGGAAGGAAACATGTGGATCCAGTCCGGGGAACATAGAACACGGTCCAGTCTGGCCCATTTCCTACTGGTCCCAGACCTGTTATTACACCAAGTGAAAGCATTCCCAGAGAAGCCTGCATCAATGAGGGAGGTCTGATTAATAGCGTCGGAGAATTCTGTTGAGCTAGGACCAGCTAGAGAGTTACCACCAATTCTCTCGGAATGGGAAACAACAGCATTAAAGTCACCACACACGATCCAAGGGCCTGATAGAACAGAAGCCTGAAGCACCAAATCGGCCCATAATGCTCTCCTGCGAAGGTAAGAACATTTCGCGTAAACACAGGTAATGAAGATAGGCTGATCCAGGAGCGGCGTCGACGCCCTTAAGGCCAGGAATTGATCGGAGGAAGAAAGAGCATCGACCTTGATTGAATCATGATGAAAAACCCAAATTTTACCTCCCGCCGATGTGTTGGTGATAGAGTAATGGAAGCCCAGTTTCAAACCCGTTGAGATGCGCCTGGAGTCAGCAATCATGGGTTCACTGATGATAAGAATGATCGGTTTGAAGGACTTAATCAGCCTTTTAACGTGTCTGACCGAGGAGGAATTACCAATTCCCCTCACATTCCACATAAGAATACTATCCATCTGAAACACAGCCTGAGTTGATGGCCCTGGTACTCTTACTCCTCTTCTTTCCCCTCCAAGACTTGATGAAAGAGCTCAGATAGCCTGATTCAGTGTTGTCTGTTTCTCCCACTGGGCAGTTTAGATCCTCTTCTGGATCAGGGCGAGGACCTGGCTGGGCTGTTGTAGTTCTTCTTCTCACATAGTGATGAAGGATACCAGAGTCCGGAGGAATATGATTTTGTTTGATAAGGTTCTCTCCCTGAGGACTGTCTAAGTCACAGTTGGAGCAGTCGAGGAAGTATGGGGATAAATCTACATGGATATTTCCCACGTTGGGTGTAGGAGAATGAGGGTGAGACAATGGATTCAGCTGAGAAGGGGAGGCTTCTTGCTCCAGAGAGGCCGAGGTCAGGATGGGGTTGTCGTGGGTTGGTAGGTCGTTCCCAGTATGTTTGTTAGCTGACGAGGGAGGAAGGAAGGCAGCTAGGGATGGGTCAATGCCATCAGAGAGGGAGGAGGCATCTAGGGAGGGGGCTTTGCCATCAGATAGGGAGCAAACACCCTGGACTAGATGGTTGGGCACAGGGTTAGTGGGGAGCTGAGCAGGGGGGGTGGAACATGGGGGTGTGGGATTAGGGATAGGATTGGCGGGGATAGGAGCAGGATGGCATTGAATTTGAGGGCTAAGGCAGGTATTGAGGGAAGGTCCATGCTGTAGAGAAGGGGAGAATTGGTGGTGGAGATGTAGGATCCTGTTAGGTTGAGAATCCCTTGCAGGGAAGGCAACGGCTAGGGGCTCATCCACATCAGGGGTGAAAGGGTTCTCAAAGGCTTTGTGTACCAGGGGGGCGGGATCCAGAGTCGCTAGGGTGTCTGAAACGTGAGAGGTCTGAGAGGCATTTTCTCGAGTAGATGGAGTGCGCCGGAGAAGTTGCCCTTTATCCTGGTAAAAGGCTGATAGGACCCAATCCCTAGTGCGCTGGCCCTTATCAGGTGGTTCTTTAGGAGTTTTGGGAGGGAGGGGACTGCCCCTGAGCTCACCTCCTGGATCCTCCAACACTGCACAGACCGGATAGGTATCCAGGCCTACCTTGAGTTGAACGATCTTGAAGAGTTCCTGTCCTGGTTTTAACATAACTTTCACTCTTGCAAAGACTTGGAAGAGGCCGTATCGAGCAGAGGAGTCCACCTGAACTACTCTTCCAAAATGTTGCCCGATATCTATAATCGTCGATTCGAACCAAGCATGGGCTGGGACCCCATACAATCTGATCCAATGGCCATCATGGCCAATCACCGCACGAGGATGCCAAGGTTCCACCCTGTGGATACCCATTGCTGAGAGGATGGCAGAGTCAGAGGAGAAGTCAGTGAGCTCTTCTCTCGGTTTTGAACTGCAGAAGGAAGGCTAGTGGGGAGACCTCGATGATATCCACGGCGAAAACAATCGAGATTGCACCGAGGACGCTCAACGGGGATGATGGGGGTGTTTGGGGATGTGAATCCCACAAGGGACATCGCCAACTTCCTTCTTCTGAGCTCTACTGCGGCCCAATCTGCTGTAACCATGAAGGAATGCGCAGGGTAAGATTGAGAAGCTTTAGGAGGGGTTTGTTTCTTGAGGATATCAGCGTAGAGGTGGGGGTGGGGCTGGGTGGGTTCAGGGTATTGGGGAGCCTGGGGCTGGATTGGTTTGGGGTTTTGTCGGGGGATAAGAGCGGGTTTCGCCAGAGGCCTGGATTTGGAGATTGCTGCTTGAACAGAGACAACCCTCCCATCGATTCTTTTGCCATTAAGCACTCCAATGGCGGCTCGAGCTTCAGCTTCGTAGAGGTAGCGAACGAATCCATACCCCCTTGGTTTGAGAGATCCAGGTAAAGTGGGGATGTGCACGTCCTTGACTTTACCGTATCTTCCGAAGATGATTCCCACATTTTCCCTTGAACAATCAAAGGGTAGGTTGCCGATGAAGACCGTGAATCCGGGAGAATGGTTGGAAGCAGGGGCAGGCGCTGAGGCTCCTGCGCAAAAACCGGAGGTGGGAGTTTGGTTTGGGAAGGGATCTGGAAGACGCCTCTTTTTTCTGGTAACCCTCGTCCAACTCATTTTCTAAGGTGGGAGGATACTCGGGTAGCCTATGATGCTTGATACGCGCACTTAAAAACCGTACACATGGCATACATTATATCATGTTAAACCGACTAAATTGTGAAAGCTGCTGTCACTAAGTCATAGCCCGACAGTCAGATTGGTTAAACCATCCTAACATCTGATTTGTGGACGGTTGTTTATTGAAATAGGACCTTAGGATACTTTTCATTTTTAACCGTCTAGTAAACATTCACCAATGAGATAGTCAGGTTCATGATACGTATAAGCTTGAAGCCATTTTAACAGTTTAATTTAAGTCAATTGCCACGTATGCAATTTCTGGGAAATGAGAAAAAAAATAAAAATTCTTAGTAATATCTTGGTGCATGCATCAATCTCATCCATCACACTCATTGAAAGCTGCTAAGTTCTTCTTATCCTACGGTTGGGGCACATGATTAGTTGAGCCTGACTACTGATATGAGGACACCACTTTTGGAAGTACTAGAACTAAAGAATCTCTAAAATAGTAATCTCCTTGTGTTTATAGTTGTTTCAAAACATAAACAGACTTTTCTTAGAACATGTGTGGAGCTTAAGGGGTTGTTTGGCAGTTTGGAATTGGAAGTAACTGAGAGAAATGGGAGAAATGTAGGCATTTGGGAGTATGGAATTGAAAGTAATTGGAATCCTAAAAAAGAGGGCCTTTTGGAATCTGCTCGGAAACCATAATTAGGTGGAGGATTAGGAATCCTCTCCAGTAGTTACATTTTTGAACGTTGGAGGGGTTCTCTCTCTCTCTCTCTCTCTCTCTCTCACGCACACACACCCCACACACTCACGCTGGTGGAATTTCACCACCTATGCGTACTCAAACCCTTGACCGGGAACTGAAACTCCTGAGGGGTTTTCTCTCTGAAAGGGTACTCTCAACCCTACAATTATGCATTCTCCCCTAAAATTGTCAGAATTTAGAGCTTTTTTATGTGCTCCGACGTCTCTCTCTTTTCCTTACGCCTTGTTGTCAGAAATCTTGAAGTTTCGCTCATTGGAAATCAACTCTCCATATTTGCACAGCTTGCTAA
This sequence comes from Magnolia changhungtana, assembly GCA_030180095.1. NCBI lineage: Eukaryota > Viridiplantae > Streptophyta > Magnoliopsida > Magnoliales > Magnoliaceae > Magnolia > Magnolia changhungtana. The sequence continues at coordinate 19,921,269 of JASAUF010000444.1, read as the reverse complement.
AAATCTCTCTCTCTCTCTCTCAACACCCACTAAGAATTTTTTCCTGTTGAAAAGAGGAACCCTTCGATACACTAGCAATGTGATGAATGATACGTAAGCAATTAGAAATTAATTAGAAGCTGCACGTACAAAATTTGAGTTAATACATGTATAATAGATTACGCGGTTAGACAATTTAATTTAAGTTAATATCTGCCACATGTATAATTTCTAAGCGCATGTAAATTAAGCGTCATATCTAATCAGAGTATCACATTACTCATTAAGTCTAAAATTATTGGCACTCTGGCAGAATCAGCGAGCCCACTTTGTGGCCATTTGAGGTTCAAAATTACCTCATTTTTAGCTGAATTATAATTTCCAATGAACTTATTATAATGATTATTAATATGTCATACATGTGTGCTATTTTAAATATTAAATATGATTTACTTTATTAAATTTATTATCTCATGAATATATATATATTACATAATTCTGTTATATTTCAAATCCAAGCTATCAAATATAAGTTTTGAATTCTACTGGATTTTAGATTGCCAAACACAATTAGAGATTTCAAATCACTTTGATTCCAATTTAATTGCAATTTTGATTCCAATGTATTCTAAATACAAGTTGCCAAACAAGCTCTTAAATGGTTGGTGGAACATTTAAGATACTTGAAGATAAATATTGGCACATATGACACGTGTGGCTATGTGAACTTCGATAGTTATACATCTAGCACATGCAATGCATGTGCAAGGAACATTGTATTTTTATATCCACAAACCAAGGATAAGCTTCCCCATCCTTATAAATATTTTTAACAAATATGCATTATCATTTTTAAGAGAAATATTGAGTGCGTGGTATATTTATTTTCCTTAATTTTTATGTAAAAAATGAATTTAATAAATTATATATAAATCATTTAACCCAAAAAACTTTATGCACCATACAAAATTACCAGCATCCAAAACAATTGTAATTATTATCATTACTATCATTGTAGCTATTGGTATTATTATTGTTGTTATTGCAATGTTAGCCAACTTGACACTGCATCGAGGCCCCTCCTACACATGCCAATATAGAAAGTGTGAGATATGATATTTTCATCTAGTTCACAATAATGCTTGGATCTTTTGCCTAAAAAATAAGAATGTCTCACTTCTCTATTTCCAAAATCAAAATTTGGCTGTCCATTTATTTCGTACCATATAAACCATATAAACCATTTAAGGTACCAAATGAGCTGGATAAGAAGATCAATACCTCTGACAAAAGGCCTGTATTGTGACCTGTGCTGCATGTGGATAAGCAGTGGTCCTACCCGTATGTTGAAGTAGCAAACCTCTAATAATAATAATAATAATAATATTATTATTATTATTATTATTATTATTATTATTGTTATTTGAATGCATTACAAAGTCGATATAGTTTCGATATTTGGACCAAATCTCATGAGAAATTAACTTCTCCCAAAATGCGAGCCTCGAGAAGTTGCAGAGGAAATTTCTCGGGTCTATAAATAAAGGTGATATGGTCTCCCTTGATGTATATTATTTTAACATACGTTTTCTTCAATGAATGCTTATGTTATCATTGATCAACCGGTGCCAAACACTAACATCCAAGTTAATTCTCAAGCACTCAATCTCAACACATGTATTTATCACACGTGTATGAGATCCGGACCTAAGGTGGATGGAAAAAAACACACGGATCAGAGCACTCAGACGGTTTAGCCACCGAGACCACTGGTTGGACTTTTTACCTCACTGCCCAACTCTAATAATCCTTGAATATCTTCCAACCAATGACTAGGATTACCAGACCAATGTGAATTTGAAGATACAACCCATCAACTGCAGGGGCCAATAAATGATCGGTTCAGATATTGTGCATGTGTGCCACGTGTACGGGGATTAGGTGATTGATGACTAACTTCAGTGCTATTGCTTACTACCAGATACTTTGTTTAATTAAATAATGAAGTTCCTGGCAGCATTAGAAAAATATGATCATCGCTCTCATGTGGTAATTCTTTAGAAAGAAAGAAACATCAAACTACAAGAACTCCTAAAAAATCACCCAGAAGAAAAAAAAAAAAAAAAAGCAAAAGGAAAAATCTAAACTAGTTGCACTGAATCATCATCAATCAGATCCAGCAGTGCAACAATAGCTTTTGGTGCAAGGAGCTTAAAAAGGGTGTTGGATCATCTCTTTTTTCTCATTTGCTTTTGGTGCAAGGAGATTAAAAAGGGTGTTGGAGATCTCTTTTTTCTCATTTGCTTGAGGGTTTTGAGGCCTATATATGTTCATTAGTAATATTAGGAAGCTTTTGGTGCAAGAAGCTTAAAAAGGTGTTGGAGATCTCTTTTTTCTCATTTGGTGGAAGGTTTTGAAGCGAATATTCATTAGGAGAGAGATGGGTAGCAGCTACTTTGGTGAGCCAAGCTTGGGAAATGGAAGATCTGGGTCTTCTAGAAAGGGAAAGAAGAGCAACCAAGACAAACCAAAGCAACCTCAGAGAGGCCTTGGAGTGGCCCAGTTAGAAAAGATCAGATTAAGAAACCAAATGGGCTGTTGCTATTTGCCTTCTCTCCATAGTACCTCCCAGACAAATGTCAATCAGGTATTTTGGTTTTGATTTTCCTTTTAAAAAAAAATAAAATCAAATAATGTTTGTGCCTTTTGGTTGTTATTTGAATCTTAATGTATGGTTTTTGTGATGGTTTTGGTGTTATTTTCATACATGAAGGAGGAGGATGTGAGAGTGGAGATGGCGTATGCATCATCAGCATCATCAACTTCTTATTCTTCACCATCTTCATTTGGGTTTCATCCCAACATCATGGTATGTAAGCTTTGATTTCAGTAGATAGATACTGGAGATAATAAACAAAAGGGTAATGTTTGGCATTTAAGTTTCATGAATTTGGTGTGATGGGTCATGCCTCCCATGCATGGTTCTGTGTCCATGACCATCATGCCAAATATGATTTATGTAGACAAGGGAAAAGATCCACCTTAGGGCTGGGTTTTACAAGTAAATTAAATTGCCAAAATTCAATTCAATTTCGACGCCTGAACTCAATATGAATTCTTTTTTTTTTTTTTTCCCACTGATATTAAGATATTTTTGCAATTCAATTTTATAGTGCATCCAAACGCACCCTGTGGGTTTTCTAAGAATTTGTTTATGTTGTTTGAATGATTTAATTTTATAGGGCATGGTTATGCCCTAATCAAGTGGTTTTAGTTCCAAACTTCATACCAAATCTTGATTTCTTCGTTATAGTGAAAGAAACATTGCAAGATGAGAGATTTGAAATTTGATGGCGTTTCTTCTCCTTCTGTTTATATTATTTTGCTTTTCTCTTAATCTGACCACAAAATCCTGATTTTAGATGGGCTTGGGAGACAGAGAAACAACAGACATCAGATATTGTGACTCTCAATCTAGTGGTAGCACAGCTAGGTACTTCTATGTGCCTATTACTCTCTCTCTCTCTCTCTCTCTCTCTCTCTCTCTCTCTCTCTCTCTCTCTCTCTCTCTCAACATCAAATGCCTGTGATAATGAGAATCTCCCTCAACATCAAATGCCTGTGATCATGAATTCTCATTATCTTTTTAGCCCTACATTAATGGAACACTAATTTCTAATCTCCATCTAAACTTCATTAAAATCAGATGGAACCCCAACAACAGTTTCACACAGGCCCAACATGCGGCACAATCGACCATCACACGGCACTTCCTAAGACTGCCCAAGGAGGTTGTTTTGAGATCTACTCGATATATTTCTTTCAGTATTTTGTTTGTAACTATGTGTTTTTAGAAGATAACCAAACTCACCTTTGTTCAACTGTTTCTTAGGACTCGATGCAGAAGAAGAGAAGGCATGACCGGTGCGATTCGATGGGCTCAAGCAGCCAGAACTCTGATTCAAGTGACACCCAAGAGCTAGATTTGGATCTGAAGCTATCACTTTAAGAAATGAACAGTCTGATGGTTGGATTAGCATTCTTATCTACAGCTCCAGTCCGGAAGGTGCTTTTTATATACTCACAAGCGGGGTAGGTTGATAAAATTGTGTTGATTTTCATGTAGAAGGGTTCTATGTAATGGGAGCAATGCAACCATCATCGGGTAGGGGGCATATCTCATGATGTTTCTCAGAAACTAGTTTGAATTTCTGCATCACACATGAGAAATCCTTCTGATTTCATTTCAAGAACTGTAGAAGATAAGAAATCTTGTTCTTTCTACTGCTTGTTAACATTCAAACCATTATAAAGCTTTCAATGAACAAATGTTTGTATAATGCATCAATTTTAATATCAGTTTCTATCTCCAACCTAAGGTTGAGTTTGGTGCTCAATGGAATTGACATGCAAAAATTCAACTCAAGTGAAAGTGATCAAAGTGTTTCCATCTCTTTTTCATTCGTTACCAGGTCATATTTCTGAGATAACGAAGGTTTTTGGTCCACCTTGAAACTTCAAATGCATGAAATTGTAATTGTTTCTTCTATACTGAACTTGAGCATTGCAATTTCCTTCAATGGAGCATCCAAAACCAACCCAATTGACCATTATATGTATTTAGTCTCTTGAGTCGCCGCAAACTTCAGAGTGTATTCCTGAGGGACCAGACTGGTGGGACACACTAGAGGGTGAAGGTGTGTTTAGTTTCTTATTTTAAAGTTGACATGTGATTAGGAATTTATCTGCAATAAGTTTCCTTTTGTTTGCCACTCAAAAGGTGGGACACACCACCTGAAGTTTATTGAATCTTACCCTATACAAATTATATCTCCAAAATATAGCTATAAAGACTTTATTTGTAATTAGATATTATGTGCTTTAGTTTCTCATCTTGGCGTTGGTGTAATAGTAGGATTCTTTTGTTCTGGGTTAAAGTTAAATAGGAGTTTATTTCCAACAAGAGGTGCAGCTAGCTTTTTCTTTTCTTTCTTTTGGCAAAAGGTGGGCGCATGCTAACTGAAAAGCTATAAAAGTACACCTAAGACAGCAGATGGGATCCTGTTCTCGAAGCTCAACCATTCACATCAAATACCTCCAAAATTTACAAAACCCAATCCACGCATCTTGAGCTCCCCTCTAATTTCCTTTGGAAGTGAATTCTCAAACTCCCCAATTGCCTTTCCTCTCAATTTGACTTAGCTTCATATCCATGTTGCTGGTGCAGCTAGCTTAGAAGTATGGATCTCATCGTTCCCATTTAAAAGTCTTTTTTAATCGTAGGTAAAGAGAGAATAGAGAAAGACAAGCTGTAGAGAGAAAAACTCTTATTAAATTAAGTTAGTCTACTTAGCCTTTTGTTCTCTTACCTTTTTTCTTTAAGAATTATATATTCTATGTTCTCTTTTGGGCACTAGTTCTTCTCTCACCTTTAAGCTCTTCATTAGATAAATCTGATGTATGGTATAATAGCGTGTTTTGTTTTCTTGTATAACATTTTGAGTGGGTACCATCAACGCCCTGCCTGTCCTGGTGTACAATGTTTTCTCTTATCTATACATTATAGGTGGTGTGCTCCCAATTTTCTCCAAAAGAAGAAGAAGAAGCCCTTGACGGAATAATCAATGTATGCCCATCCGTCGATGAATTCTTGAGTCAACAAATGGTTTCAGAGAGAGTAATGAACATGAACGTTTGTAGTGCTCGTGCTTCAAGTGAGGATCAGGCATTGGCACTCGAAGAGTTCAAATGGCAGAAAATCATGTTGCCTTTAGAGCGAGATTTATGGGAGATGGTGAACAATAATGATACTAAAGCATCGAGGGATATTCTAGAGTAAACAAACAGAAAACCTTCAGAATATTTCTCTCTATTTTCTGTGTTTTGATAGAAAGAAACACATTATATATAGTTTATATCTGTGGAATATCTCCTTATAGGTGGGTTTGTTACAACAACTTTGGATGAATTTGAATTTGAACACATGGATATCTTGAGGATGATATGGAAGATCTGCGAGACTGAAAGATGCAAGCAGAAAAAATGGTAGCTACACATCTGTAATGTGAAGGGGTTTTCCTCCCCAGTTCAGAGGAGAGTGCAGCCTGGTGTAAATTGGATGTCTTTCACCGCACTGCTCGACAAGTTGAGTGGGCTCCTCAACCAATCGAAAGGAGCTGCTCTACCAGTCGAGGCTCACTCGACTCAAAGTCCAGCAAGCTCTATTTTTCGGGGTCAACCAGTCGAGGGTTAGGCTCGACCGGTCGAAGGGGTCCTTCAACCAGTCGAGGACCCGGCTCGACTAGTCACGGGTTACGCAGATTCTACACGAATTTTGTGCGGATTGCGTAAATTTGAGGCGGTTTCGCAGAGGTGCGGAAGGGAAGTTGCCTAAACTATAAATAGGGGTCCCTAGAGCTATTCTAGGGTAATGTGAAGGCTTTCTAAAGTTATTCCATTAAGGCATTTCATGTCCATGAGGAAGAAAGAGAGAGAGAGAGAGAGAGAGAGAGAGAGAGAGAGAGAGAGAGAGAGAGAGAGAGAGAGAGAGGAGCTTATGGAAGGGAAGATTTTGCTCGTAGAGGTGATCTACTGCGTAGTCAACGTCTCAACGCTTCTACGTCCTCGTGATTGGTGAGATCTCTCTGTTTTCTTTATTCTCTTATTGTCCATCCACTCCTGCGTGAGTGAAGAATGTTTGATCCAAGCGGTATATGCTTGTGATTGGTTGTAACGTTCTACTTCATAGTGAATTGTTGCTCTAGACTAGGTCCCGTGATTTTTACCTCTTCGAGAGTTTTCCACGTAAAATCTCTTATGTTGTGTGGTTTATGCTTTGATTTATTTCATTGCTTTATTATATCCCATAATTCTGGTGTTTTGGGAGGTGAGATCCTAAGGTTTTTGTGCAATGCTTCCAACAAAGTGGTATCAAAGCATTCAGGTTGGTTGAACGGAGTGGGATCAGTTCTGAATTATGGAAGGTGGCTCATCAAGGATGATCAGTATAAATGGTTCTAACTGGACCATTGGAAGACTAAGATGGAGGATTTGTTTTATTGCAAGGACTTGTATGCTCCAATTCTAGGCATATCAGCAATGACAAAGGATATGTCAGATGATGATTGGAAGAAGTTGGACCGGAAGGTGGTGGGGTTTATTAGACAATGGTTGGACAATTTTGTATTCCACCATGTGTTTAGAGAGACCTCAACCGCTAGCTTATGACCGAAATTGCAAGGGTTGTATGAGAGGAAGATAGCTGGTAATAATTTTTTTTGATAAGACGACTTGTGAATCTCAAGTTCAAAGATGATTGTTCTGTGGCTGAGCACATGAATGAGGTCAATAACATATTGAACTAGCTCTCCGCTATGAAGATGGTCCTGGACGATGAATTACAGGCTTTGCTATTGCTTAGCTCATTGCCTGACAGTTGGGAGATATTGGTGGTGTCTTTGAGTAACTCCGCGCCAGATAGAAAGGTATCCATGGAACAAGTAATTAGTTATCTCTTCAGTGACGAGACAAGGAGGAAGTTTTAAGGGTCTACTCGACAAGAGGCCCTTGTGACACAAGATCGGGGGAGAGAAAAGAACAGAAAGGGCGGGAAAGCTCGAGATAAATCAAGATGCAAGTCGAGTGTCAGGAAGGATGTTGAATGCTGGAATTATGGCAAGAAGGGTCACTACAAGCATGAATGTCATAAGAGGAAGAATGACAAGAAAGGAAAAGGAAAGGAGAAGGAAGATGAATCAAACTCCACTGCGGTCGCTTCAGATAGCGATGTTGCAGTTATTCTTTTGGCAGATCATGATGTTTGTCTCACGGCTACGAGTCAGGACACCGACTGGGTGATAGACTCGAGAGCCTTGTTTCATGTGACTTCACGTAGGAATTTCTTCACAAGCTACAAGTCAAGTGACTTTGGGACCGTGAAGATAAAAAATTCTGGCATATAGAAGATAGTCGGGGTCAATGATATTTGTGTGAAGACCGATGTGGGCTGCACATTGGTTCTTAGGGATGTGAGGCACATTTCAAACCTTCGCTTCAACTTGATGTCGACAGGAAGGTTGGGCGATGATGGCTATGAAAGTCGATTTGTTGGTGGGCGCTGAAAGCTCATCAAGGGTTCATTGATCGCAGCTAAAGGGAAGAAGTGTTGTACTATTTACAAGGCAAGTGTCAGTGTGTGTAAGGGTGGGTTGAACGCAACGGAGGATTCAACTACTGATATATGGCATAGACGTCTAGGCCACGTGAGTGAAAAATGATTTCAGCTGCTAGCGAAGAAGCAGCTCCTTCCAGACGTGACATGTATACCTCTCAAAACCTGTATTGACTATTTATCAGGGAAATAGCATAGAGTTTCATTTATTAAATCTGCTTCCCATGTTAATAAAATGCATGCATTAGATTTGGTTGATTCTGATGTTTGTGGTCCTATGAGGACAAAAACCTTGGGTGGGGCATTGTATTTTGTCACTTTTATAGTTGATGCATCTAAGAGGGTTTGGGTTTATGCTTTGAAATCCAAGGACGAGGTCTTTGGCATGTTTAAAATGTTTCATGCTATGGTCGAGAGAGAGATAGGTAGATTATTAAAATGTATCCGCACTGACAATGGTGGTGAATACATTGATGACTTCCATGAGTATTGTAAGTTTATAGGTATACGACATGAACAAATAGTTCCCAAGACCCCCAAGCATAATGGTGTGGCTGAGCGAATGAATCGCATAATTGTAGAGAGAATCAGATGCATGTTATCTCATGTAAAGTTACCTAAGATGTTCTTAGAAGAAGCAATTCACATGACAATGTATTTGATAAACAGGTCTCCATCAGCCTCGTTGAATGGAGAAGTACCTGAGAAGGTGTGGATTGGACAAGATCCATTGTACAGTCATCTTAGGGTATTTGGATGCAGAGCATCCGTTTACATACCAAAGGACGAGAGGTCCAAGCTCAATACGAAGATCATGCAATGTGTGTTCTTGGGGTACGGTGATGAAAAGTTCTGATACTGATTGTGAGATCCGACCAAGAAGAAGCTCGTCAAGAGTAGAGATGTGGTCTTTTTTAAAGATTAATGTATAAAAGACATTTGTAAGCCAGAAAAGACACAGCCTAGTTCAGGTGAGTTAGAGGACATAGATTCGGTTACTTCTCCTGTAGTGTCTGATGACGGGGGAGTATAGCAAGGTGCAGAGGACGAGGGAGTTCCTACAGATGATGAATCGGGGGAGCAGCCCCCACTTGATCCACCTTTTGAGCCACAAGTAAGGAGGTCATCTAGGAACAGACATTCGTCTAAGAAGTACTTGCCGCATGAGTACATTATGCTCATTGATAGGGGAGAGCCAGAAGATTATTCTGAGGCCCTAGCCGATGAGCATAAAGGAGAGTGGTTGAAAGCTATGCAAGAGGAGATGAAATCCTTGCATAAGAACCACACTTATGATATGGTGAAATGGATACTGCGGTGTCTAAGAAGCTTATCCAGGTTGAGCTATGCTATGGTGATAAAAAACCTGTGTTAGAAGGTTACACAGATGCAGATATAGCAGGTGACATAGACTTCATGAAGTCTACATCGGGGTTCATGTTCATGTTTGCAGGGAGAGTGGTCTCTTGGCAGAGCAAACTACAGGAGGTCATAGCATTGTCGACGACAGAGGCCGAGTACATTGCGGTCACAAAGGCATATAAAGAGATGCTTTGGATGAAGAGGTTCCTCCAGGAACTTATCCTGAAGCAGGAGTAGCACGTGGTCTATTACGATAGTCAAAGTGCTATACACTTGAGCAAGAATCCAAGTCAGCACTCCAAGTCGAAGCACATAGAGATTCAATATCACTGGATCAGGGATACTTTGGAACAGAAGGTATTACGGATTGAGAAGGTCCACACGGACAAAAATGAGTCAGACATGATGACCAAGGCATTGCTCAAGGGCAAGTTTGAGGTTTGAAAAAACCTGGCTGGCTTGAAGAAAACGAATTTCTCCTGAGTCGGAAAGAGGAAAATTTGATGGGGTTTTCCTCCTTAGTTCAGAGGAGAGGTAGTATAGCCTGGTGTAAATCGGATGTCTTTCATCGCGCTACTCGACTGGTTAAGTGGGCTCCTCGATCGGTCAAAGGGAGCTGCTCGACTCAAAGTCCAGCTAGCAAGCTTTATTTTTTTGGCTCGACCAGTCAAGGGTCAAGCTCGACCAATCAAGGACCCGACTCGACTAGTCTAGGGTTACGCAGATTTTGTGTGGACTGCGTAAATTTGAGGCGGTTTCGCAGAGGTGCGGAAGGGAAGTTGCTTAAACTATAAATAAGGGTCCCTAGGGCTATTATAGGGTAATGTGAAGGCTTTCTAAAGTTATTCCATTAAGGTGTTTCACGTCCAAGAGGAAGAGAGAGAGAGAGAGAGAGAGAGAGAGAGAGAGAGAAGAGAGAGAGAGAGAGAGAAGCTTGTGGAAGGGAAGATTTTACTCGTAGAGGTGATTTACTGCACAGTCGAAGTCTCAGCACTTCTACATTCTCGTGATCGGTGAGATCTCTCCGTTTTCTTTATTCTCTTATTGTTCATCCACTCCTGCATGAGTGAGGAAGGTTTCATCCAAGCGGTGTGTGCTTGTGATCGATTGTAATGTTCTACTTCATAGTGAATTGTTGCTCTAGACTAGCTCCCGTGGTTTTTACCTCTTCGAGGATTTTCCACGTAAAATTTCTTGTGTCGTGTGGTTTATGCTTTGATTTATTTCATTGATTTATTATATCCCATAATTCTGGTGTTTTGGGAGGCGAGATCCTAAGGTTTTTGTGAAATGCTCCCAACATAATGATCTCGATTCAGGAAGACTTGGATTATATTCATAAAGCAAAGACTCTAGCATTTGGTGTGTTGTTCTTATGAGCTAATAATCCATGGTTGCAAATGCTATTGAACGAGATCGGGTCACTATCAAAAGATAGCTATCTCAATACAAAGTTAAATCCTTGTTTAATGAAATCTCTAGTTGGATGAGAAGTCCAATATCAGTGAGGATCAAATGTTTAGGTTGATTGTTCTTAGCCCACTATGTGAATTTATCAAGTTCATCACAACCATATGATGATGGCCCGTGCAACCTTCCCTTGAAGTACTGGAGAATTTGTTGATGATAAATTAGGAGATGCTAACCAAGTAGATAGGGAATCTCATTGGAAGACTATGGGTAAATGCTTGCAACATCTAAGAAGCGTTGGTATAAAAATCTAAAGAGCTTAAAGATTACAACAAGAATTGTGAATTGCTTAGGAAGGATGATTTTGATACCTGTGATGATAGTGGGTTAAAAGACAAAGATTGTAGTCAGATGTTGTTATCTTTGTGGAAATGGATCAAAAACAGCATTAAAGGATGACATTAGTAATGTTGTATTCAACAGGTTACCATGTTATAGAAATTTTGGAAAGTCGATGCCACAATCACAGCTGTAAGTCGGTACATATTATTCAGACCAAAGTCAAAGATGGTGAGTTAGCGGAAATGAATTGAATGAGTTATGACCATCACAACTAGAAGAACTTGAAGAAATGCCTGGGAAGGTCACCATGGTTCTTTAATATGACGAGTCGGCATACATTTAATATACATGGAAAGTAAAATGCTGGCATGGTGATGTAAAGCTGGTCGCGGACAGTTTCATGGCCAAGATGGATCAGAAAAGGCCCATTTGACGAGTGAAGTGATTCGAACCCGTTAGACCTTAAATCGGGCGTATCTTACAATTTAGAATGAGCTATCGTACGTACCATATATGATTTTGGAGTAGGACGAGCTACTTTAGCCACCCAACCCAGCTATGCTGGGTTACCCATGCCGAATTTGCAGAATACCTTCACATCGATAGTTGAATTCCCATTTTATTTTCGTTTTTACTATTTATAGTAAGTGTTAGTTTGAGTATAACTCGTCATCCGTTGGGTTTTAGGAGTTGTACTCAACATGAAAAGTGCTTAGAATAATTAGGAGAACATCAAGGTTCGCCAAATAGGACACTTACTATTTTTAGCTGAAAGCCTAGTGTGTTGGGGGCCGTTACACAAAACCTTAGGATCTAGCCTCCCAAAAACACTAGAATTATGGGATAATAAAGCAATAAAATAAATCAAAGCACAAACCACACGACACAAGAGATTTTTACGTGCAAAACCCTCAAAGAGGTAAAAACCACGGGGCCTTGTTCAGATAAACAATCCACTATGAAGTAGAACGTTATAACCGATTACAAGCACACCTCGCTTGGATCAAACCTTCTTCACTCACACAGGAGTGGATAAACAATAAGAGAATAAAGAAAACGGAGAGATCTCACTGATCACGAGGACGTATAAGCGCTGAGACGTTGACTGCGAAGTAGATCACCTCTATGAGTAGAACTTCCTTTCTTCATAGATCACCTCTACGAGTAGAACCTCCCTTCCACAAGTTGTTTCTTCCTCTCTCTCTCTCTCTCTCACACCTTTGATAGCCCTAAACCCTTTAGCAAACCCTTGCATGCCCTAGAATAGCCCTAGGGACCCATATTTATAGTTTAAGAAACTCTTTTCCGCACCTCTGTGAAAATCGTATCAAATTTATGCAGTCCGCACAAAATTCGGACATGAATCTGCGTAACCTCGACCAGTCGAGTGGACCCTCGTCCGGTCGAGCAACGCGGAAGAATTAAAATAATTGGTCCCTAGACTTTTAATCGAGCACCACTCGATTGGTCGAGCACTACCCTCGACCAGTCGAGTGAGGCACTCGACCGTTTGAGCCTAAGGAGAAAACCCCCATCATAGTGCACTAGTGGGAATTACGACTATCTATAAATAGTAAGTTACGTTTTCTAGGAGTTGTGTTTTGATTCCAAAACTTTTCCCATGGCTTAGTATCCCTATTTAAAGGGTTGTGAACTCGTTTGTTTCATTCATCAATCAAATTATGAATTTTATAGAATTTATTTCTATTTTATTTCTTTTTCTTCCTCGTGGATTCGAGAAGTCTCTGTGAGGAGAAGCTCCGTGGATTCAAAGTAGTTATTTTTGAGGAAGACTGTGATCGACCTCATCACGTTCATCCCTGCATCACATGGTTCTTAATTTCTTGTACAATAGGAGATTGTTTGGATGTGGATCAATAAGGTTTAAACTTGGTATTCCACACCTTGTACCTTTCTAGAAATCCTATAATTGGACTTGGGTTTTTTATACATGTAGGTAGATGAGGAGAACAAAACTAATATTTATAGAAAAGGACTCGGTGTAGTTTTGATAATCACAGCTACTCCTTCCTTGGGAGTTTTCACATGGAAAAGAGTCCGTGGCTCTCTGAATAATATGTATGGATAGTATAGTCCAAGCGAATCACCCAAACCTATCTACAATGATCATACTACTGTGGGACTCGTTGGTAGGCCCGATCCATAAAATCTAATAGTTATATTAAAATTGATGATCATGTAAGGCCCACCTAATAGAAGTCTTACAAAATTTGTGAATCTGACGTTTTTCTCGGTCAACACTAATAAGCAGATAGAAATGAAGAAAGAAATGATAGAGATTTTCAACACATTACATGACCAAAATTTCCAACCATTAGAGACAGGGAGATAGTGAGGACTATAATTTCCCGTCACTGGCAGAGAGGGGAGCAGATTAGGTGTTGCCTGGGTAACACATTACTGTGGGGTCCACCTTGATTCTTTGTTATATATTCACTTCGTTCATCCGTTTTTCCAGCTTATTTTACTAGTTAGTCCAAAATATTAAGAAGATTGTACCACACCTCACGAAACAGTGGTGATTGAACGTCCACCGTTTAAAACTTTCCAAGGCCTATAGTAAGCAGATCCGTAATGTTTATTTCCATCCAACCCATTGAAAAGGTTAAACATACATGGATGAAGGGAAAATAAAAATATCAGCTCGAAAACAAAAATTTTTTGGCCTATAAAAAGTGTTTAATGGTCATTCACCACTTTTTCTACTGGTGTGGTCCATTAGAGATTTGGATCTGCTTAAAATTTGGGGTAACGTCCTAAAATAAGCTGAAAAAAATTATTGGGTGGCATGGATATGCAACACATTCATAACGGTTGCCCCACATCCAAGGGGTAACACCCACTAAGGTGTTACCCGAGTAACACCTAATCCACACCAAGAGAGAGCCTGACTTGTGTTAAACAGACTTTGACCAGATTGTTTGAAGAAAGAAAAGGTATGCATGCGTGAGGGTAGAAAAGACTAATGACACAAACCTAATTTGAGGGAGTTTTCTAAAGAGTAGAAACAAACCACTAAAAAATAAAACAAAAACAAAAACCTGTCTTTCCCGTCTTCATTTTCCTTTCTTTCATCCACTGGAAAATCTCAGGCACTATCAAGCAGAAGAAGCGGACTGCGTATTGAGCAACTCACTACACTAGCTTATTGAGTGAACTTTGTGGGGCCACTCTGATTTATGTATTTCATCCACTCGGTCCATCCATTTTATCAGATAATTTTAGGCTTGAGTTAAAAAACTACGTATATCCAAAAGTCAAGTGGATCACACCACAGGAAATAGTGTGAATTGAATTTCTACCATTGAAAAATTATTGGGGCACAGAAGTAATTTTGGATCAAGCTGATATTCATCTATGTTTGTGTGATCTCATGAGCATGTTAAATGATAAATAAACATCACTGTGGGTCCTAGAGAGAGTGATGGTTGGATGACAAACAAGCAGACCTGATATTTTCTTTCCCTTCATCCTTTCAGCCACGTGTTTTTTGTGTGGAGTACAGTACTCTGTACTCTAAAGAGAGTGATGGTTGATACGCAGGCACTGAAAAACTTGTACACGTGACATACAAGTGTCTCAATTTAAATGGCCCTAATGGAGAGTCCCATTTTAGATGGATCATTAACCAAAGGTATACTAATTTGATTATTATTTAGCTAGTCGATTGAATGACATTGGACGGTTGAGATGAAAAATAGCCTATATTTGAAAATCAACATACGATAAAGGCTTAAAGTAGCGTACAAAACAGGAACATACACGTACTGGTAGGTATCAGCCCAAAACACTCCAATACTCGATGACATGGGGTGGTACGTAATGGTATCCTTACATGACGTACACCCCCGTTTCAGACCTTGCAAACTGGAATTGATGAGGGGCGGCCCTGACCGTGGAGGCCACATTGATGCATGTATTGTATATCCATGCTGTCCATCCATTTTCCCAAATCATTTCAGGTCATGAGGAAAGAAATGAAGTAGATCCAAATCTCAAATGGATCACACCACATGAAAGAGTGGTGATTGACCATTGATAACTTCTTTTGGGATACAAAAGATTTGAATCAATCTGATATTTATCTTTTCCTTTCATCCAGATAAATATGACCTTATCAACGGGTTGGATAGAAAATAAAAATTATGGCAAGCATTAAGGTGGGCCTTAAGAAGTTTTTAATAGTGGCCGTTCAATCAACACTTTTTCCTATGGTGTGGTCTACTTGAGATTTAGATTTGCTTCGTTTTCGGGCTCATGCCCTGAAATAATCTGGAAAAACAGATGGGCAGCGGGATATACAATACACACATCAAGTTGGGCCCAGGGTCGGGGCTGCACCGTGTTAGGTAAGGTCGAGGCCACACCTAATCCCCTCCCTTGCAAACAAGCATCAGTGAAAAAAACATCCACGTAGTTTGCAAGTTCTAACTATAGCTGGCTTTACCATTGATTGCATTGGAGACTAATATAGAATCTCATTCAATTCAAAATAATTGAAAATCCTACTGGCATTTGCAAAGCCGCATAAGGGCACGTTTGGATGACCTGGAAAGCAGACAATATAGGTTGAACAGGTCTCAATCCGGATAAGAACTGGTCCCTATTGTTATCGTCTCAATTACGATTTGGGGGACTCGAAGACATGATTATTTGCCGGTGGACCACCTATTAAAGGTTTGAGCATCTTGGATTTTTGGTGCATGGCCCATCTTTTCATTGGTTCGGTTTACTGAATGACCCGGAGCCAGTTGTAGAAGATTAAAAACCTAGCAAAGTGTACCATGGACACGTTTACATAGTGCATGCTCTTTAATATTGCTAGAGCTGTACACGAGTTGAACTAAGCCGAGCTTGGAACAGTTTGACTCGGCTTGGCCAGTAGCTAATCCCAGCTCAAACTCGGTTTGTCCCGGTCCTCGAGCTTGACTGGCTAGCTCGGCTCGATTCGATCAACAGCTCGGGTAAGTTTGAGACGAGTTCGAGCCAGTGGATATTTTCTCAAACACGTAGAATGCATTTTTTATTTTTCATAAACGACAAAACAATAATAACAGTTTACATGTATTTCATCAAACACTCGGCGGGCAACATCAAAATCAAGATTTGATGATAGTTTTGTAATATAAATTTTTTATTTTTTTATAGTAATTTGTTTTGCATCCATTCTTTCCTTGCCACCAGCCGGCACTAGGGAGAATGTATGCACTTGAAACAACACTTCATTGAGTCATTTCATCAAACACTTGACAAGTTGTGTTAGTATCAAAATAACTGAGCCACCAAGCCGATTCCATTCAAGTTGATTCAAGTTAAGTTTTGAGCCGAGCTCGAGCAATCTCGAACTTGGCTCGTAATTATTTCAAGCTCCAAAAATCAACTTGAATCAGTCCGAATCCAATTTTGAGCTGAGGCAAGTTGAGTCCACCAAGCTAACCGAGCTAAGTATACAGCTCTAAAATTGCCTACCTGTGCTAAGCCCACACGCATGGATTATTTATCTAATGCACACGTTAATTACCAATGTCAGACATGTGAAACATCCATCCCATCCATCAGGGGAAACCTCACTGGCCCAAGATAAAGGTGGTCCATTCAGTAGGGGTGATGGATGATATACAAATAGTACTCCTTGTTTGATCATCTGACACTCTAGTGGTAGATATTTTATTGGACGGTTAAAAATGAAAAATATCCAGTGGTTTTATTTCAACAAACAAGTGTCCATGAATAGAGGTTTGGATTTTTCGATCAATCTGATTCTTAGGTTGTATGTTAGCGACATTGGGGCCACGTGTACCATTTTTACGTGTTTGTGTATTAAGCGTCATACAAAGCCCGAGTATCAAATAACCCCCCTCTTGGATTTGTGGCCGAAGAGATTTCTCCTACTCATGTAATGGCCATTTTTCCCGACCCGAAGGACCCGACATGTGACCAAACGGACATAAAGACCCCGAAAATTTTAGAGGACCTCGTCAAGCGAAAACACCGTTCGTTGACGGTTTGCACGGTCGACTTGACTCGGCTTCCACTGAGAAAAGACCTTTGTTTATCCTGGAACTACAAAACTGCCACCCTTAGTCGAAAATGCTAGAGACCGTAGACTGGTTTTTACTCACCTAAAAACTCTTCGCAATAACACACTGAACAAGGACGGAAGGATACTCACTCACACCATAAACAATAACCCCTGCGGGAAAATATTACCAAGTCATATTCACTGCTTTTAGGATTCAAATATTTGATCTTTCGCTCTGATATCATGTCAAATAATCGTTCTCTTTAGTTCGAGCCATTAAAGTATGGCATATCAATGCATATAAAAGAATTTTAACATGGCCTGAGCTGCTTTTGACATGAGTTTGCACCAAGCTAAACGGTTGGTGTGTTACGCTCAGGGCGCTCAAGCTAGAAATATGACTCATTTGCGTAAATGGTTTGGGCTTGGGTTGAATACTACTTACTCTAGTTTATTAATGGGCTGTGAGGTATAACCCAATAAAGACCTGACCCAATACCCAACACAAAATTAAGAAGAGAAGCATGGATGATTTTTTTTTTTTTTTCTTCTTCTTTTCATGTAGGTACATAACCACTATCCAAGGTAGTTGTCATGCCCTTAAGTGTCTTTTTTCATTCTTAAACATGAATTGGGTAATGACGGTTTCCGTGGGCCAGTCTAGCTTTACCCATTTACAATTAAATAGGTTGGGTCAGGTTACATGGTCCTGGTTTTTTGGATCAGGTTTGGTTAAGAACTCTTGACCCATTTAATTAGTAAATGGCTTGGGCTTGGTCTGATCCCAACCCGGTCGGAACCCGACCAATTGCCACCCCTAGTTAGGCTCACTTATAATATATGGCCCATCACGCTCAGATTGAGCCTTACCTAACCTGACCTGCTCATGTTGCTTATTAGTGGGCTGGGCCAGATGACCACCCAACCCAAAAATAAATAAACTGAGTAAGTTTAGCTTACATGCACGTGATGTATTGGATCTGCATGTATACACTAATCGAGCAGGGTTGAGCATATTCCATTCTTATACCTGACTATCATCCAGCCTTATTGGGTTTAGTCAGTCAACCTGACCAGATAACACTTAAAAGAGCCTGGTCGGGTGTGTTTACATGACTGGATTAGACTTAAATGGGTCAAGTTGGGTTGGGCTTGGGTTCGATGAATTTTAAGCAGTTCAGTTTGCGATACAAGGTAATGTGTTGCATGCCAGGTTTGCGACGGAATTCTGGGTTCGCGTATATAAGCAGGTTAGGCTTGGGCTGACTCCAACCTGATGGGTACCTGATCCATTGCTGTCTCTATGATTAATGGCAGTATTTGGGCTGGGCTTTGAGCCTGCGGTTTTCATCTCGGTTTAATTTTCAGGCTCAATAATTAGTTGGGCTGGTTTACACTTTTTTTTTTTTTTGAAAAGGAGGAGGCAGGCCCCTCCAAATATCATTCAACGAAGGACCTGTACAACCATTCGGGCGGGCCCCGACAAAAAGAACTGGGCCCCGCCTATCATATGGAGAGCAGCAGCCCAAGAAGGCTAAGACAAGCAAAAACAAGAAACACAAAAAACTGCAGGAAACAGGGCAGGAGAAGAAAACCAGGACACCGCAAAGGAGTGCTACGCCGAGGCTAGCCCAACCCAACTACGCCCAGGAAAAAGCAACCGCTAATCTCCCGTGGAGGGCTACACTGAGGCTAGAGGCGGATTGAGCCCAACCCAACTTTGTCCAAGGAAAATGCAACCTCTAATCTCCCATGGAAGCGTCGCGAGAGATGCGAACTGACGGGTCTCTTGAGACATGCTCCCCATCTTCGCAAGACCATCGGTGGGGTGGTTCCCTTCCCTGGGCACGTAATGAACAATAACCCTGTACCGTTGCCCCAGATTGGCAATCCTTTCCTTCCAAGTCTTCCAGTACCAGGCCGAGGAAGCAGCATTGTTGAGGATGTCAACGACTAATTTGGAGTCGGAGTCATTGATGATGTTGGTCAGCCCTTCTTCGATACAAAGAACCAGCTCGTCCCACACAGCTCTGAATTCGGCAAGATTGTTAGAGCCTACCCCATAGCCTTTCGAAAATGCAAAGAGAAAATGACCAGTATCGGACCTACAAATACCCCCTCCACCCGCAGGACCTGGGTTCTTGCGGGACAACCCATCCACATTCAGTTTTATCCACCCAGCTGGGGGTCTGCTCCACCTAATAAGTTGGACGTTTTGCATCGGGTGCTGGATAGTGGGGATCCTCAGGTTGCGGATGGTCAATTCGTCCATCAGATTGACGGGCGCAGGGATAGCCATGGCTGATGCGATCATCTGGATCCACCAACTTATCTGTCTCACCACCCCATTGTTGGACATAGTGCGGCCCTCAAATATGGCCTTGTTACGGGACTTCCAGATCTCCCAGAGAATCATGCCAGGAACCAGGTTGCAGATGGCCGAGAGGCTTCCGCCGACAGCGTTAGGAGTCCACCACTGACTCATCTTTGCCTCTACTGACATGGCATGTAAGGATGGCACCCCGAACAGTCTACGAAAGTGCGTCCATGCGTGGCCCACGATCACCCCATGAATAAACAGGTGGGGAATACTTTTAGCTGACAGTCTACTGAGGGTGTCCAGCCCGTAGCAGGAGCACCTGGATGCGAGGGAGACTCCCTTATCTTGGACTCTGTCATCAAGAGGGATGGCCCGAAGAAGTAGGCGCCAAAGAAAGAGAGAAATTTTTGGAGGCATCTTACTGTGCCAGATTTTTCGCATCCAAGGCCGCTGAGGACCACCTGCCCTGCAAATATCCCAAGCGGATTTGACAGTAAAACGGCCCAAGGGATCTCTGGGCTAGAAACAGGAATTGTTCTCATCAGAAGTGGCGAAGTCCCCTTGAAAAATCCTTTCCAAAACCTGCTGTGGGAGAAAGGCGAGGGCCGAAGATGGCGGGAGAGGGCCCGCAGGTCCCAAGAAGTCTTTGACCTGTAAACACCACAGATGATTAGGAATCGGCTGACTGGTTAGATTAACAAGAGGCCCAAGACCAATCCAGTTGTTGTGCCAGAGGTTACAGCTACCATTCCCCATTGCCCATTGTAGGTTATCTTGCAGGGTAGGAAACGTTCCCTTTATCTTGTTCCAAAGAGGAGAGGGGGGCGCCGACGTCCTTAGCCCAGAATGGGGGTAGATATCACTGCCATACTTTGCCTTCATCAGTTCAGTCCAAGGAGATCTGTAGGTGTCGCTTTTCACTATCCAAGCGAATTTCATGTGGAACGCTTCCATGACCTCTTTGAGGGGTCTGATCCCGAGTCCGCCTTCCTCCCGCGGCTTGGTGACGGCTTTCCAATGGATCCAGTGCATCTTCTTACCCCCCTCGGCCCATCCCCAGAGAAAGTCAGCAAACAGCTTTTCTAGCAAGTCGATCAGAGAAGAAGACACATTTGTTGCTGATAACACATGAATGGGAATACCCGTAAGGACATGCCAAATGAGGGTGGCCCTCCCAGCTTGAGACAACAAACGAGATTTCCACCCTTCAATCCTCCCTTTGATCTTGTCAATAAGGAAACGAAAGTCAACCCTTCTCATTCTCTCACTAATGATAGGGACGCTAAGATAAGTAACTGGAGGGGAGGCCTTTGAAAATTTCAAGATTCTTTCTAACAACCTTACCCTGCTTAAGGGGGTACGGTCAGCACAAATAAAGGAGCTTTTAGAATAGTTAATTTTCAGCCTGGAGGTGGATTGAAAGGCAATGAGGAAGGACTTGGCTGCTCGAACAGAGCCACTACTGCCGTTGAGAAGGAGCAAAGTGTCATCGGCGAAGAGAATATGAGAAGGGGATGGACAGCCTCTGCGAAGTTTGAACAGGTGACAAGCACCCGACTGAACCAGCTTCTTAAAACCGCGGCTAAGGAATTCAGCCGCAATGATGAACAACCCTAGCGAAATAGGATCCCCTTGCCGAAGCCCTCTAGACGAAGGAAAATAACCGACCAGCTCACCGTTTATCAGGACCGAAAACCAATTCGAATTCCAGCAGGATTCCATAAGGGCGACGCTTGCTAAGGAGAAGCCGAAGCAGGTGAGGACCCCTTTGAGGAAGTTCCAATCCAGATGGTCATAAGCCTTTTCTAGATCCAACTTAAGCATTAAGTTGCCATCGCGAATTTTCCTGTTTATATCCCTCATTAACTCCTGGGCCAGCGCTACATTTTCTGTGATAGAACGGCCTGCAATGAACGCCCCTTGTTCCGGCAAGATGATCTTAGGGAGAAGTTGACTCTCAGCCTCACAACTAGAATTTTGGAGAAAATCTTATAGACCACGTTGCAGAGACTAATTGGTTTGTAATCCCCGAAGGAGACTGGCGAAGTCCCTTTAGGGATTAGACATATAAGGGATGAGCAGAAGGCCCTAGGCAAGTAGCCTCCTTGGAACCAAAATTGGGTTGCCTTGTGGATGTCAGGCCCCACAATGGGCTAGCACGAACGAAAGAAGGCTGCTGAGAACCCATCGGGGCCCGACGCCCTGTCCGTAGGCATGGAGGAGACGACGAGGTGAACTTCTTCGAAAGAAGGCCCCTAGAGCAGCGCATTGTTATCTTGGGCTGAGATGAGATTCGGGATATAATCAGAAAGATCACTATTGGAGCGCGATGAGTCAGCCTGGAATGCGGCCTGAAAGAAAGAAATTGCTTCTTCCTTGATCCTCCCTATATCTGAGGTGACATGGCCTTGGTTGTCCTGGATTCAGCTGATGCCGGCTCTTCTGCAACGATCCTGAACCTGCGCCTGAAAGAACTTTGTATTGCGGTCTCCCTCAGAAAGCCAAGTGTTATGAGATTTTTGTTTCCAAAAAATCTCCTCAAGTAGTTTAGCTCGGGCAAGCTCGCGGCGCGCCTGTTCCAACTCGAGACTCAGGTCCACACCTGGGTTATCCTGCCATTGCGAATCCAGAGCTTCCAGTTGGTCAGTTGCCTGTTGAACCCTCTTGAAGATGTTACCAAAGACATCTCGGTTCTAGGCTTTGAGGGCCTGTTTAACCTTCCTGAGCTTGAGTTGCAAATTTATTATCGGCTGTTGTGATAGCTCCTACGACCACGCATTGCGCACTATATCCTGGAAGCTCTCATGGAGCATCCACATGCGTTGAAACCTGAAGGCCTTTGGCCCTGAGACTGGGCTGGAAGGAAAAATCAATCTTAGCGGGGCGTGGTCGGAGTTAAGACGAGGGAGGTGCTCCACTCGGAAGAGTGGGAAGGTATTCATCCAGTGGGGGTTAATCAGCGTCCTGTCTAGCCTGGCCCAACGCCTAGAAAACCCTGCTTGGTTGTTAGACCAAGTAAACCGGTTACCCGAAAAGCCTGCATCACGAAGGTTTGCCCTATTTATGGCCTCACTGAACTCTATTGTACTGGCCAGGTCAAGGGACCTATATCCCCTCCTTTCGTGAGGAGAAAGGACCGCATTAAAGTCCCCAACAACTACCCACGGCCCACTGATATTCAGGCTGGTAGCTGCCAGCTCCTCCCATAACCCCTTTCTAAGAATCCTGTTACATTTAGCATAAATAACTGATAGAACAACTGAAGTAGGGAGGTTAGGAAGGGTGACCTTTATGGAAAGCATTTGAGAAGAAGCAGCTATCAACGTCGCTTGAAGGTGAGAGTTCGCAAACACCTAAATCTTGCCTGCCTCCCCAACGTTGGAGAAGGATTGGTGGAATCCTAACTTGAGCCCAAGACTTACTCTCTTAGAGTCAGAAAGCATTGGTTCGAGGACTGCCAGACACCATGGATTCAATTTGTTGGACATTTTGGACAACGACCTGACCGTGGCAATGTTTCCCACACCGCGGGCATTCCAAGAAAGGATGCTATTCATCAGTAACACACCCGGAGTTGACTGCCCTGCGTCTGAGCTTTCTTAGCCTGCTGAGCCATTATCCTTGTTCCTGAAACCTGTTCTTCCTGTTAGTGACCATCTTACGTCTTCCTTTACCCCGCGTTATCTTTTTGGAGTTTATACGTAAGTGGTCAGACACTTGGAGACCTCTGAGGGGGCTCACTTCAGTGTGAAAATTGTTGAGATTCCCAGTCTTGGGGGTCAAGGGGGCAAAATCTTCCATAGAGGTGCTCCCCTGCTCAGCTGTTGTAGGCTAACATTGGTCACGAGCCAACTTGCCCATGGTAGGTAATTGGTAGCCCTCTAATCCTATTTTCCCCAGGATTTGAATACTGGGCTGATGCGAGATGCAATTAACATTAGATGACAAATATCGTGAAATACACTTGGCATTATCGAGGTTTATGTCGCCTTCCGATCGACAGTCTCTGACGCCCAGCCCTGAGATCTCATTGCAACAGTTTTGTGGGAGGGAACTCTGCACTGCCGTCCTACCTGAAATAGCCTGAGGGAAATAGGGTGATAAGTCCACCTCGATTTCACCTATGTTTTGGTCTTGCTCTGATTCGGCGCTGGAGAAGTGATCAGGAACTATGGTGTAGTTACAGTCTATCTCAGCAAACCCAGATCCCTAACTGGATTGAGTCTTCTCTTCTCCCATAACTTCGATGTGAACTACTGCTCCGAGCCTTGTTGCTAAGCTCTATGAATTTTTGTGCTCCGTGGCACTTCAGGTTCCGCAGAAGATCCTAAGCCCCCCTTTTCTGTGCATTCTGTCCAGAAAAAGATGTCTTGAGCTAGCCTCCCTTTCGCTTTTCTTAGTTTGAACACCCCCCTCCCTATCAACCTGGACTTGATAGATACTTGGAGACATGCCATTGATCAAGAAGCTGCTGCATTTTTTAGGCCCGATACCGTGGATGGCTAGCAGATTGTCTGCCGGATATAGGACCGAGTGTGGGGAGATGGGAGAGTAGTTGATTATGGCATTTTGTCTAACGGGGGATAGACGTTCCTTACTCTGCTCAGTCTAAGATGGGATACGTTCCAACAGTCTGTCCAGCATTAGATTATCCTCAAGGTGTTCTCCACCTGACTGTGGCTCGCCCAACGCGTTTGGGGCCCGATCACTAGCCATTCTCCCACCTCCATGCGGGAGATCCAGTTCCATTTCGGCTGAAATGTGGTAAGTTTCATCCTCAACGATTAGACTGACCAGCTTGTTGATCGCCTGTAAACTACGGAGGTGGACCTTTATGCAAGCGAACATCTGGAAGATGCCAAACGTAGCATTTGAATCCACCTGAAGAACGTCCCCAAACGCATTTCTAAGGTCCACAATCACTGATTCGAACCAAGCATGGGCAGGAATCCCAAATAATCGGATCTAGGTACCTTTGCCAGTCGAATGAAATGCAGGGGACTAGGGGACTAATCTCACCATTCCCATAGCCGCTTGCAGCTGAGTGTCTGCTATGAAGTTGGACTGTTCTTCTTTCGATTTGAAGACAATGAGGAACTGGGACCATGATAACCGAGCAACGTCCATCGCAGACGAGGCAAAACGAGACTTACGGAGAGTTTGTTGAAGGTGGATAATGGAAATGGTTGGCGATTCCACCATACCCACCAACCCCAGCTGTAGTTCCTGAAGTTTCATAGCAACTGAATCTGGGTCGGCAATAGTCGTCTCTACAACAAAGGCTGATGAAGCTGGATTTGAATAGGTGTTTCTCTTTTGTTGGCGGAATGGGGCATCCCATGCCCTAGCAGCAGCTCGATTTTCCCCACCGAGACAGGGGAAGTCCCTCCTCCTCTTCGCCTAGGTCAATGGAGCCAGGCCGGAAGGGTATTCACGTCTCCTAGGTTTCCCTCTAGCAAGCTGGACAGAGGCAACGCTTCCATCTATACGGTGTGCATCCAACACCCCTTTCGCCGCCCAAGCATCATCTTCGTACAAGAACCTGACAAAAGCATATCCCTTAGGTTAAACGAACCCTGGGAAATAGGGGAGAAAGACCTCCGCCAGCCTCCCATATCGTTAGAAAATTTTGTAGAGATCTTCGGAGGAGCAGCTGAACGGCAGATTAATTTCCAACAAATAGGGTTTTCCTATCCACGGTAGGAGCATTGCGATCTCTCCTCGATGGCGCCCTTGCCCTAGAGCACCCCCTCATCAAATCGCCCTTTTCCGATTGAAAGCTCTCAAGTCATCCAAACAAATGGGTTGGTTTACACTTGCATCTGCCCAAAAAACTGATTATTAGGTGTAAACAGACCAGCCTGACGTATATGAGATTGGTGGCTGAGTCTTGGATGATTGAACGGAGTCGATCGCCTAGCTCATTAGCTAGGTGGGGATTGGGTTTGGACTCTTAAGTCATTAGCTCATGGGCTAGACTTTGGAGATGCTTTGGCCCTGCTCAGCACGTCCCACTTGGTACACTAGCAGTAGTTAGAGTACCACACACGAAACTGGTATTAGCACTTTGTTTGGAGCCTCTTCTCAAACTCCACAATATGCCTTCTATGGCCAGAAACAATGCTCTCAACAACAAGCTAATCACAGCCGAGGGTCACAAGTTCCATTCAACTCCAATGGTAGAGGTTTTCAAGCCCATAATAACTCACCAAAACTTGCAGGATCCACTTTTTTTGCAGGTTTAAACTCCAATCAACAGTCTCGCCGAGACAACAATGATCAAAACCAGCAAGCTAGTATGGCCCGACCGCCACCTGGCCAACGTAGAATGACCTCCACTGAAAGAGAAATGTATTGAAATGATCGGTGCCAGTATTGTGGTGTCATGGGTCATATTGGCAAGATTTGCTGGTACGTGCCCAAGCTTCCACTACATCATGACGAAGTGCCACAAGCCTTGGAACACTGAATGAACCACAAACATAGGAGCTTCCAATCACATGATAGGTAATAAAGGTATGTTAAAAAATTTACGTTCTTATATAGGCTCAGACTCTATTTTGATTGGTGATGGTACACCTCTTCCAATTAAAGCCATTGGAGATGCCTATATCAAAAATAAAACTACAACACTTCCTTTGCATGATGTTTTGCTTGTACCACACTTGGCCAAAAATCTTCTCTCCATTAGTCAATTAATTGATCAATATCCTGTTACTTGTAATTTTTCTAATACAAATTTTTGTCTTAAGGATTGGAAGACAAGTCACACGGTAATGACATGAACACGTAAGGGTGATCTCTATGTCCTCAACAGTCCATCTGAACTTCATTATTTCAATCGGTCCAGATCTGGGTCTGCAGAAATATGGCATTAGCATCTCGGCCATCCTCAAGAGTCAACTGTTCACATTCTAAAAAATAAGGGATTAATTGATGTTTAAGGGTCCAATAAGTTAAGACATATTTGTGACAGTTGTCAGTTTGACAAACCGAGTACACAACCTTTTTATTATTCAGACAATACTAGTTTAGACATTTTTATTAAAATTAAAATTCATTGTGATCTATGGGGACCTGCGCCTGTTACCTCTCTAGGAAAATTTCGTTATTATGCTTGTTTGGTTGATGATCATTCACGATATACTTAGATTGTTCCCTTAGAAATAAGTCTGATTTTGTAGATGCTTTTTTAGCTTTTAAACAATATCCTACGCCAATTTGACAAAAAAAATCAAAAATTTTCATTCCGATGGTGGTGGTGAATTTGTCAACACAAGACTAACGTGTCACTTTCAAGCACATGGTATAGTTCACCATATTTCTTGTCCCTACACACCGGAGCAAACCGGAATGGTTGAAAGACGACATCGCATTATTCGAGAATTGGGTATGACTATGTTATTTCACTCTGGTGCCCCGGCCCTCTATACCTATGGGTTGAGGCTGTCCAAACTGCAGTATATCTTCTCATCCGTTTTCCTTCCTCTGCTCTTAAAAATGATATACCATTCTTTAAACTTCATGGCACTCATCCAATTTATTCCTCCTTACGTGTTTTTGGATCTAAATGATTTCCTTATACTTGGGATATACGGACAAACAAATTTGATCCTAAGACCGTCACTTGTGTCTTTATTGGCTATAGTGACAGGAAAAAGGGTACAAATGCTTTCACCCTTTCAGCAAAAAAGTCTTCATCTAACGACATGTAGTCTTTGATGAAACCAGCTTTCCTTTCAAACACGATCGTACACGTACCATGTTGCCAACGCTGGATTGGCAGCTTAGTATTTTTTATTCTTGGATTACGTTGCCTATTGATCAATCTAACTCTTCTATCTCTTGTGCAGGATCTACTATTTTTGACATTCCTCTACCAAATCCACACGTCCTAAGCAATACGACCCCTACTCATGACAGAGGACGAAATGTGTAGGTGGTTCAACACCTAGACAGTTCACCTCAATATCGAGACTATTTACATGCACCATCACCTAACCTGGACTTGCCTTCTTCACCATCAGCTTTGAGACACGACTCACTAACATCTCGTCTAGACCTGCCAGCTTCATCATCTAATACGCACCTCACAACTGAGCATCCCTCCTCTCCACCAGATTCCCTTCGTGATGATAGCACTACTCATCTTAATACTTGTGATACTTCTCAAAAGTATATGCTTTCTAACATTGATTCTTTAGTGCCTTTATAGGACCATAGTACACAACCCGAGGAAATAGCAGTGCCCATTTCGTTACCCTAACACAGTATGGTTACCCGATCACAACATGGAATTCAGAAACCAAATCCAAAATATGCGTTGATAGTTAACACACAAGATGTCTCTTGATCGAGAGCCATGAAACGTGAAGTCTGCTCTCAGTCATGCAGGTTGGAGGTTGGCAATGCTTGAAGAGCTTGAGGCTCTACATCGTAATCACACTTGGATGCTCATTCCTCGTCAACGTCATATGCATATTATTGGATCAAAGTGGGTACTCAAGTCAAAACTCAAGGTTGATGGTTCACTTGATCGGTTGAAAGCCAGACTTGTTACCAAAGGCTACCACCAACAAGACGGGATAGATTATACAGAGACATTCTCACCAGTCATCAAACATGGCACCATATGACTGGTCATTAATTTCGCCCTGGTCTGCCATTGGGACATACGTCAACTTGACATAAAGAATGCTTTTCTCCATGGTCACATCATGTTTGCAAGCTATAACGAGCTCTCTATGGTTTAAAACAAGCTCCACGAGCTTGGTTTGATCGCTTTAGTGCTTTTCTAATTCATCATGGTTTTTTTTTTTTTTTTTTTTTTTTTTTTTTTGCGTTTAGCTGATCCTTCATTATTTATTTTAAACTCTCCACATGACACCTTAATTCTACTTCTATATGTGGATGATATGCTTATAACAGGATCTAGTCAAACATTATTGGACAACTTCATCAAAATTTTGAGTTTCGAATTTGCTATGAAGGATCTTGGCCCTCTTCACCACTTCCTGGGTGTTCAGATTACACCAACTCAAGATGGACTTCACTTGTCACAGTCTCACTATGCTCTTACTATCCTTGAAAAAACATGGTAGACTATAAACCCATAAACGACCCCATAAAGTAAAAAAACCAAAGGTCTCGATGACACCACACCAATTGAGGATCCTCAACACTGCAGAAGTATTATCGGAGCACTTCAGTATCTTACACTCACTCGACCTGACATTTTATTTTGTGTTAATTATGCTTCCCAATTTATGTCTGCACCTACACTCGTACATATGAAGATGGTATGACAGATACTTCGTTACATCAAGGGTACTATCCACTTTGGTCTTCATTTTTCTTCACACTCTACACTTGATCTATGTGCTTTCTCTAATGCAGATTGGGCAGGATGTCCTTCCACGAGACGGTCCACTTCTGGTTACTGCACCTTTCTCAAATGCAATATCATTTCTTGGTGTGCAAAAAAGCAAAACACTGTCTCTTGCTCTAGTACGGAGGCTGAATACCGAGTCATGACCCATGCCAATGCTGAGCTCATCTGGCTCACTTTTCTACTTCGTGAATTAAAGATTCCAATGCCAAGTCCACCGGTTCTATTCTGTGATAATATGAGTTCTTTATATATGACTGTCAATCCTGTCTTTCATGCTCGTAGCAAACACATCGAACTGGATTATCATTTTGTGCGAGAGCGGGTTGCACTTGATCTCTTGTTACTCATCATGTCTCCGCTTGCAATCAAGTTGCTGACATATTCACTAAGCCATTGTCAAAGGCACTCTTGTAACATTTCAGAAACAAACTTCTGCTCTTCCCCTAGCCAAGTTTGCGGGAGGGTAATAACCAGCGTGATTCCACTTCATCAAAAGAATTTGAATTTCAAAATAACCAGCAAAATCTGCAAGGAGTTAAACAGGGATTCTGCACAGCCCTATAAAATCTACAAGGAGTTAAACAGGGAGTCTGCACAGCCCTACAAAATCTGCAAGGAGTTAAACAAGGATTCTGCACAGCTCACTAGTTAATGAAAGATTCTGCACAGAATATCTTGTACTAAAAATACTTGTACTGACCTCTATAAATAAGTACAACTTATGACTCTTGTACTCACGTTCAATTTTATCAGTAATAAGAAAGTTTTCTTACTTTTCTTCTTGAAAGATTGATATTAGGTTAGAACAGCAAGAGCATTGCCGCGCTTCCTTGTATCACCGACTCATCTGAGTCGACTTGGACTCGTTTTGGACATGTATGGGTTGGTAGCACATGGCACCTCTCATTCACCTTTGACTCAGGAAAATCAAGGTTCGAATCTAATCAGTATGAGTCGGGACAAGTCGTTGTGTTAAAAAATCATGGCCCTGGCAATTGACAGCTAGATCTCATAATTTTGTGGGCATGTTTCAAAATTTTGAAACAATGAGAAAACCTAACAAGATAATACATTTGTTGTTGTCTCCTTGAGTAGGGGGTGTTGAGGGGCCATATGAAAAGTGTTGGGGAATGGCGGAAGCAAACTCCAAATTCGAGTCAAATAAGAAAGAGATAAATGTAAACAAATATTAGACAGAATACACAATTTTTACGTGGAAAACACTTACGGGAATAAAAAACTACGGTACAAAGCAATAAGCAAATCCAATATGATAAACAAATAACACGAGATGGATGCACTTACATAGATGAGAACCTTTGAAAAACCCTCTTCAAAACCTTAGCTTTCTCTCTAAAACCCCTTAATGATACCTTGGAATTCCCTAATTTCAATTGAACTCAATATATATAGTGTTATAATCGAAATAAAAAACAAATCACACAATTACGTAAAATTGCGTGTGCCGTTAATCTAAGCATTGATTGATCAACATTGATTAAATAGCCTTCGATTGATCGAGCAGGCCCATAAGTGTTCATTGAGTTTAAAGGTATTTTTAATTGAACGACGCAATAGTTCGATCGATCAAGACTATCAAAAATTATCTAGAGACCAATCTGTATAATTTGAAGTTCGCTTAATTGATTGAATAGGGTGGTCGATCAACTGAACCCTTGTTTTATGTAAAGATTGAAGACATTTGACAACAATATTCACCATGAATTCAATCATCATGAACCGTAACTCCAAGTTCCATCTCTAATTGCTTCCATCATAGCTTCACCATCGCCGTCACTTTTCGTGCATACTCCGTCTTCATCAAACTTTTGCCAAACTCAGAGAAGTCGAACATAATTTGAACTTCTCTATTGGAACCACTTTCGTAAGCATATCCACTTGATTCATGCTCACGTTGATCTTTTTAAGAGTAACACCACATTCCTTAAGTACCTGTTGGATAAAATGATGACACATATTAATATATATGTTTAGTTCTAAAATGGTAAATTGAATTCTTTGTCAAGTTGATCGCGCTTTCGCTGTCACGAATAATCGGCACGACTTCTTGCTAAAGCCTAAGTTCCTTCATCATCCATCGCAACCAAATACCTTCCTTGAATGCCTCTGTCACTGTTATATACTTAACTTCGATTATAGAAAGAGCAACCACAAACTGAAACTTTTAACATCTAACTGACCACTTCACCTTTTTTTTTTACACACGCACACATACCCCCACACACTCACGCTAGTGGAATTTCACCACTTATGGATACTCGAACCCTTGACCGGGTGTTGAAACTATTAAGAGTCTACCACCCGAGCAAGAGTAAGGATCCAATTGACCGCTTCACCTGCTAGCATAAACGAGCAGTTGAAAGTTGACCTTCTGTCATTCACATTTCATACGTAGTCCGAATCAACATAGCTTATAAGTTTTTCCTTTGATTTCTCAAATGTTAAGACGTAGTCCGTTGAATCTTATAGATAACGAGATAACCATTTCATTGCCTCACAATATCATTTATTGGGGGTTTAACACGTATCTTCTTACAACACCCACTGCATGTGAAATATCTGGTCTTGTAAAGACTATTGCATACATCAAACTGCCAATTGCGCTTGAATAGGGCACACAAGATAAAACATGTTTTCTTCATATGTATTATTTTCTTCATATGTAATAGGACATTTGTATGAAGAAAGCCTAAAGTGAGCAGCATATGGTGTATTAACTGGTTAAAATTGTGTGCGTCATCAATCGATCGACATTGATCGAGCAACCTTCGATCAATCGAGTAAGTGAGTTTGAGCAATCAAACATGCCCAAAAGTGTCCAAAGGGTTTAGAGGTATTTTCAAATTTTGTCAATCAATTGACCCAATAGTTCGATCGATCGAAACTGTCCAGAAATATTCAAAGACTAACTTGTATTATTTGGGGTTCACTTAATTGATCGACCAGAGTCGATCGAACCCTTGTTTCATGTATAGATTGATCACGTATGACAACAAAAAATTTATTTAATCCGGTTTGGCTCAATTGGAGCCTAAAATATTAGGTCCAGGCCCATTCTACAGTTCTCAGGCTCAGCAAAATGAAGGCTGAAGAGTCATTCCACTTTTACCATAACTATAACGACATTTTTGAAATCACTTTGAACTGTCTAGCTTTATATCATGAAAACCATGTTCATGGCTAGGAAGATGATAGGTTGGAATCGAAAAAACCATAATATGGTATAACCATCCGTCGACACTTGATAGGGTTATGTAATAATAGGATCGCACCGTGTCGCAACGGATGACTTGCATTTTAAAAATAAAATCCATGAGACAAATCCATCCATTACTTTTCCGCACTATTTTGTTTTCCATGGTCATTTTAATGGTCACAAGTAAGATGGACAGGATTGTGTAATAGATGTGATTTTTAAGACAATAACCATCCATTCTAGGCCCTGCATATGGCTCACCCTGCCATGTGTAATGTAGATGGCTCTACCATATTCCGATTCGCTTGAGACATGGTATCATGCATGTGGGAGCATGGGTACCCTGCTATCTAGGGTTTGGTATCATTCCTCGAAGCAATGCTGGTTCCAACAGAGCTAGGGAGAGTCACATCTTAAACTCATCTCTCGTATATGTCCGCTTGGCATTCATTCATGAAATCTAAGCCCCTCATCACGTAAGATCCAGCGGGTAGATGTATGGTCTAAGAGATCAGAATTAAATAATAACCAAGTAAGCCATAAATGTGGGCTAATATGAACCAACAATGGAATAAGTGGACAACAATTTGGATCATTGAACGGCACAAGCTTTCAGTCATAACATTGGTTGATGTTTGTGTTATATATACTTTGTATGTCGGTTTGGACAGATTGAATTAGGAGGTTGTTTACACTTGGCCTATCACGATAACGTTAGACGACCTATAAAATGTCACGTGGTAGTTATGTATAGCACGTGACGAAGATGAATGTCAAAGCTAATAGATTAGAAGCATGCTTGTATTATGAAGCATTAAATGTTAAATACCAACAAAAGAAATTCTATACAAAGCAAGAGTCCAAGAACAGTAACTCTCTAGCACAAGCATTAAAGGCAAGAGTTAAACAGTCATGAAGACTTTCTGACAAAACTTTCTATAAACGTTGTAAGATTGAAATAACAAGAAAAAGCATACGTAATCGCAATACTTGTTCGAAATGTGATTTCTTTTATATACGGTGGCTAATTGTGATATGATACATTTATATATGTAAAAGATCATATCTGTATGAAATCTCATGGCCAAACTTTCTCCTTAAGTCTTTAAAAGCAACACAGGAAGAACAACTTCGAGTCTTTACAAATCAAAATCAAACGACTCTTTTTAGCTTAATGTTATCTATAAAATTCTCTTCACTTTTGTCTAACAT
Organism: Magnolia changhungtana; assembly: GCA_030180095.1. Classification (NCBI taxonomy): domain Eukaryota; kingdom Viridiplantae; phylum Streptophyta; class Magnoliopsida; order Magnoliales; family Magnoliaceae; genus Magnolia; species Magnolia changhungtana. The sequence continues at coordinate 19,887,823 of JASAUF010000444.1, read as the reverse complement.
CATGTCATCATGTCGTAACAAGCCTGAATCGATTAACTTAGCTTAGTTTAATTTTCACTTCTATTGAGTGTATCGCTACAACAAGTCAGTTTAGTTTAGTTAAATATCACCTTCAAATCTATAAGTCCTTACCTAGTTATTCCTCGGTCACATCCTGTTGGCTAAAAGTCATGATAGTTTCGTGACCCTGCAGGTTGGAAGATGATCTAGTCCATGGTCGTCTCGCCTGTTTGAACCGGTGCAGTAATCTTTTTTATTTTATTTACTTTTATGTGCAGACTGTACTAAATTTTCATTCATATTAATAAAATCTGCATCCATCCTTAAAATTTTTGTTTTACTTTCTTATATTATTTTTATAGACAAACGTGGACAATCTATCACTAGTGTGATAAAAGTCGTTGTCTTTAAGGTAAAAAGAAAAAAGAAAGAAAACATTCGAAGGACTAGATCTCTCCTTGATAAATCGTATCATCTCTTTACTAATTAATAGGTGACTAGTTGGGCCAATTTTTACAAATCTAGTAAAAATTTGACTATTTTGGCACTTGGAGTAACAAGGCATTTAGTTCGATTCGAGTCTAATACGACCCTGGCATGCCCAACATATACATACTCGCATATGTATAAATGAAATCGGACCATTATTAGACGTGATTGTGTGTTTGAATTGAATAGCAAGAGAGGTGAGATAAGAAAATCAGGCAGATTTAATGTAAGTGGCCCACACCACAAGAAATAGTGATTCAACACCCACCATTGATATCTTCTTGGGGCCCACAAAGGTTTTGGATCTGCTTCAATTTTAGGCTCATGTCTTAACATGAGCTGGCTCAAGGGATAGACTGAGTGGGTATCAGGAGAATTGTATCTTTATAGTAAGACTTAGCTTTGCCTCTGTCACGGCTTAGCATCTGTCACCGCCTACTTGGACCCACAAGATGAGATGGTCCAAAGATTTGAACCATATATACTCTTTGGAGGGCTGCGTGGTGGCCCCACCCACCTATATGGTGATAAGACTCCATGTGGCCACCATGATGTATGTGGTTTATCCACTCCATTCATTTGATTTTCCATCTCATTGTAGGCCATGAGATCAAAATTGAAGCCTATCCAAAGCTCAAGTGGACCACACTACAAGAAACAATGAAGATAATGACGTTCGCTGTTGAAATCTTCCTAAGACCCAAGTTATGCTTATTTGTCATCCATTATATGTTGATAAGGTTATGATGACCTAAGCAAAAGGAAAATACAAATATGAGACTGTTACAAAGCTTCTTAGCCTCTAAAAGTTTTCAATGATAGGCCTTCAATCCTTGTTGTTTCATGTGGTGTGACTCACTTGAACTTTGAAATGTTTTAATTTTGGAAATGGAGCCCATGGTCTAAAATTGCTTCAATTTTGGATTCCAAAATAAATGGACAGTGTGGATAAAACACATACATCATGGTGGACCCTGCAATGTCCTTACACCATCAATGTTGAGGTGGTAGCATCATCGGGCTATCGGCCTCCATTCTCTTTACTATTCTAGATAAGCTATTGTTCCATTATTAAGGTTGTTGTACTCTATTTCTGACCGATTCTATATAGCCAATCAGGGAATGACATGTGTCTTGCATGAGAAGAAATAGCATGCAAAAGATTTGCAGAAATATTTAGAGCGATTTTTATGGAAGTACAACTGGTGCTAAGCTGGATGATATGTGTCATCTAATGACGAGACGTGGCCGAGAAGACCAATAGATGGAAGGTGGTCCAATAAAAAAGAATGGTTAAAGGGGCATGTGTCAAGAAGAGACAAAAAGACATGGGAAACCAAACATGGCAATGATTCGACTATTGTAATAATTGAAATAAAGAAAGAAACATCTAGAAGGTGTAAAAGAAATCTATAAATAACAAGAAATTCAACAAAACAAATCATCTCACGCCAATCCAACAAATCAATCAAATTATCTTTATCATTCATTATTATAGCTTAGCTTTATCCCATGAGTAGCGATAATTAAGTAGTAGTAATATTTAGCTTTAATCAAGTCTATGCATGCTTTTGTGCTAGACTATTTCTATTCTCAATATAAGTTCATCTTTCAAAAAGACTTCTTGCAATTGCTCCTTGCGACCCATTATAAATATTTCCCTTTTTGTTCAATTGCATTGGTATATTAAAGTCCTTTCATACGTAAGGCAAGAAGTAACATATCATCAGAGGAAGAACCCCACCCTCAAAATATTGTCTGATCATCTTACAATTCCATAGTGAGTGGCTAAATATGTGACCAATTTTCTTAGACGGACAAATCTAATGTTTTTTGACCAAGATGACCGAGTTTGGCTAAGATAACTAAAATTGATGTTTTTTGACCAAGATGACCGAATTAGACCAAAACAACCGAATTTGATGTTTTTTTTCTAATCAAGATGGTGGAGTTTGACCAAGACAGTTGAATTTGATGTTTTTCGACCGAAATGATCAAATTTGACCAAGATTATTGAATTTGATGTTTTTGTCCGATCGAACAGTCACATTTATTATATTGAACAACGAGCCACCATCACTTTCACTTTTTTGTCTAAAGGAGAGCAACATGGCGAGCAATGTTGCACCCTATTTTTGATCGATCTTAAAATAGCTAATTAGGAAATGACACATGTCATTGCACTGGAAAGAAATAATATGCAAAAGATATGCGAAAATATTTGGAGTGCTTTTTACGGAAGTACAGTTGGTGTTGATCTAGATGATACACGTCATCTGATGATGAGACTTGGCTAAGAAGACCAAGAACCGAAAAGTGGTTGAGCAAAAAAGAATAATTAGAGAGAGACATGTATCGAGAAGAGACAAAAAGATACAGGAGACTAAATGTCGTAATAATCCAGTTGGCATAACCATTGAAATAAAGAAAGTAGCATTTGGATTGTGCGGAAAAAATCTATAAATAGCAAGAAGTTTAGCAAAGCAAATTATTTCTTATCAATCCAACAAACCAATTGACTCATCTTTATCTTTACTTATTATATCTTAGTTCTATCTTAGGAATAATGATAATCCAATGTTCACTCCCCAAGTGCAGGGTTGTGATGTAGTAATAAACTCGGTGAGACCGAGGTCGAATCCCAAGGGACTGGAACCTGTACGTAATCTGAAATTAAGTAGAACTAGAACTAGACTAAGATGAAATCTAAATTGACTATAAATTGAGGAATAATGTTGGAATAATTATCTAAAACTTAAAGAATTCAGAGGAAGGAAACTAGGGATTCAGAGGATTCACTTGTAGAGATCAGGGAGATCTTATGCCTGCATCAAGAAATCAACTGGACTTAGAGTCCCTATCTTCATCCAGTTGAAGAATGTAACCATAGAAATCAAACTAAACTTACTTGATATAGTTTTCAAAGAGATGAAAGGTATATGAATTAGAATAGATTCCGTCACCAAACCATGCCCAGGAGACAAAGTAAACAACATAATTAAACTAATTACCATCCAATAAATAATGCATGAAGGTTAGGAAGGGTACCGTCATCCGACCATGCTCAGGAGACGATGGTCAACAACAGGGCTTCCTGATGTCATACACATAAAAAAGAAAAGAACGTGCTCCAAGCCATCACAGACCCATTGTAATTTTAGTCACAACAGACCATTAATAACTAAAAACATTCCCTTAATTAAACTAAAATCAACATCAATTCAGTGTAAATAAAAAGCTCAAGCAAATAGTTCTCCCATCATGCTACAAGCTTCACCTCTTAGCCCTAGCTAAGAGGTTCAGCCCAACATGAATGGGCTGGATCCCTTAAATAAAACAAAATAAAAATAAAAATAAAAGAAAAGAAAACAAACTCTACTCTCTGTCTGCCGTTCCAACCCAGGCCAAGATTTTTTTTTTCTCTTCTCTTACTCGCTTGCCTCTTTATAGAAAGGGAGGTCGGTGGAGAGCTGCCGATAGAGAACCGACTCTCTTTACGCAGTCCAGCAGTCCAGTTTGAAGCAAAAAAGACCTCCCATGCGTAAGTTCTACTACGCAGTCAAGAAGACAGTCCCAGAAAACGTCATTTTTCCTTACTCCTGTCTAAAAGAACACCGTCCCTTGGGATCTTTTGGGATGGCCTACATGATGAACGGTCTGGATCGTCGATCTGAACAGGGATGGTAGCCCACCTGGATCAACCGCAGCCTCTGCTGCGGAACAGAGCTCGCACAGACCTCCGCTAGGATGTTGGTGGGGCCCAGAATCAATGATAGACAGGAGATCCACCCCGTCCATTACGTTTTCCTCGGAAAACCGTTCAGGACAGCCTGATTTGTCTCGAGTTTTGATGTGGTCCCTTGAATCTTTTCTTCCATCGTTCATTCTACGTTCAACGGCTAGGATTTTTCCATAGATTGCATGGTCTCAAAATATCACCTAGGTGAGGGTTAAGCCCTCCCTCTGGACTTAATAGACGGTTCAGATTATCTAAATGGATGATGGGTGGGTCCCACTACTCAAAACCAGCGGACGCACTGCGTCCGCTGTTTGAAATAGAGAAGGAGAGGAAGATGCGTCGGTCAAGAGTCAGTTTGACCGACTCTTCGTTGCTGTGCACGGCTAGTGCACTTGTGCACTATGCACACTCATGCTCACGTGGGGTCTACTATGATGTTTTCAAGAAATCCGCTCCGGCTATCCATTTTTTCAGCTCATTTAAACGGTTGAGACCAAAACTGGAGAATATCCAGATATCAGGTGGGCCCCAATCCACAGATCTATGGGCTGATCCGACCGTTGGGCCACTTTCAGAGGGATCCAATGGATGAAAATTGATGTGTACGGTTAATTTATAGTCCTCAGTCCACGTATGAAGTTTTGGGCCGAACAGATGATGAAAATCCCCTGATCTTTCATTCTAGATGATTTTTGGGCCACTTGAGCTTCAGTTTCCCAATTTTCTCAGATCTCTGGCGTGTAATTCTGTCGATCTTGATCCCCTAAAGTCCGTCTATGGATTTGGTGAATTTTGAGCGTTAACTCCATGCTTTTAGCACCTTATTTCGATCCAAGCTCGTAAATACACCCTGCATCACAAATACGATTCAACGGGCCATTAAACAGTATCGTGCTCGTAAATTCAGGCAATAACTGGGGGTCTGATATGCAATATTTGACCTTCAACATCCAATAATGTTAATCTTTAGCTATAATTCAAATTTATGCTTTTATATTGGATTATTTCTATTCTCAATACAAGTTCATCTTAAAAAAAACTTTTTATAGTTGCTAAGTATTTTCTTTTTTTATTCCATTGCATTGACTCGTATATTAAAGTCCTTTCGTATGGAAGGCAAGAAGCAATTCATCCTAAGAGAAAGAATTTAATCACCTGAACATTGCTTATTCATGTTACAATTCCATCACTAAAGACTTAATAGGTGACCAGTCTTCTTAGATTTCAGTTATATATGCTCACATTTTATGTATATGCATATCTTGATGGTTGGGGTCAAGTTATTCTCAGTTTGAATTGAGTTGCACAATCGATTTTAACATATCTCACACCACACGCGACCAAATCAAATCGAGTGTCAATAAAGGTTCGGTGATAATATTGGCCTTTGATTTGTAGAGTTGAATGAGAGCCATTTAAAAATTTCTATTCGTTGTTAGATAGTGATGTGAGAATCATTATTACTCAGCTGCAACCTGGATCCAGAGATGTAGGTGGGACCCACCTCGGTGTATGCATCATATCTACGTCGTCAATCTAAAGATAATTTCATACAACATGACCCAAAAAATGAAGTAGATCCAAATCTCAGGTGGACCACATAATAAGAAACAGTAAAAAACTTTCTATTGTGTTTTCCCTTCATTCAGGTCTGCGTGAACTTATCAATAGATTAAATGGCAAATAAACGTTATGGTAAACCTTAGGAAGTTTTTAATGGTAGGCATTCACTGACCACTGTTTACTATTGTGTGGTACACCTAAAACTCGTACGTGCCTCATGCTTGGAATCATGCCCTAAAATGAGTTGGAAAAACGGATGGACGGTGAAGATATACAACAAATACATCGAGGTGAGACCCACGCTCAGGGTCTCACCCCCATCTCTGGATCCGGGTCACAGCTAAGTCGTGTCCACATGCTCGACCCTTCTACGGACGCGGATTACGTACTACCCCCGCCCGTCCCTAGCTCTGAATGGGCAGTTCTGTGGGCGGGCCCACCGTGATGTATCTGTACATCCAAACCATCAGTCCCTTTTCTTAGATTATTTTAAGGCATGAAAAAAAATTAGGTAGATCTAACGATCAAATGGACCACACTACAAATGACTCTTGCATTTAATGCAACTGACATTTAACGCTTCGTGCATTTTAATGCAACCAAGCTTTTTATTTGGTGTGGTCCAATCGAGCGTTGGATATGCCTCATTTTTGTGTTCATGCCTTAAAATAATCTGTGAAAAGGGACTGACGGTTTGGATGTACAGATACATCACGGTGGGCCCACCCACAAAACTGCCCATTCGAATTTTTGGGGGGGAATCCCCGTCCGTCTCTCTAAGACGCGGATTGCATCCTACCCCCGACCGGACTGTAATCCGTCTGGGTAGGGCTCTGTGGGGCCCAAAGTGATGTAAGTGTTTTATCCACACTGTGTTTTATCCATGGTGTTAGTACGCAATCCGCTTCCGTCTCTCTAGGACGTGGATTGCGTCCTACCCCTGACCGGACTGTAATCCGTCCGGGCAAGGCTCTGTGGGGCCCAAAGTGATGTAAGTGTTTTATCCACGCTGTTAATCATTTTTATAAGATCATTTTAAGGTATGATGAAAAATATTATGCAGGTACAAGTCTTAAGTCGACCACAAAGTGGGGATTGAACGTCCACCATTAATAATTTCTTGGGAGCTAGAGAAGTTTTGGATCAAGCTTATATTTGTGTTTTCACTTCATCCACCTCTACATGGCCTTATCAATAGGTTGGATGGTAAAAAACCATTACATTGGCCCTCATAAAGGTTTCAACGGTGGGTGTCATTATCACTTAAGCTTCCTTTGGTGTGGTCCACTGGAGTTGTGGACCTGCCTCGTTCTTTGAGTCATAACTTAAAATGATCTTATAAAAATGATTAACAGCATGAATAAAACACTTACATCACTTTGGACCCCACAGAGCCCTTCCTGGACGGATTACCTTCCGGGCGGGGGTAGGACACAATCCCCCTTAGCTCCGAACAGGCATTTCTGTGAGCTAGCCCACCATGATGTACTGGTACATCCAAACCCAAACCGTTAATCCCTTTTCTCATATTATTTTAAGGAATCAAAACAAAACTGAGGCAGATCCAACTATCAAATGGTCCACCACAGATGACTCTTGCATTAAATGTAATGTAACTGACATTTAATGCTTTGTACATTTTAATGCAAACAAGCTTATTAATTATTTGGTGTGGTCCACTTGAGCGTTGGATATGCCTCATTTTTGTGTTCATGCCTTAAAAATAATACGAGAAAAGGGATTAACGGTTTGGATGTACATATACATCACGGTGGGCCCGCCCACAGACCTGCCCGTTCGGAGCTAGGGACGGGCGGGGGTAGTACGCAATCCGCGTCCGGTTGTCCCATCTTTTGGGACCGTCCACCTCGTTGACCCATAAGCATACATAAAACTAGTAGCCTTCAAAGCAAGGGTAGAGAATTCGTTAAAAAGCAGTCTTTAGACTTTCTGGAAGGTGGTTTTTCGCATATAACCGATCAGTGGTAAGACCCACCAAATGGACGGCCTAGATTTATACGCAACATTTCGACGTGCACAATGTACACCAACTTCCTGTTTTACTGGCTAGCATCAGTCACCCCCTAGTAGGGTCCACATGCTGAGTTTCAGATGATCGGAACCGTCCATTCTGTGGACTTCACGCTAAACATTACACCATAAAAAACTTACACTGAATGTATGATCTTAACCATAAATCTCTGTGGATGAATTTAAAACAATAAAAAGAAAATATTGATTGGCTCCAATTCAACTCTAAAGTTTAAAGGTTAGGATCATCCATAAAGACCTTCTCTCCATGTGGGCCCATTTTGCGGTAACCCACGCTGGATACTGAGTGGCGACAGAGGTAGAAAGCTTGAAATAGGTGGTTTGACCAAAGTCTCCACTAAAAATAGCAAATCTAATGTTGTTTCCGCAATTTCGTTGAAACACTTGGTTCGAACTCTCACGTATAAAATACAAAACATACAACATAAGAAAAGGAGAAGAAAGGGGGGTTAAAAGACAAAAAAAAGAGGGAGAAAGGAAGATTGAAGAAGAGAATGAAAATGGCTGTATTGCAACAAGCTACCATGATTTTACTCTCTACATTCTTCATAGCAGCAACTGCTCATTTTGGATTACCCGGTTTTGATTTTATAGGCGGCTTCCATCCGATAGAAGAGTACTCAGGCTTCGAATTCGGTGGACATGCAAACCCAGTTCTGGAGCCGAACCAACGACCTGGTTATCATGGCTTAACTCCGGTCGATTTTGATGGGCACCCGTCTCCTGATCAGGATCAGGGAAATGGACCCGATAATGGTGGAAATTCTATCCCATTTCAGGAACCGAGAGAACAAGCCAGGGATGGTGGGTCTGAAAACCTTGGTATTGAGAAAGAAGCCATTGATGACGAGATCGAGACGAATTATAAGGGTGGGTGGGAGCTTGTATGCATGAATTCTGGTGTGTCAGCGATGCATTTGCAGTTGATGAAGAACAACAAGGCGATCATATTCGATGCGACGACGCTCAGTCCTGCAGCGATCCAGTTCCCACCTGGTAATTGCAGGATGGATAATTCTGGCAATAAGTCCATTGAAGATTGCTGGGTTCATGCTGTAGAGTATGACATCGAGACGGCCGCCATCAGGAAACTAAAGGTATATTATAAGGGCCTGTTTGGCAGACACCTAAATTGCTTTAATCTCATTTTAATTAATCATTATATATTTGGTTGGTTGGGTTTGGTTGCACCAAATAATATGGTGAAATTGTTATATATGTATTGCGGAATTGATTAATCGTCTATGCATCAATGGTGTAAATTCAATACAATAAACTTAAGGTGTACCTGATTAGAAAGACATGCATTCCCTATACATAAATGTAGCTGATGGGTCAATACAATAAAGTTAAGGTGTACCAGTATAGAAAGACATTCCCAATACCTTGATGTAGCTGACAGAAATATTAATTTTCACACCTCACACTTTAAGGAGAACTTTCAATGAGATTAGAGTTTTCTATCTTATGTTTGTGAGGGGATAAAGATATGTATTTATAAGAAAGACCGCTAGAGAAGTTTACCCACCATGCTTTTTCCCTTTAGGGTTTCCACACCATAGGTTTTTATATCCGTCTTAATAACTATGCATAAGGACCATGGTTCAAGCGTGCCGCCTCAAACCTATTTGCAATAATACAATTATAATAAGGTCCATTAAATTGCTCAATTTGAAAAATCTAATGGTCTGATCTAAACCGATGATCATGTGTGACCCACTTGATAGAGTCTCACAATTATATCATGATATTTATAGTGCAACCAAAGGCAGCATTAGAGGTTATTTCCTTTTGTGAGGAGATTCATCTTTAATACGTAATTATGATAACCTAAAAATGATTTGAGGTATCTACCAAACGAGCTTTAAGTTGGTTTTCTTCTTCTTGTTTTTTTTTTTTTTTTTTTTTTGGGTTCATGCCGCATGCATACGTTCATTAGGTAATGTGGCCTGCGCATGTGATGAGTGGTTAAAATTCACAATGGCCATACGGCCACTGAAGATATACATATATGCCTACCCACATAACCTTTCATTGGCATATGCACGCAAGGAAGGGGTGCGTTCGAGCTGCGTGGGGCCCATCGTGATGTACTTGTGGAATCTAAATTGTGAATATATGGTGCGTTAACTCGTATCATCCGTGCATCCCAGATATCATCCTGATCCAAAATTCAAGCCGGACACGTTACATTGATCAATGTAGTGTGGCCCAATTTGGTTTTTGAATGGCTGAGTTTTTGTGTCCATTCGTCATGGTCGTTTCAAACCTGATGAATGGTTTGGATTGTATATACAAAAGCATGATGGAGACGATATTTCACCTTGAAGTTTCTATTGTAGGCATCACCGCCCTCATTGTCCTCCCTCTGTTGTGGCCCACCTGAGTAATGGCTCAGGCTGTATTTTTCCATATACGCCTAACATGCCTGACAACACCAGATGCATGGTGTGGATTCTGCATGGGCATCACAATCAAACCAACATAGCTTGATACGCTCGAACGCACACAGATACGAAAGAGACTCATATTCGGTATACATACACATACGTATGTAGTTATCACACATTCATAAATACACGGCATGCGTTCCCTGCATGCATTTAGATTTATTTTATTTTATTTTATTTTATTTTATTTTTAACAAATCACCAGAATTTTATAGATTGGAAATTGGGATTTACAATCATTCGGGCGTGTCCCAAGAAAAAAAGGATTCAGACCCAGCTATCATATGGCTATACAAACATGCATTTAGATTTTCGTTCACTATTCAAGTGGCATATGTGCAAGACCATCAGACCATCCATTCTTTTGGATCCAACCACAAGTAGACCATACAAAAGATGACATGTTTCCGATGATCCTAACCATTAAAAATGCATAAAAATTTGATAATCGAATGTTATCAATTTTTATACAATCTTTTACACTATTAGGCCCTATTGTATAAAGAGCCTTGAACCATTCAAACCATACGGATACTGCCTAAGCCGATCCAAAACCATACAGCGCTTCATTTCCATATCTAAGGGAATTCAAATTTTCATGTGTAACAAAACACTCACTAGGCTAGGTGCAGTGGTATTGCAATGGGCCAGCTTCGGGTACTTGGTCAGGCCAAGGTTGGCCCTAGCCCGCCCCTGGTCTCTTAAGCCATGGCTATAACCTATAAACCCGGGGCTAGAAAGTCCTTGGCTCTGGCTATGGCCTATAGGGCTCGCCGTGAAGGAAAACAGTGACATCATCAAAGGTTTGAAATAATATGAATTTAATTAAAAAATTTACAGTATCCCCTCAATTCCCAATAGGCCCAATATAACTTTTGACTATAGAAATGATCTTGGATTTTAAAAGTGCTTTTAAATTATACATGAAAACTGAATGAACCCTCCCAAGTGCCTTCAATTAGTGATTGAGGGTCCAGATTTACTTTACTAGGAAGATATCTTATCTTGTTTTTCAGACGAATCTCTTGCATTGTCTTTGATAGGTCATGACCAATCCATGGTGCGCATCAGGAGCGCTCGATGCAGAAGGGGTCCTTGTGCAGACTGGTGGGTGGAACGATGGAGGAAGAGGGGTTCGTTATTTTGAGCCCTGTGACACATGCGACTGGGAAGAGTACCCAACTGCCCTCTCGGTTCAAAGATGGTATCTTTCCCTAACTTCGGTCCTCATTTTCTTCTAATTTTTCTTTTAAAACATCTCATCTTATAGAATGTGGGCCAGTAACCAACTGGGCCATTGTGATTTACATTGGCAAACAGGTCTTGTCGACCCAACGGATCATGGTACCTGACCAAGAATAAGTGGGTCTAGGTCTAAATTTTGGTCCATTGAGTGCGTTTGGCTAAAAAAATTGACCTGAATTACTAAATGGTTGAGTCTGGGACCTCTCAAATAATGCAAACCCAGTTTTTAAGAAGGTGCTATTTAAGCCATCTGAAATGGTTAATTAATATAAGTATTGGAAAGTCTAAAAGTTTGATTAATTAATAAATTAATACTATCTAGATTAAGTGGAAACTAACCCTTGACTATATACTCTTCAGGGTCGACATTGATTTAATACACGACAGAAGTAACATATTTGAAGTGTTATTTGTGTCAAAATTCACTTTCAATTTTTATACACCATCCAGACCCAAACTAGACCTAACCAAACCTGAGCCATGAGATCAATGGATTGGGTCTTAGCAGTAAATTTTTTTTATTTTTTATTTTCTTTCTTTTTCTTTTAAAACTTGGACTTGATCCATAACCAATCCGAATTTTAATAGATTGGATCTAGCCCTCGAGTCTGGGGCTCCCTGTGATCGAACCTAACACATTTACACTACTACCCATAACTCACTTTCTCTTTCTTGCTCAGATGGTAGATTACGTATTGAGAATTTTACCATTAAATTCCTCAAGAATCAACATTTTATTAAATAATGCCTAGACAATTAGAAAGGATGAAATTAAAGAACGCTCTCATTTAATTTTGTTTCTTTATATATAATGCAAGTCGAGACTTGTAGGGTAGCCTCACTCGTTACGGTCTCCAAGAGTTTTGGTTATCACCTATCATGATAATTTGACTATTTTAGTGTTGGTACCAGATAGGAGATAAACCTTTATGGTTTATCATATTACCGGATAAATAAGGATTGGTGCGGAAAAGAAAAGAGGGCGGCCCCTCTTCTTCTCATCATATCAATGGGGCGCAGCTCTGTATGAGGCTCGTACTGCATAGCAAGTCTGCCCACATGGTGTGTGTATAACATCTACGTCATCCGACATATGCACCCCACCATGGTGCTTGTACGATCCAAAAATCATTAAATGGGCTACACTTGAATTTAGATGTTTTAATTGGTGTATATTATTTGGATGGATTGCCCCCCCTTATGATTGGATCAGCCATATTTTATATATATACTGCCCGACTTAATAAGTATGTTAGTTAGCATATACTTGGCTATGCCACTACATTCTGACCAGCATACCGAAGCACTCCGGTATATTATTTTCAGAGGATTAAATTACATTACTGCCATCATCTTCATCCTTTTTTTCTTTTCTTTTTTTTTGTTCTTTTTGTTTATCAAGTAGAGAATTCAGAAATGTGAGACACTATTTGGTAAAATTCAAATTCTCAAGCAAATTTACTGTTGAAATCCCATACATTTTCTTTCTTATTCAATACCTAGTGCTGAGGTAATACAGAGCATTTTCTTTCTTACTCAATACCACTATATACTGCACCGCGTAGGTATGCTAGTCAGCATATACTTCCCGACGGCCGTTTTATCGTAGTAGGAGGCCGTCGGCAGTTCAACTATGAGTATGTACCCAAACGCGGCGAATCGAATCCAACCAACTTCAAACTTCAATTGCTCATTCAGACGACAGACCCAGTTGAGAACAACCTCTACCCCTTTGTATACCTCTCCACCGACGGAAACGTCTTCATCTTCGCCAACAACCGTTCAATCCTCCTCAACCCCAACAACAACGCTGTAGTCCGTGAGTTCCCCGTCCTCCAGGGCGGATCCCGCAACTACCCAGCCTCAGGCATGTCCGTCCTCCTCCCATTACGGCTCCGTGGCGATAAAGTCAAGACCATCCCTGCCGAGGTCCTCGTCTGCGGTGGCTCCCCACCACAGGCTGCCAGGTTTGCTGCCAAGGGCAACTTCATTCCTGCATTGCGCTCATGTGGGCGGATGACAATAACATCACCACGGGCCTCGTGGAAGATGGAACTCATGCCGGAGGGCCGGGTGATGGGTGACATGCTCTTGCTCCCCAACACCGACGTGCTTATAATCAACGGTGCGAAGAGGGGGTCAGCTGGCTGGGGCTTTGCTAGCGACCCATCCTTTTCGCCAATGATCTACAGCCCTAAGAAACCAAGACGCAACCGGTTCTTGATGCTGAAGGCGTCGACGATCCCACGTATGTACCATTCTACTTCAGCGGTGCTGCCGGACGGTAGCATTCTAGTGGCGGGCAGCAACAGCAACAACCAGTATGTTTTCTCAGGCGTGCCATTCCCCACTGAGATGAGGGTGGAGAAGTTCATGCCACCTTACTTGGACCCGGTAATGGCCAGATATCGGCCTAAGATCATGGACGAATCAGCACCACAGGAGCTTAAATACGGACAGACATTTGCTTTGAAGATAAGGTTGGTAGGGAAGAAAGTGCAGACAAATGACATAAAGGTGACTATGTATTCACCACCGTTCACCACGCATGGGTATTCCATGAATCAACGGATGTTGATACTGCGGGTAGGAGACGTAAAGAATGTTTTTGGCATTCGGAAGTATGAGGTTTCCACCTTTGCGCCAGCTACACCTGTGCTTGCACCTCCAGGTTACTACCTCTTGTTTGTAGTTTATAAGGGTTTTCCAAGCAGAGGTGTGTGGGTCCGAATTGCATAAAGATTTAAAGAGAGAAAATCGTTTTTGCTAATTCCACGTCCTTGTAGAGCTGCATACTTTCACACGTGGGGTATGCGTTGAAAGATGGAATATGTGAGTGAGATATTAAGCTTTTTCATGAGGTTGGAAATGATAGTTAGGGCTCAATTGGCAGCCTGGATTTGAATTCATATGGAATTGTGTGGGTTTTATTTTGTACGGAATCAGGTGGATTTGAAATTATAACTTTTAAGTGGGGTTTGAAAATATGAATTTGGATTCCTCTCAAATCCAAGTACTTCTGCCAAACACTCAAAACACAATAATTTCTTCTTAACCCTTTCTAATCCCATGCTGCCAAATGAGTCTTTTTTTAATCTTCTTCTTAGAAAATCAGATAATCTCACCCTTCAAGCAGGCCACGAGTTACAAACTAAATTAACCATTAATAAATTTTTTTATACATTCATTTGTTTTGATATGCCTTGGCCCACCTAAGGTGTGAAATGACCTGATTTATATGTTGGAAGATCCAAATACCATAGCTCACCTGATGGAAAGCTTATCTCTCACTCAAGTGACACATTGTGACACGTGGCCACGCGTGGATGTGTGCAACACCTACAGGCGTGTGGAATTAGCAAAACTGGAGATACGGAGGAAATGGAGATTTGGAAAGTTGTTTTAGTTAGCCTGGCATGTAACTTTCTTTATTGATTTATTTATTCTTTGAAATTCTTTCATATAGCTCCCTTTTCATTTTTTGAAATTTCTCTGTGAAGTAAACTCCTTACTCGTCATATCTCTCATGTATTGTGATATATTCTGGATATTTGGACAATTTAACTATGATATATGGACAAAATACGTGGTAAAAAAGAGAGGTTGGGTACTCCACAAAGCTTGTACAAAAAGATTCCAACGCTGCATGTAGGGCCCACTTTGATTTTTATGTGTATAATCTAACCCTTCAAAGGTGAAATGCCCAAAAAAGGCTAATCCAACCATCACATAGGCCACCAAATGAGTTTGGAAATTTTTGAATGGATGTCCATTGTTTCTATATAGGACTTATCTAATGACTAGATAGACCTGAATTTTGGGGCACATACCATCATCATGGTTGGGACCCACTCGGGGTCCTTACTCATGGCTTAGTGATAGACTCGCAAGAGTTTCAACACTAAGGTCATGGGTTTGAGTACCCATCGTGGTGTGTGTGGGTGTGTCCATTAAAAAAATAAAATAAAAAATGGTGGAACCCACTTGATGCTCGATTGGATGACATACATACAACATGTTGGCCCCATATAGACAATTGAATAAAATTTACATGCAGGTGAACAGTTCAGCACGTGTTAATGATCTTCACTGGCAGGCAAGTGAATGAGATCGAGTTGTAGAAAAAGCTTTTTATACAAACGTTTGTGGTAGATCTGGCCTTATTAAAAAAAATTAGAATTCATTTTGAAAAATCTTTCAAGTAAATTCATACCAACAAGCAAAACCTGGTGAGGCAAGAGCCTTCTTGGGAGAGCACAATTTTGAATTTAAGACCATCCAATTTATTTTGAATTTAAAAAAAAAAAAAAAGAAAAAAAGAAAAAGAAAAAAGAAAGACTATCCAATTTATGGTGTATATTGTGTATGGAGCATATCTTAAAAAGTTACTCTCATCAAATAATCCTAACTGTCTAATTGATGGTTATGAAATGAAGATAAAAGTAAATAGTTAGCGGTTCAAATTGGAAGGGTTAAACTGATGATCTGTTCATAGGCTCGATATACATTTTGATTTATGCACCATCAACAGTTAATAATTTGGATGGGCTAGATTTTCATACGGCTACATGTGTGTGGTGGAAGAGTCACGTTCATCAACATTCTAAAACAGTGGTAAACTATTTATTATATGAATATATATGAGTGGAACCATGACAGACAACAGTTTGGATGCAAATAGATTCAAGAGGTAGGGTTAGGCTCTCCTGTGATAGTTCACTACTGGTTTTAAATTGGTGGTGCCTCTTCAACTATGTACATGGCTTAGTTGGGTTCCAACTCATGGCTTACTGGTAGGTAGTGCGTTTCCACGATGAGGTCATGGGTTCGAGTGCCCATGTGATGTGTGTTAAAAAAAGAAAAAAGAAAAAGAAAATTCTATGGGTATGTGGCTTAGTTGTATGACAATCCAGCCAAATTGCTAACCTAGTTCTAAATTGAAAAGGGTCTAAATTACATGCAACCATCTTATTTTTTCTTTTAAATTTGGTCTATATTCACTAGGTTATTTTTAATCATTCATTTGATAAATATCAATTTAAGGGGTACTTAGATCGTAAGTTACTTTAGATAAGTAGCTTATCTTGGTTTCTACTTAATCAATAGATAAGTATGTTTGACAAACAACATACTTATCATCTAAAATGTAGAAAATCATATTTGGTTTCCAACATTATAATTAATTATCCTGAAAGTTTGTTTGGTGGGCCAACCTTTGATGTGAATCGTTCATCGTGTAGCCGCACCTTTGATGTGGGCCATCCATCATGTAGGGCTCAATTTTAATGTGGGATGTCCATCATGCAAGGCCCGCCTTGGTTATGGACCATTCATCATTAGGGGCCGACCTTTAATGTGCATAGTTCATCAGGTAGGGCACACTTTTGATGTTAGTAATCCATCATGAAGGGCCCACTATCAATGTTATTGTCCATCATGTGGAGCACATCTTCTATATCCACTGCCCATCATGTGCAGCCCACCTTTGATGTGGACCGTCCATCATATGGGCCCACCTCCAATGCGGGCCGACCATCATGCGGGACCCACCTTGGATAACGGAAACTCATCATAACTCATCATTAGGCTGACCTTTGATGTGGATTTTCCATCATGTGGGGTCCACCTTGATGTGGATCATCCATCATGTGGGGCCCACCATTATTAATTGCCCATCATGTGAGTCGCACCTTCAATGTGGGTCGTCCATCAAGTGAGTTCCACTTTCCATGTGGGTTGCCCATCATGCGGGCTCACTTTGGATGTGGGCTATTCATCATTAGGGGTGAACCTTTGATATGCTTCAATCTTAGGTGGACCATAAAACAGGAAACTGTGGTAATTGACCATTAAAAACTTCTTGTGGGCCAAAAAAGTTTTGGATCAATATGATACTTGTGTGGTCTCTTCATCCAAATCTTTGTGACCTAATCAACAAGTTGGATGGAAAATAAACATTCCGATGGCCTCCGTGAAGGTTTTAATGGCGGGGATTCAATCACTACTGTTTTCTGTGGTATGGTCCACATAAGATTTGGATCACTTCATTTTTAAGGTCATACCCTAAAATGTGTTTTCAATATGGATGGACGGTGTGGATCCAGTTACACACATCATAGTGGGCACCACAATTAGGGGTCCCACCCACCTCAATGGACCTAGGGTCTCACCTAATCCACTCTTGATTTTCCAATTTTATGAACTTAGAAGGGGTTCACGGTGTATATTCTTTTAAATAATTTATTAAGTTGTTACGTCTTCAATGAGAATGAAGGAAATAAGTTATTTTTGGAAGTTGAAAAGCAATAATAAATAACTTATAAAAATAAGTTACTTTTTTCTTTTAAAAAAATATTTATTTAAGTTTAATAATTAAACTAACTTTAAAAAAAAAAAAAAAATTATCAACTCACGTAAGTGAAATAATTACTTATTTGAAAGGTAAGAATGACCATACGTGGATGCCACAAGTTAGAAGGATGAGTCACCACCCTTCTAAAATGATAGTGAACCAGGTGTGATAGTCGTGAATTCGGCATCTTGCCAGGAACTTGTACTATACTCAGGCGACCATAGGTCAAGAAAGTGACTCAGCTGAGTCTCGTAAATTTTGACCAGATTTATTATATTTTTAATTAAAATTAGAAGAAGTTAGAATTACAAATAATAGATCACATGATATTAACGCTTTCAAAATACTAATTAATAGTATATACTATGATAAATTTTCAACTATAGAAAATGAAAATATTTATTTTAATAATTATTATGTTCATCACTACAAAAAAGTGCTAATTAAACTAATCTTTCATATAACACATTTTGAACTTGGAATGTAAAAAATAAAAATAAAAATAAATAAATAAATAAAAGAATCCTTGCATCACCCATAATCAAGAAAAACAATTGGTGGGGTAGATTAAAGAAAATCCAGATGGATGACCATTGTATGAACATATACAACAACAAAAAAGGGGGGAAAGGGGGATTTTTAAATACCTTAAAGAGTTGTAGTACAACCCTGGGTCTCAAACGTCGTGAATAAAACAAATTCGTCACAGTCTCACAAAGACGGAGAAAATGAATTTAGGAAGAAGTAGAAGATTAATTTGAAAATAACAAAGGTTACATCTAATCAAAGATATTAATTGATATATATGGAATTGCTATTAAAATGTAAATTTTAAAAATATTACCAATAAAATTAAAGAAAATCATTCCAATGATGACAAGGATCATTGTTGATTACTTGATTTTAGCAAATTTTCACAGGGGATATATAAACCAGGTCGATCGAGTTTTCATTACTTGTGGATCGGCTAAGTTATTGTAGAACTCGGCAGGGTTTCCTACAACTCAGCTGAGTTCTTGAAATAAATGATCCATGTCGGCGTATCCACATCAACTTGGGGGAATCCCTAGTCATCTTGTCGAGTTTCAAACAATGACAAAGGCCTTGGAAGGCCATGTACAAAAGATCATTTTCTTTTCTTTCATTTAGATAAAAAAGAAGAGAATTGCGTAGCATAATGGCATCTTTTCTGCGAACATGCCCTCCTGTAGGACATTCGTTCCATGAAAACAGGTGGGCCAACATTCACCCTTTCTTGAAAATAATCAAGCTGATCCGCTCACTGAGTGGGCCACACTTATCCATTGACTAGCCCACCTGACGTATGGAATTGTTGTGCCAGCTGATCTTCATGGTGCGGCCTACCATTTCCATATATATATATATATATATATATATATATATATATATATATATATATATATATATATATATATATATATATATATATATATATATATCTTACAAAATCGACACATAGAGCAAACGATAAGAAGAATCAATCACCATATTCTACCACATTGTATGGTAGACATGGTTTCCATGACACTACATGATTTATAGCATAAACATGGTACAATCTGTGTGGGGCCCATAGATATATGCACTGATAGGATAATCCCAATACTTGAACGGTGATGTGATCTCCCACCCTGCAGAAAACCAGGAAAATGGGGCACTGCTCCAAATTCAACAGGCAAAAGTCCAGCGATTGAACGACTAAGATCATTTATTATTATTATTATTATTTTGTACGACTTTCAGACTATGGCCAGTGACAGTGAGGCCCACAGCTTGCATGGTCTTCACAGCATACACGTGGATAACTTCCAAACCAGAGATGGACCTTCTTGCTTGGCCAAATTTAAAGCACGGTATCCTCTCTCTTCAAAGCTTTACCTGCATGCATGGGTATGGATGCAGCACGGATGGAAAGCCATCCATACCCATGCATCTGATGGGCTCTACTATGTATATATGGGCCACGTCTTAAAAATAAAAATAATAATAATAATCACACTAAAAAGACTATTTCCATGTGGGCCCCATCGGGCTGGGCATGCTGGAGGATGTATCTTCGAAACTGAAGGTGGTCGTCGGTTGGAAGAGGAAAATCGAAAACAATAAAAGCTACCTACTTCCCTTCTCGCATCGTCTCTCGCACGATCTCTCCAGCTCTGCTGACTGACAGCTCGGTTACAACCAATACAATACCCTCCGCAATGACAAAAACTACGTAAATGCCCTTATTTTAACGTTCTCTTTCGTACTTCAACGGTGCATGTGAACCTTTGCATACTTCAACTTATTTCTCACCATCGATTCACTTGTGTATGAATCTGAACCGTACAAAAGGTGAACCGAATCACAAGAATTACTTGACGCGAAAACCGAAATGATCCATTCATTAGGTGGGCTACACTGTAGATATTAACCGATAGCTGATGGTCTTAACTCAATTTAACTCACTGTAGAAAATGGACGATTAAGAATAAACTGATCAGTTTTCCTAATTCCTTGAGAAAAATCGTACGGTTAGGATTGTTGGACCATTGTCAATTTCAGATTTATGCTCCATTCACAATTGGACTTACACGTTGGATGGCCCAGATTGCATAAATGTAACGCACACGTAAAGGGGACGAGTCTCGTGGCATTTCTAAGCCTCGGTCAAGGGAACTTCATTTTGTTAACGGATTCGGTTCCAACAAAAATCAGATGTAAGTGAAAAGACTCTACTACCCTTCATCTTCCCTTTAGTGACGATTATAACCTATAGATATATCATGGGACGTTTACAAGGTCAAAATATTACAAGTCAAATAATCAAAATACCCTAAACAAATAGGAGAACTCTCACACGCAACTAGCTGTAGGAAAAAATTCCGTGCAACTGGTTGTGTATGAATCCCAATGTAGTGTGTTTATGTCATCCAACCCATCAAGAAAATGGGACACCCTACAAATTCACACCAATCCAACCATACGATGAGCCCCACATGAATTTGGAGGGTTTTTTTTTTTTTTTTTTTGTCCATTGTTTTGCATGGTGAGGCCCATCTGAAGGTTGGATTGGATCGGATTGACTTTTGGGGAGTCCTATATACATGGTGGGGAGAACCTGCTAGGCAAGTTGGATGCCATAAATACCATGGTGGGCCCCACTAGCAACTATTTGCACAAACATTTTATTCATATAGCACCAGTTAGACGTTCTCAGGAACCTCAACATATAAATCCAATTATATTAATATAATAATTATAGACAGAAGAAATTCCACCCTTTTGTTTTCTATTTTCATAGCTGTCGATGGTCCATAAAAACCCATCACTAACCAACCTCAAAAGCATGCCAAGCTCAGTTCTCGCAAAAGACCAAAGAGCTTCTCAAAAGGGGTAAGGGATGGGAAAATTGCAGGCTATCTTCTTGGCTATCATATCACTAATAGCGTTTAATCAAAACGCAGTTTATGCTAATTTCTACAAAAGTTGCGTTTTTAACTGGGGTGCTCAACACTCGTTTATTTCACCCAACGGGAATGATCTTCAGCTAGTACTCGACAAGGTTTCAGGTATATTCTCTCCAACTAGTCGATGTTCTCAATTGGAGAAATCCAAGATCATTTGTATCTGGGTTTCTTTGATACATGTTTGGTGATTTGTAATGACCTTTGTTATCAAGGTTATTGTTTTGACTTTAGGATTGGAGCACTTCCGGCGGTCAGATTGGCTACTAAAAGCTGACCATGTTCCCGTATGACTGATAGTCCTGATCACTGAACACAAGTTCCAAATTTATGATATAGATGTTTTGATGAGCCCTTCATTCAACTCCACATTCCTCAAAGAAAATATGAATGAAGCACAGGCACTAGCAAATTGATTTTATTTATCTATTTATTTTTATTTTTTATTTTTACCACTGGGCATGGGGTGAGAGAAGCATAGCACTTAAACTCCGTGACTCGACTCAAAACTTGTCATTATGGAACTCGCCAAGGAGTCTGTCTTGATTCAGAATCAGATTGACTAGTCGAGTTGGTTGCCCATTCGGTTGACTCGAAATGACTCAGTGTGACTTGAACCGAGTCACTTGAGTCAGATTTTTTTTTTTAAAGGTTACAGGTGGTGGGATGAGAACTCATGACCTCAACTAATCAAGTAAACAGCATTTACCAGCTGACCAGACACTATACACATTGCATATTTTTATATTCACACTATTTATGTCTGCCATTTAGTGCAATTAAATTCCTAGTTTAATTATTAAATATTGCATTGACTCTTCGACTCAACCCAACCCAGTTGGATATCAAGTCCAGTCGAGTTTTCAAGTTTTTAAACAAGGGAGAGAAGTACTAAATGGATGACCTTGTCCTAAATGGGCATATTTAATTCCAACATAGTTAATAACCCAATGCTTTAATAAGCCAGGGCCCACCCTCGGCCAGCTATAAACTCCATGATTTTTTTATTTATTTTTAATTGGGGGTGGGGGGGTGGTATCAATAGAAAACAGTGCATGATATGACTTGTGTGGTCTCACCAGCCTCCTTTTGTGGTCTTTCTTTCCCCCATTTCCGCAGGCACTGGGATTCAATCGAAGAAGCAGTTCCTCTTCGGAAGTATAGAAATGCTAATCAAACTGGTTCCTGGGAACTCCGCTGGTACCGTTACGGCATACTATGTAAGTCCTGTTCTGACCAACATTTGCTCGGGATGCAAACACCAAGTAAAATAAAAATAAAAATCCAATTCTATGAAAAGTTGGCAAGATCTTTTACGGACTCGGCTCCTAATCAATTTCAGCCAGCCTTTACACACCCAACTGCATTTTCCACCATATCTGCATCTTATCCATCAGGCATCAACAGAAAACAAATATATCCTAATTTCATAATCTTGCAGTTGTCTTCGAAAGGTACCAAGCATGATGAAATAGATTTCGAGTTCTTGGGGAATGTATCTGGACAACCTTACATCATCCACACCAATATTTACACTCTAGGTAATGGAAGTAGAGAGCAGCAATTCTACCCCTGGTTCGACCCCACCGCGGATTTCCACAACTATACCATACATTGGAATCCCAACCAGATTGTGTAAGTTCAGTTACTATAATTGCCATCATCATCATCATCATCATCATCATCGCTATCCTCATCATCTTACTCATTCCCTTTTTTTTAAAAAAAACAAAACTGTAAATCTACACCATTTGTTGTGACCTATGTGACGAGGGATTCCAATTTCTGAAAATTTGCCATGCTGGACATGTCAAACACCCATTAAATGATTAAAGCAACAGCAGGCATGGAGTGCTTATCATGTGGCTAATACTGTCATTGTCCTTGTCGTTTTCATCATCATCATCATCATCAAGATTGCAGGTAATGATGTTTACGTGGTTTCAGGTGGTTTATTGATGGGCTTCCGATCCGTGTTTTTCCCAATTACGATAACATGGGCATTCCTTACCCAAACAAACAAGGAATGAGGGTTTATTCCAGCTTATGGAATGCAGATAATTGGGCAACAAGAGGCGGACTAGAAAAGATCGACTGGAACAGTGCACCCTTTGTAGCTAGACTCCGCCATTTCAGGCCAAGAGCTTGCAAGTGGAATGGGCCAATCAGCATTATCCAATGTGCCTCTAGTTCCTTGGCTAACTGGTGGAACTCTCCTGTATACAGCAAGCTGAGTTATGCTCAGGCGGGTCAGATGAAGTGGGTCAGGGACAACTATATGATCTACGACTACTGCAAAGATACGAAAAGATTCAAAGGACAAATGCCCCCAGAGTGCTCCAAACAGCCATTTTAATAGAATCATGGAAAGAAAAGTGTGCCAACATGTTTTTGAAGAGTTTCATTATTTCAGCCGTTGACTGAGGAATAAATTTCGTTCTTTTGTATTCTTTTGTATTTCTTGAAATGAATACGATAAATAAAAAAAGCTCGCAGGTGATGTTATGATGACTGAATTTTGATATGTAAACGGGGCTTCCAAAGTGTTTTGAGTTGAGAGCCAAGATTATCTTTTCTACTTTGAAAATTCTGTAACATGTAAAAGCCATCCAGTTATACTATATGATAAAGGTGTGATTGGGTCTTCATGGTTCCTGTGACTTTTTATCTTGCCTTGTCCATGTTCTTGCAATGGCAACTGCATTAGATGTATTTAGGAAGAAGCTTGGTAGGATACCCAGATGCTACAAAAGTCACAGGCATTGTTTCTGAGACTATGGAAATTGGCCCAAGAGGTGCGATACACTCCTAGGCATATATCATGTGTGCTCCCCTCAGCTTTTTGTCTATATCAGGCATGTACCTGAGGTATGGGACAACCACCTGTTCCACTAAACTTCTAAATTTAATTGTTTGCTTTTAAGATTAAAAAGACTATAAAAAACGATTTTTTTTTTTTTTTAAAGGATGAGAATCTCCAACCACAGGATGGAGGAGGCTAGATCCCTTTGTGGCTAAATCATCTACTGTAAAGTTCTACATCCCTACAAACATGAGAGAAGGAGACTTAAGATGGTTTCCTCCATCTCCTTCTCTCCACCCATCTTGCTAGGTGCCAAAAACAGGGCCCCTGAAGATACCACCCACAGAATTACATTTGCTGAGTCCCCTCCGATAATTGAGGGAGGGACTTGAATTCAAATGAATTCCATCCTGCCTGAATGATGCTCACTTATCCAAGCAAGGACTGGGTTATCTCTAGAGCTCCCCTCAAAATTGAGCTTCCACATCCCATTCCATGGCGGATGGACACCAACGCTAGAGCCAATGTCCCCCACCTCAACCCTACATTCTCATGTCATTATGCTTAATCCTTTTGAAAGACTTGAGAATTAGGGCCCACAAAATGATAAACTCTTTAACCCTCTTAGTTGCCTGAGAATAAGTATTGCATTTATTCTTGAGAGCCCTGTTGTTCTGCTCCTGTTTGGAGCTAGATGCCACTGCAAGTAACCCCTTATTCATTTATATCCAAATTTCCATGCTTAAAGAAGAGCACCAACCATCACTGGCATGACCCAATCTGCACCAAATAGGGTTAAGATGGAACACCACACCTCCTGAGTAAAATCTGCATTGAATTAAGATGTCATTTACAGATTCCCAATCTTGCAGACATAAGAAACAACCGTTGGCGATGATTTCTAGCAGTTTCTCAAGTGATCCAAGGTAGGAATCTCCTCAATTCCTGCCACTCAACAAAAAGCAGCAACCCTAGGACCACCAGATCATAGGAAGAGCCAAATGCAACTGCCAACCACCCCCTCCCGATTTATACCTATGGTTTCATGAAGTGTGCCAAAAGTCTCGGGCATCATCAAATACCTTCCAAACAGGACTAAGGCAGAATATCATACCTTCTAAGTAAATTTAAAGTAAATTAAGATGCTGCTAGTGGACTCCCCATCTTGCAGACATAAGAAACAACCATTAACGATGATTCTTTGCTGAGATTCTCAAGCGATCCTCGGTAAGAATCTTATCAAGGCCTGCCACCCAGCAAAACGTGGCAACCCTAGGAGGGCATCCTAGCTTCCAAAACCAAAATTGTAGGGGCCTTCCTATGCCCTTCTCCAGAGATCTACCATTAGAAGGAACTCACTGTGAACATACCGAGCAGGTCCCATTTCCATCTTTCCTCTGGTCTAATGGTTCTCCGTCGAAAATTGCAGCATTCGTCTGGCTTTTGGCTAGGGGGAGAATCCTAACCATTGACAATCTTCAGAAAAGGGGACTGGTTCTCCACAACAATTTCTTGTTGTATCTAAAGTAGGCAGAATCCATCAATCATATGTTCATTCACTGCTCATTCGCTCGGGGGATTTGGTCTTCTGTCCTTGACCATTTCCACACTTCTTCAGTCATGCTCATCGCAGCTCGGAACCTTTTGTTTGCATGGCATGGAGGAGTGGGCAAAGATCTTAAAGAGATTTGGTGCCTTTCTATCTTGGCAGTTCTTTAGGCAACCTGGAGAGAGAGGAATTGCTGATGTTTCCAAAATTCTTCCTCACTTTCTTATCGCGTGTTGGTCCTGACTTCCAAAGGCATCACAGACTGGTCGTCTTGTCTTCCAATCTCATATCGCAGTGTTCCTCCCTCCTTCTAGGTTTTGCCCGGGCCTCTGCCCCCCGTTTCAAGTTGTATAGTTGTTTAGGCAATTAGGCCGGGCCTCTGTCCCCCGGTTCGAGTTGTATAGTTTTTTAGGCAATTAGGCTCTTCTTTGGTTTTGTTGTTGTTTTTTGTTTGCTTCTGTATTTTAGTTTCCTTGTTTTTTTGTTTTTTTTTTTTCCTTTTTT
Organism: Magnolia changhungtana; assembly: GCA_030180095.1. Lineage (NCBI taxonomy): Eukaryota > Viridiplantae > Streptophyta > Magnoliopsida > Magnoliales > Magnoliaceae > Magnolia > Magnolia changhungtana. The sequence goes on along the minus strand of JASAUF010000444.1, from coordinate 19,861,610 downwards.
TTGTTTTAGTTTCCTTGTATTTTAGTTTTTAACCTTTTGGCTCTCTTAATGATATTTCAACAATCTTTACAATATATATATATATATATATATATATATATATATATATATATATATATATATATCTTCGGTCAGGGTGAATGAACCTTTGAGCATGTAGTCTAAAGCCACATAAGAATCAATTTCTTCATTTATGAGGCTTTTTCTAAACTGGATAATCCAAATGAATTGTCTTCCCTCTCATAAAAACAACAATCCATGGTTAAGGCAACAGAGAAGCTGATCAGAGCACCAAGTATCCTCCCAAAACCTAACTCTGGAGCCACTTTCAATAACGTATCAGATTCCTTCCTTAAATGAAGGTTCCATCCTCCGGATTGCTCTCTAGATTCTCAAAACAAGATAAGGCAGTCTAATCCAAGGATCCCAACCATTACCCCTCGTCTCATATTTCTATCTTATTACCTTCTTCCACAAAACGTTGTCCACCTGTCCTCCAAAGCCATTAATCTAGGTCTTCTTATTTCCAATACCCCATTATCTTTAGGTTTACAGACACTTCCCATTTCACCACATGGTACCTCCCCTTTTTGCTCATGCCCTTTCCATATGAAGTCACTTTGGATTTTCTCCAATCTTTCAACCACACTACCCAGGCAACAAAAGAGAGACGTGTAATAAACTAGTGTATTAGATAGGGCAGAATTTGATTATGTTTGGTACTTCAATTTTTTTAAAAGTTTGATCATCATCATCATCATCATCATCTAAGCCTTATCCCAATTAATTAGGGTTAGCTACATGAATCTTGATCGACCATTCCACTCTACCAAGGGCCATACCTCCAATTAGACCATAGGTTATCAAGTCTTTTCTTACTACCTCCACCCACATCCGTCTGGGTCTTCCTCTTGCCCTTTTAGGGCCCGTTTGGACGGGTGGATTGGAAGGGATTGAATGGTATTAGGGTGGATGGCATGGATTTCAAAGCAATGATGGTGTTGTCAGTGGATTGTCTTAAGATCCATGGAATTGCTATATCCCGGGATTGCTATATCGAGTCTGTTTGGCATGCCCGGCCAATCCCAGTATTAAACCTTCCCATCCCTTCCAATCCCTCGAACCAAACACGTCCCAGGCAAATTTGAACGGATTAAGGTGGATTGGATGGGATTTAAAGGTAATGATAGTGTTGTCAGTGGATTGTCTTAAGATCCATGGGATTGCTATATCCCGGGATCAGATCACCCAATCTGTTTGGCACGCCGGGCCAATCCCGGGATTTAACTTCCAATCCCTTCCAATACCATCCAATCCCTTCCAATCCGCCTGGCCAAACGGGCCCTTAGAGCCTTCAACTTGCACCAACTCACTCCTAACCAATGTGGTTCTTAGTCTCTATTGCACATGACCAAACCATCTAAGTCTATGTTCCTTCATCTTATTACCTACTAGTGCTACTCCTAAGTTCCCTTGAATGCATTCATTTCTAATTCTATCGTTCCTCATCTTGTCACTCATCTATCTCAACATCCTCATTTCAGCTATACTCATCTTATATGCATGTTGTTCTTGATTGCCTGACACTCTGTCCCATGAAGCATGGCTGCTCATATAGCTATCCTGTAAAATTTCCCTTTTAGTTGGAGTGACACACAACGGTGACATAAAATTGTCTTCTTACAAGTGGAGAAGACCCAAGCTGGGTAATTTCCCCCTCCAATGTATACCGGCCGCACATATGGAGCCTCTTGAAAAGCCATTTTTTGGAGGAAGAGATTAAAAGTGTTGTAGATTCCTTGGGAAGAGATAAGGCCCCACAACCCGATGGCTTTCCACTGGTCCTTTTTTCAAGTTTTTAGGACAAGCTTAAAAAAGATGCAATCACTTTTATTCAAGAGTTTCACACCAAAGGAAATTTGGCCAATAGGATGGGAGCTTCATTTATAGCAATCATTCCAAAAAGAGGAGCAGAAACCCTCGGAAAATTTTGTTCGATGAGCCTTATTGGCAGTCCATACAAGATATTAGAGAAGATTTTAGCTTCCAGGTTAAGGACACTGCTTTCTTCAGTTATAGCTGAGAATAAAGGTACTTTTGTCACGGATAGACAAATTTTAGACGGTATGTACTTGCTCATGAGTGCATTGACATGAGGCATAGAGAAGGAAAGAAAGGTGCAGTATGCAAATTGGACATTGAAAAAGCATACAACCACGTCGACTAGGGCTTTCTGGAGTATATGATGGAAATGTTGGGATGCGGAAGTAAATGGATTAGTTGAATGTATGTGTGTTTTTTCAGCCTACTTCGCTGTGTTAGTTAATGGCTCCCAAAAAGGTTTCTTCTTAGCATCGCAAGGTTTAAGGCAAAGGGACGCTCTCACCCCTTTTTTGTTTATTGTGGTAGCAGAAGCCCCGAGTAGAATGTTAGATAAAGGTCAGGAGGCAGGTTGTACTCAAGGTTTTGAGGTTTCGAGGTATTCATGATGGAGCTTGGATATCCCATTTGTAATTTGCAGATGACACTATTATTTTATGAGGCAGACACAACTATGGTTGATAATTTGAGAAAGATTTTGGGTGTTTTGAAGAGGGGTTGGGGCTTAAGATCAATGTTCAAAAGAGTGAGATGTCAGGAATTGGGTAATCTAAGGAAGAGGTTTCCAGCTATGCGGAGGTCTTCGGCAGTAAAGTTGGCTATTGTTCGTCCACTTAACTTGGGTAAACCTCCAAAACATCTCTAGAATAAGGTGGTTGAAAGGTTCGAGACTCGAGAGGAAGCTATCAAAATGGAAAAGCAGATATTTATAAATGGCAGGCCGAATAACTCTTATCAAATCAGCACTATCTAATCTTCTGGTACATTTCATGTCACTGTACAAATGTCCAAAGTCAGTGTTGGACAAGTTAGAAAAGTTGCAGGGGGATTTTTTTTAATTTTTAATTATGGCAAGGAGCTGAAAATAGGCATAAGTTTCATCTCTCCCAGTGGGATGATGTTTCTAAGCCTCTAGACGAGGGAGGCACATGCATTAGAGCTAGAATCTATGAATGTGGGCCTCCCTGGAAAATGGTCTTGGAGGTTCGGTTTTGAAGAAGGTAAGCTTTGGAGGGAGGTCATCGCATCCAAGTATGGAGTTCAGGAGTGGGGATGGGAGACAGCCATCTTCTTATTATCGAGCTTTGGGTATTTGGAAGGCCGTCATCTCAATATCCTCTTTGATAAAATCTGGTGTGAGTTTCTCTCTTGGGGACAAAACTAGGATTCATTTTTTAGAGGACCCATGGTGTAGTGATAGATCTTTGGTGGTGGAATTTCCGTCTTTGGTTCGGCTAGCCCCTTCAAAGAATCTGTCAGTATCAAGCTCTTTCTCTATCTTGGGTGGAAGTGGCGTGTGGTGTCCCCTGTGCCATATGAATTTGTCCAATGACGAGGCAGAGGCCAAGCTATTGGATCGAATTCACCCCTTTCAGCCCTCTCTGGGTTCTTCTGATTCCATGGCGTGGAGAGCTTCCCCCTCCAATATATTATCGGTCAAGTCATTCTATTTGTTGGTTTGAAAACAATCGGATATCAGTAGGCATGAGTTTTTCTATGCTTTTTGGTTATACGACGCTGCTCCTAAGGTGGTTTCTTTTGTTTGGTTGGTAAGAAGAAAGTGTATTCTAACCATAGATAACCTTAAGAAGAGGTCCATGATTCTTCCCAATGTCTACCTTTTATGCATAATGAGGAAGAATCGATTGATCACCTATTTTCATTGTCCTTTTGCATGCCAAATGTTACTATCTTTCGACAAGATCTTCGGTTTGGACTGAGTGATGCCTCAATCAGTAGTTGATTTGCTTTGGATGTGGCATGGTGTTGTGCTTGCAAGGGGATGGTTAGCTCCATGGTGTTTAATCCTCCTTGCTGTCCTCTGTAACATTTGGGGGGAGCGCAATCACTGGTGTTTAATTAGTAAAGAGGGACCATTCGAGGAAACTGTTTGGAAATCTAAAAGGGACGTTTTAGATTGGGTTTTGGGGGATAAACACATCAATAGTCTGCATGTTTCACTGATGTTTGGGTGGTGACGTTGTTTCCCCTCCTTGTATTCTTTTCAGCCTGGTGTACCGTTGGTCTGCATATGAATAAAATTTCCACATAACCCTTTAAAAAAAAAAAGGCTCACATAAAATTCTGGAGGGAAATCTCCATTCATTCCACTTGAATTCTATGGGCAACATCATTCTCAATTTGTCCACTCTCATGGACTTTTGACTCAAGGTATGGAAAGTGGTCATTTTGGAAAACTTTTTGGTTACCAATCTTAACTAATTCCTCATTTGCACTCCTAGTTACTTAAATTGCATTCCATATAGTTCGTTTTAGTCCGACTTATTTTAAATCCTTTAGATTCTAAATCACCCCTCCATAAATCTAGCTTTGTGTTTACACTCTCCATCATCTCGTCAATCAAACCCATGTCATCTGCAAACAACATACACCATGGGATCCATTCCTGCAAACATCCTGGTTAACTCGTCCATCACCGATGCAAAAGGGAAGCTGCCCTTGAGGCAGTTCTTTATTGTAATTGAAATTGAATATGCTTCGTGTGTTCTTTCCTTCTCTTTAGTGTCTATAGAGGTTAATGCCACTTGAGTTGACTAAGTATGGTGTGGTCAAGCACTCCCTGTTTTTTAGAAACTCTGATCCATTGCCAAACAATCCAAATTGAAGCAATACTCTACATGTCTTTTACTTTCTCCAAACGCATTTTCTACACATTCATGACTCACCCATTTTCTACACTCTGTATTATCCATGAGCTACCCGATGGACGACGTGGGAAACAAAATCAGGCCAATTGATCGATCCTAAGTACTCAACTGGAACATGGCCTAGAAATGGTCGACGCTCTTTTTATCCAACTGTCAAGCGGTTGAGTTTTTATACAACCTGTCTGATTTTTAGGCCACAGCCCATTCATTGTTTGGCCCACCAGATGAGTGATCCGGATCTTTTACATATCTGCAATGTGTTGTCATGGGAACTGGTGCTCAATAAACTGGATGCAATCAGCATTCCTCTAACAAGATATAACAAGTACAGATGCAATAACAGTTACGGATGCAATACTATTCAATCTCAACAATCTGAATCGGTGGATGTTTGTTATTGAATTTGGGATTCAATGCTGCGATTGTTTACTGACATTTGACAAACGAGTATGTTCGTCAACAGGTGCTATGTCTGCAATGTGATCCACACATGATGGGGCCCACAGTGATGAACGGTCGACGTCACCTGCTACAGCACTAGTGTCCAAGTCTCATATTGGCCAGGAAATGCAAATTCGAGAACTAAGATGGAAATATTGAATAACACAATCAACGAATGCATAACAAGGAAAACATCACACAGACAACAAACAGCGGATACGAATCGGGAAATGGGTTTATTCCCGTAAAAACAAAATTGAAAATGTACAAAATCCAGTTCCGAATATGTGCGGGGATTCCCGCCTACACACAAATCTATCCAAAATGGGGAAAAGAAAATCTACAGCTTCTCAAAATTCCTCAGGAAATACAAATCCAAACACCCAAAACAATAAGAGCAGTACCTGACAAGGCATGCCAGACACGTGTCTCCTCGCCAAGGGCCATGGCCGCGACAGCTGTGGCGGCGAACGTCGTAGCGTTGGTGACCGGAACAGCGAGAGAGATCGGAGCGTCGCTTAAGATGGAGAAGAAAGCAGCAGAGGCTGAGAGGTTTACAAGGAAAGGGATGGAGTACTGCCAGACTAGGAGAAGATCGATCCATTTCTTGAGATGCGCTAGGGCCCGTTCGTGGAGGAGAGATGGACGGCGGGGATTTGATGCGGAGGTTGCCTCCAGCTTCTGGTCCCAGAGGAGCGCACCCCGGCGCATTATAGCGTTGGTGACGCCCCAGACGAGGCCGATGGCGATCATCTTCTCTACTTCGCTCATCTGGGAGAAAATGACCACTGTAGACAAAACCTTTTATCCAGCGGTTTTTATGAAGGAATACAAACTTTAGTTACCAACTTAGACTAGCACGTGCGGACAACGACTTTGAGGACGAAACTACCCCTCCTTTTCACTGCGAAGACGAGCGCTGACGCTCCTCCAACTGAGAGTTGTACGAACGGCTCAAAAGAGATCAAAGTTACATGGCCCAGCTATATATTTATTATATCCACAACGTTCATCCATATTCCGAGATCATTTCGGAGCATTATCCAAAAGAAAAAAATCATATCCAAAGATCAACCGACCACACCACAAAGAGCAGCGGAGAAATTGATTTTTACCGTTAAAACTTACATTTATTTTCCATCCAATCTATTCATAAGGTCACAAAGGCCTGGATGAAGAGGAAAAACAAATTTCATAATGATCCAAAACTTCTGTAACCCCTAAAAGAGTTTCAATGGTAGACGTTTAATTCCCCACTGCCTTTTACAGTGTGGTCCACTTGATAGTTAGATCTGTCTTATTTTTCGTTTCAAGCCTTAATATGAGCTCGTCAAATATACGGACGGTTTGGATATAACACAGACCTCATGGTAGGGCCCACAGAAGCAACAAAAATTTCATTGGAGAAAAAAAAAAAAAAAAACACAATCTGCGATGAATCGTAGATTCCACGATTCCACCGCACCTTGCTGTTTGATTTATGGATGGATCGCGGAATCCGCGATTGATCCCTAATTCAAACAATAGGCAATGTCTACGGATTATAATAGTAGCTATAGTAGTATCCTTTGTACTTTCTTTTTAATTTTTTAATTTTTTAATTTTTTTTTTTTTCACACTTAGAATTTTATTCTACCTACATTTTTCTCTAACACATATTTATATAAATATGTATATATAAGCATATAAAAAACATCTCTCCTTTTTTCATTTCTTTCTTTATTCATATAACAATAATATCTTCTAAACTAAAATTAGTTACTTGACGTAACATATATGATTTTAGGGCTGAAAGTTGGGCGGGTTCAACCCGACCAACCTGTGACCCACCTGACATTGGATTGGGCTTGGGCAGGATGTATCGAGTTTGGTCTTGGGGTTGGGCCATAGAAACACCAACCCGATAAAACTTGAAAACAGAATTATCGGAATTGACCGTCAAATGCATGGAAATGACCGTGAAGTGAAGGGAATTGACCGTGAAGTGCATCGAAATGACCGTGAATCTAAACGGAATCGCCGGAATTGACCGTGAAATGCATGGAAATGACCGTGAAGTTAAGCGAATTGACCGTAAAATGCGTGTAAATGACCATGAAGTGAAGGGAATTGACCGTGAAGTGCATCGAAATGACCGTGAATCTAAACGGAATCGCTTGAAATGACCATGAAATGAAGTGAATTGACCATGAAATGCATGGAAATGACCGTGAAGCGAAGGGAATTGACCATGAAGTGCATGAAAATGACCGTGAATCTAAACGGAATCGTCGGAATTGACCGTGAAATGCATGAAAATGACCGTGAAATGAAGCGAATTGAACGTGAAATGCATGAAAATGACTGTGAAGTAAAGGGAATTGACCGTAAAGTGCATCGAAATGACCGTGAATCTAAACGGAATCGCTAGAAATGATCGTAAAATGTGTGAAAATGACCGTGAAGTTACGTGAAATGCATGAAAATGACCGTGAAGTGAAGGGAATTTACTGAAAATTGAGCGGGACAAATTAGAAATTGAGCGAGGGAACCTACAAATTTAGCGAGGGAAGCTAGGAAGTGAGCCAGGGAAGCTAGGAATTGAGCGAGGGAACCTAGGGATTGAGCGAAGCAAGCTTGGAATTGAGCGAGGGAAGCTAGGAATTGAGTGAGGGAACCTACAAATTCAGCGAGGGAAGCTAGGAATTGAGCGAGGGAACCTAGGGATTGAGCGAAGCAAGCTAGGAATTGAGCGAGGGAACCTATAAATTCAGCGAGGGAAGCTAGGAATTGAGTGAGGAACCTAGGATTGAGCGAAGCAAGCTAGGAATTGAGCGAGGAAGGCTGGAAGGTTAAGCGAGAGAACCTGGGTCGGCGAGGAAGCTAGGAATTGAGCTAGGCAACCTACGAATTTAGTGAGGGAAGCTAGAAATTGAGCAAGGGAACCTAGGAAATGAGCGAGGGAACCTAGGGATTGAGCGAGGAAGCTAGAAATGAGCGAGGAACCTGGGAATTCGAGCGAAGCGAGGAATTGAGGTGGCGAGGAACTTACAAATTAAGCGAGGCAACCTATGAATTTAGCAAGGGAAGCTAGAAATTGAGCGCGGGAACCTAGGAAATGAGCGAGGGAACCTAGGGATTAAGCGAGGCAAGTTAGGAATTGAGCGAGGGAACCTACAAATTAAGCGAGGCAACCTACGAATTGAGCGAAGGAAGCTAGGAATTGAGTGAGGGAACCTACAAATTCAGCGATGGAAGCTAGGAATTGAGCGAGAAACCTAGGGATTGAGCAAAGCAAGCTAGGAATTGAGCGAGGGAACCTACAAATTCAGCGAGGGAAGCTAGGTGAGCGAGGGAAGCTAGGAATTAAGCGAGGGAACCTAGGGATTGAGCGAAGCAAGTTACGAATTGAGCGAGGGAAGCTAGGAATTGAGCGAGGGAACCTACAAATTCAGCGAGGGAAGCTACGAATTAAGAAAGGGAAGCTAGGAATTGAGCGAGGCAACCTACGAATTTAGCGAGTGAAGCTAGAAATTGAGCGAGGGAACCTAGGAAATGAGCGAGGGAACTTAGGGATTGAGCGAGGGAAGCTAGGAATTGAGCGAGGGAACCTACAAATTCAGCGAGGGAAGCTAGGAATTGAGCAAGGGAACCTACGAATTAAGTGAGGCAACCTATGAATTTAGTGAGGGAAGCTAGAAATTGAGCGAGGGAACCTAGGAAATGAATGAGGGAACCTAGGGATTGAGCGAGGCAAGCTAGGAATTGAGCGAGGGAACCTACAAATTAAGCGAGGGAACCTACGAATTGAGCAAGGGAAGCTAGGAATTGAGCAAGGGAACTTACAAATTTAGCGAGGAAAGCTAGGAATTGAGCGAGGGAACCTAGGGATTGAGCGAAGCAAGCTAGGAATTGAGCGAGGGAAGCTAGGAATTTAGCAAGGGAACTTATAAATTCAGCGAGGGAAGCTAGGAATTAAGCGAGGGAACATAGGATTTAAGCGAGGGAACCTAGGAATTGAGCGAGGCAAGCTAGGAATTGAGCGAGGGAAGCTAGGAATTAAGCTAGGGAACCTACAAATTTAACAAGGGAAGCTAGAAATTGAGCAAGGAAAGTTAGGAATTGAGCGAGCGAACCTACAAATTAAGCGAGACAACCTACAAATTTAGCAAGGGAAGCTAGAAATTGAGCGAGGGAACCTAAGAAATGAACGAGGGAACCTAGGGATTGAGCGAGGCAAGCTAGGAATTGAGCGAGGGAACCATTGCATTGCTTCGGCACATATTTCATGGATTTGGTGGTATAAGTCTTCCCTTCAAGCGCGGTGACGTCTCCGGTGGCATGGAAGAGAATCGGGAGCGCCTCTGTCATCAAATTGATCATCTGCTTATACTTTAGGAGAGCATTTGACACTAAGCTATCGATAATAATGATCTCTCATTGTGTTGGATATAGGACCATCAAGAACCAATGACAGTTATCATGGTTGACGGGTACATAAACCTGACCACTGTAGACAAAACCTTTTACCCAATGGTTTTTATGAAGGAATACAAACTTAAGTTACCAACTTAGACTAGCACGTGCGGACAGTGAATTTGAGGATGAAACTACCCCTCCTTTTTACTGCCATTGCTTTTCCTCTCCCTCCTTTCCCTCACTCCATTTTCAAAAAAAAAAAGATGAAAACTCCACCACTACATCTGTTGCTTGGATCACACCACGCTCTAGCTGGATCCCACCCTCTCTATTCATCAACATTATCTTGTTTTTCTGAAAATGGTTACTCCATAGAAGAAAGTACGCACGACAGGTATGATATGCATTTACCTAAACGACGTAAATTTTTTGTGGGCCATTGAAATGCTGAATGAAGCTCGCATCTTGGTTTTTGGTTCATCTATGCAAAAATCATCCTATGAACATGATGGATTACAAGTAAAACATCATCGTGGGGGCATAACAAGGTTTCTATGGTAGAACCACTGTTTCCTATGGTGTGATCCACTTGATATTTCAATATGCCACCATTTTGGGCTGAAACCCTTACTTTAGATGGGAAAACGGATGAACGTCGTGGATAGTCTACATACATTCTAGGCGGGCCCAACTCAATATTTTTTATTTTTTATATATTTTACTATTATTTTATTTTTTTGGTTTTTTTGGGTTAGCATGTCAGTACACACCCATGTCAGTACACACACTCCATGTTGGGCCCGCCTTGAATGTATGTGGACTAATCTCTAGCATTCCTCGCTCAAATCCTAGGTTACCTCGCTCTATTTCTAGCTTCCCTCGCTCAATTCCTAGGTTGCTTCACTCAATTCCTACGTTGTCTCGCTCAATTTCTAGGTTCCCTCGCTCAATTTCTAGCTTCTTCGCTCAAATCCAAGGTTGCTTCGCTCAAATCATAGGTTGCCTTGTTCAATTCCTAGCTTCCCTCGCTCAATTCCTACGTTGCCTCGCTCAATTCCTACGTTGCCTTGCTCAATTCCTAGCTTTCTTCGCTCAAATCCTAGGTTGCCTCGCTCAATTCCTAGCTTCCCTCGCTCAGTTTCTACCTTCCCTCGCTCAATTCGTAGGTTACCTCGCTGAATTCCTACGTTGCCTCGCTCAATTCTTATGTTGTCTCGCTTTCCTCGCTCAAATCCTATGTTGCCTCGCTCAATTTTTACCTTCCGTTGCTCAATTCATAGGTTCCCTAGCTGAATTTCTCACATCCCTCGCTCAATTTGTAGGCTGTCTTCCTCAATTCCTAGCTTCCCTCACTCAATCCCTATGTTACCTCGCTCAATTTTTAGGTCACCTCGCTCAAATCCTAGGTTCCCTCACTCAATTTCTAGGTTCCCTTGCTTAATTTCTAGCTTTCCTCGCTCAAATCCTAGGTTGCCTTGCTCAATTCCTAGCTTCCCTCGCTTAATTTCTACATTCCCTCGCTTAATTTCTAGCTTTCCTCGCTCAATTCTTAGGTTGCCTCGCTCAATTTCTACCTTCCCTTGCTCAATTCGTAGGTTACCTCGCTGAATTCCTACGTTGCCTCGCTCAATTTCTCGGTTCCCTCGCTCAATTCCTAGGTTGCCTCGCTCAACTCGTAGGTTTCCTTGCTAAATTTCTAGGTTCCCTTGCTCAATTTCTAGCTTTCTTTGCTCAATTCCTAGGTTGCCTCGCTGAATTTTTAAGTTCCCTCACTCATTGTCTCGGTTCAATCGCTGAATTTCTTGGTTGCCTCGCTTAATTTCTAGGTTTTTCGTTCAATTTCACCTTGCCTCGCTCAATTTTTTAGGATGCCTCGCTCGGTTTCGTCTTGTCTCGTTGAATTTAATGTTTGCCTTGCTGAATTTCATGTTTCCCTCACTCATTTTTTAATTTGTCTCACTTAATTTTTAGTCTGCTTCGCTCGATTTCAACTATGTTTAATTTTTTTTCATTATGATTCTCTAAGTAGTGAAATTTGGTTTTAATATATTTTTCATTACATGTTTGTAGGTGACGATTCTTGTTCTCAATTCCCAAACCCATCCTCTAAGTGTTCATTGAAATGGTGGTTCGGCACGGTGAAGGGTGGATTAGAGAAGCATGATACTCAGTTACATCTATTCAAGCAATCCCCATTAGATGTGCTTAATAAATTAGTTAACACCAATAAGTACGAGGATGTCTCACTCAATTCATAGGTCGCCTCGCTCGATTCCTAGCTTCCCTCGCTCAATTCGTATGTTGCCTTGCTCAATTCGTAGGTTGCCTCGCTCAATTCCTAGCTTCCCTCGCTCAATTCCTAGGTTCCCTCGCTCAATTCCTAGGTTCTCTCGCTCAATCTCTAGGTTCCCTCGCTCAATTCATAGCTTTCCTCGCTCAATTCATAGGTTGCCTCACTCAATTTTTAGGTTGCCTCGCTGAATTTCTAGTTCCCTCGCTCAAATCCTATGTTCCCTCACTCATTTCCTATGTTGTCTCACTTAATTTGTAGGTTGTCTGGCTTAATTTGTAGGTTGCCTCGCTCGATTCCTAGGTTCCCTCGCTCAATTCCTACGTTCTCTCGCTCAATTTCTAGGTTGCCTCGCATAATTCCTAGCTTCTCTCGCTCAATCCGTAGGTTCCCTCGCTCAATTCCTAGCTTCACTCGCTCAATTTTTAGGTTGACTCCCTCAATCTGCAGGGCCCTCGCTCAATTTCTAGCTTCCCTCGCTCAATTCATAGGTTGCCTCGCTCAATTCGTAGGTTCCCTCGCTGAATTTCTAGCTTCCCTCGCTCAAATCCTATGTTCCCTCACTCATTTCCTAGGTTCCCTCACTAAATTTCTAGCTTCCATCGCTCAATTCGTAGGTTGCCTCGCTCAATTCCTAGGTTGCCTCGCTCAATTTTTAGGTTGCCTCACTGAATTTCTAGCTTCCCTCGCTCAAATCATATGTTCCCTCGCTCAATTCGTAGGTTGCTTGGCTCAATTTCTAGCGTTCCTTGCTCAATTCGTAGGTTGCCTCGCTCAATTTTTAGGTTGCCTCGCTCAATTTTTAGCTTCCCTCACTCATGGTCAATTCGCTTCACTTCACAGTCATTTCCATGCATTTCACGGTCAATCCCGGCGATTCCGTTTTGATTCACAGTCATTTCCATGCATTTCATGGTCAATTTCCTTCATTTCATGGTCATTTTCATGCATTTCACGGTCAATTCGCTTCACTTCACGGTCATTTCCATACTTTCACGGGCAATCCATGTTTCATTTCACAGTCATTTTCATGCATTTCACAGTCAATCCCGGCGATTCCGTTTCATTTCACAATCATTTCCATGCATTTCACGGTCATTTCCATGCATTTCACGGTCAATCCTCCGTTTCATTTCGCGGTCATTTCCATGCATTTTGCGGTCATTTCCCTTCATTTCACGGTCATTTCCATACATTTCATGGTCGTTTCCATGCATTTCACGGTCATTTCCCTTCATTTCACAGTCATTTCCATGCATTTCACGGTCATTTCGATGCATTTTCCAGTGATTCCCGAGACCTCAACCCGAGCCCAACCTAAGTTTTATCGAGTTGCTGTTTGTATGGCCCAACCCCAAGACCAAACTCGATACATCCTGACCAAGCCCAACCCAATGTCGGGTCGATCACAGGTTGGTCGAGTTGAGCTTGCCCAACTTTCAGCCCTAAAATTATATATGGTACGTTAAGTAACTAATTTTGGTTTAGAAGATATTCTTGTTATGTGAATAAAGAAAGAAATGAAAAAAAAAAAAAGAAGAGATTATATATATATATATATATATATATATATATATGCTTATATTTATATATTTATATAATTATGTGTTAGAGAAAAATGTAGGTATAATAAAATTCTTCATGTAAAAAAAAAAAAAAAAAAAGGTGCATAGCTACGGTTATAATCCGTAGCCATAGATCGGGGGTGGAATCGCAGAATCCGCGATTGATCGCCAATCAATACAGTGACTTGCGATGGAATCGCGGGATCTACGATTAATTGCGAGCTACGGTTATGGCTACGGATTATAACCGTAGCTATATCTGTATCCCTGTGCATACGCCATTACCATTTTGCTTGAACGTCTACCATTGAAAACCTTTTAAGGGCCACACAAGTTTTGGATCATTATGAAATTTGTTTTTCCTCTTCATCTAGGTCTTTGTAACCTTATGAATAGATTGGATGGAAAATAAATGTTATGGTGGGCCCTACAAAAGTTTCAACGGTGAAAATCAAATTTCTGCTGCTCTGTGTGGTGTGGCCCAGTTGATCTTTGGATATGATTTTTTTTTTTTGATAATGTTCCGAAATGATCTCGAAATATGGATGAATGTTGTGGATATAATAAATACATAGCTATGGGGCCATGTAACTTTGATCTCTTTTGAGCAGAAACAGATTGACTACGCACCTGGCACCAACCCGGTGGTGGGTGTTCTGTGGGCTCCAAAATGATTTATTTGATTCATCCATTTCGTTCATTCATTTTCAAAGATTATTTTAGGGTTTGATATAAAAAATGAGAGGGGTATAATTACCACACTGCATGAAAACAATAGAGATTGGATATCCACCATTAAAGTCCTCCTAAGGCCTACTGTACTGTTTATTTGACATCCAATCTGTTGATTAGGTCATACAGGCCCAGATGAAGGGAAAAAGCAAAAATCAGCTTGATCCAAAACTTTTATGGTCCCAAAATGTTTTTAATGGTCAACAGTCATTCAACACTGTTTCCTGCAATGTGGTCCACTTGAGATTGGGATATATCTCATTTTTGGTATCGTATTCTAAAATGATCTTTAAAACTAGATGGACAGCATGGATGAAATACATACATCATGGTGGGCCCACATAGCACCGACCACCCAGCCATTGACTGGTGTCAGGGGAGTAGCCAATCGGTTGCCCTTTTGAGCTGTTCGTACAACTCTCGGTTCGAGGAGCGTCAGCGCTCGTCTTCGCAGTGAAAAGGAGGGGTAGTTTCGTCCTCAAAGTCGCTGTCCGCACGTGCTAGTCTAAGTTGGTAACTTAAGTTTGTATTCGGGTGAAAGGTTTTGTCTACAGTGGTCATTTTCTCCTCATCTGGTGTTCGGTTTCTCTCTGCGGCGAGAACAGTGCACCCTTCTTCCGTCAGAAGTAAAAGAGGAGGTTGAAATGACCAAAATGCCCACGCTTCGTATTGAATGTCCGTCCGTGCGGGGGTTGATGGGACCATTAATCTGGGGAGCTAACCACCGGGATTATCGGACCCGATTCGGTGGATCCGTGACTGTGGGCCCACTTGATGTATGTGTTTTATATCCAGGCCGGACATCCGTTTTTCTGACTCATTTTTGGGCTCATGACCTAAAATGAAACAGATTCAAATCTCAGATGGACCACACCACAGGAAACAGCGGTGGAGAAATAAAAGTTTTGGATCAAGCTGGTCTGTGTGACCTCAACCACAGGTTGGACGAACGTGGTCCACCTGAGATTTGGATTTCTTCATTTAATTTTTTTTTTTTTTTTTTAAATCTCATGCCCTAAAATGAGCTGGAAAAACGGATAGACGGAGAGGCTATAAAACAAATACATCGTGGTGGACCCCACAGTCACGGATCCAAAGAATCAGCGTCGTAGATAATCCTAACCGTCCATTGTTTGCATGCACATTGGAAGGGATGTGAGAGACCAGCTTCCACCGTCCACGTGGCAGGAGAGACGGTGGATTGGGGGCGTCGTCCAGTAGGGATCAGTCCTTGATGGTGTATCCGTGAGAAAAGACGGATGCATGGCAATCCTGGCCATCCCCTCAGCCCTTATCATTGTCATCGTCAGCCACTGTTTCACTGACTTTCTATTTTCAGCCAGATAACATCGCGAAAATAATATATCATAAACCTAAAAATAGAAATTCCGAATGGCAGTAAATGGCCGACAACGATATTACTGTTATGAAATAATAATATGAATGGGCAGATCGACTTTGTAAGTGGGCACCATTTAAAGGAAGCGGATTGGCTTATCTACCACACACAAACTATATAGCTGTTTTGTCCACGTTAGCAAGTTTTGTGGGTCCCATGACAAGGTATGTGTTATATTCAAACGTCCATCCACTTTGAGAGCTGGTCATAAGGCTTGAGCCAAAAAAATAACACAGATCTAAATATCAAGTGGACCACACTGCAAAAGGCAGTGGGGGATTGATATTCTACCATTGAAACCCTTTTGGAGGTCACAGAAGTTTTGGATTAAATATGATATTTGTTTTCCCTCTCCATCCAGTTCTTCTTTACCTTATAAACATATTAGATGGAAAATAAGCATTTTAGTGAGCCCTACAAATGTTTTAACAGTGAAAATCATTATCCCACTGCTATTTCTGGTAGGGTCCATTTGAGCTTTGAATATGATTATTATTCGGCTCATTTGAGCCCATTTAACTTTGATCTCCTTTGAACCATTCGTACAAACTGGAGTTTTCCACGAATCCGTTTTCCCATTTCAAAGCCCGGGCCTTCCTTAGCATGATTTGATTAGGCTGTAGTAGGCCAATCCAAGTTGGTGAGGAAAGCTAAAGCACTTAAATGACATCAACGTGGTAGGAGATGACATTATCATCGTCTATGTGGCCCAACGTTATATTTGTGAGAAATCCATCTGTCTACTCATTTTGTCAGCTCAAGTCAGATCTAAAGCTTAAGTTAGCAACGCAAACAGAAAAAGTGGGTAGGAAAATATGTACTGTTAAAATTTCCTTGAGTAGGTCTATCATTCACATCTTAGGGTCCATTTGAGAGCATGGATTAGGAACCCCTTGGATTTGAAACCCCCTTAATTTGAAATCCTCGTATTGTGTTTGGCACATGGATTGGATATCAACTTTAATCGATCCCAAAGTAGCTATGCATGATATATTTATAGGGGTTTAAATTTAATTACTAAATCAACTTTAATATCTCTAATCAGTGAATGTGTGTAATTTTTGATACAATTGTTATAATAAGCCTGCTGAAATATATACTTTGCCCGAAAATGATGAAATTCCAAGTCTCAGATGGGCCACAAGCACAAGAACATGTACAAGTGACTAACCAACAATTTTTAACCATTGAATTAAATGGACAATGTTTGGATGACATTGATCATCATATTAAAGTAATTATACTGATGCAATTGATAATCTAGTTGCTTTGGGTATCATTAGTGGGACATGTGCCCGATGGTTTAGTACTATAGTGACACACATATTACACATACAACTCTTGAAATGATTTTAGACGTAATCCAAGCTCTCACCGTGGATTTCGAATCCCTTTTTTGAGGAGATTTGAAACCCTTTGATTTGAAACCCCCAATTACTTTATGGTGCCAAACAACCAGGAGATTTGGAATTCCCCCAAATTCATGGTGCCAAACGACCCCTACAGGTTATTCCTGCAATAGCTGATAAAACAAAATTGGAATTGGACACGAATTGAACTAGCTCGATTAACTTATTCAGATAAAGTCGACTCGAAAGTTGGTTTAGGCTAAGCCGAGTTGATTTTTTAAGCTTGAAAGATTTTCAAGCTGAGCTTGAGGTGGCTACTTATATTGAATTATAACTTAATCATATATATATATATATATATATATATATATATATATAACTTAATTAATTAATATATTATATATAATATTAAAAAAAGGGTTCATTTGTATAAAAACTAAAACGAAAATGCTTCACTAGAAGCTTAAACTCAAATTCGATTTGAAAACTTTGAGCTTGAACTTGGCTCGAGATGGACTAAGGCTAAGTGAGCCAAGGTAAGTTGGCTAATTAGGCTTAAGAACCAAGTTGAGCCTGTTGAAAATTAGTAGTTTTGGAAAAATAAAAATAAAATTGAAAATTTCAAAATTTTAGGATTTTGCCGCCAAAACTCTTTTCCGAAAATTTGAAATCCAAAAAGTGCGGTGTGTATGCTTTGTCCCACATCGGAAATGGTTGAAATCCTTTTGTGGTTTATATGTGAACTTGTGAAAAGTATTCTTACTTGGAGTTTTTGGAGGAGGTGATACTTAGGTTGCATGTTTCAGTGCATAGCACTAAAACACACGCATGCGCATGCGTTCGCGCTCGGGCACGGGCATAGGCGTGGACAATGAGGCAGTGTGGTTGTAATGGCGCTAGATAGCGCACTTTGCACTTTGCGCATGTACATTGAACATCTCTACCGTCTGAGTCTGCCAGAAGAGATCTGCTGCGTTAAAACTGTTCCATAGTGGACCTATCGTGATTGTTGCACACCGGATCCAGATAAGGCTTGTCTAATCCTGAAAGCAATTCGCCTGTAACTGTAGACATTAGGAATCGGCACTCACATTGATTTGTATGTTATGTTTTGGTGGTGGGAGATGTTAGAGTCACCACTAGCCGAATAATCTCAGAATCCCGCAGTCGGCTAGAACCACGGAATACGTAAGGTTGGAGAAATCTGTAGACTCTCCTACCTTAGATTGACTCCTGGTCTGCGATTCGGGATTATGGGTAAGGGACCTCGGTTACAAAGAGGGAAAGTATTAGGCACCTTCTTTGCCCGTACAAATGTACGGTCTCTACTTGGTATAGTATGAAAATCTCAAGGGATGAATGATGTCGTCGAAGTAGGACTAGGCACACACGTGAATTTCTGATGCGGCAAGATCCGAGATTTCGGCAAGCCACAGAGCATACGTTCAATGGCGTGTCTAAAAGGCGGATGTGATGATGTTCATGCAAAGAGGTAAGAAAATGGACTAGATCTCCATGAATTTCTGATGTGACAGGATTCGATGTGTGACAAGTTACAGAGCATACGTTCACTAGAAATCTAGAGAAGCAGTGGGGTTGAGAATGGAATAGATGTCATGATGAATGCTTGTATGTAAAATGAATGGATCTTTGACTTGATCTTGAGTAGGCTAAGACATGGATTGAGCCATGATCAATCTGGGCTAGACTTGGGGGTTGGGATGGTTGGGAGGGTAGGGAGTAGGCTAAGGGGATAGCTATGAAATATGGACTTGGAGACTTAGGAGCTTCTCCTCACCCTCACTCTCTTCTTCCCTTTCTCCCTCTCCCTCTCTCTCACTTAGCTTTGGAAATGAGAAGTTATTGATGTAAAATGTGAAGAGGATAAGGCTATTTATAGCCTTCTCCAATGGCAATATGGTAATTTCTGGATTTTAGAGGGGTGAATGTTGATGCGGCAAGTGGTGATTGGTTGAGGGAAGAGAGATGCCACGTGGTGCACTCTCATTGGCTATTGGGGTTGGTAAAACGGTAAAAAGGTCGGATAGGGGGGTAATTTCTGATTTTCAGACACTGGGACAGCTGTCCCCAGAGGTTCACACGCAGGCCGCGAGAGGCGGTACTCCGAGTATCGCCAGCGGCATTTGGACTACCACCCGGTAAGGGCTCGGGCTGGGATGGTCCCCTTTTCAGAATTTTAGGGTTCAGATGGATGGACTTAGGTTTGGTTGGAGGGTTCTGGTCAGGATATAGGGTATAGGTGGGGGTTGTATGTGAATTGAACGGTTTGGATTAGGATTTCAGGTTGCAGATGTTTGGGGTTTGGGTCAAGGTTTTGGATTTAGTTTAGGTTTAAGCTGGATTAGGGTTTAGGATTTAATCATGATTCCCAGATGATCTTAGCCTTCTCAAGATGTTTTCCTGGGTGGGGTGTCTACAAATGTCATGCTGGCCGTATAGGGTATAGGTGGAGGTTGTATGTCGAACTCGAAACTGTGATATGCTGTCACCCTCTGCATGCTTGGCGTCAATCACTGGAATGTCAGTTTCTCAGATATTGACTGTCACTGGTAGGATTGTTTTTGGCTCGGCCAACACTGAGATGATTCGATTTCCCGAAGGAAATTTACCCCATTGTTGGAGAGTGGATGTGATGGCTTCCACAACATGGAGCCATGGTCATCCCAACAGAAGGTTAAATGAGGCAGGAATGTCAATGACTTGAAATCTGATAGGAGTCATATCTGGTCTGATTTGCAACTCGATATTTACTTCCGCCTCTACTTGCCTTCGGGAATTATCGAAGGCTCTGACACTCATGGTACTAGGCCTGAAAGAAGATGGCTCTATCCCCAAACTTTCGGCAGTCCTTAAAGGGAAAATATTAAGGCTAGATCCATTGTCAATGAGTACAAGTGGGACTTTGAAATTCTTGTAACGGACTCTTATGTTTAATGAGCGCCCATGTTTGCGACCTTCGGGTCACAACTCATTATCGGAGAAGGTAATGGCTCGCGGAGCGAGGAGTTGCCTGATCATGTTTGCCAACATTTCAGGAGGTACATCAGGAGAGATATGTGCATTATTCAGGGTCCTTGCAAAGATCTCTCAGTGTGATCTTTATGTAAATAAGAGTTCCTAGATGGAAATTTGTGCGGGAATGAACTTAAGCTGAGCTGCTATGTCGTAAGTGGCGTCAGCTTTTTGGGTTGTTCCCGATAAAGTTCCCCGGGTTTCCTTTGGATTTTGATTGTCTCTTCTGAAATATTTTCCATTGTTGCCCACTTCAGCGCACTCTGGGTAGTGTCATGGGACTGCCTTCGTGTTGTCGGAGGGAGCCATCCTCCCTTCCAGGTATATCATTGGTTCTTGAAGCTGAGAGGTTGCTGGCGGAATTTTCTGTGGTGGACTTGATGTTTTCTCTTGAAGTATGACTGAATCTTGATGGGATTTGATGATGGGGTTTCCTTCCTCCTCTTGACGTGTGGGATGGATCCTTTGGGCATGTGCTAGTTAGTGAGGCATTAGAAAACTTGGTGTTTGAACCTAGGGTGTCCCTTGTAGGGTTAGCGAGGCTAGATCAGGGAGGCTTATTGGAAAAATGGGAGGTTCAGAATCTAACCTTTTTAGATATGAATGTGCCCCTTGGGGGGCAAGATGCTGAGGATGTGACCTGTTTGGTGCTGCTTCGAGGAATATGAGAGGCTGTACTGTTGGTGCCGCTTCAAGGAATACTTGTGGCCCGGGCGATGGCGCCTGTTGGTATCTCCATGTCTGATTTGTATCTGGCATGATTACTTGTATGGAATGACGTGAGGAGGAGTACGTGAGACGTTCTCCCTCGATGTGATTGACGGTAGAGGTGCTGTATGTGCTGGATCCTGCTTGATGCGATGACAGGGGATTTTGGAGAATGTTAGCTTGAGTTGTGTTGTGGGCCTGCAGGGTGATTGTAATCTTTTGACTTTCGATTAGATCCTGGACCGCATGTTTCAAAGCGAAGCAGCAGTTTGTTAGATGGCCAGGAGCCTGGTGATACACACAATATTGATTTTCATTATAACTAGGCGGCAAGGGATTAGGTGGAAGTCCTGGAGCGATGTCAGAAGTTGCTTTTGCATTAACATTGTCAGAACCTGACTGTATGTATGTGCTAAAGGGGTGAACTTCCTACCTAACATTACCCGTTTGTATGGGTCTTGCACATTCCCCCTAGGCTGTTGCTGCTGAGACGGTTATGCCTGATATCCCTGTTGAGCTTGCTGTGGTTAGTACTGCCTATTCGGTTGCGGCTGATACTACCTGTCCTGATGTGGCTCCGGTTACGGAGCATACTAATTGCCTTGAGTATTGGCGACGATATTGTTGACTTCCATAGTGCGTTGTACGGGAGCAGTGCCGTTTCCATTCCCGTATCCCACAGGGTTTCCCTCAATTCTGTTTCTTCTGATTATGGGGGCTTGATGTGGCCATGGGGAAATGGTCCCGGATCTGATTCTGGCTTCCACTTGTTCTCCAGCTCGGATAAGCTGAGAGAAGTTTACGTAGGGATACGAGATTAGATATCCTGAAATGCTGGGATTTGCTGAATGAACAATTATAGATATCTGTTCTTCGTTGCCGATGGGGTTTCTCATTCAAGCTGCCATGGCTTGTCATTGTCCCACGTATGCTGACAATAATTCGTCGCTTTTTTGTCTCGAGGCAGCCAGATCTGCCCTTCTTGGAGCCATGTTCAGATTGTATGAAAATCTGTCGATGAATGCCTGGGAGAGCCTCTCCCAAGTCCTAATCTGATGGCTATCCAGCGATGTGTACAAATCCAAAGCATTGCCCTTGAGAGATTTCTGGAAGAGCCGTATCAAGGCTCAATCGTTCCCTACTATCGCATTGAGTTCCCCACAAAATGCTTTCAGATGTGCTATAGGGCACCCGCTACCGTCATATCTTTTGAATTTTGGTACCTCGAAGTTCGGAGGTACCTGGGCATCTGGGAAGGGGCACAGATCCCTGAATTTGGTAGATGGGTGATCCACTCCTTACTGCCTTTGTAGCTGATTTTGCACCATTTGCAGCTGTTCTCGCAGTTCCTCGATTTCTGACTTGCTTTGCTATGGATATCTTGCCCCTTGCTGTAGGGCTTATGCTGCTTCCTCTTCATATGGATCAAGAATGGGGGGTTGTTGGAAAGAAGATGGACTACCGGTGGCGGGATGTAGCTGGAATTGAACACCACTCTCTTTCGGAGGAGGATATGAAGTTCGAAAATGGCTCCCGCCTGGCGTATCTGCCAAATCCAGAATGTTACTCCCGTTAGGGGGAGTGGGTTAGACTCGAAACTGACCCCCTTCATGGGCATCAGTCAGTTCTTGTTTGTGGTTCCTGTTAGGGGAAACCTTTGTTGTAACCTTATTGATGTGATGTACTAAGTAGAGATGTGTGGGAGGGTTGCTCCCGTTTACTGTTGTTGTTGATCCTGTGCTGACTCTTCCTGGAGAGGGAGAACAGGGTTTGCTGGAGGAATGAGGCAAAAGACGAAAGGGGTTTGCGGGATTGAGATGTTCTGTACGCTAGGCTGCGCGTGCTGCCTACGTGTTTGGTACTACACTTTGTACCAGGCGGAGTAGTAACTCTTGTAACACCCTGAAGTTCTGGGACATCTCATTCAAGGCTGCCGTGACTGGCAAATCTGCTTGTACCACTGGTGTCGGTGTCGACGTAAGGGTTGGTTCTGATGTTGATGGTTCAGAACTTGGTGGAGCTGTTGGCTCTTCTTCATGGGTAGCCTAAGAAGTCATGGCTGTCCGGGATCGAGTGGTCATGGTTCGAATTGATGCCTAAACAAATATAAGTCAAAGATTTTTTTATTTTTTTTTTGTTTTTGTATGAATGCAGTGATGATGTCCATTGAGATTAAAATACCACACACTTCCGAGTCAGGTCTCAGCTAGTGCTAGCTAGCAGTCCCCAGTGGAGTTGTCATTTTGTAGATACTGGGAATCGGTGCCCACGCTAATTTGTATGTTATGTTTTAATAGTGGGGGATGTTGGAGTCGCACTAGCCGAATAATCTCAAAATCCCGCAGTCGGCTAGAACCACGAAATACATAAGGTTGGAGAAATCTAAAGACTCTCTTATCATAGATTGACTCCTGGTCTGCGATCCAGGATTATGGGTAAGGGACCTCAGTTACAAAGAGGGAAGGTGTTAGGCACCCTCTTTGCCCGTACAAATGTACGGTCTCTACTTGGTGTGGTATGAAAATCTCAAGGGATGAATGATGTGGTCGAAGTAAGACTAGACACACACCTGGATTTCTGATGTGGCAATATCCGAGATTTTGGCAAGCCACAGAGCATACGTCCAACGACATGTCTAAAAGGTGGATGTGATGATGCTTATGCAAAGAGGTAAAAAAATAGACTAAATCACTAGAAATTTTTGATGTGACATGATCTGATGTACGACAAGTCACAGAGCATACGTTCACTAAAGATCTAGAGAAGCAGTGGAGTTGAGAATGGAATAGATATCATGATGAATGCTTGTATGTAAAATGAATAGATCTTTGGCCTGATCCTGAGTAGGCTAAGACATGAACTAAGCCATGATCAATCCAGGCTAGACTTAGGGGTTAGGATGGTTGAGAGGGTAGGGAGTAGGCTAAGGGGATAGCTGAAAAATTTAGACTTGAAAGCTTGGGAGCTCCTCCTCACCCTCACTCTCTTCCTCCCTCTCTCCCTCTCTCTCTCACTTAGCTTTGGAAATGAGAAGTTGTTGATGTAAAATGTGAAGAGGAGAAGGCTATTTATAGCCTTCTCTAATGGCAATGTGGTAATTTCTGGATTTGAGAGTGGTGAATGTTGATGTGGCAAGTGGTGATTGGTTGAGGGGAGAGAGTCACCACGTGGCACACTCTCATTGGCTATTGGGGTTGGTAAAATGGTAAAAAGGTCAGATAGGGGGGGGGGGGTAATTTTCGATTTTCGGACGCTGGGACAACTATCCCCAGAGGTTCACACGTGGGCCGCGAGAGGCGATACTCCGAGTACCGCCAGTGGTAGTCAAACAACCACCGACGGTATTTGGACTACCGCCCGGTAAGGGCTCAGGCTGGGCTCAAGCATGTGGGCTTTGTTTGGTGTGCTGGTTCGTCCGATGGTCCCCTTTTCAGAATTTTAGGGTTCAGATGGATGGACTTAGGTTTGGTTGGAGGGTTTTGGTCAGGGTATAGGGTATAGGCGGGGGTTGTATGTGAATTGAACAGTTTGGATTAAGATTTCAGGTTGCGGATGTTTGGGGTTTGGGTCAGGGTTTTGGGTTTGGTTTAGGTTTAAGCTGGATTAGGGTTTAGGATTTAATCATAATTCCCAGATGATCTTAGCCTTCTCAAGATGTTTGCCTGGGTGGGGTGTCTACAGTAACCCATCAGCAGTTGATAAGGGGGTGAATCACGCTTTAAGAAAAGCGTATTTTATACGTGATTCAGCCTAGTGAAATAATTTTTCATAAATTTATTTTTTATATTTTTCGGTGTATTCAAACATCAATTTCTAACCATCTTAAAGCGTAATTTCATGGACATCAAAAGTGTTGCATCAGTCAAACTGATGAACCGGGATCTGATCCAATTTGACTGATTCGATGGTTCAGATTTCACTAGATGGTAGGACAAGCTGAAATTCTTGCCGACGGCTCTGAAGATCTTCTACATCTTGGACCTGACTCTCTAGCCTCTGCCTGAAGCAAAGAACATTGACACTCCAGAACAGGTTGCTGCTAGGATCAAGCGACAAGAAGGTGAACTGCTGTGTTGTGGCCACATCCTCGATGCTCTCTCTGATCGGTTGTACGATTTGTACACGGGGACCACATCAGCGAAAGAAATTTGGAGCGCACTGGAATACAAATACAAGGCAGAAGAGGAAGGTACACAGAAATTTCTAATTACCAGGTATTTCGACTTCACAATGGTAGACAATCTACTGCTGCTTGCCCAAATCCAAGAACTGCAGCTTATTATAAACAAAATAAAATCCATAAAAATTGATCTTCCTGAATCCTTTCAAGTCGGAGCTATAATCGCAAAATTGCCTCCATGCTGGAAAGACTACAGGAAGAAAGTACTGTATAAATCGCGAAGAGTTCACCCTGGAACAAATCCAAAAGCATCTTCGAATTGAAGAAGAATCTTGTAACCGAGACAAAAAAGATGACGCTAATGGTGCATCCTCATCCAAGGTGAACGTAGTAGAAGGGTCATCCTAAAATAATTCCTATGAGAAAGTTGATTCACTTAAACCTAACAAAGATTAAGAAAAATTCAAGAAAACCCAAAAGAAGAATAATGGCAAACCTAAGGGAGCTTGCTATGTTTGCAGCAAGATCGAGCATTTCACCCGAGTCTATAAGGACTGAAAAAAGCCTAAGAAAGAGGATGATGCAGTAGACGATGAAATCGTAGCCATAGTCACAGAAGTGAACCTAATTCAAGAGAAAATTCCTGGTTGGTGGTATAATATAGGTGCCACAGTATATGTATGCAATGATCAATTTGCCTTCGAAACCTATGAAGGCGAGACCAATGGTTAAGAGGCTCAAATGAGAAATGAAGGACGATCGAAAGTTACAGGAAAAGGAACCGTGAAATTACTCTTTACCTTTGGAAAGAAAGTAATCTTGACCAACGTTCTGCATGTCCCAGACATAAGGAGAAATCCTGTCTCAGGGGATCTCTTAAGCAAACCTGGGATTAGGGTTGTGTTTGAATCAGGCAAGCTGATCTTGTCTAAAAATGAGAACTTTGTGGGTAAGGGTTATGTTTGTAATGAGATGATCAAGCTTTCTTTAAATAAAAAGAATTCTTCTACTTACATGATTGAGTCTATAACACTATGATATGGTAGACTAGCCTATATTGGCTACAGTATCATAAAACTTATGGCTAAGAACGACCTAATATCATACAACGATAGTAATAAAGATAAATGTGAAGTATGCATACGGTCTAAAATAATCAAGAAACTATTTCCTAGCGTTGAGAGATCATCTTAAATATTAGACCTAGTGCATACTGACATATGTGAATTAAATGACGTTCTTACCTGTGAGGTAAAGGGTACTTTATAACATTTATAGATGATTGTTCAAGATATATGTGTGTGTGTGTGTGTATCTATTAAAATCGAAAGATGAAACATTTAATGCGTTCAAAATCTATAAATCTGAGGTAGAAAATTAATTAGTTAAAAATCTTAAAATTCTTCGTAGCAATCGAGGAGGAGAATATTTCTCTAATGAATTTTCTAATAATTGTGAAGAACACGACATAATACATCAGTGCACAATACCTTATACAGCACAACAAAATAGTGTAGCAGAAAAAAATAGGACATTAGTAGAAATGGTCAACTCAATACTAATACAAGCACAGTTGCCATTAAACTTATGGGGAGAAGCACTGTTAGTTGCATGTCATGTTTTAAACCGAATTCCATCTAAGAAAACTAAGACCTCTCCATATGAAATATGGAAAGAAAGAAAACCAAACATAGGGTATCTTAGAGTATGGGGGTGTCTTGCATAATGCAGAACTCCGAAACCTAAAAGAACTAAGTTAGGACCAAGAGTTATCAAGTACGTCCTTGTAGGATATGCACAACATAGTAAGGCTTATAGACTTCTAGACTTAGACTCCAATATAATTATAGAGTCTAGAGATGTAGAGTTCTTTGAGAATTCTGTATTCACGGAAAAAAAGAATGCTGAGATTCAATCTCCTAATGAAATTATAAAAGAAACACAAATAGAAGAGAAAACTCCTAGTGAACCTCGTAGGAGTCAAAGAGCAAGAGTAGAAAAAAGTCTTGATCCTGATCAAATAGACTCTCAGCGACTCTCTTTTCATCTAGTTGAGGGTGATAGAGAGAAGGTGATTAGAAAAATACCTATAGTTTTAACTATAGAAAATGAACATAAAACCTTTAGTGAAGCTATGACTTCAAGAGACCATTAATGATGAAATGGACTCCATAATATCTAACTAAACATAGGAATTAGTAGATTTACCTCCAGGTTCTAAACTAATAGGTTATAAGTGGGTATTTAAGAAAAAATATCATACTGATGATACAATTCAAACCTTTAAAGCAAGGTTAATTGCTAAGGGTTTCCGACAGAAAGAAGGAATTGATTATGTTGACACTTATTCACCAGTAGATAGAATAACATCAATTAGGATCTTATTCACTCTAGCATCCATACATCATCTTCATATCCATCAAATGGAAGTGAAAACAACATTCCTGAATGGTGATCTCGATGAGGAGGTATACATGGAGCAACCAGAAGGGTTTGTTCTACCAGGAAATGAAAGAAAAGTGTGTAGACTTATTAAGTCTTTGTATGGATTAAAGCAAGCACCAAAATAGTAGCACGATAAATTCGATTCTAAAGTTCTGTCTTATGGTTTTGAACATAATATTGCTGATAAATGCATATATTCAAAAGTGTGTAATGATTATGTTGTAATCATATGCTTGTATGTAGATAATATGTTAATAATCAGTAATAAAATGGAAAGTGTAACTAAAACCAAAAAGTTTTTCTCTTCAGTTTTTAAAATGAAGGATCTTGGACAAATGGATACCATATTAGGTATCAAAGTTAAAAAACACAGTGGGGATTTCGCATTATGCCTGTCTCATTATATTGAGAAAATAATAAACAAGTTTAATCACTTGAAAATTAAAGAGGCAAAGACCCCGTTTGATCCAAGTATCAAGTTAAAAGAAAACAGTGGAAGACCAGTTGCACGACTAGAGTATACTAGTGCTATAGGCAGTCTTATGTATGCAATGCAATGCATAAGACTAGATATAACATACGCTGTGAGTAAACTAAGTAGGAGTAATCCAAGTGTTGAACACTGGAAAACAATAAGTAGAGTTCTAGGTTATCTTAAAGAAACCAAAGAACTAGGGATATTTTACTCAGAATTTTCAGCAGTGTTGGAAGGATATGCCGATGCAAGTTGGATATTTAGTGTAGGGGACAACAAGTCCAATATTCACCCTAGGAGGTGCAGCTGTATCTTGGGGATTCAAGAAACAAACTTGCATAGCGCACTCAACTATGGAATCTGAGTTCATAGCTTTGGCTGCTACAGGCAAAGAGGCTGATCAGTGGTTAAGGGATCTTTTATTAGAAATCTCATTCTATGCGAAACCTATACCAGCTGTTTCACTTCATTGTGATAGTGAAGCCACTCTAGCGAGAGTCTATAGCGATACCTATAATGGAAATTCCACACACATAAGTTTGAGACATGACTGCATAAGGTAATTGATTCAAGATGGAATCATTGCGATCTCATATGTAAAGTCGAGTAATAACTTGGCTGATCCTTTTACTAAACCTCTGACGAGAGAGGTAATAAGGGCAACATATAGAGGGATAAAGTTGAAACTCTTTACTCAAAGTTTTACCAATGAAAGAAACCCCACCCAAAATTAGAAAATCTCTAAATATTGGGTTTAATGGGTAATAACAATTCATTGATAAGTGAAAAGTTTTAGCACTAAATAAAATTAAATAACCTCATCCAGGATGATAGTGCTGGCCATTTTAAAAGAGGAATGAGTATTAAATTCTTAATGAAGTCCAGTCAAACAGGACAAGTGTTTTAACGAAAACACTGGAAGGATTTCACGTATGTGAACGTAGAAATAGTGTCGCTTCTCATGAGAGTTAGAGTTATCTCGGGATCGTTCATGAAACAAGATAAGCACATGGCTATTAAAAGTGCTAAATGAGATTATGAAGGAACACGTAACGCAAGAGCCATTATGTGTGTAGTATTTTCAATTATATCATATAAGAATAACTGGTTCAATGCTGCGGCAACCAGAAATTTCGAAATAACTTTAACTTATACTAAGGAAATATTCAAATCGCAAGATATCTTTCTTTATATATAATAATGTTATTATTCTGGCAGAGTTTTCATTGTTTTAAAAAATCAGTGGGGAATTATTGAAAATTAGTGGTTTTTGAAAGAAAAAAAAAAATCAAAAATTTAAAAATTTTGGAATTTTGCCGCCAAAACGCTTTTTCAAAAATTTCAAATCCAAAAAGTGCAGTGTGTGCTTTGTCCTACATTGAAAATGGTTGAAATCCTTTTGTGGTTTATATGTGGACTTGTGAAGAGTATTCTTACTTGGAGTTTTTGGAGGAGGTGATACTCGGGTTGCGTGTTCCAATGCGTAGCACTGGAACAGACGAGCGGGCGTGCGCTCGTGCTCGGGCTCGGGCACGGACATGAGCGAGGGAAAGGGAGTGGACAGTGAGACAGTGTGGCTGTAGTGGCGCTAGATGGTGCACTTCGCATATGCGCATCGTGTCTTAGAGTGGTCGCTCCATCGCGAACCAGTGCGATAGGTCTGATCAGAGCCTTAGGGTGGTGTGGATCTGAAAATCTAAAATGAGCCTAGATTTTATAAGTGACTGAGAACGGTTGGATCTTAAATCCAGAATGTCCAGCCGTTTCTAAAAATGGATAATTACCTTGAAAGACACAACAGTCCGAAAACGGATGGGTCAGGATCATCCAATGGTCAGATCTTCTGATTTGACGACCAGAAACGTCTAGGATTAATTGACAACGGCTAGAAACGTTTTTCAAACGTTCTGGACCATTGATTACCACCTAACAATGGTGATATATCTGATGCCTATATAAACTGGACCATTCCAGTCCGATTTCATCATCTCAACACACCATCTTTCCCATCAAATCAGATACGATCCAAATCTTCATTATAGAATACTTTGAACATCTCTATCGTCTGAGCCTGCCAAAAAAGATCTGCTGCGTTAAAACTGTTCCATAGTGGACCTATCGTGATTGCTGCACGCTGGATCCAGATAAGGCTTGTCTTATCCTGGAAGCAATTCGCCTGTAACCCATCAGCAGTTGATAAGGGGGCGAATCATGCTTTAAGGACAGCGTATTTTATACGTGACTCAGCCTAGTAAAATAATTTTTCGTAAATTTATTTTTTATATTTTTCGATGTATCCAAACATCAATTTCTAACAGAGCCGAACTCGAGCTAAGGTACGCTGCCGCTGGCCGAATTGAGCCGAGTTATACCAAACTCAACTCGATTGGGCTTATGTACAACTCTAGGTGAGACCCCCACCTCACTCAAGATAGTGCGACTCTTACCGTGGGGTTACCGTGGGGCCCACCTTAATGTATGTATTATGTATCCACTCCATCATTTATTTTTCTAGATCATTTTAGGGCATTATTTCAAGAATGAAGTAGATCCAATTATCAGGTGGACCATGCCATAAGAAACAGTGGTGATTGGCCGTCCTACCATTAAAAACTTGTCAGGGGGCACTTCAATATTTTGTAGTGCTTATTTACCATCCATCTGCTGATAAGGTATATATGTAGGAAATTGGCCTTCTATTCTCCCATAGGCTCACATTGAGCCAAGGTCCAATCTCATGACGGACCAAAGCAGATAAGTTTGACCCGGCCAAGCCCATTGTTGACCAGATCAGTTAGGCTTGAGCCCATGAGGGTCTGAGCTCGGCCTGTGATGATCATACTGTTTAAGCCAAGTGCCGCCATTTACCGGTGCACAGATTCAAATCATTCATTAGGCATGCCTTGTTTTGCATAATTTATTATCAAAATGGACACGGATTGTGTCCTACCCCTGATGTCTCTGGCCACGCAGTTCTATGACCGGCCCACCTTGATGTATCTATTTATCCCTGCCGTCCGTCACTTCTCTCATATCATTTTAAGATATGTGAAACTCTCGTATAGATCACTCTTGCATTTAATGCTTTGTACATTTAATGCAACCTAAGTTTATTATTTAGTGCGGTTTACTTGAGCTTTGATCTGCCTCATTTTTGTACGCATACTTTAAAATGATCTAATAAAAGGGATGGAGCGTGTGCATAATAAGATACATCAAGGTGGGCCACCCACAGAACCGCGTGCTCGTGGCCAGAGACGGGTGGGGTAGTACGCAATCATCATCCTACCAAAATGCTCTTGTAACCATAAATGGACGGGCTGACAGGCTTTCAGACAAAACCTACCCAGGCCTGATTAATAAAAATGCTTTAATTTTCAGCCTGGGCCTTAATATGTCAGCCCAAGCTCTGCCAAAAAGAGAGCCAGTCCGGTCTAGTGACAGGTCTGTTGGCCTACGGCTGGGGCGTGGTGTGGTTTTTTTGAGAAGTGGATTGCTTACTGAATAAATTCTCTGGCCCACCATGATTTATATTTTTTACCCATATCCTTCGTCTGTTTTACCATATCATTTTACCATGAGCCAAAAATCCAATCATATCCTAACCTTAAGTCGACCACACCTCATGAAAGTATAAATTAAAGCCTGCAGTTGAAAACTTCTTAGGCCCATAGAATTTTGATATTTGTGTTTTTCTTTCATTCATTACGTGACCTCATGAACAGCATCAGTCTAGCCCTAAAAAGGTTTGGACGGTAGAAATCGTTCTTCCCACTATTTCCTGTGGTGTGGCCCACTTGAGCTATAAATATGATTAAAATTTGGAGTTCCTCTGTAAAATGATCTGGAAAAACGGATGTACGGAATGGATAAAATACATACATCCATGATGGGCCCCACTACTCAGTCCCTTACGCTGCTCACTCGGCAAATGAACTTCCGTTTTTGCGGTGTTGAATCAGCAGAGGGCCAGTACTTCCAACGGCCATGACTGAGGACTGGATTCCCGCCGACAGAAAAAGCTGCTGAATTACCGGCTACCGCCAGAAGATTCCGGATCCTGTTTGCGCACGCGGATTTCCTGCGAAGGACGCGAATTAGCTGCTGACATGGTCCGTAGCGAGACTCACTACTGAAGTGACGTCACCAAGTTTTGTAGGCCCCACCATGATGTATATATTCTATCCATACCGTCCATGCATTTGGATATATCATTTTAAGGCATGAGAGAAAGAATGAGGCAGATCCAATTGTGGAGTGGACCCACCGAAGAAAGAAAACAGTGGGAGAGTTACACCACCGTTGAAAACTTCCTATGATCCATCGTGATGTTTATTTCAGATCTAACCTGTTCATAAGTTAACACAGACGTAAAAGAAGGGAAAACACAAATATCAGCTTGATCGAAAACATTTGGGCCATTAGAATTTTTTAATGGTGGCCGTCACTCTCCCCACTGTTTGTTTCCTGTGGTAGACTACACTCAGCTTTGGATCTGACTCATTTTTTATCCCGTGCCTTAAAATGATCTCTCCAAATGAATGTACGGTGTGGATACAAAATATACATTATGGTGGGCCCACATAACTTGGTGACGTAACTTGATTAGCGAGTCCCGCTGCTCAATTTAACCTGCCAGTAGCTAATCGCCTTCCTCCTCTAAAGCCTTTCGCAGGTAATTCCTGCGCTGTGAACTAAGGTGGGCCCACATTGATTTTTACGAGAAATCTACCCCGTCCATCCTTTTTGTGAGCTCATTTTATAGTTTGAGTTAAAATGAGCTGGATCCAATACTCAAGTGGGCTGAAAACGTGAATATTGAATGTCCACGGTTGAAATATTCATGGAGCCATAAAAGTTTTGAATCAGAATAATATGTGTTATCAGTTTATCCCATTAGGAATGATATTATGAACGGTATGGATGGCATGTAAACAACAACGTAAACGCAATAAGGTTTCAACGGTGGGAATTTACTTACAACATTTTCCTTTAATGCGGTCCACTTGAGCCTTAGATCCTGCTCAATTTTCCTCTCAAGGCCTAAAATGTGCTCATAATACGGATTAGCAGGAAGGGGATTTCTCATACGGTGGGCCCCGCCTAAGTTTCCAAGAGCAGGATTGAATGGCTTTTGAAGGAAGGCTTTGGGATAAAGTTCGTGTATAAGGTGGGCCCTCTGTAATGTTTGTAAGAAATCCTCCGTCCATATGATTTTCGAGCTCATTTAAAGATATGTGACAAAAAATATGTGAAAAGAAATAAGAGGATCCAAAACTCAAGTGTACCACACGAGGAAACAGCAGTGGCATTCAATGAGCACAGTAGAAACAATCTTATTGCCATAAAAGTTTGGCGTATGCTTTTTTTTTTTTTTTTTTCGGTGTTTTCACTTCATCGCAATGGGATTGATCTTATAAATGGTTTAGATGACATATAAACATCAAGGCAAAGGTTTCATCAGTAGTAATTTATTTCCCCAAATTCTCCTCCTGCGACTCATTTCAGTTTTAAGATTCACCTCTTTTTATTTTTTTTTGCATGTCTTAAAGTGAGCCGAAAAATAGATGGGCGGTGGATTTATCACAATCATCGTTATGGGTCCACCCAGCATTCTTATGCAGGAACTTCGTGCCAAAGCTTTTACTCCGAGATGATAGTCCATATGGTCACAGACGTTGGCTTGGCTGCATTAAATGCAATTTTTGATGATCTGACACAATTATATGCAACAAACAGGTTTTTCTTATTTACGACAAGCGGACGATCCGGATTTTTGCCTGAAAGTCTTGTGATTACAGCTGGCAATAACATCTATACATTGTGTTGCGAGTGTGAGTGGTAGACTCACAAAAGTTACAACACGTCATGGATTTGAGTACCAATTGCAGTGAAATCACACTATGGTGTAAGCGCGGGGTATGAGTACTGTGTGTGTAAAAGAAAAAGCCACATGTGTGATCGATAACTTATATTTAGTTTTACACATGTGATTAGGAAGTGTGGGCATGCATGAGTCATACTCAACACAATGTTTGATTGAAAGCTAGCTGGTGACTCCTACATTGAAACAATTGACTAAGATCATATTAGAAAATCTAGTTCTTGAGTCAACTATTGGTTGTAATCAACTATCATGCAATTTATGTTAGGGTAATGGTGAGTCCTTCTCAATGGATTTTTTTTACCTAGCGTTAAGGACTTTTTTTCAGCAATACTTGCAACCAATGCATTTCTCAAAAGAGCAAAGATGAACAAATAAATAAAAGAAAGTTAAAACAACGTCAATTTTATTAATATGTAAATGTGGTTCATTACAATTGACAATGTAAGAATAACTAATGTAAGAATTACTAGAAACAATGAAAAAGATAAATACACAATTCGTCTGTGAATATATACATGTTAGTAGGATGTGACTAAAAAAATTGATCGCAAAAGTAAAGACTTAGTTGATCAGAATCCAACAACTTAGGGATGCGGATATTTAGTCTAATCCTATGATACTTAGTGATGGTGCTGTATAGTAGCGATCAATGTTAAGATTAGGTTATATTAAGATAAACGTAAAGATATTTAGATAGATTGTGTTTAGTGTGGACCTCGAACTCTTTATCATGCGCTTCTTTTATAGGTTGTTGATCAAGCAGTGAAGCCCTCACTAGGGTTTCTTAATGATTTAGGGTCCTTCGCATCTAATATTTGCATTTCGAATAGGGAGATCTCTATAAATGTAAAATTGATAGTTTTCAAATTTAGACATCTACTTTTACATAGATGGTCATCTATTGGAGACCTTCCGGGCGATGCTACATTTTAAAATAACTCAATTAGAGCCATCTCCACCCATCATCCCTTTTGATTGTGGAATTATTGGAATTGGATATCCAATCGAGCTCTCCCATTCTTTTAATTTTGATGCACTTTGATATGGGTACATTCAATTGATATCTATCATTTAAGATGTCAGTTCAATCTTTAGATATCCAGAATCTTCATGATCATCGCATGGGCTCTAAATGTTTCTAAAAAAATCTTCTATTTTAGAGGAATTGTAAAAGATGACCTTATCAAGTGTATCATAACAAGATACATAATAGGATATTTCTTTCCTTCAGTAAATCTTTTATAAATGTACTACCTCATTCAAATGCCACCATATGAATAATACAAGTCATATCGACAAATAAAAGCATGAAACATATCTTCACACAATAATATAATTCTATCAATACTGAACCTGTAATGTCAACACGTGACAACTTCCCAATGATCCATCGTGAGTGCACCAAAAATGGATGTAAATAGGTCCTAGTCACAATTGATGCATGGGTGTAAACAGGTCCTAGTCACAATACCTGGTTCCCATGCAATGCTATAAAAGTCAATGAACTACTGTTTTAGATAGCCTTGTAAATTGGTTTCAAGATCCAGCATGTGTTGCCACCAATGTATTCCACTTGCTGAGAAATAATTGGTTTCAAGATCCAGCATGTGTTCATCTGCAAAGTAGAACTCAATAAGCATCTTCCTAGCCTCTTTGAAACGAATCTTTGTATCTTCGCTTCATCCAGTACGTTAACCTTATCAATAAGTTGGATGACAAATAAGCATTACGGGCTTTGCGTTCAATCATCACTGTTTCTTGTTGTGTGGTCCATCTGAGATTTGAATATGCTTAATGTTTAGAACTACATCCTAAGATGGGCTGGGAAAATGAACAGACGAAGTGGATATACAACATATCATAAAGGTGGGCCCTATGGTTAGGGTAACACCCACTTAGCTGGCTTTCAGGCATTCTCATTGGAACCAGTTCTAAGAGAAACAAGTACATTGATAAAGAAAACGAGAGTTAAAAAGAAAGGACACACAAGAGTAAAATTTCATTAATATAGAGTGGGCCACAGCCCAAAGATTACACTTACCAATGGCACAAACCATCGGATTTTGCTATACGTTTAACAATATCTTCTTTTCAACCGTCCATTTGATCGCCATCAACATGGATGTCTTAAAATACACCTCGAATGGCTAACGATTGGACCACCAACCAACAAATCTTTCCAACCTCACAACAAACCAGCTATAACTTAAATGTATAAACCACGCCAACTTTCCAACCCCTCATCGAGTGGCTGTCTTCTCCGCAGATCAGGGGAGTAAAATGATGCTTTTTGGAGTTGCAATCTCAAGGAACGAACGGTGAGAATCTAGTCTCTGGTCTCGAGCTCAAAGCGTTCGATGAAACGAAAGAAGAAAAAGCAGGGGAATTTCTTTCTAAAGAATATAGAGCTAAATAATATATTAAAATTCCTCTAGGCAAACCCAGAGTTCTAAAGCAGAGCGCTTCTTTTACACAAGGAAAATCTACAACAAGAGAGGATTTGATAAGCTTCTAGCAGAAAGGGGCAGATAAATGCAAAATAAAAATTAAAAAAATAAATAAATAACATATTATTATTATTTCTATTGTTTTCCTTCTCTTTTATCTTGAATGGTGGAAACACAACGATCTAACCAGAATACTTCAAAACGACCTGAAAAGCATCAAGAAAATAAAAAGGGAAAAAAAAATCAAGTTATTTACACGGAAATAGGATTCCCTCACAGAAACGTAAATCCTAAAAATGGAAATGTTGAAATGAGAAGATTAGAACATCAATCCTGAGATGAAAGCAGGGAGGGAAAACAATCGGACTTCATCTAACAAACTGTAAGAGCTCTTGATTTTATTTCCCTTCTCAAATACAGGGCTTTCATCGGGCCAGGCCTGGGGTAGGTCTTGGCCTGGATTTTGAACTGTACTTTTGGGCTGGGCTGTCTGGCTGTCCCTATTCAAAATTGGCCCAATCCAGGCCCATTTTCACCCCTACTCCCACATGATAGGGAAGGTTTCAACGGTGGGTATGGTATGGTTCACTTGAGCTTTGGATCTAACTCATTTTTAGGCTCGTACCCTAAAAAGATATCATGTAATATGGATAGACGGTGTGGATATAACACATACATCATCTACAATCCGCTTCCCTACCGATGATGATGGTCTCGATTGTGTAATGCCTGAGTAAATTCTATGGGCCCACCATGATTTATGTCTTTTATCCCCACAGTCCATCCATTTTATGAGATAATTATAACTCATGAGCCCAACATTAAAGCATATCGAAATATCAAGTGGACCACATCATTGGAAACACTATGAATTAAACACCTAGCTACCATTGAAAACTTAATGGGAACCCTAGAAGTTCTGCATGAACCTGATATTTATTTTTTACCTTCATCCAGGTCTTTGACCCTAGGAAAAGTTTCAAGGGTGGACATCATTATTCCCGCTATTTCCTATGGTGTGATCCACATTAATTTTGTACATGCATCGGTTTTGGGTTCATAGCCTAAAATGATATGTAAAAACGGATGGACGGTGTGGATAAGACACATACATCCATGGTGGGCCCACAGAGTTTACTCACTACGAAAACCGCTTCCCAGCTGCAGCGACAGACCGACGCTGATATCTTGGTCGCGACGGACGGAAAGCTGTCTCTTAATACTCAATACCAGTGGTTGTTCATTCTTCATGATAAAGATAAATCTCTCTCTCTCTCTCTCTCTCTCTCTCTCTCTCTCTCTCTCTCTCACTTGCTCTTTCTCTCTATCTATATGTCTGTCTATCTGTCTTTCTCATGGAAACATCACAAGATAGCAGCAGCTCAGAGCACATCCGTAGAGATAGAACGCAGCTGTGGAGGAGCATCTCAACCAAAGAACCCTCCTTCAGAGAACTCCATCCATCTCCACCCCGCTTCAGCTCCTCCTCCATTCCTCCCCTCCGTTCTGTTCCCTCCCCTTCTCGTTCCTTCCCACCCAACGTTTCCCACAGATGCATCTCTTCCTTTCTCGTAAAGAACGCCCGGATTCTATCCATAGTCGCTCTCGGCCGCTTCATCTACATCGGCTCCGACGCCAACGTCATCCGCATTTGGAAGATTCCTCAGTTCACCGAATGCGGCCAGCTTAGATCGAATTCCGGCTCCGTCTGCGCTCTGGCCATCTCCGACGACCGCATATTCGTCGCTTACACCGACGGCAAGATACGCGTGTGGCGCCGATCGTGGGGTGACGGCATCCCGACGCACGTGCGGGTCTCCACAGTCCCCAGGCTCGGCGACTACCTACGCAGTTACATGATCGGAAAAGATCGGAAGGTAGGAATGGTGTTGGATTTATTGCATGTACGAGCTTTTATTACGAGCAGCTGGTGTTGGAGCGGCAAACTTCACCACGTGGGGGTCCGCTATGATCTAATCCCTCGTCCCCTCATGTCCTCATGACTCATGAGCACAGAACTTAAACTTAGGTGGGCCACAAAATCTCAAGTCGTTCCTATAACATCTAAAATCGTATGGTGTGGCCCACCTAGGTTTTGGAATGGATGGATTGTTGGGGCGCATAAGATGAGTGGACTGGATAGCTTATACAGAACATGATGGCCCCACCACACAATTTGGAAGGTTTTTAGTGGTGATTGTCTCCCTACCCACCGAGTTTTGGACGGGCTTGATTTTTAAGGGAGCAGATTCGATCAAGATGAGGTAACACCGAGTTGATCAGCTAGTGACTGTGGGGCCCACCTTTATATATGGGTTGTATATCCACACCGTCCATCCGTTTTTACAGCTCATTTTAGAGTATGGACCCAAAAATGAAGTAGATCAAAATCTCAGGTGGACCACACAACAGGAAACAGAGGTGATTGACCATTACAAATTTCCTGTGGGCCCTAGGAAGATTTTAATGATGGGCGTTCAATCAGCACTATTTTATGTGGTGTGAGATTTGGATTTGACTAATTTTTTGGGCTAATATTTTAAAATGAGCTGGAAAAATTGATGAATGGCTTGGATATATAAAACATACATCAAGGTGGGTCCACGATCACAACCTAATGACGGTACTGAATCTGCGCCCGGAAAACATGGAAGAGGTTGCTCTATTTATTTTAACGAAAATAAATTCAGCTTTCATGTACGTGTTTGTTTCTCCAACGGACGCGGATTTCCTGCTTCAAAGCAGGAAAGCCTTTTCTCATGAAGTTCTTTGGCTGGAAACACTGGTGGGGCTACCGTGATGTTTTTGAAAAATCTATACCGTTCATCCGTTTTAAGCTAATTTTATAATTTAAGAATAAAAGTGAGGCAAAAAATGACCCGGATCTAATAATAATGTGGGCAGAATACGTGAGAATTGAACATACACGGTTGAAATATTCGTGGGTCAGGGAAGTTTTGAATCATGCTAATATTTGTGTTTTCACTTCATCCCAATAGGAATGACGTTACGAACGGTATGAATGGCATATAAACATCACTGTTGATGCAGGGTGGTTTCAACGGTAGAAATTTCCCTAACCACATTTTCCTTTGGTACTTACCAATTGAGTCTTGGATCCTTATCGATTTTGTTCTCTTATCCTTAAATGATCTCATAAAACGGATGGACGATATGGATTTATTAAAAACATCACAGTGGGACCCACCAGGTTTCCTTTAGGAAATTCCTGCGAAAGGATATCTACCCAACCGTTGCGCAAGCCTGCGGATGCTGATCCACCGAAAAAGGAAAGTTAGCGTGGGCCACAAGAACGCAGTTTAGCTAGTGACCGGAACATTAGCCAGCTAGCTGATGTAAAGTCTTTGCAGGCCCATCATGATGTATATGTTTTATCCACGCCGTCCATCTATTTTTTCAGCAATTTTTAGATCGTGATCCCAAAATTGAGGCAGATCCAAATTTTAGGTTGACTACACCATAGGAAAGAGTGGGATTGAATGCTTACTGTGAGCTATATAAGTTTTAGATCAAGCTGATATTTGTGTTTTCCCTTCGTACATGTATGCGTGACCTTGTCAAAAGGTTGGATGGAAAATAAATATTATAGTGGGCCCCCAGGAAGATTTTAACGGTGGACGTTCAATCAACACATTTTTTCCTGTGGTGTGGTTCACCTCAGCCTTGGATTTGCTTCATTTGTAGGCTTAAATTTTAAATTGTTCTCAAAAAAAAAAGAGAAGAAAGAAAAAAAGAATGGACGACATTGATAAAATATATACATTAGGTGGTGTTTGGATCATGGGATTAGATGGGTTTAAGTGAGATGAAATTACCAAAATGCAATGATTATAAGGATTGTTGCCTAATCCCTTGTCTCAGAGGCTATTCCACTTTCATGTTCATCTTGCCACTACCGGTCGGTGGTCCTCTGTGGGCCCACCATGATGTATGTGTTTCATCCATGCTGTCTACCCATTCTTCCATGTCATTTTATGTTATAAGCCTAATAATAAGTTTGATCCAAATCTCAAATGGACCACACAGTTGGCCTTATGAGGTTTTTAATGGTGTAATTCAATCACTTCTGTTTTCCATAGTGTGGTCCACTTGAGATTTGTATCTACCTCATTTTTGTGATCAAGCCCTGAAATTATATTTCAAAATAGATAGATGGCATAGATAAAACACATACGTATATATCATGGTGGGGTCTACATAGCACCTAAACCCTTACTCCAGTGCAGATTTTAAGAAGGGTTTCACAACCCATTTCTTATGTGAGTCCTAAATGGTACATGACAATGCTCATGGGATCTTAAAACCCACTCCCACTTAATGCTATTTAAACCGATGCACCAAACGCTCTCTTATGGTGGGCTGCATAGAACTTTGACACCAGCTAGCTGAGTGGTGTTGGGGTCAGTAGCCAAACCGTGTCCTCGGAACAGACGGGGTAGTACCTAGTCCGAGACTAGTGTGGTACGTGTCGTGCAAAGATTAGCACTGTTGCTCCTCGAACTCCGAGTTGTACAAACGGTACAAATGGGATCAAAGCTACATGGCCCTAACTTTGACACCAGCTAGCTGAGTGGTGTTGGGGTCAGTAGCTAAACCGTGTCCTCGGAACGGGCGGGGTAGTACCTAGTCCGAGGCTAGTGTGGTACATGTCGAAGACTAGCGCTAATGCTCTCCGAACTCCGAGTTGTACAAACTGTACAAATGGGATCAAAGCTACATGACCCTACAGTGATGTATTTATTATATCATACCGTTCAACCATCTGGAGACATCATTTTCGAACAGAGTCGGGATCCTCCAGGTCACAGGGAATTCTTAATACCCTAAAAATCATTGGTCCACATCAACACTCACTGAAAAAATAAAAAATAATAAAAAAAAGCTCCTGACGCCAAACCACTAGGGTAACAGGAAAATCCTGTTGACCCGATAACAGAGGATCCCAATTCTTTCGAACATGATACCACCGATGAGTCATATACAAATATCAAGTACAACAAATACCAGTGGGGACAGTGATTCTCACCGTTAAAAAATTTTAGGCCCACCGAAACATTTATTTTCTATATAATCTGCTCACTAGGACACAGAGACCTAGATGAAGAAGAAAAACAAATATCATATTAATCTAAAACTTCAGTGACCCCAAAAAGGTTTCAATGATAGACGAACAATCATCCACTGCTTTTTTCATTGTGGTCCACTTGATCTTTGTATCTGTTTTATTTTTAGGTTCAAGCCTTACATTTAGCTCACCAAATGAATGGACGGTTTGAATATATCACATACCTCATTGATGGAACCCACGGAACTTGGTGACATCAACACACCAACCAGGTCGGTGGTGTGTGGTTCACCAGCCAATCCGCTTCCCTAATATCATCCTGATCCAAAACTTCCACGGCCCCCACAAAGATCCAATGGTCCACGTTCAATCCCCGCCACGTGCGGCATGGGCCACCTAAGTTTTGAATCAGGACTTTTGTACCATCGTAAAATTGAGAAACCGATGGATGGAGTGGATTTCTCATGGGCGTTTCTGTGACGCAAATCCAGGCCACACAAATAGTGAATGGAACTAGTCTCAGTCAATCTCGATCGGACTTTCGTGACCGTTCGAACCGTTGAACATTTTCTTTTCAAACTTCCATGTGGGACGGGCACCAGCCAGGTGGATATGATCCCTCGGTGGTGATTATTTTTGGACAGTGTGGCCCACTACTGCAGCTTGGTGAGTTGTGGCAAACTAATTACAATCTAGTCAAACCCTAGTTATTAAGACGGTCATGGGTAGAAAACAACTCTCATGTTTGAACACTTGCCAACCCTCTCTCTCTTTCTCTAAGGAAGCATTTATATCTCTGATAACATTTTTATGGAAATGTTTTCATCAATGTCTAAACAGTGGAAAGATAGAGGATGTGACCGCATTCTATGATGAAAGGCTGTTGTCACCTTTTATCTGCAGATGGGCTGAGTTATTGAATTCAATTTTCCGATTCACGAGGCCCCACATTTTCAAATTCTGCATACAATAAGGAAATTCCCTGTTCATCATAACCAGGGTACTGAGTCAGGTATTTTGCTGAGTTGAGTCAAGTGTTATTGAGTTGTGTCGAGTTTAATAGCATCAATTCAAATGAGTTTTTCAATATTTTAAATAATATTTAGGGTTCATTTGGCATCTCTACTCAATTCCAATAAGAGCTTTTTAAATGAGATATACTCTAATGAGCTTTTTACATGAAGCTTGTTTGGTAAAATTATATATTTTTTTAATGATAAAAAAAACTCTTATTTAATATATGCATATTTGGTAAAATATTTTAATAAGAGTTTTTTAAAGAGATAATTTATATTATTTTTAAAAATTTTACAACAACACCGTTATAAGAGCAATTCACACGGTTGTTAGGAAATTTGATTGGATACACCAAAAATATAAAATAAATAATTGAAAATAACAATTTCACTAAGCTGAACCACGTATAAAATACGCTGTCCTTAAA
This sequence comes from Magnolia changhungtana, assembly GCA_030180095.1. Lineage (NCBI taxonomy): Eukaryota > Viridiplantae > Streptophyta > Magnoliopsida > Magnoliales > Magnoliaceae > Magnolia > Magnolia changhungtana. Next base: position 19,819,022 of record JASAUF010000444.1, on the reverse strand, counting down.
GTGTAATTCGCCCCCTTATCAACTGCTAATGGGTTATAGGCGAATTGCTTCCAGGATAAGAAAAGCCTTATCTGGATCCAGCGTGTAGCAATCACGATAGGTCCACTATGGAACAGTTTTAACGTAATAGATTTCTTCTGATAGATTTAAACGGTAGAGATGATCACAGTATTCTAAAAAGGAGCTATGGACTGTATCTGATTTGATGGGAGAGATGGTGTGTTGAGATGATGAAATCGGACTGGAATGGTCCAGTTTATATAGGCCTTAGGTTTACACCTGTTGCTGTGTGGTATTCAATGGTCCAGAACGTTTGAAAAACGTTTCTGGACGTTGTCCATTAATCCCAGATGTTTCTGGTCATTAAATATGTAGATCTGACCGTTGGATCATCTTGGCCCGTCCGTTTTTGGACCGTTGTGACTTTTAAGGTAGCTATCTGTTTATAGAAATGGCTGGACGTTTCGGATTTAAGATCCGACCGTTCTCAGTCACCTATAAAACCCAGGCTCATTTCCAACTTTTCATATCTATACCGCCCTAAGGCTCTGACCAGACCCATCGTACCAGACCCATCGTACTAGACCCATCGCACCATCTAGCGCCACTACAGCCATACTGCCTCACTGCCCATGCCCACGCCCGTGCCCGAGCGCGAGCGCGCGCGTGCGTGCGTGTATTCCAGTGCGAACCTATGTTTCTCTCCTCCAAAAAGCTCCAAGTAAGAATACCTTTCTCAATATCTCATATAAACCACAAAACTATCTTTTGCATTTCCGATATGGGACAAAACACACACACGCACTTTTTTAATTCAAAAAATTCAAAAAAGTATTTTGGCAGGAAAATCCCTAAATTTTAAAAATTTTGAATTTTTCGTTTTTATTATTTTAAAACCACTGATTTTCAACAACGGTTATTTTGGTGGATCCCATTATAAATGGATGGTGCCCAAAATGCTAAAAGAATGGATGACACGATCTTTATGTTTGAAGACATATGGGCCATTTATATTGTCAAACATTGGATGTGGACCCTCCATCATATGGAGCCCACCTTTGACGTGGACTGTTCATCATGTGGGCCAAACTTTTAAAGTGGGCCGTCTATCATCTAAGGCCCATCTTGAATGTGGATCATTTCTCATTATGGGCTGATATTTGACTTGGACCATCCATTATATGAGGTGTACCTTGACATAGGTCATCCATCATGTGGGGCCCACTATCAATGCTACTTGTCCTTTACATGGAATTATCCATCATGCGAGGCCCACTTTTGATGTCCATCATCCATTTTGTGGGGCACACCTTCTATGTGGATCATCCATTATTTTGGGCCACTTTGGATATGTGCTGTCCAACATGCAAGACCTTGGATGTGGACTGTCCATTAAATAGGGCTCACTTGATGTGGACTACCCATCACAAGGGCCCACACTTTTATGTGGCCCGTCCATCATGTGAGGCCCACTTCGTCCATTATGTGGGCCTACCTAGATGTGGACCATTGATTATGTGAGGCCCAACTTCAATAGGGGTCGTTCATCATGTGTGCCCACCTTTGATGTCAATCGTCTATCATGTGTCCCCCCTTCAATGTTCACCTTCCATCATGTGGATCCCATCTTTGATGTGGATTGTCCATCAGGTGGGGCCAACTTGATGTGGATAGTCCATCACGTGGGGCTACACTTTGATGTAGGCCATTCATCTTGTAGGGCTCACTTTGATATGAACCATTAGAGGTGGGCATCGAGTCGAGTCGGACCGAGTTATGTCCAACCTGACTCGATCTGGTTTTGAAAAATGCTTTACCCGAACTCGATTCGACTCGATACTGAGTCCATCATACTTGACTCGATCTGAGTCCGGGTCTGGGCTGGGCTGATCCGAACCGAGTCCAACCCAGTCAGAAATACCGAGTTGGATCAAGTTGGCACCGATTCAGATCGGGTCATCGGGTTGGATGAAGGGGATAAAAATGGATGGACGGAGAGGATAAAATTCATAAATCATGGTGGCCCTCATAGAGTTTACTCCGTCTGCAACCCGCTTCCTTCCATCTCCATCCTCTCAACATTTTTTTAAAAAAAAACTTAAAACCAGACACGCACCTGATGGGCTGCTGGTTGCCGCTTGCCTGATGGGAGAGAGAGAGAGAGAGAGAGAGAGAGAGAGAGAGAGGAGGAGGAGGAGGAGGAGGAGGAGGAGGAAGGTTTATACACACACACATGCCATACCCGAGTCGAGTCGGGTTTTGGATCGGGTCGAGTCTAACGGATCGAGTTTCGGTTCGAACTTGACTTGATTTGAGTTCGGATTGGGCAGAGCCTAATCAGTTTAGACCGACTTACTCATTCGATTTGGGTCGAGTCGGGTCTGAACGAGTCGAGTTAGTTAGATCGAGTCGGTTCGTGCCCAGCTCTATGAACCATGCATTATATGGGCCCACCTTGATGTGGACCATTAATAATGTGTGGCCCCGCCTTCAATATGGGTCGTTCAACATATGGGCCCACCTTCAATGTCCACCATACATCACGTGGGTCCCACCTTTTCTATGGATCATCCATCATGTGGGGCCCACTTGATGTGGATAGCCCATCATGCGAGGTCACATTTTGATGTGGGCCATCCATTGCGTGGGACCCAACTTTGATATGAACCATCATTACATGGGCCCACCTTCATGTGGACCATTCATCATGTGAGCCCACCTTTGATGTCAACCTTCCATGTGGTCCTACCTTCAATGTCCAGCATCCGTCATGTGGGTCCCACCTTTTGATATGGACAGTCCATCAGGTGGGGACCACTTGATGTGGATTGTCCATCATGTGGGACTACACTTTGATGTGGGCCATCCATCATCATATGGTGGCCACCTTTGATGTGAGCCATGTATTATGTGGGCCCACCTCGATGTGGCCCCATTCATCATGTGGGCCTCACCTTCAATATAAATAGTCATATGGCCCACCTTTGATGTGAGCCATGTATTATGTGGGCCCACCTTGATGTGGCCCATTCATCATGTGGGCCTCACCTTCAATATAAATAGCAAAAAAATGTCTGCCAGCTGAAGCCAAATGAGTTCTTTAAAAAAAAAAAAAAAAAAAAAAAAAACCCTCTTCATCACTCATCTTATGAGAGTATTTTTGTTAATTTTTAAAATTTTAAGAGGTAAATGTAAAGCTTCATTACCATTCAAAAAAATAAAAATAAAACAAAACTTTATCAAATGGTCTATTTTCAAAATAAGAACTTAATTTTCAGAATAAGTAAATAAGCTGTTACTAGTAGAGATGACTTGGTTGGGTTGAGTCTGGTTTTTAAACTATGTTTTTATGTATTTTTCGTTTTGGTCACTATCCTTTTTAGTGTCGATATTTCAGTCAACTTACATATTAGGAAATTTGATCAAAATCTCCACTCATGATCTCTAACGTTCATTTGCGGGCTGATAATGGATTTGCCATCAGCCAAACTACTCTTATTAGACCATCTTAGTCATTCAGTCCATGGCCTGTGAAAACCATTATTAAGAGAATTGAGCAAAGATAAATGTTCCTATCCATGCAAAAGGCTCACCAAATGAATATGAACAGTATCAAAATATCGTTCCCTATATCATTAATTAAATAATTATTTTCCATTAATGTTGCATTTTGATGTAGCAGATGAAGCACTTGGGACCCATATCATCACTTGCAATCAACGTCTCAGATGATCTCCTCTACTCAGCCTCCGTAGACTCAACGGTGAAAGTTTGGCGGATCTCTAACCTTAGATGCATTGAGACCATACAAGCACATGAACAATCCGTGAATGCAGTGGTTGTAGGCGATGATGGCATGCTCTACACTGCATCCGATGATGCAAGTATCAAAGTATGGCGATTGAACTCATGTGGTGGAGACCGGTTGCACCAGCTCGCCATCACACTCCCAACTAGGTCCTCACCTGTCAAAGCCCTTGCATTGACTACAGATGGTTCGGTCCTCTACGGCGGGTGCTCGGATGGCTATGTGCATTGCTGGCTAAAGGGGTGGCTATCTGGCCACTTACATTACAGTGGGCTACTTCAAGGCCACCATCATGCAGTCACATGCCTTGCTAGCGTCTCTAATTACGTAGCCAGTGGGTCTGCTGACTTGACTTGTAGGATTTGGTTGAGGCAAAGAGAGGAACAACATACGTGCTTGGCTGTGTTGGAGGGTCACAGGGGGCCCATTAGGTGTGTGGCTGCATTTTCAAGTAGTGTTGCTAGAGATGATGATGAAGATGGATGCATTGTATGTACTGGGAGTGTTGATGGGACACTCAAAGTGTGGCATGTCACGAGTTCTGGCAATGTGGGTCAGGGTCAGGATCAAGGAATTCCTGAGTACTTTGAGTTCCAGCGATCGGTGGACCATGAACATGGTGATGGCTAAAATGCTGGGTGTATCTCTTTCATTTTATATATCCTACTTGATGGTGTGGATTATATTTCTTGGGGCCAATGTAGTTGGTTGCTTGTTCTTAGCACATCAGTAAGGAAGTTCTAAAAACGGCAAATGTAATTGATTTTCTTGTGCCTTTATGGTTGTTGTTGTACCTGTTTTTTAGGTATGGATGATTTGTAAGTTGTGAACTAGGCTGGGATGGCTTTCTATCGAGCCATAGATAAGCACAGGCCGTGGTCTGGGACTCGGGCTGTCAATGGGTCAGTGCAGAGCAACCCTACACAGGCTGATTGGTTCGGGTCTTGTCGGGTTTGGGTTCAAGTTTCATTTTTTAGATGTGATCCATTTGGGCTCAGGTACGTACCTCTTGGTTTAAGGGTGGCAATGGGTAAGCTCGGACTGCGGGTCAATTGGCCTGATTAGCTTTTGAGGCGGGTTCGGGGAAAGCTAAATGGGTAGTGGGTTGGGATCAGGTTAGAAATGCGATCCAATCCACCGATATCGGTTATTAATTAGTTGGGCCAGATGAACTTGACCTAAAACCAGAACAAACCCCACAACCTAAAGCTGCGAAGAACAAATAGAATTTGCTACCCGACCCCTTCTACCTTCGAAAGGGTTCGACCCATTTCGTGAAATATTCCGGCTTCAAAGCCGTTGCTTGCATGCTGCTTCAAAGCCGTTACACGCTAGCGCGCTTAGTAGATTTGAAGCCTTTCACTCTGAGAGACCATAGAACCGGATGAAGCAGCAGGCATCGATCGTAGAACCTATAAAAAAGAGATGGTTGTGGCACAAAGTACTCTTGTACGGGTCTTGATCCATCTCTATTCCAGCATTGACTAATTCTCAAGGAAGGTGTTAAGCTTAGTTAGGGTTTTTAAAAAAAAAGGAAATTATGGAGGATTTTTCGTTTTTTCTTCTTTTTTTTTTTTTTAAAAATTTTTATTTTTATTTTTATGTATATATGCATTCACCTCATATATCACTCTTAAAACTGAATTGGGTCGTGGTGGATTGAAACTGACCCATTTTCAATTAAATGGGTTGGGTCGGCTCAGGCTTGATGAATTTTAAGTGGGTCGGGTAACGGGTGTCTGGTTTGGGCTAGATTTTTTGAGCCGTTTAGTAAATAGGTTGGGCTTGGGCAGACCCCAAACATAGCTCTAGCTTGACCCATTGCTGATATTCGAGTCAGGCTTTAGGTCAAATAAGTGCGTTTATATGGTTGGGCCCACCGATGGATGGATTAGATGGAACACGTGTAAATGGGCTCTTCCACTTGTCCAGTTAAATCCTGGGCCAATTTAAATTGAACTGAGGTCTGATAAAATTGGGCAGAGTTCACAGATACCCATTTACAGGCCTATTTGGCCAGTTTATTTCTTGGGCTAGAGATCTGAAGCATAGACCCATTCCATTGTTCTTTAGGCCAACCCAAACCCCGCTTGAATTGCGAGAAGCCTATATTTCTACATCATACTTGGGTTTTCAGTTTGTATTACTTGGGTCTATGGTTCAGCCATACAAAATGGTAGTATGACTGGACCTACAATGGCCCATGTACCAAAAATCTCTGAGATGGGAAAATCCTAACCTTTTTAGATGTTACAGGAAAATGGTACCATGAGGTCTGCCTGTGTGGGCCCAGACTGATGTGTATTGGACATCCACACCAAGAATTTTTTGCGTCCCCTCTATCTTATAGGATATCCCAAAAATCAAATGTATCAAAAACTCAATTGGGCCACACCATCTGAAACAGTGTGAAATCTTGCCTAAAATATCTAAAAGCACTTGTTGGAGCCGACCTGAGTTTTGGATACTTCCAAAACATGGTGTGACCCCTCATCCAAGTGGAACACACACAATGAATGGGCTGGATTTCTAAACCACATATCCACTCTCAATTGTTATTTATTGTGTGGCCCACCTAACTAATGAATTAGCCTGATTTTTAGGCCTGTGGCTCACCATGGAAGGGTGCGTCTGGTTCATGGGGTGAATTTCCATTACACACCACGACGGAGCCCACAGATTTTGAAATACCATTTCCATATATATATATATATATATATATATATATATATATATATATATATATATATATATATATATATATATATATAGATGTTAACAACGAGATTACCAAAGAAAAACACATCAATGAAAAACCCTAACCCTTAAATCAATGCAAGTTTACATCAGAAATCCACCCTAACACAAATTACATATCTGCCGTGTCCGTGTGTTAGAGAGAGAGAGAGAGAGAGAGAGAGAGAGAGAGAGAGAGAGAGAGAGAGAGAGAGAGAGGTGCCTCGGTGCCTCCCTAATCTTATAGGGTTAGTCAGAAATGGAGATGGTCCTATCTTCTAGGGTTAGCCTGGAATGGACATGGCTGAGCTAAGAAAGACACATGATCATCACCTGCTACGATCACAAACTTGGTATCTCCGGCCGTCGTCCTCCGAACTGAAATCCTATGCTGTTGATTCATGCCCTCTGTTTGCATCTCAATGCCATCATCCAGACTCTGGTCCCCAGCGGACCGCCGTCTTTTCAAACACAGGAAAATGATATAAAGAAGGATCCTTAACCCTACAATAACACCTGCAATCATCAGAACCGTCACTATATAACTCTTAGCAGAGTGCAGGCGTTTGCACCCAAACAAAAACCACATACAAGCCATATCAGGATCACTAAAGAAAAGAAAAAGTCTACGTGGAATAATCACACACGACTACTAAAAGACTAGATTTCAAGGTTCCTTGCTTGGGTTAGTTGGTAAGAATGCTACTAGGGTTTTGCTCTCATTCCTGTTCAAGGGTGGAGGGAGAGGTATGACTTTAGTGGTACGCTTAGTTTACGTTGCATAGGGTTTAACGGAGGAATGTTGGCGAGGGTATAGTTGTAATATCCAACAAAGATGGATGATTTTTATTATTATTATTATTATTATTTTGGATTTTGACCGTATTAGTGTTATGTTACGGTAAAAATTCGATAATCCAAAATCGAAGGAAAGTTCCGAATATTCAGAGGATAGCCTATTGGCTGATTTTTAAAAAGTTTTTCGATCAAATTTCTCCTTTTCTTAAATGGATTTCGAGTGTAGAAGAAGCTACGTAGGGAACACGTAAATCCAAAACTTTTGTAGTCTAGTGAGCATTTAAGCCTACCGATGATGAAAACTCACTTGTACTACATAAGTTTTGGATCAAGCAGATATATATATATATATATATATATATATATATATATATATATATATATATATATATATATATATAGGGAAAAGGTACTATGCGCTGGAGCGTAAAGCGGTCGTCCGTGAGGTCGAGCTGGGTGGGCTCCATCGTGATGCCTTTCGAACATTAACACCGTCCACTAGATGTACCATTCCATGGTGGGCCTGGACGGCCCAAAATCAGGTCAATTTGTGACTTGAGTGGGCGACACCACATACAGAAGTGCAGAGGGGCCGTGCACCATTAAAACATTCATAACCATTTTTGAGGGCCCACCGAGATGTGTTTTGCAAATCCAGCCCATCCATTATGTGTGTCCCACTTGAATGAGGGTTCAGACCAAGTTTCAGGTGCATGGAAAACTCAAGTGGATCCCACCAGTGCTTTGATATGTTTTTTGCATGTATACTTATGGTTTTAGATGGTGTGGCCCACCTGAGTCATGGATTGACCTGATTTTGGGCCGTCCAGGCCCACTATGGAATGGTGCATCTGGTGGACGGTGTTGATGTTCGAAAGGCATCACGATGGGGCCCACCCAACTCGACCTCATGGACGACCGCTTTACGCTCGAGCGCATAGTACCTTTTCCCATATATATATATATATATATATATATATGTGGGAAAAGGTACAATGCGCTCGAGCTGATTTTATTGCCCCATGAGGTCGAGTTGTGTGGGCCCCATCGTGATGCGTTTCGAACATCTACCCCATCAGTCAGATGCTTCCATCGTGGGCCTAGGTCTCAAAAATCAAGTCAATCCGTGACTTGTGTGGGCCACACCACATACAGAAGTGGGAAGGGGTCGTGCACTATTAAAACATTCCTAACCATTTTTGAGGGCCCACTGAGATGTGGTTTGCAAATCCAGCCCATCCATTATGTGTGTCCCACTTGAATGAGGGTTCAGACCAAGTTTCAGGCCATGCAAAACTCAGGTGGGCCCCACCAAGTGCTTTTATATGTTTTAATGGTGTCTTCACATAATTTTAGATGGTATGGCCCACCTGAGTTTCGTATATGGCTGATTTTTGGGATATCCCATAATTTAAAGGGTACCCATCAAATGCATGGTGTTGATGGTCAAAACACATCACGGTGGGGCCCACACAGCTCGACCTCACGGAAGCTTATCGTAAGCTTGAGCGCATTGTACCTTTTCCATATATATATATATATATATATATATATATATATATATATATATATATATGTTTTCTCTTCATGCATATATATGTGACCTTGTGAACAAGTTGGATGGCAAATGAACAACAATGTGGGCCCTAGGATGTTTGAGTTCAATCACCCTACTTCATGTGGTGTGGTCCACTTGAGCCTTTTAATTTGTCTCCTTTTTTGCCTCATGCCCTAAAATCTCCCATCAAAATACATAGACAGCGTGTTACGCCCCGACATTCAGGTACCTGAATAGGGTATTCAGGGCCCAAATTCCAAGTTCGTGAGTTGAATATATTGATATTTATTACAATCCACACGATTCAATCAAATTTAATATGTATTCAACGTCATCTAAAAAGAAAATTAATATTGCTAAAATGTTTATTAAATACAACTCTCTTGATAATTTTTCCTTTTCTATATCGAAATTTGGAACATAAACTAAACCTAAATAACAAAAAAAAAAAAAAAAAAAAACTGAATTGAATTAAAACTAAACCTAATTTTCCAGAAAATAAAACTAATAGTAGAGGCCCGTCTGCTCGTAGTATTCCAGCTCTGCACGTGTACATTTTTATAGCAGGGTGAGTATAACAGCCCAGTAGGGTCATTTCTTACTCAAAATTTAACATATTCAGATTATATAAAATTTTTATAAACAGTTGGAAAAAAATAAAATACAGATAATAAAGAACATGAATTTGTGCAACAAAATTGTGAAACCGTGATGCATATGCTAATTTTTATGAATTCTCATAAACAATATATATCATTTCTTACAACACAGTACCCAAGTGGATGACCACGTTGCATTAACGCCCATGCCCTAGTAACTCATAGTGATGGATCCATTTATACGTTAGCCGGTTAAGACTATTGCTCCAGTTGTACCTATGACCTATGCCCTCGCGCACAATTGTACTCATACGCTGTACACAAAGGAGACTTTAAAAGATCCAATGAGTTCTAGGGTCTTTCACCAAAGGGACACGATTGCCATACTTGCTGGCTTTAGGGTCTCTCACCTAAGGGACACGATTGCCCGACATACTAAATTTAGAGTCTTTCACTCAAGAGACACAATTGCCCTACTTGCTTACGTTACATCCAACATATTAAAATTGATGCTCAATGAATGGTAGACATGCATGTAAGATAAATAATTGTTTCACAATAAAAAATATCAACAATATGATTCTAATTAATAATTCTATATTTAAATTTTGTTGAAACTTTAATAATTCAAATACTTAAATAAAATATTATTTTTAGTATTATTTAATTTAGGAATTACTGTGAAATAATATAAAAGAAATTTTATTTAAATTCTAACTTTAATTAAATCAAAATTTTTACTTAAATAATATTAAATATTAACATAAAAATATTTATTATTTTTATTCACTAAATTCTAAAATTAAAATTTTTATTTTAATTATCACATAAACAACATATATATATATATATATATATATATATATATATATATATATATATATATATGTTCTGATTTTGAGTTAATTTAATTATATATATTGCGGTAACTTGATTATTTATAACTAATTTTAATTTTTCGTTGATAATTCATTGAGAATGTATATTTAGGTTTTAATCGATAAATATATTTAAATTTTAATTTAAATAAAAATTTTGAACTATAAGGAGAAGATTTTTTTTTTTTTTTTTTAATGTTAAAAATCTAATATTATACTTTATTAAAATTTTAATTTAATATAGTTTTAAATATATATTAATTACTAAAATTCCAAAATATAGAAATCTAATCGATTTAGTTTCAATTCCAAAATTTTGATAAATTTCTTAAACTTAAGTTCATTTAAAATTTAAATTAATTAACTCTTTAAAATTTTAGAATTAAAATTTTAATTTTAATCTTTACAGAAACAAAATATTACACTGATTTCCATAAATTTATAACATTAACAATGTAATTAAATTATTATTTAATAATTTATCATAAAAAATTTAATCTAATTATTTTAGATCAAATACTCTAAATTCAGAATTTTATTATTATTTATTTTTATATCTAAATTTAATAAGTTAAAGGAAGTTATTAATTTCGACTTTGGATACTATTATTTTTACACATTCAAAATTTAATTTAACTATTATTATTATAATTAATTCTTAGTATTATAAATTATTAGAATTAAAAATTTTGGTTTACTTTGTAACTTGATTTTTTTTTTATTATATATAATTCATATCAATTACACGATTAAATTTAATAACTAACATAATCATTAATTAAAATATTTTAAAATTAATTCTAATTTACTAATTTAGATAAATTCATAAATTAATTTGAATTTAACCTATTTTTAATAATTTACTTTCATATTAGTTAATTTTAAAATTTTTAGGAATAACTCATATTTAATTTTTAATCTTAATTAACAAACATTTAAGAATTTCTAAATCAAAATATAAACTTAGATAAATTGTTTATTTTATTCTGTAATTATATATATATGTATATATATATATATATTCTTTTTTTTTTTTTTTTAAAGACAGAAATAAAACAATTAATATTTACTCTAATCAAACAAAATTTAAATCAGATAGTCTAACTCATAATTAACATTTAGTGAATTTAATTTAATATACCTAAAACTAAATTTCAGAATTTATGTTAGAATAAAATTGAACTTTATGAATCAATAAAATTCAATTAATTTTGAAATTTAAAAATATAAACATCATGTATAAATGAATTTGATAATTCTATTTCTAAGAAAATTATTTCAACATTAAATATTACAAATATATAAAATAGAAATTCATAAATGAGTAGGATTACCTACATAATAATCAACTGACAATAATATTCATATTAAAATTTTAGAATAAATAAGAATAATAATTAACTGAAAATGATAAACCTCACGATAAGATTACCTACTTTAAAAGTCTGATGATCCGGTCCCACTCTAATCTCTCTCTCTCTCTCTCTCTCTCTCTCTCTCGATCTACAGAGCTCTCTTTCTCCCTCTCTTTCTCTCTTGATCTACCGGGTTCTCTCTCTCCCTTTCTCCCTTTTTGATATAATTGAATCTTTGTTTATATATTTCCTTCCTTTTTAATGGATGTGAGGAACGAGGCAGAAGAGTGGGGAATGTGGGCAGTTTCGTTTCGTGGGAGGGTTCGGTGCTCATTACCGTACAAAAAGGGAGGAAGAACGGAGGTGGGTTAGGCGGCAGTGATGTGTGGAAGATAAAATTTTTATATTTTATATTTTATTTTTTTAGATATGGTAGGTCCCACTAACGATGACATAAATATTCTACTCCATCCATCATCTGGGCCTGGCCATGAGAGGATATAAGGTAAAAAATGAGGCTGATCCAAAACTCAGGTGGGCCACACACAAGCGGATGGTGGGTTAGTTCCCACAAAAAATGGATTGTTACACAGTGTGGATAAAATATATAAGTCATGGTGGCCCCCATAGAGCCCTTGACATGATCACCATTGTCTCTAGCACATAGCACCCAATCTGCACCCTTTTTGGGGAGAGGATTAGGTGCACCTCAACCTCACCCAACAAGACCAGCCTCACCCAACAAGACCGTGGGGCCTATCTTCATACACGTAGTGTATATCTACACTTTCCGTCCATTTTTCAACACATTTTAGGGCATGTTTATGCATGATCTATCCATGTTAGATCCAATGACTCATATGATGCCACAAAGCATCAAAATTTCAACAAGAGACAGACGAAAGATATCTTTGGCTGCCCTATAACCGAAGGAAATTAGAATATGTAAAGCCATGAGTAGCCCAAAAAGGGTAAGCTCAACTGGCTACAACAATGATTCACATGTTGCATATCCTGCTTGCGTGGTAAACCCAGCTAATCATTGTATCAACTTTGTGACTAAAGTTGGATTTTGACTGAAATACAGTCATGATAAGTGATGCATTTGGCCAATGCACCCTGGCATCATGTAAAATCCTTATGGTAAAAAATGCTCGAGGAGAAAAGTAGCAACTACGCCAAGTTGGTTGAATTTTGCAGCACGTTATTCACATTTGCATGAAGAAAGAGCTACTTATCACTAACACATGGCATCTCGAGAGAGGCTCTCATTCATATAACAGGAGTAGAATGTGCACGTAACCAATGACAACCCATGAAAAATAGATAATAAATGTGGCTTCGTTAGATAGGCCACAACTCTCTTTGGGCCCAAATAACTGTTTTCACATAAGATATAAGGAGTGGCTACGAAGATTTGTCTCTTATAATTAACCTTTTTGAAAAAACCCAGATCCATAGCTCAACTGCCAGACTGAGTGGAGATACCTCGTTTCAACACTTGAGGTCTTGGTATCAATCCCTAGCAGGGGTGGCTAACATGGAGTGTGTGTGTGTGTACTGACATGGGTGTGTACTAACAAGCTAACCCAAAAAAAAAAAAAACCTTTTAATTTTATTTTTTTAAATTTATTTTTAAGAAGGCATCTTATAATTAACCTAAATTTCTATAAATAGGAGGAAAATCAAAGAGTTATGGGCCCTTGCTAACCCAACACATAATAAATCAAATTTCAATTCAAATAATTGAGTTCCTTCTACTTTCATATTGCACAGATAAGAATATTTATGCTATCATCGTGAGAAAAAGTCATTTCGTCTGAAAAGTAAAAAGAACTCATTGGAAGGATGAACCCTTATCTTCGCAAATTACAAGATTTCATTCACAGGTAATTAATGAAAGGTCAAACTGCCTTAATTCTCAGTCATAGACGACCATTCATGGTCTCTCTGTCTATTTCTGCACTTGGGGTCATAGGCATTTGGTTTGAATTGAGTTGTAAAAGGCTCTTGCACGTCCGACGCCACACACATGTACCAATAACTGAATTTTGAGCCAAATAGGACATGAGCAAAAAAAATACGCAGATCCAAATAAAGTAGATATGGAAAAATGAATGGATATACAATACATTTACCAAGGTGGGCCCCACGGTAAGTGAAACACCATGTTCGGTGAGGCTGGGGCCTAGCCTAATCTGCTCCCCTCCTAATCTCTTATTGATCGGGTTTGTTTTGATTGTGTTATGACTCAGGTTCCAATGGTTATCACTCCCCCAGTGTGTCCTACAAGATAAGATTGTCTAACAATTTGAACCGTTCATATCTTCTTTACTACCATAAGCAATGTATTTTTACATAAGCACATTTTAGTTATGATCCTAACTTTTAAATTTTAGAATTAAATGGCATCCATTGGATAATTTTTTTTCTTTGCTCTAAATTTATCTATAGGTGGATGGTCATAATCATTCGCTCATTCTTCACCACCCCAAGTATAAGGTGGCGATGTAGTAATAATCTCGATAAGACTGAGGTCGAATCCACAGGGATTGAACCTTGTACGTATTTTGAAAGTTAGCTAGAACTAGAACTACAAAAAGATGTAATCTTAATTAGGAAAATTTAAGAGAATAATGGTGAATTACTTTAGCTAAAACTTGTAAAATTCAAAGGTGGGAAACTAGGGTGCCAAGGATCCACTTGCAGCAATTGGCCTACCTTGTATTGATTCAAGGACACAATTGGAATCAAAGACCTATTCTATCCAATTGGTAAGAAGAGATTTGTCAGATCTCTGAACTTCTCATGGATCTAATCCATCAATGAATGCGAGTGGTGAAGATTTGGAAGTGATTCCATCACCTAACCATGCCTAGAAGACAAGGCAAACAACAACAATTTACCAATACTACAACCAATCATAGGAGAATTGTGAAAGTTAGGAAGGATTCCGTCATCCAACCATGTCTAAGGGACGATGGTGAACAACAGAATTTCCTAATTTCATAATCTCAATTCAAAAAAAGAAGATATTCAAAGCAATCGCAGATCTATTGTAATTTGAGTCACAATAAACCATTAAATACTAAAAATATTCCTTAATAATCAAACTAGAATTATAAGGTTTAACAAGACATGAATCAAAACAAAGCAAACATTCTAATTACGCTACAAGCTTCACCTCTTAGCCCTAGCTAAGAGGTTTAGCCAATCATAGACATGATTAAACTAAAATCTCTTAAAAAGAAAGCATTAAAGGAAAAACCGAAAAGGAAGGAAAAAGGAGTCGATGAAGCCGTCCACGCTCCCTCTCTTTCTCTCGTGCTCCATGTCCAAAGATGATCTTCTCTCTCTTTCTCTCTTCCTTTTATAGATACAAGGAGGTCGTTCGGCTGGGTTTCACGCACAAGGGGCGGTGCGTGCGTAAGGAGTTACGCAACAAGCCTTTCGCGCCATGAAAATGCAAAACTCAATACGTTTGGATTGAGTTTTTGGGATGGTGGTCATCCCATCTTCAATTCAGACTTCATGGTGGGGTGCAAGGACCCCTTCTCTCTCTTTTGGATGGTCCGAATCACAGATCCAGATCTGATCGTGCAATGGTCCACAGTGGAAGTTGCATTCGGATGTGCGTAATTAGAAAGTTCTTACGCTGAGACGCTCGGTGGGCCTCACAGTGATGTTTTTGGAGAAATCCACCCCGTTCATTGGATTCCTGACGTGATTTTGGTCAGAAATGGGTGGTTATGGTCGAGTTTTAGTGCGACCCACTATATCAAATCACGTTGTCATTCATCCTGCATATGACGGTGATCTGTGTGTGTACACGTGCATGGGAGCAAAACGACTTCATGGGTGGGTCGCCCCCACCCCTTGAACATAATGAACGGTTCAGATCGTCCAAATGATAGATGGTGGTGGGCCACTGATCACCTCAGCGAATGACGTCTGTACGCTGCTCCATAAAGGAGAGGGCGGGTCGGGTCAACTGACCTTTCACTGGACTCTCTCGTCCAGTGCGGTGTGGGAGTGCACACCCCATGTGCACGCACATCCCCAGGTGGGGTCCATCGTAATGTTTCTGATAAATCTGCTCCGTCCATCCATTTTGCCATCTAATTTGAGGGACCATGACCAAAATTGAAGCATATCCAGAGATTAGGTGGGCCTTAGATTAGTGATTTAGTGGCTATTCTGTTCGTTGGGCTACTTCCACAAAAATCCAATAGCTGAAATTTTATGTGTATGATTACTTTTTAGTCCTCAGGTCAGATATAAAGTTTCGAGTTAAACGGCTGGTGAAAACCCTGTGATCTTGCATTCAGGACGATTTTCACGCCTTTTTTACTTTAATCACTTGATTTTCTCGGATCTTTGGCATGCGAATTCTTTGATCTCAGTCCCCTAAGATCTGTCCCTTGCCTTGGTAATTCTTGAGCATCAAATATATGCCTTTAGCGCTCTTTTTAGCCCAAGCTCTTAAATTCACATTGCAACAAAAACATGATTAAAATAGAACTTTTAAGCATTATCATGTACGTAAAACCAAGTAATAATCAAGGTCTAATATGTAATATTTAACCCTCAACACTCATCTTAAGTTTCTTATGATGTCTTCCACAAAATGGAAGGTTCTAACCATCAGACCATTTAACATGTGGGTCCAATGGGCTACAACATAGGATGGTGCCAAAATTGCCACAGAGGTCAGTTTACCTCTGTTGTGGTTTAACCATACACATACCACAGTTCTTCAACTTGATATGTGATATTTTTAGCTAAATGATTCATCCATAGTGGGATCCACACTTTGGATGGTCTGGGCAGATGTGTACGAGTTCTAGAGACGTGGAGGATGAGTTACCATCATTTAAAAAGTATAGTAAAAACAAATACATTAAATAAAATTATTATTATAAAACAATTACTACAACATGGTATATATTCACAAAATCCAACCCACCCATCAAGAATTCATTGTTATGGCAAGCTTAGGAAAGTCCAACCATCAAATGCACTACATAAAAAGAAAATAAATGAATGGATAGAGAAAGAACTAATAGACGATAACCAATGTACATTTTAGGGCACTAGATGAGCAGTCAAACGTGATCTTTGGCTCAGTGATTCTTCACACCTGATTAATCAAAGCATCGAATATCTCTCGACCATGCCATGTTAGTGTTTATACAGGATTTAGAAGTGTTGAATCTAATGATGTGGATGCATCCATGTGGCATGTGTGAGATCTTCACGTCATGCACTTGATATATACGAATGCTAGCTCATTGATCAAGGACTGGGTCTCTAAGAGTCGTACTTCTTGAGTAACCCGAGAATAAGAAAGAGGAATCGTTAAAACTACATTAGCATCGAAACACGATCGATAATCGATTATTTCAATAAGGATGAATTTGATGAAGGCAAATGTGCGAATGACTAAAGGCAACCATAACTTTACGGTTGACAGTATAGGACGTTGCCATGTAGCAATGATTAGTCTCATGATGCCACTTAGAAATCTATAAATAGTGAAGGAGATCACTTGAGGGGGGAATGAATCAAATCATTAACAAAAAAACTCTTAAATAAATCAACTCCAGTGCAACGCTGTTTATCTAGTCCCTTGAGACATTTATCCTCTCCACTGCTCATCAGTATGGAGCATTTAAGAGTAGTTTTGTTCGTCCCCCCTATGTAAGACCGACTTAGTCATAACCAGTACTTGTAATTCTCATCCAATTACGGCAATGTGTGGGATTTGAAGGAAGACCGTAGTCTTAGGAATCTTTCGCCTACACTTATACGTTGGGTAGACAGTAGTTTGTAATATTGACATTACCTATACCTTGTTCATCAGCACGCTGCCCAGTTAAGCACATCGCTGCTCTTAACCAGGACAATGATACTTGATAGTAATAAATCGTATCATTTTTGACATTAAGCTCTGTTGTTAGTTTCTGTTCGAGGTAGCATTTGCTCAACTTTTGAAAATATTTGATTTCCAAGGTAAAAAAAGAAAAGAAAAGAAGAAAGAACTTGTTGGAGGGAGAGCACCATCCTTCGCAAATCGCCTGACAGCGCACTTGATAGTTGGCAGCATAGACGATCAATCTACTACCATTTAATTCTGTCGCTCGATCTCGATGTCAGGGGTCATAGGTGTTAGATTTAAATCATACCGCAATTGGTTCTGGCATGCTTGTAAATTACACACATGCATCATGTCGCCGAATCATAGAACTACACTTGTTTCATACGCTCGGTGGAATTGGTGTGCAACTGTTAATCTAACTATATAACAATATGAGTAGGTGATCCATCATAGAAATAGTGGTAATATTAATGATCAAGAACTCGATCAAGCTCCGGAAGGACTTTCGACGCAGGCCAATCCAAAATTTCCAGATCCCATGCCTTTGGCTATCCTGAAGATAGGATCATCATCATATATTAATTCCTTAGAACACGTAATTGGGACTTAGGTAGTATGCGTATGAGCATATAATAATTAGCTGAACAAGGAAGGGTTCATGCTAAACAATCTGAGGCTCTAGTCGAATCTTTTAACATGATTTTGACATTTCTCAATGAGAGAGATTCCCTGACACCCGCTATTATAGCATGGAAGTACCTCCATACGGGAATGTCCCTTAAGAGCCGCCAAGTAATGTTCGACAAGATCAAGGCCAAATTGGCCAAAATGCCCCACCTCAGGGAGGCATTAGAAGGAATGCTCATAATGGCTAACTAAATGGCTAAAATGACCATGAAGGGATCAACGACATACCCCTTGGGGGCATTTTACGTCGACCAATGAAACCCATGGGGGCAGGCCCATGTTATTCAGCCTCCTTAGATGGTTAATTAAGGAACCTAAGACAACAAGACGATTACTTTGCCTTCCAAGATGGGTTGGGAGGAACTGGTTAAGTTAATTTAAGAAGTTGTCAATTGACCACATGACTGACGTACTAATCGGCCTATATAGCGTAAGCCTTATCCAGATTGGGTCAATCGGCTCGTCGTTGAAGTGCCGAGAGGCTATAAAGTATCGGAATTCACATTATTTTTGAGGGAGACATGCCAATCCACCATTGAACACCATTTCACCATGTGATGTGGTGAGTTTTCAGCTAACGAGTATGTGAAATTGAAATGGTTTGCCAACTCATTGATTGATACCAATTTTTCATGGTATGTAAGTTTGCTAATAAATTCAGTATATACTTGACAAGAAATAGAAGAAAAGTTCCACTCTCAATTCTTCCGGACTGAACCTAAGCTATCTCTTGCTAGAGTTGTACACAAGCTAATTAATCTCGAAAAGTAAAAAGGGTCGAGCTAAGAGTCCTTCGGGGGGGGGGGGGGGAATAGGACTATCCTAAATTAAAATTTTTTAATGCGAAATAAGAAAGAAATAAATAAAGATAGCACTTATCAATTCCAAATAGCAGAAATGAATAGCAACATCAAATGCATAAGTATTGAGAGGTTGATACAGATGTTATTCTAAGGACAACCTTACACCAAAAACTAAAGGCTTATGGTAGGACAACTTGATTTCTAGAACGGTCTGTGTATCGAAGTCCCAAACTTGGGGGGGAAATAGGACTATCCTAAATTAAAAATTTTTAATGCGAAATAAGAAAGAAATAAATAAAGATAGCACTTATCAATTCCAAATAGCAGAAATGAATAGCAACATCAAATGCATAAGTATTGAGAGGTTGATACAGATGTTATTCTAAGGACAACCTTACACTTGAGGGGGGGGGGGGTGAATAGGACTATCCCAAATTAAAAATTTTTAATGCGGAATAAGAAAGAAATAAATAAAGATAACACTTATCAATTCCAAATAGTAGAAATGAATAGCAACATCAAATGCACAAGTATTGAGAGGTTGATACAGATGTTATTCTAAGGACAACCTTACACCAAAAACCAAAGGCTTATGGTAGGACAACCTGATTTCTATAACGGTCTGTGTATTGAAGTCCGAAACTAATACAGACGAATAAAGAATAAAATAGAAATAAATATCTACTGTTATTACAACATTCACCACATGTGCAGAAAATTAATTACAATCATTCACCATATGTGCAGAAAATAAATTACAACATTCACACACTTAGGCACATTTAACCATCCACCACAACTCCAGCAATTATAGTGGTTCGCTTGTGTGTACACCAATTGTTAGAAAACAGCCACACAACTACTCCACTCCCAATATCCTGATCACCCATGGGATATTGGCTTTCACAATGTAATAGGTTTTCCTAGGTTCACCCAAAACCTTCACAATTGTGTTTTCAAAGGGTTACCACAATTAAAAACCCCACTCACTGAGATTTTCTGGCTATCTCAATCAAAACCAAAAATAAAATATTTTCTGGCAATCTTACAAACCAAATAAAAAAAAAATATTGAAATGTACTTATCTGAGGATTCTTCTTCCAATGAAGCTCGGTAGAACCAATTCGATGTAGATGTTCAATGTCCAAACTCACATATGAAAGGGTTCTTATGTCTAAATGATTTTTAGAATAAATTAACTTGAGCTAGCTTGATTTGATTTTGATCTAAAAAAGAGTAAAATCAATATTCCCTTTTTCAAAAGAAATAGAATTGAATAGAGATCACAAAATTAAATGCAAAAACATCATTAAAAGAATCTTAAATACTAACCAATTAGCTTCTCGAATGTGGGGACAAGTTTTCTCAGAATTGTGACTTAAATATCTTGGAATGAATTGAAAAACTCGGAAAATCGTTCTCAATTTATAGGCAAAAATATTATTCACTCGACTGGCCCAGTGGTCAGTTCGACTGGTTGAAGGATCAACAACATTTCAAAAATTTTGGCGTGATAAGATAAGATCGCTACTTGATTGGTTGAGTGGCCTGCTCAACTGGTCGAGTGGGACCCAGAAATGTTACTGGACTTTGAGTCGAGCCTGCTCGACTGGTTGAGTACTGTTAACTCGACCGGTCGAGCAGTCTCCAGGACTGGTCGATGGTCCAACAGAAATTCTGAAAATTCACAACAAACCTTAGACTGGTCGAGAAAAGTCTTAGACTGGTCGAGCCAGTACTTAGACTAGTCGAACCATGACTAGGATTAGCCGAAATATGACCTATAAAATTATCAAATAACATATGATATAAATGCAAATTGTGTGACCTATCATAAGGTTAATCTAAGGTCAAACATACCTTATTTGTGAGATGGAATCATCACATATTGTTCTCCTGATGTAGTTGAAGCTTGAAGACTTAATCTAGTACTTGAACTTCTTAATGTTGTTCTTGAGTCTCTTGATCTTCTACTTGAACTTCTTGAACTTGAATTTGAACTTCTTGCACTTGTATTTGAACTTCTTGATCTTGTATTTGAATTTCTTAATTAATCTTGTACTTGAATTTCTTGAACTTGTACTTGAATGTAGGCATGGATGAAATGAAGTTGATCTCATAGTAACAATTACACAAGATAGATTCCAAGAGGTTTTGACACTACAAAATTTGATAAACTTAAGAGCTAGATAAGATAGCATTTACAATAAGCTCACTCTGCTTGACTCGATCTAGCTCAGTTTGACTCAACTTGAACAACGACTCGAGGCGACCCAAGCTTCCTATGACTTGACTCATTTGAAAACGAGTCGAGGTCGAGCAGAGTGGAGCATGACTCGGCTCGAAGCTCGAAGCTTGATTCTAAGCTTGGTTAGCTCAAGGTCAGCTCAACTCGTGTGTGTGTGTGTGTGTGTGTGTGTGTATTATTTTAAAAAACCTTGAAAGCCCTATCCTACTCGTCCATTTTTTTCCTTTACAAACACAACCCGCGGCGGCCACCTGAGCTCCCCCCTCTCTCTCTCTCTCTCTCTCTCTCTCTCTCTCTCTCTCTCTCTCTCTCTCCTTCTCATCCCCACTCCACTACTTGCCTGAGCTCAACTCAGTGTCTCAGCCACATGGCCTACACCCACTACACTCACTCTCTCTCACTCTCTCTCAACAATAAGGTACCTCTAAATCTAATCTTTAATTAATTTTTTTAATGTAATTATTTAAAAATAGGAAAGCCCTAATTTAGGGTTTTGAATTTATGATTTACAAATCGAAAGATTTGGAGATCGAGTTGAGGCTGGGAGCTCGAATAGTAAGCTCGAGAGTGAGCTCGAGCTCGAGCTCAAGGGGAGCACAGACAAGTTAAGCCAAGCTCGAGGGTGAGCTCGATCTCGAGGAGAACATGAACAAGTCAAGCCAAGCTTGGCCCACCTCAACTCGACTTGGCTCGATGTACAACCCTATCTATAACTAACCTATCTCGTTTAAGACAATTACCTCTCGAGTTGGTTGAAAAATATATTATACGATTCAAGAAGGCAAGAAATAGATGTAGAGTGTTCAAGCCTAGAGCTCACTTCGTCAAACTAGCCATGGAAGGTTTAGACATTGAGTCTAGAAAGAAATGTGAGAAAATAGATTTTGAAGATCTAGTCGACCTATCCACTAGGGCAACCAAATACAAATGGCTTTTGTGCGAAGAGAGCCATTGATCTCGTCAACGAGAACTTATTATCGTGACCCAAATTATGAATTAGCAATGGCCAAAATAATCTTTAGAAAACCTTTTATTTGCCTAGGCTTAATGAAAACCGATGACGGGGGTTTTACCACATCGACAACCTATACAAGGAGCATGCGATGAAGAACCTGAGACTCGCACCAAATATATTAATCTATATTTCTTTTACATTTATCTTAAGATAGCCTAGCCTTATCATAGATTACTACTATCCAGCGTCATCGCTACAGTACCGTAGGATTAGATGAAGCATCCACAACCTTAAGTTGTTGGATCTGATTAATTGAGTCTTTACTTGGGCAATCATTGTTCTAGTCACATCCTACTGATCATCCGCTTGATTTGTCTGTTCGCAGGGATGGATTAGGTATCTATCTTTTCTTATTCTCTCTAGTTATTTTACTATGTTGATTGTAATGACCATTTTAGTTTATATATTTATCTTTATTCTTTTGAAAAATATATTGACTAAAAGTAGCAGTCAAAGAAAAATCATTAACATAACGCAAAAAGATCCATCAAGGACTCACCCTTGCAATTTTATAACTCGCTTGATCACTATTATAACTGGAGGTTGAAGGGACAATGATTTCTGAATTCGATCTTACTCAGCGTTGGATCACCATTGTTCAATCAAACATTGAGCCCAATACGACTATGACACGCCCACACTTCCTAACTACACACACAAACTAAATATAGGCCATCGATCATATGCGTGGATTCATGTTTGATTAAATTACACAAACATGACTATCATGCATCCCTCTTCCGTTTTTCCAGCGTATGATGGAACACAGAGAATGATGACCCCGGGACATAGCACGATTTGATTGGTAATGTGGAAATGGAGCCACACTTAGATTCCATCCATGCATGCTGGAAGACCTCATAAGCCCCACCATGCCTATTATCTACGATCTCAATCCGTTATGCTAGCTCATTTTAGGGTACAAGCCCATAAACGGTACACATCCAAATCTCAACTTTGACTACTCCACTGGAAACAGTGGTTATTGAACACCCACCATTAAATACTTTAAGGGCCACAAAAGTTTTAGATTGAGCTGATAATCGTTTGACCTTCATCTAGGTTTATGTGACCTAATTAACAGGTTGGATGGAATATAAATATTACAGTGAACCCTAGGAAGTTTTTAATGGTGGGCATTTAATGACCACTTAAGATTTAAATTTGCTTTATTTTTGGGCTGTGCCCTAAAATGATTTGGAAAAATGGTTGGGGAGCACAGATAAAATACATACACCATTGTGGGCTTACAGAGCTTTTTTAACACTCACATGAGGTCACTGCTCAATTGAATGAGTCCCTAGAGCATGATGGAAAGGGCTCCCGATTGCATACTGACCTTGCCAGTGCCCAGGTTGATACCTGTTGGTGCTTTATAAGCCTCGTCTGATGTAAGTGTTTTATCCGTACTGTTGATCCTTTCAACCATTTTGCCATGTCCTTTTATGAGCTAAAAAATAAGGAAAATACTGGTGATGGAATGCCCACCAAAAAAAAAAAACCTCTGCCAACGGGGTAAATGAAAAACAAGAATATCAGCTTCATTCAAAACATTTTTAATCCAGAGAAGTTTTTAATAGTGCGTACTTAGTCAACACTTTTTCTTATGGTGTGGTCACTTGGGATTTGGATTTGTCCCACTTTTGGGCTCATGCCTTAAAATAAATGGGCAAAATAGATGCACGGATGGCTAAAACACATGCCATTACACAGCCTAAATAACAGCCCTTAAACCCAAGATAAATATATAACTAAATTGAATGGTTCATGTCGTGGCCCACTTTTGTTGGATTATAAACCAATAGAAAATAGTAAAATTATATTTTATTATCATATTATGGATATCTTGCTGGAAAGTACTTTGTATATTTAATTTAAAACTTATACTTTATATATTTAATTTAAAATTTAAAACATTATTTTAAACAGAGTACAAAACTGTCCTATTCATATAATATTACCAAGACTTTGTTGTAGTCTGGCAAGGGACCTTTTTCATTGTCACAAGAGACGTGTCATGATCTCCTGAATTGAGTCGAATGCATTCTCTTTGTTTCTCACAGGCGGCTAAACGGGAGAATCACGTGCCACTTCCATTCCCCAACTTATTGCGAGTTCACTTTCCTACAACCATTGTTCAGAAATCTATAACGCGGTAGATATTCACAAAATCTGAACCATTCATCAGAAAGGTCCTACCGTGAAGAGAGTGATACGGAAAGCTCAGGCAAGTCCAATCATCAAGTGCACCACATAAGTAGAAAAGAAATGAATGGATACAGAAAGGAACTATAGACAATAACAAATGTACGTTTTTAGCCCACTGCATGAGCGAGCATGTCCGACTCGACTCGATGCCCAACTCTACCAAAAAGGGTTTCAATGGTAAACGTTCAATCCCCCACTGCTTTTTGCAGTGTGGTCCAATTGATAGTTATATCTGTCTTATTTTTCATCTCAACCCTTAAAACGAGCTCGCAAAATGGATAGACGGTTTAGATATAACACATGCCTCATGATCAGACCCAAAAAATTTGCTGACGTCAATACAGCAGATATGTAGGTGATGTGAGGTACACCAGCCAATCCGCTTCCCAAAAATGACGTCCCTAATAAGCTGGTATGCGTACACCAGCCAGTCCGCTTCGGACACGGATTGCGTCCTACCCCCGCACGGACAGTAATCCGTCCGGGCAGGGCTCTGTGGGGCCCACCGTTATGTAAGTGTTTTATCCACGCCATTGAACGATTTTTTCAGATAAATTTAGTAAATCAACCAAAAAATGAGGCAGGTTCAAGCTTAAGTGGACCACAAAGTGGGGATTGAACGTCCACCATTAAAAGCTTCCTGGGAGCCAGAGAAGTTTCGGATCAAGCTGATATTTGTGTTTTCACTTCATACACGTCTACATGACCTTATGAATAGGTTTTATGGTAAAAAAAAAAAAAAAAACATCACGTGGGTCCTTAGAAAGGTTTCAACGGTGGGTGTCATATCAGTGCAGATTCCTTTGTTGTGGTCCACTTAAGCCTTAGACTTGCATCATTTTTTTGTTGATATACTAAATTTATCTGAAAAAATCGTTCAATGGCATGGATAAGACACTTACATAACGGTGGGCCCCATAGAGCCCTGCCGGACGGATTACTGTCCGGGCGGGGGTAGGACGCAATCCGCGTCCATCCGCTTCCTGATTTTTGAGACCCAGTGACTCTTGTCACCTATTGATCCGAAGCACAAGTGGACCATACCATGGGAAATAGTCATTCACCGTTAAAAACTTTTTGTGGGCCACAAAAGTTTTTGAATCAAGCTGGTATTAGTGTTTTCATTTTATCCAGATTTACATGACCTTGTAAACAGGATGGCTAATAAACGTTAGGGTGGACCTTAGGAAGATTTTAATGGTGGGCGTTCAATGACCACTTTTCTTGGGGGGTGGTCACCTGCTAAAAATTTGAGACAATGCTCTAGAATAAGCTGAAAAAAAATGTTTTAACGGCGTGGATATAGAGTATATACATCGAGGTGGGCCGCAAGGTCAGGTTCCCACCCACGTGGATGTCGTGCACACACCACTGACCTCCCAGGTTGGTTGACGTCACCAAGTTCTATGGGCCCACCATGATGTATTTATTATATCTATACCTTTCATCCATTTGGTGAAAAACTTTTAGGGGATGAGCCGAAAAATGATGCAGATCCATAGCTAAACTGGACCACACTATAGAAAGCAGTGGCACAATGACATACACCGTTGAAACCTTCTTAGCGCCCACCATGATGTTTACTTTCCAACCTCCCTGTTCATTAGATCACGCAGTCATGGACGAAGGGAAGACACAAACATCAGCTTGATCCAAAACTTTTGTGGCCCTAAGAGGTTTTCAAAGGTAGACGTCCAATCCCTACTTCTTTCTGGGTGTGGTCCATTTTGAGCTTTGGATCTGCCTTATTTTTTGGTTTCAACCCATATAATGATCTCGAAAAATGGATGAAAGGTTTTGATCTAACACATACATCATGGTGGGTCCCACGGAGCTTGGTGACGTCAACACACCACCGAGTTCCGCAATCCGCTTCCGATATCTAAAAAACTGCTCCTGCGATTTGCGCGAGTGGATTGAAGAGCCCATTTGCGAGACACATGCTAACATGGCACACGTGTCCTATATGCCGACCGTTTATCGGGTTGGTCTCCTTGAACATTCCCTCATAAAAACATCAGGCCGTCAAAATCATTAGGTTGGACACACGAGCATGGAAACAAATGTACAGTTGAAAAAAGCCCATCTGATAAATTGGCCTTATTTCTTTATTATTTTCCACCAAGGCATGTTCACAATGTCTCCAACCTGATGAGTGGTCCAGATCACACACCCCTCTACCTCGTTAACGCATTGCCTGGACTGAAAATGGGCTGGGAATAGAGGTGGGCATTTTTTACCCGATCCGGTGGATCCGACCCGACCAGACCCGATCCGACCCGTTCCGAACAGAACCGACGGCCTGGATCGGTGAGGATCGGGTAGGATCATTTAGATCCGACTAGTTTTCGGATCTAGATCGGGTAATGGTTAATCCGGACCGTTCCGATCCGAAAACCCGATTCGAATGGATCCGGACAGACCCAATTCGGTCAGATCTGGAGTGAAAATTAATATTTTTACTTTTTTCTATAGTGTGGTCCACTTGAGCTTTGGATATTGGTCAATTTTAAGTTCAACAGCTAATATAAACTGAAAAAATGAATGAACGACGTGGATACACCACATACATTCACGGTAGGCCCCAACAGAGTTCACTCGCTGCGAGTAACTTGCACGACACGTCAATTAGCTTTATGTGCCGTATTCGATTTTTTGAATTACGTGCTTTGCACATCAATACAGTAGGTTGGAGAGTATTTATCAAAGTGATTTAACCAAGTTCTTTGGGCCCCACCATGATGTATGTTTTGTATCCAACCATCCATCCATTTGGAGAGATCATTTTAGGGCAATATCCAAAGAATGAATTAAATCCAAAGCTCTAGTGGACCCCAGCATAAAAAGCTTCATGGACAGTGACACCCACCATTAAAAACTTTTAAGGACTACAAAAGTTTTAGATCAACCTGTTATTTGTGCTTTCTCTTATTTTTGTATTTTACAACTTTTGAACCGGTTGGATTTCAAATAAACGTTACGGTGGGACTTAGGATAGTTTCAAAGGTGGGAATCACTCTCCCCACTGTTTTATGTGATGTGGTCCACTACAGATTTTTATCCACATCATTATTTGAATCATGCCCTAAAATGATATCTCAAAATTGATGGACAGTGTGGATATAACACATACAGCCTAGTGGGGCCCACAGAATTTTGTGATGTTACTTCATAGCCTGTCCGATGGGACAACACAGGCAGCACTGCAGTCGCCTGGCACTGGTAGGCGGCAGATGTGCCTCTATCTCCGAGTTGTACACGTGTACGAACGGCTCAAATGAGATCATGGGAGGCCCACCTTGATGTATATATGTTATCTAAGCCGTTCATCCATTTTGATATATTGTTTTAGGCGTTGAATAAAAAATTATGATATATTGAAGATTGAAGTGGACCACACCATATCAAAT
Source organism: Magnolia changhungtana (assembly GCA_030180095.1). NCBI lineage: Eukaryota > Viridiplantae > Streptophyta > Magnoliopsida > Magnoliales > Magnoliaceae > Magnolia > Magnolia changhungtana. The sequence continues at coordinate 19,791,041 of JASAUF010000444.1, read as the reverse complement.
AATTCGAATAATGTCCAACCCGATTCGACTCAGTTTTCCTGACCAAGTCAGACTCGGATTGGCTCAAGTCAATGTGGCATCGGATCTGTCCGAGTCAAGTGACCTGGACTCGATATCGGATTGAATCGATTTCGGATTAACATATTAAAAATTCGAATGTAATCGGGTTAGGCCCAATCCGGTCCGACCAGAACCGATGCCCAGCTCTAGCTGGGAAGACGTGGGTCCACTGGAAATGAGATTGCGTACCTAGTTACTCACTAGGCTCTTATCGTACTGAGTAAAGTCAGTTGGGCCAACTTGACTGTACGTAGTCTATCCACACTGTCCATCCATTTTTCTATATAATTTAAGGGTTTGAGCCCAAAATTGAAACACATCCAAAGATCAAGTGGATCATTCCACAGGAAACAGTGGGGATAATGATTTCCACCGTTGATACCTTTCTAGGCCCCACAGTGATGTTTATTTGTCATCCAACCTGTTCATAAGATCATACAGATATGGATAAACGGAAAGCACAAATATAAGGTTGATCCAAAACTTCCGTAGCCCTTAAGAAATTTTTAACATTAGAAATTCAATTCAACTGTTTCCTGTGGTGTGGTCTAGTTGAACATTGTATATGCTTCATTTTTGGGATTAAGCCCTAAAATTATCTTGTAAAATGGATGGACGGAGCTGATAGAATACATAAGTCATGATGGACCTCAAAGATTTTACTCAGCGCGCTAAGCGTAGTGAGTTACTCACCACGCAATACGCTTCTCCGCTTCACACACTATGTACCGCTAGCTCGGAAGTGGATTGGTTGGTGTGATATATACACACCACCGACCTAGCTGCTGTGTTTACGTCACCAAATGTGTGGTCGCATCATGAGGTATGAGTTATATTAAAACCGAATGTCCACTTGCCATCTCGTCATTGTAAGGCTTGAGTAGAAAAAGAAGACAAGACAAATATAAAGATCAATTGGAGCACGTCTAAAAAGCAACAGGAGATTGAATGTCTACCCTTAAAATCCTCTTGAAAGTCATTAATATTTTGAATCAATATATACTAGTTTTTACGCTTCATCCAATTATGTGTGACCTTACGAACAGATTGGTTGGAAAATAAGCATTATGGTGGGCTGTTTGAATGTTTTAGTAACGAGAATTATCGTCCTCACTACTATTTGCGATGTGTTTCACTCAAACTTTTCACATTTTTGAAATCAAAATTTAAAATGATCTCCCCATAAGGATGAACCATGTATATATATATATATATATATATATATATATATATATATATATATATATATATATATATATAAAAACATATTATTGTAGGGCTGATGTAACTTTGATCTTCCTTGAATCGTTCATACTTATTCCAGTGGTGTAGCTCACTTAAACTTGGGATATACTTTACCTTTTTAGGCTCAACCCTGAAACGATCTGATAAAGTGGATGGACGTACCGGGTAAAATACATCAATCACAGTGGACCCACGTAGTTTATTCAGTACGCAATCTGTTTCCCAACCTGAGACTGGCCCCTGTGCCTAGTATTCCCGCCCAAGCCCGGCCTGGCCACCCCCACCCGATTGACAGCCCTAGAATTGCCACGTCAGCTTCTCCCACAAACCTCTAATAAATTATTAGAAGTTCACGACACAAACATTGTTGTTCACGTGAGCGTATTTGGCTACATATACCTTTTACCCATCCCTTTTTCTTTTTTATTTTCAAAGAAATCAGAGCCGTCAGTTTGGACCCTTCAAAGGTATGTACCATGTATCGTAGGGCACGTCCTTTGCCTTTGCAATGTATCAAAGATTCAAGAAGCCTTTCCGATATAAATATATTAGAGGGTAGTAATCCGATACACTGGCAGAATATGTTAGATCATGCACATGCACTCAGAACTTGTACACGTGGCATACATTAAATCAAATTAGACCTTCATCCTAATGCCCAAATCAGGATGATTGAACAATCTTGACCTCTGATCAATGGTCACTTCACATACCAACCGTACATTGGATGTCGATCAATCGGTCAGTTGAGATGACAAGTCATTTTAATTTTAGTTTATGGGTCATCTAAAGTGGGCCCCATATATTTGGACCGTTTATTTTGAGTGACGTGAATGTTAGCATGCGTCTGGCCAATCAGTCTGCTACGGAATTTGAACAAGTTCAATGCATCTGTGTTTAAAACACAAGAATGATGAACGGTGTGGATGGCATGCACCTGTCCTTGTATTGGAATTCTCACTCCTGTTCTCTATGACCAGCAACCCATGCTATAGCCACTTGCACTGTGTATTCTCTCCTCACGCGCGCTATTGTGGAACTACTCTGGAAGATCCAGGCCGTTCATTAGCTGAGGCCCACTTGGTTTGTACTTTGACTTGAAATTAGGCAATTTCAGTAATTAGGTGAGCCAAACATGTACTCCGACTGTGGTCATTATGTCAATATTTTCCCACCGTTTTTGTTTGCACATGTGTCCATTCAGTGAGTAATCCGACCTGATTTTTGGGTTTCCAATCATACACGCCGTGGACCACCAAATGAACGGCCCGGATTTCGCTACATGATATGTGTATGAACGTAGCACGTCAAAATGAGATTTTATGATACCATTCGTAGCTCTACAGGACTATAAAGATAAAGTGTCGTGAGGTCGCCTAGTGGAATCTGCTGATGCCCTGAATATACTTTAGTTTTTTGTACAGATGCACTTTGAATATGGGAAATGCTGGAAAGGAATAATCCTAGCCGTCATCTCATCCTCATGTGTGTATGAGACGCATCAAACAGGACCCACCATGAATATCAAATCTATAACAAAGATCAGGCGAATCCACTCATCGTGTGGGCCAGCGTGCACTTTGGACCAGATGGGCGGTTGTACATTGTTTTCTTTGGTGTGGTCCACGTGGACAGCCCGTGTCTGTTGGTTGGTTGGATGTCATCCAGGCATGAGATTTTAACGGCTATTACTAGAGTAATGATCTAGCGAGCTAAGTGCATGGAAACCTTCCCTTGCACGTAGTTTCATTTGGACTTGTTGGATCGTAACACCTACCTGAACCGTCCATCAGGTGCAATCTCTTCTTATTCTATCACTGGGCTAAAATGGGGGGAATCAGATGGTTCGAAACATTCACGACTGGGCCATCTTCTAAGAACAATATTCTATGTCCATTTCGTATGCCACAACTGGATGGTTTGGATCATCTTATCAATATGTATTTTTCAAGGCAGATTATGAATAGTGAACTGGACCTAATGGACGGTCCAGATTAGTGTTGTGGATGCCACCTGTCCAAATGATAACATATGCAAGGAAAGGTTCTCACGTACATGGGCTACTTTTTTGTTTTTTTATTTTAATTTTTACCCACACACCTGCACCCCCACACACACTCACACCATGTGGGCACTCGATCTTGGTCTCAGGGCGGAGTCAAAGAGCCGGACTCCAGTCTCCTTATCCTTCCTCATTATTAAACATACCATGTCCGAATTCCTCAATAAATATAGTTTATAAAACTCGTTATCATTTATATTTAATGCTGAAAGTCTCGGCGCTTTGAAATCTTAATTACAGTAAATGACATTTTCAATATATATAAACCAGGGTATTTGTATTATGGTACATGGCATTTTTAGTATAAATAATGAATATTTGTCTAACTTTAAAAGTTTACATGGTTATAAATCAACGGCATGGATTTTAGCCTCGTCAACCAATTTGCTCAATTGGTAACTATGTTTGCCAAACATCGTACCAAACATGTTTATCAACTAAAAGTAGAAAGCATGTTTGGTTTCCCACATTACATAAGTATTATGTCAGGCTCCAAATTTCAGCAGCCGGGATTGTCTTCGATCCCCGATATTCTGGGTGCGAACTCATAATGTAGAAGCATAACTTTTTGCACAATTAGTTGATATGTGAAATATTTATAGAAAAATAAATCAAAATGTATCATTAATTCAGAGTTTAATAGAATATATCCAAATTAAACCTTATATTCATCCAAATATAAGTGTGGGATTCCACTCAGTTGGGGGCTCAAATTTATATATCTAAAAATACATAAAACAAAAAGTCAAATGTGTCTGCCCAACATTCTAATAACAACACAACGATAAAGCATGCAGGTCTATGCTTGCCCATTCGATACTTGAAAATATGATGCCTCCTCTATAGGGTCCGATGAGCCTCATTTAAGGCATCAGCCTCAAATATACCTGTATCGACAACATCGTCTGGTTGATATTTTAAAACACTATCCTAGGTGAGAGTGAGTGATCAACTCAGCGATACCATTTTCCTAAGTTACATATGTTATCAACAGAATTAAGCGTACATGCTGATAGCGTAACAAAACAAACAATTTCCTAATATGGTTTATTAAGTGCATGGATGACATGTCCTGAGAATAATAATAACCGTAATACTTCGTGTCTACACATCATTCACAAAATATCTATTATATTGTAATGTGGCCAGTCACCCCCCATTACCAACAGATGCTATGATATGTATGTGTAGTCAATTTCTTATTAATTTAAGTTCAAACAGCATATTGGCGAAGCTAGGATACCATTATTATATTATGAGTTGCTAACCAGATCACATGGCTTGTGGCGGCACGTAGCAGCTCGTCAGCAATGTCTCTTGATCTAATTTAGGGTTCATCACCCAAGTGTCCAATTCATATAAGCATTGCAATGACAAGGGTTTGTCACTTAAGGATAATTAAAAAAAAAAAAAGGTAAAGGTTTGTCAACCAACACTAAATCAATGCGAAAAGGGTTCATCACCTAATTCTCTTAACAACATGGTGGGATCGTTATTAATATCACTAACAACTATCTATCTTATTATAATATATGGCTCATCACCAAAATTACTTACAACTATGTATACTATTGTAATATGACATGTCACATCCATTGGTGCTCACTAGTCACTAATGAGAGGCTTATCAGCCCAGCATAGGCTGATAACTCAGACACGGTATCCCATACCATCATGTCTAGAGTCTTTGTACGATCGTAATGCACTAATGGTTATGAATGAACTTATATCCAATGGTAATAGTTGTATATCAGATTTCATTGAATGTTGTACAATCATCAAACATATAAATGATCAACTCTGCATTAGATTAACTCGATCGATTGTGGAGAACTTCAACAAAATTAACATTGGAGGGCAAAGCATCCCGTGTAGTTTCAACTACTGTCAGTTATCCGTGTTCAACTTCGATCGACTGTATAAGCATAGGATCGCCAACCCAAAGTGGGCTATCCACTTACTTAAACAATTTATATAGCTCAATTAACTACAAGAACAATTTAGACTATTAAATACGTAATCATAATCACAAGAAAATTTAATACCACACCAGAGTATATTAATTTAATACATGTATTAATTAATACAATACAATGTACATCAACGACACTTAACAAATGACGTAAATGAGTTCTAACATTAAGAATTTCATATTGTTCAAGCATTTCATCAAACTTGTTAGCTACCAACAATAAATAACATTAGGGTTATGATAATAAAGTAAGTTAAGCATGAATAACATATAAAATCTTAACAAAAATATAGAATTACTATACGAGACTATCGAGAATTGATAAAAGAAAACCTAAAAGGAATGGTCTACACCTTAGTAGGGTCCGCGCAACCTAATTACACTTAATGTAAGGATTTTCAAAGAAAATCACCAAATCCTAAATCAATTCAAGGGAATACCATCAATAACTAGAAATCTACAACTAATATTGCGAAATTGAAAGATTAGAAGAAATTCTTACCTTTGATTGTAAATAAAGGTAGATTTGATGGATGTTTAAGCGATAGTTAGGGTTTGTTAAAGTGAAAAACTTGGCAAGAATACATCAAGAGCTTCACTCCCACTACCACTCTCTTTCTCCTTCTTTTCTATTTCTCTCTTCCTCCTTAAACCTAGGGCAATTCGTCTGGAGTGAAGGGGCTACTCAAAATTGGGCTTTTATAGTGTCAGAAATGGTTCAATTGGCCCTAAGGACCAGATAGTTACTATTATAATCCTATGAGAGGTTGATTCTAGCTTTTAGGATCCACTAGAGGATGTACAGGTTGATCTATGTCGTATGATAATTGTCTCTAGTGATTATCTACTCAAGGCTTCGATTATCTCATCATTCGGATGCGATGATCAACGGAAATGATTTGAAGTCAATTTAATAGTTACTAGTCGTCGATCGGGGTCGTGATTATATGTATAGTTGTAGAATATTAATTTATGTTAGTTCCCATAATTTGATCACGATCTAATGGTCCAAAGGCCATACTATTAGTAAAGTTCAGACTTATACAATTAACTATATTTTCTGATAACTTCTATGTAAATTTACACATCACATGTGCTCTCCCTGCGAGTCCAAATTGAACCATTTGGCACCCGGTCTCGACTTAATGTTTTGTAAGGGACGACAAGCCAGTTAAAGTGAAAATTTTCTATAGTTTCGAGTTCAATGGTCCATTAATGAGTGGTTAAGAATTTGTTTGGTTAATTTGGGTGTTTTTGGCATAAACCGGGTAGCGAGATTTCTTACGTGCAATAAGTAAACTTTGGATTACCTAAGTTCATAATGTTACTTTTTCACAATTAGTAAAAATGATGATTCAGTCTTAATTACCCTTTTAAAAAAAATTAAAGAAAAAAGAAAAGAAAAGGTGGGACTGGGCCACCAAAATATATTCATTGGAGAAAATGTACAGTCATTCAGGCCGGCCCCGACAAAAAGATTCAGGCCTCGCCTATCGTATAACAACACACACAAAAAGCTAATTACAAACAACATAGAATTTGATTCTAGGCTAAAATGGTACATTGGTCAATTTGATTTTTATACGTAGAATAATCAAGATCTAATACATAGTGATCATGGTTTTAGGTATTCATTAAGCTATGGTTACTCAGATTTATTAACAGTGGGTTGCCTAAATTTGTGTCATTGACTAATAGATCACAATGTTATAACCAAGATTTTTGGTTATCGGGCATATTCATTAGCTTCCTATGAGTAATCAATTGAATTTGTGCGGTTCTTTACTGACAATACTCATATATAAACTATGCTCGAGTATTAAAGATTACTCAGTGATAAAATAAAATAATTGTAACTTTTTTTTTTTTTTTTTTGAGAATTTTTGGAATCCAAGTTGGCGAAAATCCGTGTGGCCAGTTATAATAATCCCTCAATTTTATTTTGTCCACCCTTGTATCCATCGTCTATCATGTGGGGCAACTTTGATGCAAACCGTTCATTATGTTTGGCCCCACCTTGGCCTTATCTTCAATATGGATCGTCTATCATGTGGGGCCAACCTTCAATGTGGACCATCCACCTTGTGAGGCCCACCTTCAATGTGGGCTATCCATCATGTGAGGCCACTTTATATGTGGTTCATCCATCGTGCATGCCCACCTATAATATGGATCATTAATCATGTGGGGCCTAACTTCAAAGGGGGTCATCCATTATTGGAGGCCCACCTTGGATATGGGTCATTCATCATTAAGGGCTGACCTTTGATGTGAATTGTCCTCATGGGACCCACCTTCAATATCCACTGCCCATCACGTGGAGCTCACCTTTGATGTGGACTGTCCATCATGTGTGCCCCATCTTCGATGTGTGTCGTCCATCATACGGGGCCCAACTTAAATGTGGGCTGTTCATAATTAAAGTCCAACCTTTGACGTAGACTCTATGGGGCCCGCTTTGATGCTGGTCATCCATCATATGCATGGGGCCTGCCTCCAATATCCACCGCTTATCACATGGAGCCCTCATAGATGTGGATTGTCCATCACGTGGGCCTCATCTTCAATGTGGGCCAATCATCATGTAGGGCCCACCTTAAATGTGGGTCATTTATCATTAGGGCCCAATTTTGATGTGGACTGTCCACTATATAGGACCTATGTTAATGTGGATCATCTATCATGTGAGGCCTACCTTCAATGTCCGTTGCCCATCTTGTAGAGCCCACCTTTGTTATGGATTGTTCATTATGTGGGCCTCACCTTCAATCTGAGCCGTTGATCATGCGGATCTCGCCTTGGATATGGTTAATTTATCATTAGGATTAACCTTTGATGTGGATCATCCATCGTGTAGGTCTCACCTTTGATATGGACCATCCATCATGTGGAGCCTCCTTTGATATGGACCATCCATTAAATAGAGAGATAAGACGGAGAGAAAAGCATATATATATATATATATATATATATATATATATATATATATATATATATATATATATATATATATATATATATATATAGCGCTCACTGCGAACCAGGTTCGTAGTAGTAGTACGTACTTTTTTTTGATGACCCATCATACGTGATGTTGATCCAAAATCTGAACCGTTCATGTGAAGCAGGACACCTAGTGAAACCCCCCAGGACCAAGTTTTACTTTTATCTAAAACTTTTATCCATACCGTCCATAGCAAAGAGAAATTCAAATCAAGAAAAGAAGCTGTTTACATTTTTCACGGTCCACCAAAGTTTCGGATCAAAGTAAAAATTCATACTATGGGGTTTCATGAGGTTCTGCTTCATGTGAACCGTTCAGATTTAGGATCAACGTCACGTATGATGGGTCATCAAAAAAGTTCGTACGTACTACGTACGAACTGGTTAGCAGGTGAGCGTTTTCCTATATATATATATATATATATATAAAGTTTCTTTTACAGTAGCCGGCCCTTATCAAACTAACTAAATTATTATTATTATTATTATTATTATTATTATTTTTTTTTTTAAAGTTGCTTATCGGATGGTATCCAAATATGCCTTTAGTAAGTAAGATTTTAGTGGGCATCATCAGATGAGAGCCAAACAACTCCAAGCCAAATGGGGTAGGTTGAGCAAAACTATTTTCTAACCAAACACTCGTTTTAATGTGAACAAAGAAGTGATTTGCTAAGACAGCTTAATTAAATAAAATATAAATTGAAGGGTTTTGATATATTGGGGCCTTCCCCAAGCAACCACGTGGGGCTTCCTTCGGACCAATTGATAGCATGCGTGTCAGATATCTGATCCTTTCCTCAGGAAGTGCACAGTGCCAACAAGCTGTATACCAAAAATAGGGTTGTACATTGAATTAAATAAGCCAAACATGTAAGTGGAACTTCTATACCCTCCCATTTTCTCATCCAAGTGATCGGCAGACAGATAATATTTGTCAGTCCACGGCATTTTTTGCAATGTAATCTACTGATCAATGGCCCAGATTCTGACGTGTTTTCCATTGAACGTGGGAAAGATGCCGCATGGTATCTCTGATGCAGGTTGGTGCATTCTATCCAAACCCTAGAGATCAATGGCCAACCTCTTCTTAATATTATATAATCTTCTCATTCTCTGTCGCTGTCTCATCTATTATTTAAATGATAAAGAGAAATTCAGTTCTCTAGCAGGGTGCGCGCGGTGAATGATACAAAGGCACTAAAACTTCCTTAGAAATGGCATGCTTACAAGCTAACCCCCCTCCCCAAAACCAATAATAATAATAATAATAATAATAATAATAATAAAATATTTATTTATTTATTATTATTATTTTTTGGGTTGTCCTATTTCAACATACAAGTGTTCATGAATCAGTAGTTAGGTACCTCAACCAATCTCATGTCATTGCCATGATTTGCCCTCCATAGTTTAGTCAGTTTATTTTGTATTAATATATGCCACGTCTACAATTTCTTAGTGCTTGCATATCCAACACCATCTTCTGCCAGAGTATCGAATAAGAAGCTGATTGCCTGATCCCAAGGCGGAAATAATCCTATGCGGGCCTGTGTGGGGCTTGCAGAGATGTCCGTGGCAAAGCCACTCCGTCCATCCGTTTTGAAAGACCACCATAGTACAGAAGTCTAAAAAGAGAACTGATTGAGTAACTTAGTAAACTCTATGAGGCTTATGTATTTTTTCCTCCATCCATATGGTTTACCATATAATTTTAGGGCTTGAGCAAAAAATAAATCATATCCACAGCCCAAGTGGACCACACCATAGGAAAAAGTGAATTGAATGTTTACAGCTAAAAAGTTGGTAAGGGCTACAAAAGTTTTGGATAAAGTTGATATTTGTGTTTTTCCTTCATCCATATTTGAGTGATCTTATAAACAGGTTGGATGACAAACAAACATTACTGTGGGCCCTAGGAAGGTTTTAATGGTGGAATTCATTATTCCCACTGTTTCGGGTGGGGTGATCCACTTAAGCTTTGGATATGCTTCAATCTTGTGCTTAACTTCTAAAATGAGTTAGAAATTTGGGTGGATGGCATGGATAAACCACATACATTCGTTGGGCCAACAAAGTTTACTCAATACGACGACGTGTATTGAGTTACTCAGTATGCAATCCCTTTTGTCTAAAAATTAGGCATATCCAAAACTAGAGGTGGGCATCGAGTCGAGTCAGACCAGATTGCGTCCAACTCGACTCGGTCCGAAACTTTCAATGCACTGACCTGAACTCAATTTGATCCGGGACCGAGTCCGGGTCTTCTGACTCGATTCGATCCGTTTCACTGCTGGCTTGACCCGAACCGAGTTCGACTCAGTCAGGGAAATCGAGTCGGATCGGGTTGGGTATGGTTCAGATCGAATCTTCTATTTTATTTTATTTTCTTAAAAAAAAATTAATTTTTTTTCTATTTGTAGTGTGGTCCACTTGATCTTTAGATCTATCTTATTTTTTGGCAAAATTTGTAAGACAAGCCCGCCAAATGGATGAACGGTTTGGATATAACACATACCTCATGATGGGACCCACAGAACTTGCTGACGTCAATACACTCGCGTGGTACACCTTCCAGTCCTCTTCACGTATAAAGGTTGAGAGAGGTTATGGGTTACCCTCCCATTAAAACATTCATAATCATTTTTTGGGCCCATCGAAGTGTGGTTCACAAATCCAGACCATCCATTATGTGTGTCTCACTTGGATGGTGGGTCATACCAAATTTTAGATGCATCCAATTTTTAGGTGGGCCCCACCAAGTGCTTTTATATGTTTTAGAAATGTCTTCACATGATTTTAGATGGTATGACCCACCTGAGTTTCGCATACGGTTGATTTTTGGGATATCCCATAATTTAAAGGGACCCGTCAAATGCACGGTGTTGATGTTAGGCATGCATCACGGTGGGGCCCACACAGCTCAACCTCATGAGAAGTTCTCATGAGCTCGACCGCATAGAACCATATCCCATAAGTGCTCATGTTAGGCACGCATCACGGTGGGGCATACCACGAATACGGTTGCGGAGGCCCAAGCCATGCTCGATGGTATCACAATCTGTTTTAAATTGGGCCTCCCCAACATTATTGTAGAAACCGACTCCAAGATCATTGCAAATGCGGTAGACGAGCATTGGCCCAACATCTCACCGCAAATTTGGTACAAGGTAGGTGCCCTTCAGCATCTGCGTGGGAAAATTAATCTTAAGTTCGTTCATATCTACCGAGAAGGGAATTCAGTGGTTGACGCTTTGGCGAGATTAGCTAGCGAAGGGTGTCCAAATATAGCTTGGGAAGACCTCCCGAGGCTAGTGAGGGGTGCTATTGCCTTGGATAATGCCAGCATTGGGATCATTAGACATTCTTGAGAGGGGCGGCACCCCCTCCTCCCCAGTGTCGTTGGTCTTTCTGTTTAAAGCTAGTAGGAGCTTATTGTGGTCGTGCTCCCTGGTCTCTGCTGGTTTCTTTTTTCCCTTTCTTCTTTCAACTTTGTGCGTTCTCGAGGAGCGAGGTTTGGAACCTTTTTGTTGGGACCCACTTGTCAAGCTGTATAGATACTGTGATTAATGATAGTTCTATGGCAAGAGACCACTTTTTCTATTAAAAAAAAAAACCATTTCTCTGTTTCTTTGTTTTCTTGTGGCAGTGTGGCAGAGCTCGGTGCTCGATGCACCTCAAGCCATGAGCTGAAGATTGAGAGGATAGATTGGCTACTCCCCCTGCCACCAGCCAATGGATGGTGGTCGGTGCTCTGCGGACCCCACCATGATGTATTTATTTCATCCATGCCGTCCATCTATTTTTCTAGATCATTTTATGGCATTAAACAAAAAATGAGGTATATCCCAATCTCAAGTGGACAACATTACAGAAAACTGTGTTGAATGAACATTGTGCGGATCGGATCGATCCGAATTAGCCACTGATCCGAACTCGACTCGATGTATGGTTGGATTTGAGTGGGCCTATTCGATCTGATCTGATCTTGGCCTTCGATTCAGATCGGATCAGCTCGGATTTTGCCTAGCTCTATCCAAAACTTAGGTGGGCCACACCAAACGAAACAGTGAAAATGTTCACCGTTGAATCCTTCTTGAAGCTAACTATGATGATTTTCTGCCATCCAAATCGTTCATAGGGTTATTACCACTCAGATGAACTTTAGACACAAATACCATCTTGATACAAAACTTCTGTTGGCCTTAGGCGTTCAATCCTCACTGTTTCGTGTGCCACGGGGCACATGAGTTTTGGATCTACTTGATTTTAGAATCTTGCCATACTGTGGTCTTGCAAAACAGATGGATGGAGTTGACTTTTCACGAACATATCTGTGGGCCCCACACAGCCTCTGGCATAGGAACATCTCTCTGCTGGGGCCACAGGCAATTGCATGGATGGTCGAGGATAAAATCTGATTAGGCCGACTTCAAAAGCGCTGGCAAGAATAATAGTTTCCTCTTTGGGTTCTTAGTGCTGTATGGTGTTTAGGCAATAATAGCAGAAGAAAGTTGATGAGCCAATAATAAAAGAATGATAACTTACAAGACATTGCATGTGCACATGTGCAATCCAAATGCAATGGTTTCACAAATGGAAACCATGCAGGACATCCACACCCTGAAATCACCTGATGTAATGTCAGGCCGCTTGGGCCATTCATGTTTGTTATATCATATTCCCAGCAGGTCTTATTTAAACCGACCATTACGTAGGGTGGCCCACCTTATCGGAGAAGAACCTTATTTTTTTTCCATGTAATATTCATGGTGGAGGCCCACATTTTGCACGGCTCAGATTTCATATAAACAATTACACAGTGGGACTGGGGAACATGTTGCATGTGAGCAACTGTTTGTTGGCCATCATTACTCTGATCAACGTCCGTTTCAATCCATGTATCCCATATACACGATATTTGTATCTCTAAGGTGGGTTTTTTTTTTTTTTTCTTAAAATTTTTATGCGTTCCATGTAGAAAATTTAAAGTTTCTAAGTATCAAACGTCACATTCTACCAGAGTATCAAACAACTCTCCTTTTAGAACCGCCTCCCCAACCACTCTCTAATGCACGTGCCATATTAAGGGTGCGTGTGATCTAGCAATGCCTCCAACGTTCGACAAGCAGGAGCAATCAATAGATAAAACAAAGCTGGCCAATGAAGATTGACTAACGTGCACTTGCGTAATAATCCGATAGTCGGACGCGGATTTCCTGCTAAAGGCTTTCGCAGGAAGTTCCTGCGGTGGAACTTAACTGGGGCCCACTGTGATGTTTGTGAGAAATCCACCCGTTCATCCATTTTTTGAGATCATTTTAAGACACGGAACCAAATATGACCTGGATTCAATACTTATGTGGGCCGAAAACGTGAGGATTGAAGGTCCACAGTCGAAATATTTGTGGGCCAGAGAAGTTTTAAATCAGGCTAATATTTGTGTTTTCAGTTCATCTCACTAGGAATGATGTTACGAACGGTATGGATGGGATGTAAAAAATCACCGTCGACCCATGGAGGTTTCAACTGTAGGAATTTCCCTACCCACCTTTTCCTCTAGTGCGGCCCACTTGAGTATTGTATCCGGGTAATGTTTGTTTCCATGTTCTAAAATGATCTCAAAAAATGGATGGACAGGGTAGATTTCTAACAAACATCATGGTGGGCCCACCTAGGTTTCCAATGCCAGGAAATCCGCGTATCCGATAGTGATGTGGAGGCGTGACTATTTCTGACGTGGATGGAGTAATTCTGGAATGAGATCCATCCGTGTGCGCCACCGTTTCTTTGGACCAAGAACAAAAATTCAGACCAATTTTAACACTCAGGTGGACCACACCATAGAGAACAGTTAAGATGGGAAGTCCAACCATTAAAATCGTCCAAATTATTCCTGTGTCCACCTTGGTGTATATGTACCATCCAATCCACTCATCTGACCTATTACACAAGTATGAATCCATTCCTAGAAAATCAGGAAATTCCAGGACATAAGTGGGCCACACCACGTGGAATCTTTAGAGTTCTTTATCCATGATTTTACACCGTTACCCATATATTCTGGCCCACCTAATTCTTGGATTGGGCTGATTTTTATAGTCCATGGGGAAAATGTGGTGGGGCACCTGGTGGGGGATCTGATTTTTAGCATTGCTTTTTAATATTATGATGGGATTCTTTGTTACATTCGAAGGACTGATTTTGTAAAAACGCAAAACGTGCTGTGTATTTAGCTATTTTACACATGCATGCACAAACTCAAATTAGACTGTCCAAGTTGTGGGTACCACTGTACATACGTCATCATCTTAAGATCAGACTCATTAAACTATCCGAACCTCTGATTAATGAATTCAAACCATTGATTTGTTATCCATCTTGATCGGATCTGGACCGTTAAATTTGAGCAGCTTTTATGCCCTCCTGTTCAATTTTTAGTGCCCGTATATCAATCAATGTCACAATCCGCCAGAGTATGGGTGTGACAATAGTAATGGAGCATAGTAAAAAGAGCTTTGCTAGCCCACCAAATACCCAGTGTAGATGTATCATCAACCAACGATTGAGCTTATTTGATTATCCGAGTATCGGACATTTATTGAACGGCTAAAAATTAAAATGATCCAACGGTCCTGTTTTCACAAACAATTGATCTTCAGATTGTAACTCTAGAGATAGTGGGCTGCAAAATGTATGAGGTTTATTTGAGTTAATATATGCCACGTGTATAATTTATCAGTTTCCGCCGATCAAGCGTCCCACGGAACCTGAGTAGTATCATATACGTACCTCAAAACAATATGGTCCAAGTGTCTTGAGCGTAGACCAGCATTCCGTTGACTAGCACTGTATTGTATGACGTCCGTTTCCTTTTTATGCATATGGGCGGGCGGGCCTCACCACACGTATACGGCTTGCATCACCCATCTTCGTCGAATGAACGTACGTCCAATTGAAGTGACGGTAGAAATCATGTCAAATGCACAGTATCATCTGAATGCATATTGTCGTCAGATCGACCATCCTTGTGATTAATTGAAGAAGCTCCAAATTATATAAATTGGTATTCGATAGTTTCCGAGAGTTGCGGTCCATGTCCGGTTTGGATAGTCTCGATGGACGAACTATTGGGACAATTAATTGATAGAATTCAAAAATACTTCTAAACTTTGTAGATACTTTCGAGCATGTTTGAGCGATCGAGTACAGGTTTATTGGTCAAGAACTGCTGCTCAATTGATGTCGATCAATCAATGCTCAAATTTATGACGTGTAATTTTTCATAATTGTGCAATTAATTTCTTATTACGGGTGTTATGCTATATATATGGGTATAATTGTGAGATTATGGTATTCCAATTGGGATTTAAACATTTGTAAGATTTAGAGAGGAGAAAATGAAAATTCATGTGATGATTTTTTCACATAAAATTCATGTATACTTGTACATGTTTTGTTTGCATTTACTTATTGTCACGTGATTCAAATTTGGAGTTTGCTCCCACAACCTTCAACAAGTGTTATCAAAGTTAACATTAGAAATTTGATTTTAGATTTGAAACATGACGAGTAAGGGATCAAATGTGAAGTATGAAACAAAAAAGTTTATTGATAAAAATAACTTCAAACTATGAAAGATAAAGATGAGATGCCTTCTAGTGCAGTAAGGGTTGCAACATGCACTCCTTGGTGTAGAGAATCGCCCAACGTTTATGAGCGATGAAGAGTGGGAAGAATTAGATGAGAGGGTGAAAACCTCGATTCAACTATATTTAGCGGATGACGTTTTATACAATGTCATTGATCAAAAGACCACCATAAGACTTCGGAAGAAGTTATAGCTTGTACAAGACAAAATTGGTGTTGAATTGTCTCCATCTGAAAAATTATTTCTATAATTTGAAGATGGCAAAAGAGTTGGATTAAATGATCATATCAGTGTGTTTAATCAGATACTTTGTAAATTAACGAGTTTGGAAGTGAAGATTAGTGAGAAAGACCAAGTCTTAATTTTGTTGAACTCTCTTTCAAAGTATTATGATAGCTTCGTAGACACTATTTGCCACAGTAGAGAGACCATTGATGTTGAGATTGTCATCTCAGCCCTTCAATGGAAGATATTGAGAAAGAAGGACAACGTCGCGTGGTCATCTACGAATGTGTTGGTAGCTAGGAGAAGAAATTTTAAGCGGAAGAAGGGAAACTCGCGATCACGGTCGAAGTCTAAAGGTAAAGGAAAGATGAAGTGTTGGAACTATGGAAGATGAGTATATGAAGAATGATTGTCGAAATCCTAAAGCTCAAAAGGGAGAAAAATCAGATAAAGCACCAAAGGTGGCTAATACGGTAGAATTTAGCAAAGAGGTGAATGGTGGTGACGTCTTATGTTGAGGGTCAAATATTGCATATTACACTCTAGTTATTACATAAACTTACGAACATGATACTGTTTAATGGTCTATTTTAATCGTGTTTATGTTGCAAGGTGAATTTAGGAGTCTGGACTGAAAAATGGTACTAAAAGCATGAATTTAATACTTATAAATTACCAAGGTAAAGGACGAACCGTAGGAGACCGAGATTGAAGAATTTATACACCAAAGATTCGAGAAAATCAAGTGATTGGGTTTAAACGGGCCTGAAAGTCGTCTAGAATGCAAGATCATAAGGTTCCCACCATTCGTTCGGCTCGAAACTTTATATCTAGCCTGAGGATCATAAATTAACCGTATACGTCAAATTTCAGCCATTAGATCCCTGTGGAAGTGGCCCAATGGACAGATCAGCCCATAAATCATCGATTTGGGGCCCACCTGATCCCTGGACATACCTCAACTTTGAGCCTAACCCTTGAATTAGCAAGATAAAATGAATGGACAGAGTGGATCGATCGAGAACATCATTGTGGGCCCTATAGTGTGTCACGTACGCTACACATACCCGTGCACTCAAAGTGCACTGGACCAAGATTCCCGGTCAGCGCATGCTGACCCGATAAAAACCACAAGAAGCGGATTCTTTCTACACTATCGTCCCCTGAGATCGCACTGAGCCCCCACCTTCACCAGGATGGAAGATTCGAGTTGTCCAATGTGTCTAGGAGAGATTTTTAACTAAAACCATGTTGTCTATATGCCTCCGTGCGCGCACCCGAGCTCACATTGACAAGGAGTACAAGGCTACATCGGTTGATGGTGTGGCCCACCCAAAACTCAGATCCACTTAAGATCTCGACTAATGGGCCAACTCAATCTTATGAAACAAATGAGCGATCCTGATTTCTCTAAAAATCATCATAGGTGGGCCCTATTGACTCCCAGCTCCTCCCACTATATGGACAATCATCCGCTGGGATGATTTTGGCCCACCATCGTGATCAGATGAGAGATCCGAGCAGTTCATCAACTGTAGCTCGTGATTCCAATCACTAATGGCCCATGCAGATAATCGCGGAAACAAACTGTCCGCAAGGAGATTTACAAATTGTTCAGCACTACAGCACCACGACCCATCCATCGACCTCACACACGATCTAGACCATTTAGAGTCATCTCTAGGGATTTTTGACCACATCCATAGAGTTGGTTTGGGGAAGAACTTGTCCAAGGAGAACTGGTTGGCGTGTCATCGTAATACCGACTCGTCTGGCTGTGAAATAGACAACGTACACTACACGCTGTGCGTAAGGACTTTTCCAGATTCATCTTGGCATAAGCAAGGTCGGTTCCTTGCAATTGACCTATTCACCTTCCCATTCATTATAAAAAGCCACCATTTGGACTTGGAGAGGACCGATCTGGACAGCCGTAGAGGCTAGAAGGTGGACGTGAAGCTGTGGAGTGAAGAAAGAGAGAGAGAGGGAAAGAACGTGGAGTGAACGGTCAGCCTTCTGAAGAGTTTTTCCTTTTCTTCTCTTAATTCTTTTATCATGTTAGTTTCTAAGAGATTTTTTTAGCCTAATCATGCCCATGTCAGGCTAAACCTCTTAGCTAGGGCTAAGAGGTGAAGGTTGTAGCGTGATGGGGTGGTTCTATAGCTTTGATTTATGTTTTGTTGAACTATCTTTGAATTCTAGTTTGATTATATGGAATATTCATAATTTTTAATGGTTTGTTGTGACTTAAATTACAACAGATCTATGATAGCTTTGGGTATGTTCTTTGCATTAGTGAGATTTTGAATTTGGAAATCCCTGTTGTTCACCATCGTTTCCTTGGCATGGTTGGATGATGGAATCCTTCCTAACATTCATACATCTCTCAGATCGTATGTGGATTTGTTAAATTCTGTTGTTTGCTTTGTCTCATGGGCATGGTTTTGTGATGGAATCAATTCTAATTTTCATACCTCTCATCTCTTGAAAACTAAATCAAATGAAGTTCAGATTGATTTTTAATGAAATATCTTCTAACTAGATGAAGATAGGACTCTGATTCTAGTTGTGTTCATGAATCAAGCATAAATCTCCCTGATCTCTACAAGTGGATCCTTGGCACCCTAGTTTCCCACCTTTGAATTTTACAAGCTGTAGTTTAATATTTCACCATTATCCTCTTAAAAATCCTTTAGTTTAGATTACATCTTTGTCTAGTTCTAGTTCTAGTTACTTTCTGATTATATACAAGGTTTAATCCCCATGGATTTGACCTCGGTCTTATCGAGATTATTACTACATCACAACCCTATACTTGGGGTGTGAACATCTTGACCACATCAAAATATAGCTATCTCAATGATGGACGGATTTTAGATTCAATGGCCATATACCACATGACTTTTCAGCGAAATTGGTTCACCAGTTACAATCAGCGCAATGGTGGACAAGTGTTTATGTGCAATGACATTACTTGTAAGGTTGTAGGAATCGAGATGGTGCGCATCAAGTTGTTTGATGGAGCAAAGTGTATTTTAACAGATGTGAGACATGCTCTCAAGCTGAGAAAGAATCTGATTTCTCTGTGAGCTCTCGATGCACTTTGGTGCAAGTTCACCGAGTTTGATCATGTCCTAAAGGTTTCGAAAGAAACACTCATAGTAATAAAAGTGCAGAGGAGCGGTAAACTTTACAAGTTGATCGAGAATACCGTATCGGGTAGAGTTGTAGCGTCTATAGCAGAGTCCATGTCGGCATGTTTATGAAATGCACGACTAGGTCATGTGAGCGAGCGTAGTATGAAAGTACTTTTTTATCGTTGCTTGATTCTTATATTTAAAAGTGTTTATTTAAATATATGCGAGCATTGTATATATGATCAACTATCACGATTATCTTTTAAGTCAGGAAAAGCATTTTAGTAAAGGGGTACTTGATTACGTGCATTCTAATGTATGGGATCCATCCCCCGTAGTTTTTGAAGGGGGGTCAACATTCTTTGTATCATTTATAAATTGTCACTCTAGAAAGTTGTAGGTATACTTCATGAAGTATAAATCAGACATTTTCGCCATCTTTAAAGTGTGTAAGGCGATGGTAGAAAAACAATCAGGGCAAAAATTGAAAGTGTTGAGGATATATAATGGAAGTGAATTCACCTCAAATGAATTTAATCAATTTGATAAAGATGTGGGGATCGCACAACTTAATATAATCAGACATACACCAAAGCAGAACGATGTGGTGGAATGGATGAATTAGACTCTCTTGGATAGAGCTCGAAGCATGTTGAGTTTAGATAATGAGTTATGGACTGAGGCCATTAACATGGCTTATTACGTAGTGGACTGGTATCCATCTAGACCAATAAATTGTAAAATTTTTAGAAGTGTGGAGTGGTCATGATGTTGGTTACTTAGGGCTGCACGTAGTTGGTTGCGATGCTTACTCTCATGCACCATCAGTTGAGAGAGATAAGCTGGACTAAAGGGCGAAGAAGTCTACCTTAGTTGGCTATGGTGATGGTGTGAATGGATACATGTTGTATGACCGGGTCACATAGAAGATCACGATTAGTCATGACGTCGGGTTTGACGAGAATTCATTATTCCATAAACACAAGGAAATGGGAAAGTCAGTAACTATTGACGTTGAAATTGAAAAATGTGAGACACAATTTGAGCTGAGTAGTAAGAGGAACATAAGTAGGTGAAGCAACCTATTTTGAGGAGAAATCCACATAGAAATTGCAGATTATCGGTGACATACAAAGATAATTTGAATATTGCATTTATCCTCATTATGGATGAGGGGGTTCTTTCTACCTTCCAGGAAGCACTAGATGACCTACATGCTGAAAAATGGATGACAACAATGCAAGATGAGATAGACTCTTTGTATATATATGAGATGTGAGAGATGGTGGAGCTTCCCATTAGGTGTAAAACGATCAGGCTCAAGTGAATTTATTGGAAGAAAAAGGACAGATACAAGGCAAGATTAGTTACAAATGGATATGCTCAGAAAGAATGCATTGACTTTAGTGAGATATTTACACTGGTTGTTGAGCATGTATATATCAAGTTTGTGTTATCGCAGGTTGCCTAATACAACCTTGAATTGGAATAAATGGATGTTAAGAGTGATTTCCTACATGGAGAACTAGAAGAGAAAATCTACATGAAGCAACCATATGAGATCGAAGAAAATGGATCGGAGAATAAGGTTTACAGGTTAAGGAGGTCATCGTATGGCTTGAAATAATTGCCAGCAGTGTTATAAGAAGTTTGATACTTTGGACTACTAATTATGGTTTATACGTTAGTTTGAATGTAATCATTATCTTCACTAAGAAAGTGAGATTAGCTTATAGTTTGAAAGATTTACCGCATATAATTTGTGAGATTTGGGATATATATTTTTTGTTAGCATAGATTTACACTGCCAGGTGGCAACTTGGGATTGCGTATCATATATATAGTCACTTTTTGATGGAAAAATATATTTTAAATATTTGGGATTTAAATGGTAGATTTGATTTTGATTTCAATTTTGATTTCTTCATTTTCTTTTGTTTTGACTTACCTTTTCAAATAGGTTGGTTGGTTTGGGGCTTTAGAGAACATGTTTTTTAAATGAGTTTATATTTAAGCTAGTTTTGGATGTGCAGTGATTAGGCAATCCATTTTCATTATTATTATTTTAATTAATGAGAAACATCGACGACTAAAAACCATCAGAGAATGCCTTTCTAAGCAACCACAAGGGCTGTCAAGAATTCTGACGACCCTTTAGACGTTGGGGAAGGTAAATGCCGACGATTTTTAGCCGTCAGCATTGCCCAATTTTTTTAGTGATGCACACCCATTAATTTTGATATATATGTAAGTTGAAATTTTTTTTACTTAAATATTAGTGTTTTATTTTACAGAAAAAATAAAAGACGGATGGTAGTATGCTCTTTAGGACGAATCTATACATTAACAGCCATACTATGGCTGATGGTAGTGCGGTGACTACCGAGTCGAGTGAGACCATTGTAAGTGACCTTAAATATATTAAATTTATTTCTTTTTTATTAATATAAATTTATATTTTAATAATTTTTTAATTTTACATATACGAATAAAAAAGCTCATTGCGGCGGATCTTATTTTTGGACAGGAATATAAAGTATGATGCTGTGACAACGATACAAAGATGTTGAATCAGATTAATTTTTTAACTTTTATTTTCATACAAATTGTTGTTCTAATAAAAATATTATATGTTGTACAAGTATGTGGAAAAAACAAGAATGGCCATGTACGAGGTATGAAAGGGGGTATCATAAAGACTGCCTTACATCATACAACTCATCTTCATGGCTATATTACGGAGATGGATAATAAGTTGACGAGTATGACTCGAAAATTGAATACGGTGATGGTGAAGGTCAATGCAATGTCACAGTCGCCCTCTGAATTGGAACTAGGAAGCTCTTCTTAAGTATGAATTTTAACCAGTTTGTTTTATATCTTATTATATTTAATTTTATAATTGTTAATGGTCAGAGTTAATCTTAATTGCATTAATTATTAATAAATAAAACATGATTTCTCAATTCTCAAGATGTGAACATAATAAACAATAAAACCCTTAACGACTCCCTCTTCTATTCCACCTACGTGCAATCACAGGTGCTATTTGAAGAATAACTAGAAGAATAGAACGTTCTCTTGTGGATTGTTGACGTTGGGCGTCTCGTATCCAGAATACTTCGAGGTAGTTGTCGAGGAGATCTTCGATGTGCATGGAGAGCTACAAGACATGACTACTCCTGAAGAGACGTTTGTAAATGTCAACATAGGATCCATGATTAGGTGGCCTCGATTTATATTTGACTTGATGCTTTATTATATTTAACTTAATAGTTTATATCAAGGTTTTTTAGAAATTTGATGTGTATTGGATGATTTTGTGAAAATTGAATATGTTTTCTGCATGTATAGGTTTATGGGCATTGCCATAATTCTAAGACAAAAATTTTAAATTATTATTATTTTTCTGTAAAGCTCTAAATTCGACGGTGATTAGTGAGATTGCATGGATTATCTACCATGGTATGTGGAAGTTTAGCGGATCTTAGAATTATGGCTAAGTCTCACTTCACTTCTGATGGACACACTCTCCTCAACTGTACCGAATTTCACTATCTTGAAGGTTTTTAATAGGTTTACCTCTAATATTTATAATGGTTTTTTAATAGATTCATCACAAACCTTCAGTCCCACATAAGAACCTACAAATATGCAACCATGTTGGTGGAACACGTACACACCCATGTCGGTGGACCACATTTCTATACGTGTCGATGGCTCCCATGGAGATTTAGTTGGTTTTCTATCAGTTAAATATTAGCAACCACTACGATCCTAATCAAAAGACCAACGTATACTCCTGCCAAAGGCTCCCATGGAAACTAACACGTATGCACCTGTGCTTGGCGGCTATCCTACACAAGAACCTACACGTTTATACTCATGTCTGTGGCCTTTGTACACACCCATGTCTGGTGGTGATATGGTCCTACACAAGGACCTACACGAATTTGGGTCACAAACTCTATACTTAATCTCACACAAGAAAAGAATATGTAGACTCTAAAAATGATAACCTTACTTGTTGTATTAAGCCTTGTTGTAGCACCTTCTTGTGAGAGTCTTCTTTTCTTGAATTTACTTATCTTATGCTTCACCAATCTTTGAAGTCGGTCTTCTTCCACTTCTTTGAATCAGTTACCTTACACTTGATGCTCTAATGAGGCCACCAAGGTAGTGGAAAGAGAGGTTGAATCTTATACAACTAGGGAATAATTGGTTCCAATTGGGGATTCCCTTAGATGAGCATTTTAGAGGATGTTTAGAGAACGATTTACTTATGGATGTGGAATCTAACTTTAGAAAGTGCAAGATATAATGTTCTTCATCAAATGAAGCTTGTAATACTTATTAGAGTGATTAATCATAATGAAGAGGGCATGAATCTCTTTAGGTGATAGCCTAAAAGTGTTGCGAAATATTGAGACACACTAGGGCTTATAATTCACTCAAATCATCAAATTATCCAAGGATTGAATGCCATTTTATAGAGAAAATATCTCAAATGGCTATATAATGGCTAGTTCAACGACACTATCAATAGGATTGAACTAACGTTTGATCCGATCAAGAAAATCCAGAAATATGTAGTTGGGTTGCTGGACTGTTTCTTTGATGCCATCTATGAGATCTTCAATCGTATCAAGTCCCATCGACAAGTCATTGATAAGATCGAGATCCACTTGGAATTATTAATTTGGGTTATTTGTTTATTAGTAGCTTTTAACCTCTAAAGCTTAACTAGTTATGATCAAATAAAGGTTTCTAAGATTGTGATGATCGAACAAATGTTTACTTATTGGGGAATAGATCATCTAAAGGCTAAAGTTGTTTTGGACCTAAAGGAGTAAGATAAAGGTCATGAGGCACTTTAATTTACTTGTCTCTTTAGTCTTTAATGCTCTAAGTCTTCATGTGTTTTTAGTTTTCAGCATTCAAGGGCTCAACCGACTTACTACAAACGGGCCGGGTGCACTTACAATTAGCCGTTGTTTACTTGTTTCACCTAAGAACGAAATGATGATCATAAACCACTGAATAATTACCCGGCGGCTACCAACCGTCTATCGACTTCTCTAAATTGATGCCTTCTAGCCATTGAAAGGATTATCTGTCGGTCTATAGTTGTCGAATGAGTTCTAACATACTACGTTCCTTCGACGGCAATCAGCGTGGCCTGATGACGATCGAATTACAATCGACGGCTTTGGACGGTCAAATATAATAATAAACGGACAATGCTGCAACGGTAGTTTTTGATGACATGGTCCGTCGATTCTAATTACATTCAACAACTTTAGGCCGTAGAATTAAGAAATAAGCGCTTTTTCACATGGAGTTAATGGACCTAAACCTTCGCTTGCTTATTATTAACTGAGCTCTGCTCAGGGCCAATGCATGTGCAACATGTGCTATGCAGCTCACATGGATGCCACTGCTTAGATGCTCTTGCGCAATAGTCAGTTTGGTCACTTTTGAGATGAATGCCACTTTTTAGATGCTTTTGTCCAATAATCAGATTGGCCCACTTCTTGGGTGGGTGATGCAGCTCAGATGGATGTCATTGTCTAGATGCTCTTACCCAATAATCAGGGTGTCATGATCATAAGTGGGCCACCGTTTACGAAACAAATGCACTGTGGAAAGCTTGCCATCATCCATCTAATTGTTTCTGAGCTGAATGGACAAGATTTATGTTTGGGCATGAACATCTACAAGGTTGGACACATCTGATGGACGGCTTGGATACTGCACCTGTCACCCACACCGCCACATGTGATGGCGTGTACAGGCTTGTCTTTTACACTCGCATGGACTTAGAAAATCTTCAAATAGCTATGGAACACGATCATTAGAACGAAATAGGACTTCAGTAGCCATGTTTTCTTTACAGAGCTTTGCTAAGCGCACAAAGTTCATGTACACACAACCATGTGCCAGCGGGCACATAGGTGCTGCATCCAATCCATCCATTAGGTTAGTAAGAACTTGTATATGTTGAAATCTGGTCCATTCATCATGTGTGCCCCAACTTTGGAAACAGCTGGATGGGTTAGAAAATCTCAGCAAAGTTTTTCAGATATGTACATTTATTTTGCAAACTGTGCCCCAGTTGAGTTAGTCGATCAACCTGATTCAAATACTAGGGCATCAATATAGTGGTGCCATTCTGATGGATGGATTGGATCTTAGACATGCCATGCGATGCTTCCATATGTATGGGCGTGTACATGAGTTTTATTGCACACGCCTGTATAGGCTTAGCAAGACTCTTCTTCAGAAACACAAATCCATTTTGGAATATCATGATGTTTTAGGAGACCTGAATATTGTGATATACAGTCTAACTTGTTTTTATCTCACCAAACTCAAAAATCGTTTTCCGAACAAAATAAGAGAGATTTACCTTTGGGGTGTGTTTGGTTGCACCAAACATCATGAAATTTCGTGATATTATGAATATCACGAATCATAAATGCCCAAGGGTGCAACCAAATGTTCCCTCGAGTATTTACAAAGAAAGAATACCATGGAGAATTATTCTAATTTTAATTCACATTATTCAGATAACTACTTCTTGTTATATTTTGGGCATTTTTGGATAGTTGTATATTAATACTACAATGTGAGGAGGATGTATCAACACCATTTTCAAAATGGTGCTGAACTAACATAAAAGGATGCCCGTGAATTTCAACTCAGACCCAACTGCTATGGTCTTGATGTATCCTATTACAATACATCAGGATGACACAGCTCAAAAATAACCCCCCTTGTGTCCTAATTGCTGCAATTTCTACCAAGAAAAGCAATTATTTTATTAATTTTGAAGAATTTTGCAAAAAAATGATGTTTCTCTTGTGATTGTTTTCAGGTCTGATGGCTTGAAAATTTTCTTTTTAGCAACAAGACAATTTTAGCATCTCAAAATTCCAAGCCACCAGACCAAAAACACACGATTGCAAGAGAAACATCATTTCTCGCAAAATTCTTAAAAAATGATGCAATAATTGCATTTCTTGGTTGCAGTTGACATATGAGGGTTATTCGAAAGCTGTGCTGTAATAAATCCTAATGTATTGTAAGACCATAGCTGTTGGATCTGGCTCTAGAAATCCGTTGGCTAACTCTCATGTTAGTGGTGTTGAGTCATATCCTCTTCACATGTTCTGATATACAACTATCCAAACAATCCAAATTGTGGGTGTCATTGCATATGGAGCATGTCTTTAAATCGAATTGATTAAGCCATCTTAACCATTCAATTTATGGCTATCAAATGAATAGTTAAAAGTGAGATAATGAGTGGTCCAAATTCAAAGGGAAAAATAAGATGGTTAATGTTATCGAGTTATTAGTATAATTTTTGGGTTATGCTCCATGCGGTTGAGTAAGCCATTTGGATGGACTAGATTACAGTACAATTATGCCATGTGTATTGTTCAGGAGTCAACATCATTTTTTTTTTAAAAAATTATGGAAGATGACATTATAGCCTACCAAGAAAACCATTAATCTGACCAAACATATTACTGATAATGATTGCGTTGAAGTTTTTCAAGATTGGAAAATCTCATATCCACAGAGAAACAGAAAGGAAACTGACCGTATTAGAGAAAAAGAGTAATGATTAAAGATTGAAATATTTCAATATGAGATTTTTGTGGACATCGCTTCTTCATGATGAGGTTTTCCCTATAAATAGTTTAATTCATTTAAACAAGACCCTACATCCAATGGCTATAGTCCCATGATTTTTTATTTTTTATTTTTTAAGAAGAGCAACTTCCAATGGCAAAAACAAGCTTTACAGCACATTTCGGGAACCCCTGAATTTTAGGGGAACCTATCATCAGCAGGGGCCACCACGGCCACCCCCTGTGCAAGGAAAGTAACCCAAACAAGAGGAAAAAAAAAAAAAAAAAAAACTCTAGGGACCTTTCTGGACCCTTCTTAATTATAGCTTCAAGGCCTGCTTTGTCTAAGAAAGGGGTCTGCAAGGGGAAACCCCGGGAACTCAGGCGGTGGAGGGATCTTTAGGAAAGCGGATGGCTCTTTTATATTCGCCTTCTCCACAGGTTATGGTGTTGGATCGAATAATCAGGCAGAAATACGGGCTATCTTCGATGGTATGGTGTTATGTCTGGAAAAAGGTTTAAACAGGGTTATTGTTGAAACGGATTCAATGCTGGTTAAACGTATTCTCCTAGGAGATATAAGGTGCCCATGGAATCGTATTATCTCACTGCACAAGTCCGGCCTCTTCTCCTACAATCATATTTTTCGTGAAGGTAATAGACCGGCTGATAGCTTGGCAAAGGAAGGAAGTGGGACACAAGAGTCAGTCGTTCACAATCAATTACACCCTAGGGAGATTAGGGGTTTGATTTTTCTCGATAAGGTTGGTTTAGGTTAGTTGAGAATTGTTTTATAGTCTGCTATAAGGCTTTTCCTCTTTACTTCGCCTTATCGATTGTACATAGAGGCTCTCTCGTCTAGCAGCTTGTCTCTTTTTGTGGTTGGGCTGACTAGATAGTGTTGGGTTGTATTGCGCTTTCTCCATGAATATAATACGAGAGATGGTTTTTTTTTTTTTTTTTTTTTTTTTAAAGAAAAAAAAGGGCCTGCTTTGTGTAAGAACACCTACCCCGAACTAGATCCAGGAGGTCCAACTCACTGAGATAGAGGACTGTCATCTGATTCTCGCTCACTGCATGAGCAAGGCCATCCGCAGGACCATTGCCCTCTCTCTTGATGAGCTGAATAACCACATTGCCTCTGCCCATGAGGGCCAAGATTCTAGTATACCAGGGACGCCACTTCTACGAGAGCGCAGTCCTACCCAAGATGACATCCACTACTATCTTCGAGTCCGACCGAATAATGATGTTGGAGAGGCCTTTGTTCAAGGACAGCATGAGACCATCGTGCACCACCCTCAGCTTCGCGCTATTATTCGACCCTACCCCATAGCCTGACCCAAAGGCGATCCGGAACTCTCCTTTATCGCCTCTAACAATCCCGCCTCCACCAGACAGCCCCGGGTTCCCCCTGGAAGAGCCATCAACATTTAGTTTGACCCAGCCTTTCTCAGGCCTAATCTAGCGGATAATTTCTGTTCGCTCTGTACGACTAGAGGGGGAAAGAGAGGGGGCCAGATTAAACAGAAAAAGGACCCTGGCCAGACGCAGCTGTTGAGGGTCAAATATTGCATATCAGACCCTAATTATTGCCTGGATTTATGAACATGCCACCGTTTAAAATCCTAATTTAATCGTGTTTGTGCTGCAAGGTGTATTTGCGAGCATAGGACTGAAAAAGATACTAAAAACATGGATTTAATGATCGAGAAGCACGAAGGAAAGGGACGGACTCCAGAGGACCAAAATTGATTGATTTGCACGCCAGAGATCAGAGGAAATCAAGCCGTTCGCATTTAACGGGCCCGAAAACCAACCAGAATGCAAGATCACAGGGTTCCCACCATCTGATAGACTTGAAACTTCATACATGGGATGTGAACCATAAATTAACCATACAAGTCAAATTTCAGCTCTCAGATCCCTGTGGAAGTGACCCAACAGACAGAACAGCCTATGAATCTATGATTTGGGGCCCACCTGATATCTGGACATGCTTCAAATTTGGACTTAATCCATTATATAAGGTTAGAAATGGAATGGACGGATAGGATTTCTCATGACCATCACGATGGTGGCCCATGAACGTCGCAAGTATAAAGAGTGTATGTGCACCCAACGTGCACCGGATGAAAAAGCCCGGTCAAAGTCGGTGTTGACCGACTCCTCACGCAAAAAAACGGGAAACTTCCTGTTTCAGCGTTCGCACGCCGATGGAGAGGATGCAGTTGTGGACCCCACCCAATGTCCAAACGAACAATCCAAACCGTCCATTCGTTCCTTAGGGCAGCCACAACTCACACCTAGCTGGCATAATTTGAAGAGATCACAATTTTGGTGTTTCAACCGTTCAAAACGTAGAATGGACGGTAGATTTAAAACTCTGTGGACCGCATCAACAGACTGTAAAAATTGCTCATGCTTGACCGAAAGTTCGCCACGATTCTAATGGACGGAGTGGATTCCCCAACCGATGATGAATGTGGACCCCACCATCAGAACAGCGAACGAGCGCAGGTCCCTGTTTCGCGGCCGCACGCAGCCCGACTTTTGCGGGCTGTGGTGACTCACCACTGTTGATCGGACGGCCGATCCGAACCATCCGGATGGAGCAAGCCAAAACCGACCGTCCAGAAGAGTCTCGCCGGCCACGTCATTATTTTCGTATACACGCTTGTTCTTCTTTGCGTAAACAAGAAATTTGGTTGCGTAAAGCTCGGGAGGCTGTTTCCAAAAAGGAAGGTCGGTGCTCAACTCCGACCGCCACTTCCGGAAGTCTATAAAGGAGAGAGAGAGAGAGGGGAAAAGGGGAGAATGGCTGGAGCAAGGAGGGGGACGTCTGCACAAGGAGAGAGTTGGAGTTTCTTTTCTTTTGTTTTCTTATTTTCTTTATTTTGTTTTTAGCTTTAGTCTAACCATGTTTATGGCTAGCTAATTCTCCTAGCTAGGGTTAGGAGGTGAAGCTTGTGGAGTTATGGGATGTTCTATGGTTTGGATTCATGTTTTTGAAGTGATTTTGATTTAGTTTTATTTTAAGAAATGTTTACAGTCTTTAATGGTTTGTTGTGACTTCCATTACAATAGATTTGCAATGGTTGCAAGTAATTTCTTTTCTTTATTTTGATTATGTGGTTAGGAAGCCATGTTGTTCACCATCGCCCCTTGGACATGGTTGAGTGATGGAATCCCTCCTAACTTTCATACATCACACTGATTGGTTGTGGATTGGTTTAACTCTGTTGTTTGCCTTGTCTCATGGACATGGTTTTGTGATGGAATCCATTCTAATTTACACCTGTCTCATCTTTTGAAAACTTGGTCAAAGGAAGTTCAGATTGTTCTTTAAGCGATATATCTTCCAACTGGATGTAGATGGGACTCGAAGTCCAGTTGAGTTCGTGAATCAAGCGTAGATCTCCCTGATCTCTACAAGTGGATCCTCTGAATCCCTAGTTTCCCTTCTCTGAATTCTTTAAATTTTATATTACTGTTTTCACCATTATTCCTTCAAACTACACTTGTTTTAGATTTCATCTCATTCTAGTTCTAATCCTAGTTAGTTTCAGGATACGTACAGGTTTCAGTCCCTGAGGATTCGACCTCGGTCTTACCGAGTTTTTACTACATCACAACCCTATACTTGGGGCTGAAAAATCTGGATTATAGAATAGAGAGGAAATCCACCCGTGGATGTTTGCAATGCATCTAGCCGCGTTACATGGTTTCTGGTCAAACTTAGCACCATTTCTAGCTCTCCAAATTTCCCATAGGATGAGGCTGGGGATAATTTTCCAGGAGAGAACCGCATACCTTCCAATAGCTGATGTAAACCACTACTGTCTGAAACCTAGCTTCAATAGATTGAGCTTGCAGAAGATTGATCCCGAAGCTACGCCCGAAATGCTCCCAAATTTTAACAGCCAGCTCGCCATCCAGAAACAAATGGCTGATATATAGTTTCCGCGCTAGGCCTTGACGTACTCTCCTCACCACAACATTAGCATTTGGAAGCGATAGGGATGCCTTTCGCTTGGATGTTGGAGTCCACCGAAACAACATTCAGGAACAGCCTCTAGAGGAATACAGAAATCTTGGGAGGGAGATTCGCTTGACAAGACCATGATGTCCAGCTCCTGGCACTGGTTCTCTGCTTACAAAGTTCCCAGGCGGATTTCACCAAAAACTTACTAGACCGATCTAGAGGCCAGATGCAGCTGTCACTTTCCTCTAAAGTGGCAAAGCCTACATGGAATATGGAGTCGACCACCTCTTGAGGAAGAAATGAGAAGACAAAGGAAGGGGGGAGCGGCCCAGCGGGGCCTAGGAAATCCTTCACTTGTAGCGAACAGAGTTCCAACGGCACCGGCCTGATCGACTTAGGCAGCAAAGGGCCCGGCCCTGTCCAGATTTCGTTCTGCAGATTTGTGGACCCTGACCAACCATTCACTGCACATTCTCCTCCACTAGGGGCAACAGAGACTTGATTTTTCCCCACATAAGGGAGGCTGGGTGGGAAGAGGAATCCCTGTGGAAGGGGGTCCATATCCAAATGGTGTTAGCCCTCATGAGCTGCACCCACGGACCATTTTCTGAACCAAACCTCACATCCCACACCATTTTCAGCTTGGACGCTTTAACGACATCCGCTAGCCTCTTGATGTCCAACCCACCTTCAGCGAAAGGCTTAGCAACCTTGGACCAAGCAACCTAATGAAATTTCTACTTTCCCTTCACCCATCCCCAAAAAAATCTAGCAAAACTTGTTCCAGCTTTTAAATCAGCTGGGAAGGAACTATAGTTGTCGCCATGATGTGGAAAGGAATGCTGCTAAGAACATGGCGGATAAGGGAGTCCCATGAAAATTTGACTCAACATGATGTTCATCTGAGTTGGGTCGATTTCAAGACTTGATGTAACTTGATTCGGTTTCTAATAATTAAGACTAAAAATATTTCTAATAATAAAGAAGATTTAAAATATTTATGTTAGTACAAGTATTATAAAATAAGAAACTTAATAATTTAGAAAGTGTTGTATTGTGCAGCATCAAACACTCCCCATAGGTTTTCTTTATCACAAGGATCACCTTGTGCCAAAATCAGACATATTCACTCATCTAGTGGACCACGCTTATATGTTCCTATTTATCAATGACTAGAAATGTTTTCTACGGTGTGACCCATATGAAAAGTATATAGGGATGATTTTTGCACTAAGTGATCCTCATGCTGGGGTCAACCTTTAGAAGAGCTGGATGTTACATGCACTTCTTAGGTTGGAAGTTATCCGTTGGGTGGATCATACTTGTGGTCTAAACAGTTGCATTTGAGACCTCTACATCTAAGGCTAGTGACTCAGCTCGATTCAAGAATGGACTTGGAATTTGGCCATTGAGTTGACTCGAACCATGGTTCAGCCATATCTTATAATAATAAGTGGGGGTGTACTTCAGCAAACCTCGCTGTTTGATGCTCTAAGAAAGCGTAGAAAGGCCATAATGTCATTTTTTTTCTGGATGGAGGATAATTCTTCATTCTAACCATCTATTTAAATGTCCATTAATTAGCTGGCTACAACATCACTCAGTGTAGCTTTTAGTCTATGACCCATCTAAGATGCGACTCTTCATTTTGGACAACCATTTTAAGTCTTGCATGCATGCGCATGGACCATCATGGTCAGGTGGAGAATCAAAGCATTTCAATCGGGACTGCAGGTTGCAGAGAACTCTCTCTCTCTCTCTCTCTCTCTCTCTCTCTCTCTCTCTCTCTCTCTCTCTCTCTCTCTCTCTCTCTCTCTCTCTCTCTCTCTCTCTCTCTCTCTCTCTCTCTCAGGTGAGCTTTTCTTTACCTTGAGATGATCATATCAAATGTGAAATAATATTACCAACCCCTGGCCACCTGGTTACATGTAGAGCCCATGATTTAAGTGATGGGAACCATTAATCTAATGGCTCTTGTTATAGGTAAAATTGAACTGACTCAATGCAAAGAGTGTGTGGCAAAGCAACCATCAGAATAGACCCTCTCAACAGAGCTATAATAGTTAAAGACTCAGCAACAAACATTCAGACCCCAACCTCGGGTACCGAACCCGACCTCAAGTGTCGGCCTCGGCCTCGAGTACCGACCCTGACCCTGGGTGACAACCTCGACCTCGGGTACTGAGCTTAACATCAGGATAGAAATGTTTAAAGACAATCCCGTACCGTGTGTGGGCGGGACTGCCCAACGAGTTCTCAGCTGGAGATCACACAAATCAAAGCATAATTAGAGAAATATCCAAGAGTAGATTTTCGCTCCAATACGGACCCTCCAACATATCTAACAATTCTACTCAGATATGCAGACTTCCTATGAATGCCTATAAATACACCCATTGCCACAAGAAATAGATGGGCCCAAATATCCCGATTCAACTACGCCCATTGTAAGCCTATAAGCCTAACTTAGGCATCGGAGTGTCCTTGGCCATAGCTGGCGCCCCCAATGTCTCTTTGTTCACCTCCTTTTGCAGGTGTTGAAAAGGCTAATAGGAATACAAAGGAAGATTGACTAAATTCAAGCATCAATAGTTTGGCATTGTCTGTGGAAATGACAACATACCCATTCTAAAGTTCCCATCATAACAAAGCTACTTGCCCTCTTTCCCCCTCCACCCCACGATGGCTAAAGGAAATAAGAAGGCCTTAGTTGCTAATACTAAATTGATTCCCGTTCTGGAAGAACAGCCCAAAGATCCTCAAGCCCCACATTCATACCACTATAGTGATCCCCCAACTGTAGCGGCCGTGCAGAGATCCCGCAACAGGGGGGTTGGCTCGTCTCCTTAGAAAATCAAGTCGAAGCCTTGACTGACAATGTCGATCAAATAATGTGGATATTGGAAAGGTGAAAACGTTCTCTGATCAAGGTGTGGAAGAGGGCGCGACAACTGAGTAGTCCCGATAGACCTCGACAAGTACCACACGATCTGCACGTGATGAAGGACTGGCCAATACGATGCACGTAGGCTCCCACACATACTGTGTGCGCGACCATGTTCGCTAAGTCCGACTTGTACCATACCTTCGAAAAAAAGAGGCGAGGTAAGGCCCCAAAAGTCATGGCAGAAAGCGAGGTCCCGTGGGAGGCAGAGCTCAAAGAGATCCGAGATCAGTTTGGTAATATTCAACAGGCGCGCCGAGCCAAAGCCTCAACCTTTGACGAAGCTATGCTAGAAGAAACCGAGCTTCCTTTCACTGATGACATTATGAGATCTTAGCTCTCATCCAAGTTTCGATCGAAGGACTAGAAGGAGGATCGACCAAATTCAAGCATCAACAACTCTTGTCAACGAAATTTTTTTTGTAAAATATTGAGATTGGGTAGTTCAAACCCTTTTATATATGCCAACAATATATGATTAAGAGAATATGACACTTCAATCTAGATTCTATAGAAGAAAGCCAAATATCAAAGGAGAATCTTTAAATATGAGATTTTTTTATTTTTTTTTGAGAATCCCAATATTCCCTAAGTTCCACTGGGGGTCATTAGGGTGCCTATAAGTTTTTAAATTGTGACCTTATGGTGAAAATCCTCCCAACCTAACACTAACTACCAATCACATTCAAACGAGCCCTTAAATAAATGTCTTGAATTAACTAAACACAGCTCACATGGAGGAAATTTTGTGTTGGCAAACTGTAATTTTTGATGTTATACTTTGCTCATGGCAGACGTACTGTCTCAAGTGTTCTATTTTTGGCCAAACAATTTTACAATGAGAGGGAAATCCAAACAAGACATCTAAAAATGAAATTTATGTATTCAAGGATAGTCTTAATGTAGATGGTCAATTATCTTTTTCCTAACAACGTTGCCTTCCTATTACAAAATTGTGTGTGTACACACACACACACACACAGGTTTTTCTAAACATACAGGGATCTAAGGAATTGCTTTTACCACATAGCAAAAAGAAGCCAGGACTTTATACAATAATATATCTTTCCAATCCACTCAAAGGAGGCCAACGTGACACATAGGACCCATATCTAAGCCATCCCACGAGGTGGGTCCAACCATGTTCTTGAGTCTTGACCAAAAATAAAATTGGTCCAATCAATAGATGGGCCCTTATACTTGAAACAAGTAGATGAGTTAAAAATAAGAAGGTTCTTATTAGATTTGGTTTAAGTGAGAAGTGGATTATGATGGTCGAGAATTAATGTTGGTCCAATTGCTGGTTCTCGATGATAGTTAATTGGGAGGCGGTAGGTTATTTCAAATCCTACAGAGGTCTCCGCCAGGGGGACCCTCTCTCCCCTTCCCTTTTCATTCTGGTTGTAGAAGCGTTTAGCAGGGGATATAGGCAATTAGTTAAAAGTGGCTTCTATCTTCCTTACAAACTTGGGCATAGGAGCCCCCAAATCTCTCACCAGCTATATGCCGATGACACTTTGTTGTTCTTAAATGGTGGGCGAGCATCTTTGAAGGCTGTTAAATCCTTCATTTTCTCCTTCCAAGTAGCTTCGAGCCAAAAAGTAAATCTAAGGAAAAGCTCTTTTTTCTACTCTAGAAAGATGTCGGCTAGGAGGATCAGCGCCATTGAAAGATACCTTGGGATAGCCAGAGCAACAGTAGGTGATACCTATCTGGGAGTTCCCATCGCAGGGGGAGGAATTAAAAGAACAGATTTTTGGGAGTTGCTAAACAAGACAGACTTGCACATCAGCAGATGGAACGCCATATGTCTCTCCCAGGCGAAGAGAGTGACTCTAATCCGTCATGTCCTTAGCAGCATCCCATCCACTCTTTAGCTGCAGCGGTTGTCCTGAAACAAGTCATCAAAGAGATGGAAAAACGCTTTGCTAATTTTCTATGGGGTTGGTCCAATGGTAAGAAGAAACTTCACTGGGTTGGTTAGAAATATCTAATTAAGCCCAGGAGCGAAGGAGGTTTGGGGATTAGGAGTCTTAATGAAATGGTTAAGGCACTCCAACTAGAGCTAGCTTGACCTGTTAAGCATGGGGAGGAAGTCAGTCAATGGGCGTCCCTGATGAGAGCCAAATTCCTAGGTATAAATCAGTTGGCAGGGAATCCAGAAGAGCTTAGGTGGCTTCTCCTCTCTGGAAAAGCATTGCGGAAATGTTTCCTATCCTTCAGAGATCAATCCAATGGCAAATTGGCCAGGGAAACTGTAACTTCTGGAAAGACAACTGGACTGGTTTGGGTCTTCTTCAGCTCATAACAGAGTCGCCTCTTCCTGAGGACCTTCAAGGCCTGTTAGTCAAAGGTTGCATTGGCCTAGAAGGCCCTATTCCTCCCTCCTCAGCCATGTCTTATCTTCACCAAGAGGATATAAACTTTATCTTTCAAGGTGGATTTTGCACAGATGAAATGTCGAATAAGATTTTCTGGCCGTTAGATCCTTATGGTAGATTTTCAGTTAAATCTGCCTGGCAGCTTGTTAGACCAATCAGGCACAACAGGAGCTGGGCCAAGTGGGTTTGACACTATAGGCTACCTCCAAAGATATCCACCTTCGCGAAGAAGCTTCTCCACAAAGCGATTCCGGTCGATGGGAGAGTTCAAAGCAGAGGAATTCCCGTCATTTCAAAGTGTAATTGTTGTGGAGGGTCTCAACTTCAACGCCCCTCAGAGGAAACGTTGGCTTATCTTTCTTTCTAGCTCCCTAGCGTCGAAAATTTGGAAGCACTACAACAACATCTTTAGCATCCCTCTTTCGCAA
Organism: Magnolia changhungtana; assembly: GCA_030180095.1. Classification (NCBI taxonomy): domain Eukaryota; kingdom Viridiplantae; phylum Streptophyta; class Magnoliopsida; order Magnoliales; family Magnoliaceae; genus Magnolia; species Magnolia changhungtana. The sequence goes on along the minus strand of JASAUF010000444.1, from coordinate 19,754,308 downwards.
ACTCAAGAGATGGAGGAGAGATTGCGTTTTTTGTGGATCTCCCCATCAGCCAGGGGTTCGACATCTCTGATGTAGTAACTAGCCCCTATCATCCTCTACTGGGAAATATGGAGGGCCAAAAATGAAGTCAAATTCAAAAAGAAGAGCATATAGGTTCATAGGATCATCACAAGGATCAATGGGTGGCTCAAGATCCTTAACAAGGACACGTGTTGTCCCTACACCTCGTCTTTGGCCACGTCGGTGTAAGCTAAATGTTGATGGATCAGCCAAAGGTAACCCGGGCCCATCGGGAGGTGTGTTGAGGGTCCAATATTGCATATTAGACCCCAATTATTACATGGTTTTATGAACATAATAATGCTTAAGGGTCTGTTTGGGTGGTGGGATTAAAAGGGATTAGGTGGGATGGGATTCATCTGGTCCCGTGCCAATTCCACTCCATGTTTTGGAAGAATGAAAAAGCTTGGAATTACAATAAATGGAATTGCATTGGGTCCCGTGCCAATTTCACTCAATGCTTAGCACGTTGTGTAGGTCCTACCATGATGTGTGGGCTATATCCACACCATCCACCCATTTATCGAGATTATTTTAGAGCATGGGCCAAAAAATCAAGTAAATCTAAAGCTCAAGTGGACCCCACCGTAGAAAACAACGAGGATTGAATACTTATTGTTGAAAACTTCTTTGAGGCCACATAGGTTTTGGATCTACCTCATTTTTAGGCCCATGCCATAAAATGAGGTTATAAAACAAATTAACGGTTTAGATATAACACGTGTGTTATTCTCAATAATTTCAAATGATGGTGGGTATATCCATTCAATGTACCATCGTATTATCAACAAAGCATGGCATTAATTTTATCCCATGGCAATAGGGAACAATCCCTGCCATTAGGGCTATACATCAAGCCGAGTCGAGTCGAGGTGGGCCAAGCTTGGCGTGACTCGTCCATGCTATACTCAAGTTCGAGCTCGAGCTCGAGCTTGCCCTCGAGCTCAACATTGAAGCTTGGCTTGTTTGCCAAAGCTTTCGAGTCGAGTTCGAGGTGAGCTAGTGGTTCGAATCGAGTCAAGTTTATCTCGAGTTGAGTCAAGTTTACCTCAGTAGGGTAAGGGAAAGAAAAAGAGGGAATGGGGACGGGTATGATTTTTTAGTAAAAACTTTTAAGTTTTAACTTCTTTTTTTAAACTTAAATATATATATATTTAATATTAATATAATATATAATATAGTATTAAAATATATTACTTGAGCCGAGCTCGAGCTTCGAGTTGAGTCGAGTTCGAGTCGAGTCGAGTTGAAATACACCATGGTCGAACTTGGCTTGAACTCAACTTGAGCTTTAGTAAACAAGCTTGACTCGCCTTGAGTCGGCCTTTCAAGCCGAGTCAATTCGAGCTGAGTCGAGCCGATTCGAGCTAGCTTGACTCGTGTACAGCCCTACTTGCCATGGGTCATAATTATATTTTTTGAATCCCATCCTACCTAATCCCACTGCCCAAACAGACCCTAATGTCCTATTTTAATCATGTTTTTATTGCAAGGTGAATTTAAGAGCTTGGACTGAAAGGGTGCTAAAAGTATAGATTTGATGCTCGCAAATCACCAAGATATGGGACGGATCTTAGGAGACCAAGATCGAAGAATTCACACGCCAAAGATATAAGAAAATCAAGTAATTGAAGATGAAGAAGCTTGAAAATCATCCTGAATGTAAGATCACAGGGTTCCCACCATCCATTTGGCTCGAAACTTTATACATGACCTGAGGATCATAAAGTAACCGTGTACGTAAATTTCAGTCATTAAATCTTTGTGGAAGTGGTCCAACGGACAGATCAACCATAAATCATCGATTTGAGGCACACTTGATATCTGGATATGCATCGATTTTGGTCTCAATCTCTCAAATTAAATGGAGAAGTGAATGGACGGTGTAGATGCTCTAAAAACATCATGATGGGACCCACTTGGGGTGCATCCGCATATAGTGCACGTAATTGCGCAATACACCGAACTCTGAGAGTCGGTCAATGTGCGCTAACCCGACTCCCAGCGTCTTCCTTACACAGACAGCAGACGTCCATCCGCTATGATTGCTTGCTGGCCCACTACCATCACTCGGTTCGATGATTTGAACCATCCATTCGAACCAGGAGGAGATTTCAACCACAACCATGGTGACCATGTCTCGCTATGCACGTGCACACCAGAGGATTACGTTCAAACGCAGGATGAACGGCAGAAAGATTTGATCCCTTGGGTCGCACCAAACTCAAGCATAAGTGTCCATTCCCGACTAAAATTTCGCCACTAGTCTAATGGATGGAGTGGATTTTGCTGCTGACGTCGATCATGGGCCCCACAGGGTCCAGCGCAGGTTGACGTGCGTAAGTAATGCACGTTTGAATTCGGACTGTCTAAAAGCTTGGGAAGGGGGCCATGACCCCAGCCAAGAAGATAGAACAAGAGCTGAGATGAATCAGCTATCCCAAACTCGTTCTAAGCGCAAGTTAGTTCGCGCTTTCACTACGTACATGGTTATTCACTACAAGAAACAGGATTTTTACCGACGAAACTTTTACCGACGATTTTTTTTTTTCGTAGGTAAAAAGGACTTTTACCAACGAAAATTATTTTCGTTGGTAAAAGTTTACTTTTACCGACGAAATTTTAATTTCGTAGGTAAAAGTTTACTTTTACCGATGAAAATTATAATTTCGTAGGTAAAAGTAAACTTTTACCGACGTCAATTTTCATGGGTAATGGTTATTTTTATTTTTTGAAAAAAAATAATTTAAAATTTACTTTTACCAACGAAATTTCGTTATTCGTAGGTAAAAGTGTTTTTTCCGACGGACATGAACCGTCGGCAAAAATCTGGTACGATGTAATTACCGACTAAATACATCTTCGTTGGCAAGTGTTTTTCCCGACGGACATTACACGTCGGCACAAGTCCGGTACTTAGTACCGATGAAATACAGATTCGTTGGTAAATGTGTTTTTACCGACGGACAACAACCGTCGGAAAAAATCCAATACAATTTCACTACCCATGAATTAAAACCGTCGGGGAAACGTTTCCGCCATTGACCAAATCTCTGCCATGACTGAAAGCACGACAGTTTTACCGACGAACTAAAACCGTCGGTAACAGGTTCCCGCCAAAGCATCAGTTTTGCCGACGAACTAAAACCGTCGGTAACAGGTTCCCGCCAAAGCGTCAGTTTTTCCGACGAACTAAAACCGTCGGGAAAAGGTTCCCGCCAAAGCGTGAGTTTTGCCGACGAACTAAAACCGTCGGTAATAGGTTCCCGCCAAAGCGTCAGTTTTTCCGACGAACTAAAACCGTCGGGAAAAGGTTCCCGCCAGTGACCAAAAACTCCCGCCACGATTGAGAACATACTTCTACCGAAAAGTATTTTTACCGATGATTAATTTCGTTGGTTAAAATAGATATTGAAATGTTTCCCGACGGTAGATAACCGTCGCTAATTATTTTTACGAACGAACAAAAGCCGTCGGTAATAATCCTCTGTTTTTCTGTACATGTATAGTTTTTATATCATATGAGTGGAAATTTTTTTATTTTTTATAATTAAAAAGTAATATTTAAATGATTTGTAATATCACATGAAAAAGAATATTGAGAAGTTTAAAATTTTAACAATGTATGAGAAAATTTTTGAAAATAAAATGATGCTTTTGAAGGAAAGAAAATCGGCATTTTGAAATTATTGAGAAAAATTTTCAAATATGAGAAAATATTTGGAAATTTTGAAAAAAAAAATCAGAATTTGTATTTTTTTTTAAAGAAATAATTTATAATTTAAAATATCTTATTTTGTTAAAATGTTTTCAAAAATATACATTTTATAAAAGAATGTTATTTTTAAATGGAAATTGAAATTTATATTTGAAAAAAAAAATTACTAAATTATCAGGCACATCCACTAATTGTACCTTTAACCGTTTTTTGATAATCTAATCGTCCAGATTGAAGAGTAAATAACTTCAAATGTTTAAATCAAATTTCACTAAAATTGTTGATTAATCTTATATGCCCAATATCTTTTTCATATGTAACCTGATTGGGACGATTAACTAATGAAATTGAGTATTAATAAAAAAAAATAGAGTGAATGGACTTGCAGACAGGTAAAATGGGGCAAATATTTTGGTCAAAATTGTGACCCAACTTTATTGACCTCGTGAGAACATAAGTGTTGATGTAAGTTTTGTGGGCCCCATCATAATGTGTCGAACATCAACACCGTGAATTTAATGTGTCCCCTTCAGGTTATGAGATACGTAAAAAATTATCCGTATACGAAACTCAGGTGGGCTATGCCATCTAAAACCATGGAAGACATCCTAAAAAATATAAAAGAACTTGGTGGGGCCCACGTGAGTTTGGATGTGGCTGAAATTTGGTCTGACCCCTCATCCAAGTGGGACACACATAATGAGTGGGTTGGATATTTGAATCACATTTAGGCAAACCCAATATATGATTATGAAAGGAAACCCCTCTTCACTCCATTTAGGTGATTTACTAATTATCCTGAGTAAACTTTGTGGGGTCTACCATTAATTATTTATTTTATCCACTCCGTTCATCCATGTTAATAGATTATTTGGGGTCTAAAGAACAAAAGGTAATCATGTCCAAAGCTCAAGTGGACCACACCACAACAAATAGTGTGATTGAACCTCTACCAATGAAAAATTCTTGGAGGCCATAGAAGTTTTGGATCAAGCCGATGTTTGTGTTCTCTTCATTCATATCTTTTTGATATTATGAACAGGTTGGATGACAAATAAACATTACTGTGGGCCCAAGGAAGGTATATCAACGGTGGAAATCATTATTTCACATTGTTTCGTGTGGCATGGTCCACTTGAGTTTTGGATTTATCGAAAATTTGGGATCAACCCACTGTTCATCCATTTTTCGAGATTGTTGTAGAGATTTATCCAAAAAATGAATCATATCCAAAGATTAAATGGACCGCATCACAAATAAGGGGAACAGATTGACTACTTCCCCTGACACTAGCCAATGGCTAGTGGTTGATGCTATGTGGGCCCCACCATGATGTATGTGTTTAATCCATGTCGTCCATCTATTTTTAAAATATCATCTTACGGCATGACACCAAAAATGAGGTATATCCCAATATGAAATGGACCACATTACGGGAAACAGTGTTGAATGAGCATCAACTATTAAAAACATTTCGGGGGCCATAAAAGTTATGAATCGAGATGATTTTTGTTTTTCCCCTTCATCCAGGCTTGTATGACCTAATCAACAGATTGGATTGCAAATAAATGGTACAGTGGGCCTCACGAGGATTTTAATGGTGGATATCCAATCACCATTGTTTTCATGTGGTGTGGTCCACTTGATATTTATATACCTCTCATTTTTGTGCCCCACCATGATGTATATTTTATATCCACACCTTCCATCCATTTGTAGAGATCATTTTAGGGCAATATCCAAAGAATGAGTTAAATCCTAAGCTCTAGTGGACTCCAGCACAAAAAACAATGGGACAGTGACGTCCACCATTAAAAACTTCTAAAGGCAACAAAAGTTTTATATGAAGATGATATTTGTGTTTTTTCATATTTCATGTATTTTTTAACTTTTGAACAGGTTGGATTTCAAATAAACATTATGATGGGCCTTAAGATAGTTTCAACGGTGGAAATCACTATCCCTGCTGTTTTCTATGGTGGGGTCCACTACAAATTTTTATCTGCCTCATTCTTTGGCTCATGACTTGAAATGATATCTCAAAATGGATGGACGGTGTAGATATAACAAATACATCATAGTGGGTCCCACAAAACTTGGTGACGTCACTGACCGTAGGGCATCCAAGAGACGCCCTATGTCAGCGACGGAAACGGATTGGCTACTCCCCCTGCCACCAGCAATTGGCTGGTTGTCGGGGCTCTGTGGGCCCCACCATGATTTATGTATTTCATCCATTCTGTTCATCTATTTTTATAGATCATTTTATGGTATGAAAGAGAAAATGAGATATATCTCAATCTCAAGTGGACCACGTTACAGGAAACAGTGTTGAATGAACGTTGAACATTAAAAATGTTTTGGGGGCCATAAAAGTTTTGGATCAAGCTGATATTTATTGTTTCCCTTCATCTGCGTCTGTACGACCTAATCAACATATTGGATGTCAAATAAACAGTACAGTGGGCCTTAAGAGGATTTTAATGGTGGATATCCAATCATTATTTTTTCCTATGGTGTGGTCCACCTAAGATTTTTATCCCTATCAGTTTTTGTGTAAAGTCCTAAAATGCTCTGTAAAAATGAATGAACGGAATGGATGAAACACATACATCATGGTGGGTCCCACAGAGCACCACCAGCCACGGTACTCGTGCCAAGGGGAGTAACCAGTCTTTGACGTGGATTTCCTGCGAAAGCCTTTCGCATGAAGTTCCGACGCAAGGATTCTAGGTGGGCCCGTTGCGATGTTTGTGAGAAATCAAAGCCGTCCATCCGTTTTTCGACCACATTTTAAGATATTCTACCAAAAATGAGTAGGATCCAAAACTCAAGTGGGCCATAGGAGATGTAACAGTGGGGAAAGCAATGCCTACCGTTGAAACTTTCCTAGGCTCTACCTTGCTGTTTATATGCCATCTAAACCGTTTATAAGGTCATTTTCACTTAGATAAAGTGAAAAAACCAAAAAAATTATATCGTCAAAAACTTTTATGGACATATTAATATTTCAACAGTGGTCACTAAATCTCCACTGTTTCCTCTCGTGTGGCCCATTTGAGTTTTTGATCCTCCTAGATTTTGGTCCCGCGTCATAAAATGAGCCTAAAAAATGGATAGAGGGGTTAGATTTCACATAAACAACTAAGTAGGACCCACACAGAATCTTGCGTAGAACTTCCTGCCAAAGTCCTTTTCGCATGAAATCCGCATCCGTCCGTCTCCCATCAGCGAACTCCTCGCATCCTTTATCTCCCTCTCTGTCTCTCTCGGTCCTTTCTCGCGCATCCTCTCTCTCTCTCTCTCTCTCTCTCTCTCTCTCTCTCTCTCTCTCTCTCTCTCTCTCTCTCTCTCTCTCTCTCTCTCCCTCGAGATCGGAACCCAATTTTTGGCGTGGACTCGTGATCGAGGCTCCAACTCAAACTCCTCTCGTTCTCTTCCTCAAAGCTCGAAAGGTAAAAACCCTAACCCTTCATAAGTGGGACACATATAGCAAATGGGTTAGATGTCTGAAACACATCTCAGTTGGCCCTACCACACAAAACAACAGGATTGGAACGTCCACCATTGGAAACTTTGTGAGGCCACATAAGTTATGTATCTGGATGATATTTATTCCTACAGTTTATCGGAGTGGTGATAACCCTATGAATGGTTTGGATTTCATATAAACACCATGATCGGCTCTAGGAAGGTTTCAACAAAGGACGTTTCTGTTCCAACTCTCTAGTTTCGTGTGGCCCACCTCGCTTTAGATGTGCTTGATTTTTAAAGATCTCATTCCTATATTTCTCTTGAAAAAGCCGATGAATGGAGGGCATGTCTGTGGGCCCACATAGCTTCCAACAACGAGAGGACACAAGTATATCTCGTGCACGGGGCACAGTGTCACTGCTTTTTTGCCTAGGCAATGCATTTATTCAATCAAGTTATGGTTTGTTGGAACATGCATGTACCAGTTCTTACAAACAGGGGAGATTTGAAATTCATAGAATTTACAAATCCCTACCCTAAATCCTTCACTCCAAACAGCCCCTTGACAGGAAAACTGATATAACTGTTTAATAAAAGTGATATTTTTGGTATAATTACATTACATTGATCTTATATTTTCATTAAGAGTATCCTCTCTGTTATATGATTTCGCAGGTGAAAAGCCAAGTAAGAAAACACTTTCCAAATTGTGGGCCCTTGCCTAATGCATCCCCTAACCAAACACTACAACTCTATAATTCACTGACTATCAAAATTGTGGACATTGATTAGATGGTTAAAAATGAAAATATCCAACAGTCCTATTTCAGCAAACAAATCTCCACAGGATTGTTTGAACAAACTAATCTTTGGACTGGCTCAGCAACAATGTGGCCCACAATTTAGTTGGTTCAATGCGAGTTAATGTATGTTTCGTGTACATTTTCTAAGTGCTTGCATATCAAACTATTTGGGATTGGCTTTAAGAATCCTATTTTGCCAATCACTAAAACCTTGATTTCTCAGTGTTATGAAAAAAAGATAGGCACGAATATGTGCCATGTCACAGGAGGACACTGCACTGCCACTCAAGTCGAGCCATAACAATGGAAATCGTAGTTCAAAAACCTGAAATCTCGACTCAACTCAATGTCCAGCAGGGTTAGGTTAACTCAAAGACTCGACTAAGTTTAACTTGACTCAATTCGACACTTCAAGTTAAATACACTTGCACAATTAGTGAAAAGTATTAAAACAGTGAATAATGTAAGAGCGAGCACAGTGCATAACGTGCTGGTTAGAGAGTTCTGCTTCGTTGGTGGGATTGTGAGTTCAAGACTACCCATCACCTTTTTTAGTTCAAGACTCCCTGTCGCCTTTTCAGTTCAAGACTCTCTGCTACCTTTCTTGCAGACAGAAAAAGGTTTGACCAGGCGAGTGACTTGGCCAAATCAGCAGTGTTCGAGTTGAGTTGGCTAAGTCACTGAGCAAACTGATGACCCTTAACAAGTAAGGACTGAGTCAGACTCAGCTTGAAACTTCACGAAGTCGGGTTGACCCTTGACAAGTAAGGACATTATGAATGGTTTCATACAAATAATGTTATGGTTTCAGTTCAATAGGCTTGCTATTGTTTTTGCTGCAACTACATCATTTGGTTGGTAAGAAAATTATAGTCCAGTAATTGTGATTAGTGCATCATAGAGGACTCAAATCTGCTTTTTTATTTTATTTTTCCTTAGGTGCTTGACAAACAAGATCGTGAAATTGTGCATATCCTAGCCAAGCGGCACAAGGCTTAGCAACTGCAACGGTTCTTGCCACTGCAGCAGTGAATGGATTGGCATTAATCATGTATTTTATTTTATGTGAGAGCAAAGATTTTCTTAGGTTCATGCATCGGATAGGTGCAGCTGCAGGAAGGAGTTGGAATGTTATAACATAACATTGGCCATTGTTTGTCTAGGCTGTGTGAAACTGAGATTGTGAATTAGTCAGCATGGCTCCTGGGACTGGGAGTAGCATTTGCAAGGAAGTCCTTGAATCCCAAGCTGTAGATCATGAGTTATCCATTGCAAGTGATGAATTGGAAAAATTCCAGCTAACTAAGCCTACTATTGCTCCTAGCATTAAAGGAGGTGTATCTTCCACTACTGGTGTGAATGAGCTTCTTAAGTGCCCTGTCTGTACAAACTCAATGTGCCCTCCCATACACCAGGTTGAACTCTGCTCCTAACTAATGCAAGTCAAGAAGTTACTTCTTATTTAGTTTGGTTATTAAACTTACATAAGTTTTTCTTAAGAAAAAGTAAGTTACTTTTGCTTTTCAACTTCCAAAAGCAACTTATTTCCTTTATTTCAGTCTTTGGGGCCTTTGGCAACCCGCAAGGGAGTGGTGGTTTCTCTGCATTTGGTGGTAGCAATGCCACCTTTTCACGCAGATGAGAAGATAGAAAGTCTCCAACAAGATTTGCAATTGAAAACCAGGTAACCAGTTGAATACCAATGCCTATTTTCTCATGACTAATAACATTGTTCTAGATCAAATGAAAATCCCCTGTTCTCTATTGTGTTATTCAATCCTCTAGACTAACACCTTATGTCAAGAATTCAGCATTAGATCATGACAGTGGAGTTTACAGATTTTAAATAGTTCCATGCAAGATGAAATGGGAAATCAGTTGAATGGTCTGATTGGTAGGCCATGTCTTGAATGGATCCTTGTAATTCTAACTGGTTGTGATGCTTGTGTATAGGTCCGCGCCATGAGAGTAGAGAAGCGCCTGAATGAGATAGCTTGGATATAAAATATATTCATCAAGGTGGGCCCCACGGTGTGGGCCGCATCATCTTGGGTGAGTTCGGGGTCTCACCTAATCCACTCCTATCCAGCGGCCTAGTTAGTTAAATATGAAGTTTGAAGGCTGAATTTGAAATTTGAATATGAAGTCTTGAACACTTGTTTGGTAATTGTTATTGAAGTTTGAATATTAAATACTGAATGTGAAATTACTTTTGTTAACAAATTAGTTAAAATGTCTAAAATTTGTTAATTTAATACATTTGGCCAGTGGCTGGCTTGCAAATTTGTGGTCCAGCCTTCTTAACTAACTGTGTGCTCTATCATGCTGAAGGCGTCATTTACCCCTTAAAGAAAAAAGGAGAGAATATATTTGAAAGGTAAAACCATGAATCTTCGGTGATATTGGGAGATTAGTCTGCCGTGAGTCTCTGGGTCAGAGGGCTGCTTCTAAGGTTCCTGTTCTGTTTACTGATTTCATCTCAGCCTTGAAGTTTCATGAGAAAATTCTGAACCAATTACCCAGTGCCTCTTTTCTAGATATTCTTCTGGAATTCCTTAGATTCACACTTTTTTCTAAATACGCCAAGATATTTATGCGATTTGTATTTGGAAATCTAGGATCAACTTGGTATAGGTCTTGCTTTAGGTTTATGATAATCTATATACAGCTTAAGGTATGCATTTAGTTTGTGGCTATGCCTAGTTTCTATTTGTTGTTGGTGTTGACAACGGATATGATGAAGCCACAAAAGTAATGTCATGCGAGGAGATTATTTTAGGAGAGAACCATTGAACATGAAACAACAACTGAGAGTCAGGAAACAACTGCAATATATATATATATATATATATATATATATATATATATATATATATATATATATATATATATATATCTTTTTTTGCATCTAGAGCTGATTCAAACAATCTGCTTCATTTACTTCTTTCTTTTGCTCTATATATGAATTGTGGTGTCTTTGGAGTTATTAGGTGGGATAATTGAACTATACTCTTTTCAGGTTTACCCATCCTGTTTGGTGGACGTTGAAAGGGACTACTTAGCCTTAAGCAAGCAATATTCAAAATTATCAATATCCCCGGAATTCACCGAGGTATGACTTTTCTTATTTCAGTTGCTGCTTGCAAGTCACGGCTATCTTACTTGTCTTGAATCTAGGTTGAAGTGTGTACTCAGTATGTATTGTAATGGATCTTCTCAATTTTCCTTAGATTGTTCTACACTGGCCAAAGGGAAACCTAAATCTGTCATTACACACTCCTGTCAAGTATCTTCTCCTTTTAGAAAAAATGTCTTTATTTATTTATTGTTCCACACTTTGAATTTATTTCTATAAAAGCACCAATCTCTGATGTCCATTTTTTCTTTTGATGTTCGTTCTTTTTAAATAAGCTACAGTTGTTTATACAATTAAGGACCTGACTCTCATATGAATAGTTCAGTGCATTCCTAACCAACATCAAGGAGCTCAATGCTCATCAAGAAACTAGGATGTATTTCTTGTGGTTATTTCATTTGATTGTGCTAACTTAAATTTGAATTATCCATAGTTTTCTGCATCAATTTTGGTTGATTTGTAATTATTGATGTCATTTTCTGTGGCCTAGATTATCATATTTCAACTGGAGTAGAGTTTTTGGTGGATCTGATGCACGCTTACCCATTGATGTCCCACCACTTCCACCTTCATCTGATGCCTCACCACCTCAGCTATCATCTTTGTGATTTTTTGTATTTTATTTATGATTTATTTTATATAAGAATGTTAAACTTATATGTATTTGTGCGTGAATGAATGTGATGTGGATAAGATTATTTGTGTATGTATGGATGTGCTTTGTGTTTGGATGGATTTAGTTTGTGTTTGTTTGGAAAAATGGGAATGTGAATATAATGAAATATATTGTAACAGGTGTATAACAGGAATTTTTGCCTGTTTTATATATATATATATATATATATATATATATATATATGAGAGACTTTTTCCTACGAAAATTTTTGTAGGTAAAAGTTTCATCGACAATTTTACCTACGAAATTTTTCGCAGGTAAAAGGTTCATTCACATTTTATTACCTACGAATCATTTCGTTGGTAAAAGTTTCATCAACAGTTTTTACCTACGTCAAATTTCATAGGTAAAAAGTCTTAACACAGTTTGTACCTACGAAACCGTTCGTAGGTAAAAGTCTTAACACCATTTGTACCTACGCAAAAGTTCGTAGGTAAAAGTATTAACACAATTATTAGCTACGAAAACGTTTGTAGGTAACAGTCTTAACACAGTTTGTACCTACAAAACATGTCGTAGGTAAAAGTTTTAACAAAGTTTGTAGCTACGAAAACATTCGTAGGTAAAAGTCTTAACATAGTTTTTACCTGCCAAAAAAATTGGTAGGTACAAGTTTTAAAAAAGTTTTTAGCTACGAACACGTTCGTAGGTAAAAGTCTTAACACAGTTTTTACCTACAAAAAAGTTCATATGTAAAAGTCTCGACAAAGTTTTTAACTTCGTAGGTAAAAGTCTTACAGTTGCCGACGATGACATTTTTCGTTGGTAAAAGTCTTTAGCCACGGCTTTTTACCAACGAATTTACCAACGCAATTTTTCGTAGGTAAAACTCTTTACCTACGAAATCATATCATATACCTACGAAGTTTTTCGTAGGTAAAAGTGAAATTTCTTGTAGTGATTGCTGCGTAAACTCCATAGCCACCGACTTCTATCCTTACACACGCCACCACCAACCTCATCTGCCTCATGAAGGCAATAAAATGGAGAGAGAAAGAGAGGAAAGTCATCCAAGGACGTGCATTGGACGTGGAGCAAGCAAGGGAGAGAGAAAGAGAGTAGCGTGGACGTGGGCCGGCTGGGTTTCTTCTTTCCTCTTTCGTTTTTTTTTTTCTTCCTTAATATTTTTTTGAGATTTTAGATCATCATGTCTATAATGAGCTAAACCTCTTAGCTAGGGCTAAGAGGTGAAGCTTGTAGCGTGATGGGATATTTTCTATGATCTTTATTCATGTTAATGTTTTAGGTGAATTATCTTTGATTCTAGTTTGATTATAAAGAATGCTTTTAGTTTTTAATGGTTTGTTGTGACTTAAATTACAATGGATCTGCGATAGCTTTAAGTATGTTCTTTGCATTATTGTGATTATGAAATTAGGAACCCTGTTGTTCACCATCACCCATTAGACATGGTTGGATGATGGAATCCTTCTAATCTTCATAATTATCTTAGAGTGTTTGTGGATTGGTAAATTATGTTGTTTTCTTTGTCTCATTGACATGGTTTTATGATAGAATTAATGCTAGTTCTCATACTCTCATCTAGTGAGGACTAGATCAAAGGAAGTTCATATTTAATTTTTAATGATATATTTTCCAATCGGATGAAGATGAGACTCTGATTCCAGTTGTGTTTATGAATCAAGCATAGATCTCCCGGATCTCTACAAGTGGATTCTTAGAAACCCTAGTTTCTCACCTTTAAATTTCACAAGTTTTCCAGTAAGTTTTTCACAATTATTGTCTCACTTATTCAGATTTAGGTTTTCATCTTCTTCTAGTTCTAGTTCTAGTTACTTTCAGAATACGTACAAGGTTCAATCCCTGTAGATTCGACCTCGGTCTTATCGAGATTATTACTACATCGTGACCCTACACTTAGGGTTGAACAAGGTGGTGGTATTTGCAGAGATGAAAAATAAAATTTAATTTTCACATTCTCAAAAGCATACGGTTCTGATACTAACAACAGAGCCGAACTCAAAGCCGTTTCAGATGGCCTAACATACTGTCTGAATTTGGGCCTAAAAAGGGTGCAGGTTGAATCCGACTCCAGTTTTGTAGTGGATCTTATCAACGGCGAATCGAAGATGGGCTGGCGGTGGAGTTACTGGATATCCAGATTGGGAAGGATTTTGAGCAAATGTCAGTTCCTCATCAGTCATATCCAGAGGGAAGGTTACGCCCCGGCAGACGGGCTGGCAAGGCTAGGTAGCGAAGCCCAAATCTCCTCCTTCTTCAGGCAAACTTTGCTCATTCCGACCCAGATTAGAGGTATCATTTTGTTGGATAAAGTAGGCTTGGGGAATATCAAGCTCATTCCTTTAGAAACGAACCACGGCGATAATTTATAGTGTTTTTTTTTTCCTGTTCTTTTGCTTTTGTCTTTCTTTACGATAGGCCTTCGCCCGGAATTTTTGTTGGTGGAAGCCCGAGACCTGTCCATGATTGTAATTTTTTTGTGAATGAATGATACTTGAGATCTTTCATAAAAAAATAATAATAATAATAATAATAAAATAAATAAATAAATCTGAGATTGGGATCTTCCAAACAGTCTGATTTTTAGACTAACTTTAAGACAGTGAATTCCACAGTTTAATAATAATATTTAAAAAAAAAAAAAACAAAAAACAAAAAAAAAACAAAAAAGCAGGAGGAGCGTAATATTAGAAACAGGTGGAAGGGTTAGAAAACTTAGAGCAAGAGACGTTTTCTCAACTGCTTTTTGTTACCTACCTGACTAGTAGAAAGACCTAATTCTTGGCCAGAGCAACTGCAAAGTGTCACCCCTTTGATGGGTGGATAGGATCTTGTAACAATAAGCCCTGATGGCATGCGTGTGGCATGCACATGAGCTGCCTTATACACACGTGTGGGCTGTCAAAACTCTGCTCAAAAACACAATTGATAATATCTAATCCACTTTCTAATTTAAATCGAAATTTGTCACACCCCACTACCATCACATGACTGAGAAACTGGCGAGAAAGTTCAAGTGGGCTTTGCGACTTTAAGTGGGGTCCATTTCAAAGGCGGCACATTTGGCCTTGAGTGATTATTTCCATGTTTGCCGAACGCTAATCCAACCGCCCATCATCAAGCGCCAAACATAAACACCCCACCTGTGCCTATTTCGGCACACGTGCCTAGGATCCTCAACGGTTCATGTGTAACGTGATAAAATTTAAGTAACCCAATTCATGAGGTGGGGAAGACGTGCGTTTTGATTTTGGACCATTTATTGTCTTTTTTTAACCATTCGTTTCTTTGTGGAAACGTGGCTCACTCAATAGTCAAACCAACCGGTTTTTTGTACTAAGGAATATCCAACACAAGCACCACAGTATGACGGTCTCCGATCCAGTAAGCATTTGGTAATTTAGCACGTGTGGTGCATATATTTCTCGGCGCTTGAAAATGGGCATGGAATCATCATCTATTTCATCATCTTTATCAAATGGATGGCGGGCTTTATCCTTCCTTCCTAACCCTGTTGCCTTTTCATCTCAAACGAATGACATAATGGACTAAATTCTCACCATAGTTTATTACCTTTTTAAAAATGTGGTGTCTCATACTCACGTGTGGCACTATTCTACAACTATCTAGACCGTCCAAATTGTGGGGCGCCTTGTGGATGGATCATATTTCTAAAATCACATTCATAACGCAATATTAATATTCTAACTGATGGCAACCATAGAAAGGGCTTAAAGATAACCCATGTGATGGTGACTGATATGAGACCTGATGCACCTATTTCAAACCTTGACTAGATCAGCAACTTAGACGATCCGGCCATGTGTATGGTTGAAGAGGGACCACCATTTGTAATATGGTGATGAAACTCTCATAGGAGTCGAGCCGAGGCCATAATATAATTAAAGTCCCACCAACTTCTTTTGGACGCCTCTCTATCAATTCCACATCTCATCTTGTCCGCCTCTTAGCCTATTTATTCATTCCTGCACGCCCAACTCCCATCTGCTCATTCCAAATATAGCAGAGAGAGAGAGAGAGAGAGAGAGAGAGAGAGAGAGAGAGAGAGAGAGAGAGAGAGAGAGAGAGAGAGAGAGAGAGAGAGAGAGAGAGAGAGAGAGAGATGGAAATGGAACTCGGAACGTTTCCTTTCCCTGAGCTGGGGCAAACACCCATGAATTTATCTTCCTTGATCGACTCGGCTGACATTTATACGCCTACCTTTGCTGATCAATTTCCTGAATTCCCAATGATCGATGATCACCAATTCCAATCCAACGACATGTCCCATTTCGGAAGCGACTCTTTCTCTCCCAACAGCACTGATTCATTTCTCCTTGACTTCCATGATTTCCACCACCTGATACCCTTCGACACATGCATTTCGTCTGGAGCAATGCCTGCAATAGCACCATCAGCGATAGAAAAAGATGAGTGTGACCAATTCCTCAATGACGATCTACTAGGCCTAGTTGCACCCATCGAGAGTGAAGAGAACTTCATCGATCATCTCCTCGCATCTGCATCAACATCGACAACAACGAATTCTTCAGAGATGGATGTGAATCCAGCGGCATTGGAGACAGATGCGACGACGATGAGGATGGTGCTGCCACAGAACCAGGAATATGAAGAGGAAGAGGAAGAGACTGATGAGGATCCGAAACCCAGCACGTTGAATTGTAAGAACTTGTATTCTGAGAGGAACCGGCGGAAGCGACTCAGCCAGCAATTGCTTGCTCTTAGATCCCTCGTCCCCAACATCACCAAGGTAATTATTATCATTTACAGTAGAAAATGATTTATTACATCCTCGGAGTTGAAATAGTATGTTTTCATTTTTCTTTTCTTTTTTTAAATTATTATTATTATTATTAATATTATTATTTTTTAACACACACTCACACACACCACACGAGCACTCTAACACATGACCTCAGAGTCAGAAACAGTCTGTATTGAGCCATGTGGTGGAACCACAGTTGAAATAGTATGGTTTTGTACTGTTTCAATTACCAAAATTTGTGAAATGGTGGTTGAAATAGTATGGTTTTGTACTGTTTCAATTACCAAAATTTGTGAAATGGTGGTTGAAATAGTATGGTTTTGTACTATTTCAATTACCAAAAATTGTGAAATGTGTGCGATCCCACAGCAGTTGCTAGTCCTGTTTCGATCTACCATGTTCTTAATTATTGGACGCTAACATGCTCCCAAGAGTCATATGACCTACTCCAGTCTTGGTTTCTTCGGGCACTATAAATTTAAAACCTCAGCCTTGGGCATTAATTGGAATGGTTTGTGTACGTCACTAGCACCAGAAGCCACACCTGCATCTTCTAGCACGTAAGACCCACAGCAGTGCTGGAACAAAAAGTCACTACTGAGACAGCATCACAAGAAGCCGTCCACTAAAAATTATGAAATGACTATATAGAAACAACAAATGTGTGTGTGAGTAACTCTATTATGGAGAGTATTACAAGTAATGTGAATGAATTTGGTGGACAGATGGATAAAAGATCCGTGTTGGTGGATGCCCTTGCTTATCTTAGAGGCATTCAGGAAGAAACTGTACGGATCGAAACGGAGCTTAAAGAAGGACCATCGTTCTATCACGACAAGAGTAGCAACAGCAATGACAACAACACTCTCGGCAGCACCCTGCCACCCCAGATCACGTTAGCACCAAAGTCCAGGAAGACGAAGGCTCAGATTATCGAGGTGAGATTCTTCTCGCTTCTACCATCTTCATCACTCACGAGAGAGTGGGATGTTACTTTGTCAAGGTGAATTTGTGACAATGTAACCTACGTTTGGTGCACTTATCAGGTGGCTTGTAGTTTTGAGTGTGATCACCTGTAAGCCTTAGACTCTCCATACAGCTTACACAGAGTGTGATTTTTGGGCCCAATAACATTGCTGGTGGACCAACTGATAATTTGTTTGGATGTCCCACACGTACCATTTTGCCACTCAGATGTCATACGTGTAACATGTTGGTGGGAAAACAGTGTGACATGGTAATTAAGCTTAGATACGGTCTCATGTTATCATCCCTAGTTTAAAAAATAAAATAAAATTGCTCCATAATCCATTTATGGAGCTTTGTGATGAATTATCAGTGTGGATCGTCATCATCAGACAGACATGCTAGACGTACAAGATAAACCTACATTTTATGAAATGATGAGTATATTTAAAACAATGGCTAATGCTATTAATGTGTGGACAACGTGCCTATTAAACAGATTGACACGGAGAGAATTGAGGATCGGAGGTTTGTGGTGAAGATCACTTGCAAAGGTGGGCCAGGTGTTGGAGGAGAAGTTCTACGTGTGATCGAGTCGCTTGGTTTTGAGATAACTTACATTGCCCTTGAACAGATCAAGCCCATGCATGTCCTCACCACGGTTTTCATAAGGGTAAGCTCTTATCACTCTCTTTCTTCCTTGTATTTTAGGTACCTTACTGTGGATTGTCTGTACACACCTATTATGTCTACTGTCTAATAAGTGCACAGGCCTATTGATCATGGCCATCCAATGGATATATGGGCCACTACCCAATCAAATGGATCAGCCATCTTATCAACATTTGCTGTGGGAAGTGCCCCATAACTTTCACTGACCACCCAACAACACATGTTTGATCAGACCACAACATCCAAGCCGTTGAGATTGAAAATTGATAGGCATATCCACTGAATGACCGGAAAGCGAGATTGCTTTTATAGTTTACTCGTGGACTCTCAGTCTTTGTATTTCGTTTGGCCCAGAAACTGTTCATGATGGACCCATATTTTGGTGATCCAAATCGTTCATATGATGGACCCTCTGATTAACCTAACCATCTAATTCGATCACCAATAAATATCAGACCATAGTGTAATTTTCTATTATCATCAGCTAGTAGGATCATCGGTTAGGGAAATATTAGGGCATCCTCCAGCATATGTAGGGGCCCACAAAGGTTGGTCCCATGGGGTTCCGTTTCTGGTGTGTGTGTGTAGAGAGAGAGAGAGAGAGAGAGAGAGAGAGAGAGAGAGAGAGAGAGAGAGAGAGAGAGAGAGAGAGTTCTGCATTGCTCAGGCCCCGAGAATGTGCACGACATTGATATGATGGTATTCATCATTGATGGCCCATTCACCCAAAGTTCCCCAAGATTGGAAGATTCTAGCCATGGAATATTTGGCCTTTTATTGGTAGAATCGTAACCGTGTAATATATAGTAACATCTTCTTACTAACGGTTGAAACGCTTAGGATTTTTGTGAGAACAAAAAAAAAAAAAGATGATTTGTCCATGGGACTTCTTCCGACCTGTTCTACGGACCATCCATTGTTTCTTCATGATCAATGGCTAGAATTGTTGGACAAGCAGGCTTTCTAGGTTATGACCATCCCAAGATAGTGTCTGCCTGACGATCTGTACCTGTGCCACTTGCAGGATATTCCAGCCACCCATACCTTGGGAATAAAAATAATGGTCACTTTAGTCTGGCCCATAAGGTTCACCCAGATTATATAGTTGTCTATTTGATATATCTATATAAAACAAGGCCTAAGAAAAAGCACCCACGTTAAAGAAATATAAAAATTTCAATATTAGTATATGTTGTTTGGGACACTCTTTAAAACTACAAATAAAAGAACAAAAGAACACATCTCTATCGGATATCGGTGCAAATATCCCACAAACATTCCACATAATGTTGGGACCGATGTGTGCCCTGGGCTTGAGTCGTTTGAGGCGGCTTAGACCGATACCTATCTCTACTACAGCCAAACGCTACCTGACAAACGCATCTTCCTTTGTGGTTCCGACAAATGAAAGGCCCCAAACAAACGTTGCAAATGAAAGTACGCACCCTGGTTCGTTGTGTCGAGCACACCCAGCTGGTGCATTTACGCAACTAAAGTGAACGTCCCACCTGGACCGTTTCTTTTTTATGTGGTCCACCTCACTTTTTAATCAGGCTGACTTTTGAGTGGATGTTGGATATGCATTAAGTTGGGCCCCACACAAAACGTTTGCACTGAACTTTCATAGGTCTTATGCCAACTAATCTGAGTTAACATCTTCATCTAAGCCTTATTCTAACTGATTGGGTGTGTTTGATGAGGCGTAGATGAAAATGATGAGATCACACACGGCTTGGAGATGCATCATCTGAAACCTTCTTTTTGTCATGGCACACATTCATGAGAGTTAAAACCATTCATCATCTCTTGTGTCAACAGGGAGGGTTTTTTAATCCATTAGAAAATAGGAGAGAAATTTCAAGTATTAATGGTGTTTGACTACATCAATAATAAAGATAAAAAAATCCTAATTCAAAATTATCTAAAATAGAAATTTTTTTGTTAAAGTATAATTATTATTTTGCTAAAGTATAATTTCTTAATTCTATCAAAACTCTTTTAAAGCCCAATTTCCTAACTTTACTAAAACTCTTCTAAAGTTCAATTTCCTAACATTAGCAAAACTCTTCTAAAGTCTTATTTGGAAAAAATGGAAAATCCAAAAAAATCTAATCGGAATATTCTTGGCCTCATTATAAGCAATTTCTAAAAGATGTAAATTTCTAAAATTTTTAAAAATAATGAAAATGAAATTTTCTAAAAATAACAACTTCCAAAAAATTAGGGTGTTGGAACTAGGGATAGGTTTTGTGATGAAATGGATGAATGCAATTACATAAAGATTAATAGGTTGTGCATTTCGTGACAATACCTGGATTAAAAAAAAAATATACCACTAATTTATAATGCGCACTTGGAATGATTATTTATCCCTATTTGGAATAAATTTATTCAAACTTGGCAACACTTGAGGCTCAGTTACATCATGCCCTACATAGAATTAGGCCCGGATTCGATGGACTACCTCCGCTTTCATTTGTCTTCTTTTGATCAAGCCCACAAAGAATGCATATGTGGCAGTCACACATCACGCTCCCTGTGTTGGGCCACGCATTCCACTAGTACAGACGTTGATTGCTTGGTATAGCTGCTGCTGGTCATCTTAACTGGTCACAGAGTGGTGGGCCATGTGGTAGAAATTTCACCCGGAAGCTGCCGAAAGAGAAGTCCAACACTCATGAACTACATGATTCGGATTGGTTGGATTTTCACCACATGGCTTGGTCTATCACCAGGACCATTGATTACTGTCCATGTCAGGTTGCCACGATAGCCTACAAAATCCTTATTCAACCCAAACAGTTCTTTTTAGTAAATGCATTTTTCCGCCGACATTAATTCTCTTGCTTACGTTTCACTTATTGTTGACTGATTTTTATCAAAGGGCGATGATTAAAGAGGGCTCTCATGTGAACGAGTGAATATTAAATGGCCACATTTGTCAGAGGTTCGGGCCACTGATGTGATAGTATGCACTGTGAACATGTACCGAAAAGACAAGAACCAGTGTAATAACTCATCAAGAGACCCACGCATGTTGAATTTGGACCGTTGGATATTTTCCATTTTCCTTTCCCACCACTGGGTTATTTTCTTTGATCTGCATGGTCAATAGGCTGACATTATTTTTGGTCTATAGAAAGGTCACAGTGTACCTTACCCGATGAATGGTCCAGATATCTGGACACTTAATTAGTTGCACCCTCTCACATGAGAGGCTGTTCATTGATTCACGACCTTATTATAAATAAACAATACAAGATAGTTTTTTAATTTGATTTTTTGTTCTTTCTCAGGCAAGGAAACAAGGACGAATGACAGAGGACAAGCTGAAGGACTCTATTACGAGTATGGCATTGAGATCGGGTCTCATGTTTCAAAACCCATGAAAAAGAGCTAATTAGTGATGGCGTTTTAGTCATCCTAATCCTTATTTAGGAACTTAAGATACTTAGAACGATTCTCCTGCACATCTAGTTGTTTACATGAGAATTTTATGCAATTGGCAGTGTTTGGCATCACCATGGCATGTGTATAGCATCCTACATGCCTAACAGGGTTATCTCGCTATGAAAGTAAGGCATTCTAAAAATCAGGTCAATCCAACCATCAGGTAGGTAGCACTACATAAAATGATTGACACCGCCATCTAATCTCCAGATTGAGCTGGTGGCCCACCTGATGATTGCATTATCGTGATTTTTAGGGTATCCAATGTTCATGGTGAGGCGATCTTGTTGGACGGTTGGATGCAATACACACACCACAGTAGGCCCTAGGCATGGCTAATTGCATGATTTGTTCACCTGCAACTAGTTGTGTATGAGACGTCCATAGTATGCCAATAATACCGTATTATAATAATGTGCACAAGAGAAAATGGAAAAGGAAAAGGAAAAAGAAGAGAAGCTTTTTGGTGGAGGCAGGTGATACATTGAATGATGAGAAGCAAAACGTTTTGAACACTTTCTGTTTTTCTATTGACTTCATGTGCTAACCTAACCTAACCTAACGCAACAATGTGGATTTTCTTTCTCAAGGAATGTGGCGGATTGTGTACCATACACGTGTCACGTGTATGTGATGATGGAATTACAATGCATCCTGTTGGTTCGGGGATTGATGGGTCCCTAGACGAATTTTGCTTCGATTGTAACGTCTTAACTATCTAATAAATGGGCCTTTTATTCAATGAGAGCCGTTGCTATTTTTGTTTTGTTGTGTCCCTTTGTATGCCGCCATGTACGTAAAGGGCATCGTCCATGCCCCGTTAAACATTGGATATATTAAATTTGGCCGTTTTATATATTTTTATCCACGTATTCACGTGTGATTATTGTTGGAGCCGGTACCTGTAAAATCAATATAAGGTCTAATTTATTAATCATGTGGATGTGATTTTAGCGATCTCAAAAGAGTAATTTCTCTAATGGTCTTTAGAAACTTGAGATTGAACATGATGGTCATTAACTTGGAAAGTCGTTGTAACACCCTGGCCCTCCAATGTTAGGTGTCCTGGGGTGTTACCGGAATTTTTCAATTAAATTATGCGATCACACATGTAAACTCATAGGCATAGGGGCTATGAGCTGAAACTTAACTTATGAGACATGACTCAATTGGAATCTTTACGGTACCTAGATCAAACCATACAATAGTAGCACCTGTGGGACTTGAACCCCATATCCCCACTTCATTTAACCTTGAGATTAATCAAACAGAATCTGTGTGAAATCGCTCCAAATTGAGCATTTTAGGTAAAGAATTAACCCATAGAATACTTAGACTAGAATTCTAAAACCTTGAGATGGTGAAAATCTTAATTACGAGATGAAACTATGGTCTGTTGGTTCGCTTTACAAACTTATTAGCCCAACCGACTTGTTAGGGCACTGATCTATATTCCTTATTTGTCAATCACATAAGTTCATATGTCATGCAGTAAGTTGAACCCTTGGAATCTGAAGACCGAAAACACAAGAGGACGTGGAGCATCAAGGAGCAAATAACATGTATATGAGTTGTATTGATGACCGTAAACATTGACGCAAAACAACCTAAAACTTTAAATGATCTTAACATTAATAGATAAACATTTTATTGATCATCCGTTAGATTTAAAAGCCTTAATTGAACATACTTAGATTGGCTTTATAAGTCCTGAATTACTGAAAAATAAACTGCATAATTTTAGACAACATTCGGTCCCATCGAATCCCCTTTTAGTCCCACCAAAAGTACTTAAAACAGGACAACAAGAAAAGCCCTAAAATCCAGTGTAATTCGGCTCCAATCGGAGTGTCCTTCAATTGGCTTCGGTGTGATCAAATCTAAACTTTGGTCTGATCTAAGCTCGAACTTACAATTTTCATAAATGACCATGCCTTGATAATTTTGATTAAACTGACCCTGCCCTGATAATTTCGATCAAACTGACCCTGCACTGCCAATTTCAGTCGAACCAACCCCATTTTCGGTCTGACCGAAGACTATCTGTTAGAGATCTATTGTAGTCTTTTTGTTATAAATATTACATTTGGATCTTTAGACAAATGATAGATTTTGACATTTTAAAGACCCTAGTATATCTCAAGCTCTACCAAACCTTATAGGCTCAGCATAATGAGATTCATGCTTTCTTCTTAGTTATTCTTCACTCTAATGAGCATTCCAAGCTCTTCTACAAGAAAATCATAATCACAAGCCTTCTTTAGAGTTTAGACACCGATTCTATTTACAAATCGTAGTGTTTATCAACATTTAGAGTGTCCATCAAGGTGAATCCCCTAAGAGTTTAACTTTTCATTACTTATAGGAGATTTTACCCAATCTCCCATCACCTAGGTCACCTTAATTGAACATTGCATGCAAGGTGTTTGATCTTGGAGCTGAAGCATTAGCAAAGCATCAGCGTTAATGATCAAGGGAGCAAAAAAGATAGCTGATTGAAGCAAGGGAGAGCATAGATCAAGCAACTCGAGATAATGTATCAAAGTGGCTTAATTCAACAAGTGTCAATTAGTGAATCCATGCTCTCTTTTCTTGTGAAGGATTAAGAGTAAGAGTTTTTAACCCAAAATCGATAAGTGTCAATTAGTGAATCCATGCTCTCTTTTCTTGTGAAGGATTAAGAGTAAGAGTTTTTAACCCAAAATCGATATGTTCTTGTGAAGGATTAAGAGTAAGAGTTTTTAACCCAAAATCGATATGTTCTTCACTCTAAGAGTTTTTAACCCAAAGGCCGAATTCACCGGACATGGGTGTGCATGTGTTAGTCTCCTATAGGAGCCTCTAATGGGAGTAAACCTAAGTCTTTGGACTAAGACCAAGGTTTTTGGTTTCCCCATAGAAAACTAATTAAAGTCTCTTGTAGGAGCCTCCGTTGGGACTGTACACTAGGTAAGTCCTTGTGTAGGCTACTAACACAGGTGAGTACATGATAAATCCTTACATAGGCTACTGGCATGGGTGAATACATGGTAGGTCCTTGTGTAGGGCTATAAAGGTTAGAGGTGGACTTGATTTATAACATCCGATAGTAAAATTTAATACAGTACTCAGGAAGAGTGCGTTCGTCGGGAGTTGAGTAAGGAAACCGAACCACTATAGAGGCTTATAATATTTGGGATTACCATTTGAATATTTTAAATTATGCTTAATGTGATTGTTTTATTGAATTATATGTATGCATGATTAGATGAATGCCAAGATTTGAATAGTTAGCATATCCCACACACATATACACTATCAATTATAGACTAATTACATAATTAGCATATCTTTAATAGTATATGTGATTGGACACTCTATTGGCTTGAAAGCCTTAGAGTTAATTTGCCTTAATTTAATTAGTATATTAGTTTAAGTAATTGTGTGTTAAAAAGCATAAATTTTATTTGGTCCTAATCAACCCTCATTTAGGACATAACCACCAATCTATATCTCCACCAAGCTTCGGTGCATAGTTATGGTATCCTATTCCACGCAATTTCATGACTATGCAACCTTAGAAACCTGTGAAATTCATGCTTTGTCAGTTTGACCGACAGAGCTATCGGTTCCTATCGGTCCAACCAACAACACTCATCAGTTCAACCGACAATTGCTAAATAGTTGTGCACTTGAAACCACTAAATCTAAAATTTGGGTTATAAAAGCCCATTCACCATTTTCTTTGTACTTTCAGCATTAGAGATAGAAGGAGAGAATTAGAGAGAGAGAGAGAGAGAGAGAAAGGAAGAGAAAACAAGAGAGAGGGAATGAGAGAGAGAGAGAGAGGATTGTCGCTCCAAGTCTTTGCACGCCTTCAACTCTGCGTTCTCTCTTCTTCCTTTACATATTCCTAGCTAAGGAAAACAAGGTGGTGTCATGAGAGGGCTAATAGCTTGAATCCACCAACGTATACCCGCTGGATGCCTTCCATCATAGTGTGCATGTCGTGTACGCCCTATCCAGTGTGCGCATGTTGGGTTTATGAAGATCGAGCTATCGGTATGAGCTGCCTAATGGTCTGCATGGGCCATTTGGAAGTGTGGCGACGTTAGAATATTCCTTGGGCCTAAGTTCAAGGCCGGATTTACGAGTCAAGTCGACCGCGTATCTATGTGAGTGGAATTTTCCATATTTTACCCCTAATTTAAGATTAAAGTGAAGTATGAGCTAACCTTAGGAATTTTGATGTTATAACATGGTTTCTCTCAATTTTCAGCCCTAAGAGGTACCCTAATCCCAGTGTATCTAGAAAGGAGCACTCGAAATCCTAGAACCCCAATTCGAAAGGTGAAGCTACCGTTTAAGCTTTTTCTGACATTTTTGTTTGGTATTGATTTTCGTGTATGCATTATATTGATGTTTGGATTTATAATCTGTTTTTGCACTATTATTTTCCCTATGTACCTTTGCTTCAACTTGTGAATATTGCCTGTACGTAGCTCTCCAATCCATGCTTACTTGCGAAATTCATGTATAATTTCCTTGAACATAAATTTTAGCATGCTTTCTTTTCCATAACATGTGCTAGGTCGTTAATATACTTATGGATATGTTGTTTGAATTTTCTCTTTTTTTGAACTATTTAGGTTGTTTTACTTGCCACTTTCATGAATTGTATATGTAGTTTTGTTGGTCTCTTTATGAATTGTATGTGACTTTTGATTTCCACATTATAAATTGTTTATGGCTTTGAATTGGCCATCTTTTATGAATTTCGTGGAAACACTTCTTGGATTAGTGGCCTGACCTATTTGATTCTATCTTTTGATATAATTGTGTCCTGAGTGGTTTTCGGGATGAATCCTTTTTGTGTCCTTTAATTGAAATTTTTTGCCTAAGCAACTTTTATCGGGTTGAACCCTTTTTGTGTGTCCATAATCGAACTTTTGATGGAAAAGACCCTTGTATTAGTATGTTGTTATCTATTTAGGAAAGGCCTACTTGTCGAAAGAATTGCTTGTAAAGTGGATTGCTAGTAAATTGAATTGATCATAGATAGGATTGCTTGCAAATTTAGTTAATAATAGTTGGGCTTGATATGCATCCAAGGGATGAAGATTTTGTTGAGTGGCTGGCTAGTATGGGCATACTTTCATGTATTTTACTGGCTAACTAGTCGCTATGGGTTGTCCTTTTACATGGATTTTATAGGGTGGCTAGTCACTATGGGCATACCTTTGAGTATTTTACTGGTGGCTGGCTTACTATATGTGTCCTTTTACGTAAATTTTATCGGGTGGCTAGTCAGTATGGGTGTGTTTTTGTGTACTTTACCAGTTGGCCAATTCACTATGTGTCATTTTCATGCCAGCTGGACGTGTATCCCCCAGCTTTAAGGGTAGGTCATACTCCTATGTGTTTAGATAATGCTTAACTTGTGAATTGATTGATCTGTTATTAGAATTCAATTATGTATTGAATCAGCATGTATAATTTGTATATTACAACTCACTTTTTCTGTTGAATCCTATGCTTAGCTATCATGTCACATGTTCAATCTTAGGGGTATTTCTTAGCTATGTCAAATAATACAGATGAATCAGGAGTAGTGCAGGACAGTGGTGTGCTCGCGTAGCGAGTTTGGTGGTGAGTTCGAATCGAGGAGCCTAATGATAGTGTGGCTATGTTATTCGAGTCAGCCAGTAGGTCTTAGATTTTCTCTTCTTTCTTTTTTTTAAAATTTATTTATTATTATTAATTTATTTTTTTATTTATTGTGTTTTCAAAGCATTTTGGACATCCTGACATGTTAGATATTGTGGGTTCTATGGTCCCCAGGTGAGGGAACCTTGGATTCGTATACCTTTAATTTAGCCTACCATTTTTCGATGTACTTATTTCTACTTATCTATGATACCCATTGTATATATGGATTCTATTTTGATTTGATTTTTGTCTATGAGATGAATGCTAATCTGACTACATAGACACATGGAAAGCACACCCACGTGCGACCTTTCTCTATAGGATAACCGGGTCTTTGTCACAAGAGCATTGTTCTCAAGTGTCATAAACGGGGGCATTTATATTTAGTTCACGGCCCTGAATTCGAAATTCAGGTCTTCCTTAATTTTAATTGTGTGGATCAATGAACCATGTGTCCCACTTGCATAAACTCAAACAAAGCTGACTCTAGATATTCTCAGATGGGGCATTGTAAATTAAGCATAACATCAATGTACATGGTGAGCAACGTACATGGTGAGTAACAAGAGTCAGTGTCGATGGTATCACCCATCATCAAAATCCAGCTACTTAAAAAAAAAAGACCATTCTATGATCACTAAAGCAAATGAAGAATCAACCAAGTAGCAATATAATCAATCAATAAGATGTTGGATCAATCAATTTCCTTCGTTTTCTCCTCTTCGTAAAAAGATTTTTCATGGTATCAGACCTTTATGTTGGGGGCCTTACATAAAACCTTAGGATCTAGCCTCCCGAGACAAACCAGAATTATGAAATAATAATGCAATGAACTAAATCAAAACATAAACCACACCACACCTGGGATTTTTACGTGAAAGACCCTCAAAGAGGTAAAAACCACGGGACCTCGTGCAGATCAACAATCCACTATAAAGCAGAACGTTACAACCGATCACAAGCACACATCGCTTGGATCAAACCTTCTTCCCTCACACAGGAGTAGATAAATAATAAGAAAACAAGAGAAAAACGGAGAGATCTCATCGATTACGAGGACATGGATGCATTGAGATATGGTAGATCACCTCTACAAGCATAGCCTTCCTTCCACAAGCTTCCTCTCTCTCTTTCCCTCTTTCTCTCACACCTTTGATAGCCCTAAGCCCTCTTAGAGTACCTTTAGGAAACCTAGACTACCTTGGAATACACCTCAATCCTGTATACACCCCTTTATATAAGAATAGAAAGAGGTAGAATCCAAATAGGAAACAAAATCCGCAAAATCTGCATTTCAACAATCGTATCTACGGAACTCTTCGATGATATCGAAGGTCTCTCGATGACAGCTTCGATATCATCTAAAGGTCTCTCGATGATATCGAGACAGGACCAAACTGTCCAGCAACCAGAGTAGAAATTCCAACAATTATCGATATCATCGAGCCACTCTCGATGACAACCTCGATATCATCTAAAGGTCTCTCGATGATATCGACGGGACCAAAAAATCTATCCAGCGACTAGCGCTGAAAAATCCTGCAATTATCGATGATATTGAAACCTATTCGATTTCATCGATCCCAATAATGAGGAGAAAATTCCCATCAAATCTCCCTCTTTTCGACTCAGGAGGAATCTACATTCTTCAATCCAGCCCAATTTCTACAAACCTCAAACTTGCCCTTGAGCAATGCCTTGGTCATCATGTCTGACCCATTATCGTCCGTGTGGACTTTCTCAAGCTGTAACACCTTTTGTTCCAAAGTATCCCTGATCCAGTGATACCGAATCTCTATGTGCTTCGACTTGGAGTGCTGACTTGGATTCTTGCTCAAGTGTATAGCACTTTGACTATCGCAATAGACCACGTGCTGCTCATGCTTCAGGCTAAGTTCCTGTAGGAACCTCTTCATCCAAAGCATCTCTTTACATGCCTCTGTGACTGCAATATACTCGGCCTTTATCGTCGACAATGCTACAACCTTCTGTAGCTTGCTCGACCAAGAAAACGCTCCTCTTACAAATGTAAACATGAACCCCAATATAAACTTCTTAGAGTCTATATCACCTGTCATATCTGCATCTATGTAGCCCTCTAATATAGGTTTTTCGTCACCATAACATAGGCTCAACCTGGATGAGCATCTTAGATACCGCAGTATCCATTTCACCGCTGCCTAATACTCTTTGTCAAGATTGGCAAGATACGGGCTGACAACACCAACCGCATTTGCTATGTCTGGGCATGTACACACCATAGCATACATCAAACTTCCTACAGTTAACGCGTAGGGTATCTTCTGCATCTCTTCCACCTCTGTCTTCGTCTTAGGACACTGTCTCTCGCTTAATATGAAGTGACCATCCAGTGGAGTACTAACCGGCTTCGTTGTATTCATATTGAACCGCTCTAGGACTTTCTCAATATACCACTCTTTTGACAGCTAAAGCTTCCTGCTGCTTCTGTCACGGGTTATCTCCATTCCTAGGATCTGTTTAGCTGGGCCCAAGTCTTTCATCGCAAAAGACTTGTCCAACTCCTGTTTCAGCCTGTCGATTTTCTTAATGTCTTTTCCCATGATGAGCATGTCATCAATGTATAAGAGCAGAACTAAGAAATCACCATCTGAGAACTTGTACGTGAACACACAGTGGTCTGACTCCGTTCTGTCATACCCATGCTATAACATGAACGAATCAAACTTCTTATACCACTATCGTGGAGCTTGGTTCAGCCCATACAAGCTCTTCCTCAGCCTACACACCATATACTCTTTGCCCTTGACTTCGAATCCCTCTGGTTGGTGCATGTAGATCTCTTCTTCTAGGTCACCATGGAGAACGACAGTTTTAACATCTAACTGCTCTATCTCCAGATCCATACTAGCTGTCAACCCAAGCAACACCTGTATGGATGTCATCTTCACCACTAGTGAGAATATCTCCTCGAAGTCTATGCCTTTCCTCTGACCAAACCATTTCACCACAAGTCTGGCCTTGAACCTCGTCTGTGAATTCTTATACTTAATC
This sequence comes from Magnolia changhungtana, assembly GCA_030180095.1. Lineage (NCBI taxonomy): Eukaryota > Viridiplantae > Streptophyta > Magnoliopsida > Magnoliales > Magnoliaceae > Magnolia > Magnolia changhungtana. The sequence continues at coordinate 19,723,864 of JASAUF010000444.1, read as the reverse complement.
TTCTTTCTGAACACCCACTTGTTGCTCAAAGCTTTCTTGCCCTTAGACAGTTTCACCATGTCATAGGTGTGGTTCTTATGCAAAGATTTCATCTCCTCTTGCATAGCTTTCAACCACTCCTCCTTACGCTCGTCGACTAGGGCCTCAGAATAATCTCCTGGCTCTCCCCCATCAGTGAGCATAATGTATTCATGTGGCGAGTACCTTTTGGACGGTTATCTGTCCCTAGATGACCTCCTCACCTGTGGTTCAACAGGTGGATCAAGTGGGGGCTGCTCCCCTGGTCCATCTTCTGAAGGAACTCTCTCGTCCTCTACACCTTGCTGTACTCTCCCGTCATCAGGCACCACGGGAGGAGTAACCGGATCCATGTCTTCTAGCTCACCTGAACTAGGCTGGTTCTTCTCTGGCTTACCAATGTCTTCTATACACTGATCTTCAAAGAAAACCACATCTCTGCTCCTGACGAGCTTCCTCTCGGTCGGATCCCACAATCTGTAACTGAACTTTTCATCACCTTACCCCAAGAACACATACTGTCTGATCTTCATATCGAGCTTGGACCTCTCATCCTTTGGTACGTGAACGGATGCCCTGCATCCAAACACCCTGAGATGACTGTACGATAGATCATGTCCAGTCCACACCTTCTCAGGTACTTCTCCATTCAACGGGGCTGATGAAGACCTGTTTATCAAATACACTGTCGTGTGCATTGCTTCTCCCTAGAACGTCTTGGGCAATTTCGCATGGGATAACATGCATCTGATTCTCTCAACAATGGTGCGATTCATTCATTCCGCTACATCATTATGCTGGGGGGTCTTGGGAATCGTCTATTCATGCTGTATACCCAGGGACTTGCAATACTCATAAAAGTCGCCAATGTATTCACCACCATTGTCAGTGGGAATGCACTTCAATGATCTACCTGTCTCTCTCTCTTGACTATAGCATGAAACAATTTAAACACACCAAAGACTTCATCCTTGGATTTCAAAGCATAAACCTAAACCCTCCTAGATGCATCATGTATAAAAGTGACAAAATACAATGCCCCACCCAAGGTTTTTGTCTTCGATCGTAGGACCACAAACATCAGAATAAACCAAATTTAATGCATGCACTTTATTAACATGAGAAGCAGATTTAACAAATGAAACTCTATGTTATTTCCCTGATAGACAATCAAGACAGGTTTTGAGAGGTGTACCTGTCACGTCTGGAAGGAGCTGCTTCCTTGCTAATAGTTAAAGCCCCTTTTCACTCATGTGGCCTAGATGCATGTGCCATATGTTAATAGCTGAATCTTCCACTGCGTTCAACCCACACTTGCACATACTGACACTTGCCTTGTACAGGATGCAACACTTCTTTCCTCTGGCTACGATCAACGAACCCTTGATGAGCTTCCATTGCCCACCAGCAAACCGGCTTTCATAACTATCATCATCCAACCTTCCTGTCGACATCAAGTTGAGGCGAAGGTCGGGGATATGTCTCACATCCCTGAGAACCAATGTTCTACCCATATCGGTCTTCACATAAATATCACCGACTCCCACAATTTTCAATACGCCAAAATTTTTCATCTTCACGGTCCCAAAGTCACCTAACTTGTAGCTTGTGAAGAAGTCCCTGCGTAGAGTCGAATGAAAAGAAACTCCTGAGTCAATCACCCAGTCAGTGTCCTGACTCGTAGCCGTGAGACATATATCGTGATCTGCTGAAAGAATAACTACAACGTCACCATCTGAAGTGACCACAGTGGAATTTGATTCATCTTCCTTCCCTTTTCCTTTCTTGTCGTTCTTCTTACCACGACATTCATGCTTGTAGTGGCTCTTCTTTCCACAATTCCAGCAATCAACATCCTTTCTGTTACTCAACTTGCCTCTTGATTTATCTTGGGCCTTCCCACCTTTCTGTTCTTTCCTCTCCCCTGTTCCTGTGTTACAAGGGTCTCTTGCTGAGTAGACCCATGAGACTTCCTCCTTGTCTCCTCATTGAAGAGACAGCTAGTAACCTGTTCCATGGATATCTTTCCGTCTGGTGCGAAGTTACTTAGAGACACCACCAATGTCTTCCAACTGTCAGGTAATGAACTAAGCAATAGTAAAGCCTGCAATTCATCATCCAGGACCATCTTCATAGAGGAGAGTTGGTTCACTATATTGCTGACCTCATTCATGTGCTCGGCCACAGAACCACTATCCTTGAACTTGAGATTCACAAGTCGCCTTATCAAAAAAAATTTATTACCGGTCGTCTTTCTTTCATACAGCCTTTCTAATTTCAGTCATAGGCTAACGGCTTAGGTTTCCGTAAACACATGGTGGAATACAGAATCATCCAACCATTGTCTAATAAACTCCACCGCCTTCCGATCCATCTTCTTCCAATCATCATCAGACATATCCTTGGATTTTGCTGATATGCCTAAAATTGGAGAATATAGGTCCTTCCAATAAAGCAAGTCCTCCATCTTAGCCTTCCATATGGTCCAGTTAGAACCATTGAGGCTGATCATCCTTGATGAGCCACCTTCCATAATTCCAAACCGATCATACCCGTTCAATGAACTTAGCTCTGATACCACCTTGTTGGGGGCCTTACACAAAACCTTAGAATCTAGCCTCCCGAGACAAACCAGAATTATGGAATAATAATGTAATGAACTAAATCAAAACATAAACCACACCACACCAGGGATTTTTACGTGGAAAACCCTCAAAGAGGTAAAAACCACAGGACCTCGTGCAGATCAACAATCCATTATAAAGCAGAACGTTACAACCGATCACAAGCACACACCACTTGGATCAAACCTTCTTCACTCACGCGGGAGTGGATAAACAATAAGAGAACAAGAGAAAAACGGAGAGATCTCACCAATTACGAGGACGTGGAAACGCTGAGATATTTAGATCACCTCTACGAGCATAGCCTCCCTTCTACAAGCTTCCTTTCTCTCTGTCCCTCTTTCTCTCACACCTTTGATAGCCCTAAGCCCTTTTAGAGTACCTTTAGGAAACTTAGAATACCCTGGAATACACCCCAATCCTGTATACACCCCTTTATATAAGAATAGAAAGAGGTAGAATCCAAATAGGAAACAAAATTCGTAAAATCTACGTTTCAGTAATCGCATCTGTGGAACTCTTCGATGATATCGAAGATCTCTCAATGACAGCTTCGATATCATCTGAAGGTCTCTCGATGATATCGAGACAAGACCAAACTGTCCAGTAACCAGGGGTGAAAATTCCAACAATTATCGATGTCATCGAGCCACTCTCGATGACAGCCTCGATATCATCTGAAGGTCTCTCAATGATATCGACAACACCAAAAAAACTGTCCAGCGACCAGCGCTGAAAAATCCTGCAATTATCGATGATATCGAAACCTGTTCGATTTCATCGATCCCAACAATGAGGAGAAAATCCCCATCAAATTACCTTTATACCATAACTTGATGTATAATCTTTGGTTTAACCTCTCTTCCTATCTTGAACCTTCAATCCCAACAGGTCAGAGCTTCGCCACCTGAATCTTCACCTCCTTTCACCACCAACAAATCTCAACATTAACCCATCCACTATATATATATATATATATCTATATATATATATATATATATATATATATATATATATATATATATATATATATATATGCCATGCTTATAAATATAGTCCAAAACTGAGTCGGCTGGTAGGAATCAGCCCAGGTCAAGGCGAGCTGGGGCAAGTTGTACGAATTTTGGTCTCCAGGCGAGTAACACACGAAAACAGCTATTTAAGACCATGGGGGGAGTAGCAAAATCATGACCTAGGCCAACCCCACCAGTTTAGGCCCACACCACGGGCCCATAATTTAAGCTGAATCGCTCAAAAATCAGTGGGAACCTGGGCTAGCTCAACCATGTTTTTAAGACCGCAATGAGTCTAATGCAACTTGTCTATGTTGACTAGGACTTGATGCAACCTGATCCAGTTGGATATCATAAGTCGCCCCTCTCGCGTCATTCCTAACTTGGGTGAATTGAGCCAATTCAGCCTGAGCCTTGTCACTTAAATATTTGGACCCAAAAACCTGGTACATGGGCCTAAAGTGAGTCCCAGGCCCAACTGGTGGAAGATGTTAGTGTGCCTAGATTTTGGGTTAAGCCAGACCTTGTGTAGAAAAAGGTTGTACAATTCAAGCCAGAGCCTGGCTCATTTATTTTTCATGTCACTGGCCCATATGCCTAAGAAGTTAAAACATAGTCAGTGCCATTGGATCCCGGCCCAGGCAATTGAAAACAATGATCATTGGAAATAAGCTATCTTCAAATAGAGCTTAGTTTTCTATAGAAATGGACTCTTTTAATTCACGAATGGACTGTTTGGTTGATACTTAAGGTCATGATAGACACCTCTTACAAAGTGACACGCACATACATCTAAGGATTCCATATCCTTTTTATATGTCCATGGTTCGGTTTCGTTAATCCCTCCTTAAACACTCCATTGCAATTTTCTTGTGCCGGACTGCTATTCCATGCATAAAAGGTAATAATAGTAAATAAGTATATGAGAGGTATCTTTTATTCATTGCAATCAAATGTACATCAGCCATCTATTCATAAGAAGTTAAACCAGAGACCCAGGCCTGGGTGCATACACGTGATTACATGACTCACATATCTTCAAGTGACCAAATGCACCTGGGGCTGTCTACAAGCCCCGCAATGGAGTTGGCTTCGGGCCAGATTTTGAACCGGGCTGGGCCTATTTAAAATTTTGAATTTGCCTGACCCAAGACCCAGCCCATTGACGGTCCCAACGGTGGTGTTAACACCTGGTGTGTTGATGGGTTGGGTGCAGTGGGGCTCCACGACGTGTTGTATGTGTTTTATATCCATGCCATCCATCCATTTTCTCCCCTCATTTTAGTACATGAACTAAAAAATGAACCAGATCCGAAGCTCAAGTCGACCACACCACAGAAAACGGTGATGATTAACCGTCCACCATTAAAAACTTATCGAGGGCCACAAATGTTTTGGATCAGACTGATATTTGTGTTTGCCCTTCATCCAGGTCTATATGACCTTATGAACAGGTTGGATGGAAAAATAAACATAATGGTAGGCCCTATGAAGGTTTCAATGATAGGCATCATCAGTATTGTTGCTTCATGTGGTGTGGTCCACTTGAGCTTGGATCTGCCTCATTTTTGGGTTTATAGCCTAACATAATATGAAAGAAAATGGATGGACGGTGTGGATAAAAGCCATACGTCAAACTGGCCCCTTGAGCCCTCATCCCGAGCTCCGGAAGGGGGTAGTACCCAATCCGCGCCCATTTTGGGGAAGACCCAAATGACTTGTCAGTGTAGATTTTATAGTCAGTGTAGAGTTTATATTGAGTTATTCCTCTACGAAATCGGATTGCATAATGAGATACGCGGCCCCCACATAGCATCCCAGCAGTAACTTTCTGCACAAGGCTTTCGCAGGAAGTAACGGTGCTGGGATGATAGGGGGCCCACCATAATGTTTCTGAAAAGTTCACCCATTCATCTGGTTTTTAAAGATCATTTCAGAAAATGAGATAAAAATTCAGGCAGATTCAAAACATAAGGCGTCATATGAGGAGTAAAACTGGAAAAAGAGTTTTCCACCGTTGAAACCTGTTTGAGCTCTATCTCAATGTTATATGCCATCCAAACCGTTTATAAGTTTACTTCCACTGGGATGAAGTGAAAAGACAAAATATTAAACTTCTGTGGCCATACAAAAATTTAAATGGTCGTTACTGAATCTCCGTTGTTTCCTCTCATTCAGCCACTTAACTTTTGGACCCACCTGATTTTTGGTCTAATGTCCTAAAATGATCTGAAAAAATGGATAGACAGGCTGAATTTTTCAGAAACAACATGGTGGGCCCCATATAACATCCAGCGCAGGAACTTTGTGTGAAAGGCTTTCCCATGAAACCCAAGTCCTTACAGGTTAAGGTACTTTTCCTTGTGCTATTCAAGGAACGCAACTTTGCCCCTACCTTAAACCAACGATCTGGGTGGGACCCTCAGCATTGGGCCTGCTTGGATCTATGCATTGTACATCCACGCCATTTATCTATTTTGCCATCCTATTTTAGGACATGGTCCTAAAAATAAAGAATTTTCGGACAATCCCAAAGATGGAGAACATAAAATTTTCAGGTAAACCATAAAACAAAGAAAGAGTGGTCATTTCTTTTTTTCAAATTATCTCTATTTTCTATTCCGGAGGGAAAAATCTTTACAGGACTCAGACATTTTGGGCTGCCACCAGGAAAGAAAAAGTAAATCCGTGGCTGCCTATCATTTCCATTTACACACGCGTCCGGGTGGGCCGGCCGCCTTAACCACTATAGATTCTCTAATGGACCTCAACCCCACCTTATCTAACAAGAACAAACCCCGGATGTAGAGCGGGAGATCCAAGGCCTCCCAGAAAGAGTGGTCATTGAACGCCCACTATTATAACTTCCTAAGGTCCATCATAATATTTATTGACTATCCAACCTGTTGATAACATCACAAAAACCTAGGTAAAAAGAAAAATCAAATATCATATTGCTTGATCCAAAACATCACTGCTTCCTATGGTGTGGTCCACTTAAAATTTGTATTTACTTTATTCTTGGGACTATGACTTAAAATTAACTAGAAAAGCATATTGTCGGCATGAATATACAATGCATATATCGAGGTGGGCCCTATGGTCAGGGTCCCACCCACGTAGCTTGATCGGGGTCACTACCAAGTCGCACTCGTTTTCAAGCACTATCGAAAAAGACTCCGCCTACATGCATGCACCTCATCTTCTTTTACAATGATGACTTGACAAAAACTTCGATACAATGGGAGGCATGATGGTTGATACGCATGCACTCAGAAATTGTTTATGTGGATGAGTAACTCAAATCAAAACCATGTACCTTGTGGGCCACATTCCGGATCGGTGACAAGCTCCTGTCGTACTTTCCGATTGGTTGAGAGCTAATGGACGGATAAAATGAAAATTAGTAAATGCCATTTGAGTTCAATCAACATATGCTCGCTAACAATAGACTAGAAATATTCTATCGATTTGACTTTGGTTAGTGACCTATCTTCATGGTCCCATGATGTGGACGGTTGAATTTGAGGCAGGTGCATCCCACGCAGACAGTTTCTGAATACATGTGTGTGAACGATCACAACCTGCTAGAGTATTAATTAACTCAAATCAATGAAAGAGACGAGGTGATTCTATGGGGGGTCCGAGAATGCTGGACTCTTTTTGAGATTTTTATAAATTACCACCTAATATGTAGAAAGACGCTCGGGTGGCACGGTTCGCACGTAACGACGTGTGAATCTTGCTATCAACCATTGAATAAGGTAGACGGTCTGGATGAAAGCACTCTTACATGAGAATTTGATAAAGTGAGTTTCCATCTCCAGCATGCCTCTTCTACCTATTCTCTAACTCTCCAAAAGGCACAGCAGAAGCCTTTTACATGAAGTTCTTCCACTGGGATGCTAGGTGGGTCCCACCAAGATGTTAGTGATAAATCCACACTATTCGTCCATTTTGAGAGGTCATTTTAGGACATGAGACTAAAAATGATGTGCATCCAAAACTGAAGTGGTCCATATGAGAGGAAACAATGTATATTTAGTGACCACCATTTAAATATTCTTGGTGCAACAAAAGTTTTAAATCAGACTAATATTTGTGTTCTCAATTCATCCCAGTACAAACGACGTTATGAACAGTATGGATGGCGTGTAAACATCACTGTCAAACTCAAGGAGGTTTCAACGGTAGGAATTTCCCTACCCATATCTTCCTTTAGTGCAACCCACTTGAATCTTGGATCATGTTCAAATTTTCTCTTAAGTATTAAAATGATCTCACGAAATGGATGGATGGGATAGATTGCTCAAAAACATGACAGTGAGCCCTACCCAGTTTCCAACGCATTAACCACCTGCTAAAGACTTTCACTTGAAATTAGCATGAGATTCTTTAGATGAAACAACATTTTAAACGGATTGGTTACTCTCCTGTTGGTGCTTTGTAGACCCCCAACATGATGTATGTGTCTCATCCATGCCATCCATACAATTTTTAAAATAATTTTATGGTATGAACCCAAAACTGAGGTTGTAACATCATGGATTTTCGATATCTTGAATTTACAAAAATCCGTGAAATTTTTCGATATAATTATCCCACATTGTCACTTATTGGCCCTTAACGCTCGCAGCGGGCCTATACATGGGTGGTACCGGTAAAGAACATCACAAATTCATTAAATCAATTACAGAAAACCAATGAACCCGCCCGATCACTTAAGTATCGAGTTTAGCCTCTTGATTTGTTCACAAATGGCTCAAATCTAGCCGACCTATCACTGACTAATCAAGATGACCACACCTAAATTAAAGATCTACCTAAAGACCAGACAATGAGGGGTCGGATCGTAATTAACAAACCAAAGTGACCCAATTATCCATTTAGCCTACGAACCAACGGTTTAAAGTGATTATGACTAAATCACTATTTTCACTAATTGCAAATAGGCTACACTATGAACATAGTAAATCTAACCCATAATCATTGCCCACGAGAAATCTTGCTGCCTAATTCATTTCAAAAATACCTTGATTATCCAAACGAGTTCTAGACTGCTCGTTAGTGGGCCACTAGTTTCGAAACTATAGAATAATGTCCATCTAACTGGGATTAACGCCCATCGTTGGTGGCAAACCAAGAAAGTGCCTATAACAGCTCAACTTGGGCCGAAAGCTAAGTGCTTCCAACGCGCGAATCCCCTAGGCCGAGATCTGAAACTTAAGTGAAATAGACATTCCACTCTTTCGTGAAGTTGTGTCTTTCTGACCGTTAGACCACAACCAAACTCGAGGCATGAGTTAATGATATTTTCCTGCTCATATCCGTATAGTCATGGCCCCTATCGACCATCGATGACCATTAAACAGACTTCTAATCATATCCGTTGATTGGCGCATTCAAATGGTGGGCTGATCATATTCATACATAGATCATCATTAGGGCTAACTATGCTACGGTGTATATCGATCCTTACACCTCATAATGGACTCCAAAGGTTAGAAATAGACCCACATAGGACTAGTATAATAAAAACATATATAGGTCTTAGGGCCATTTGCACCACATCTGGCACTATAAATACTCATTCATTCCACACCCCCTCTCCCCTTACGAATTTTTCATAGAAATTGGGGGGAAAGAGAGAAAGAGAGGAAGAAAGAGAGAGAAAGAGAAAGAGAGTGAGGTCCTTAGTGTTTGCGTGCATTGGAATTCATTTGACACAACCCAAGCGATTACCGTTTTCCTTTGTCGAATCCACCCCTACACATGATTGGAGGTAATAAATGATTCCCACCACACGTTTAAACAATCTTATGTTAGATTCTATGAATCTTACTTAAGATTTCTTTGATTTGATTAGGAATTTGTATTTTTTTTCTTAAAACTCCAACCTTGGATGCTCTAAGTCAGACGAATTGTTGGTGCAAAATTCTGATTAAACCCCTTTAGATCTTCAAGTACCTGCGCAGGAAGAAAACAAAGGAAACCCCGGCTAGAGCAAGGGACCCTGCGATGCCAAAGTCAGGCTGGGAATCTGGGTCTTAATGTATTGAGGGGTTCTAGGAGAGAGTTTTTGCGTACCTTAAAAGATGATTTAGGTTCTTCCTTTATAGATGCTGGAGCATTCTATCGTATGAGGATTCTTCTCTTAGTATCGTGTGCGGGATCTTCTCCCAGTATCGCGGAGATTGGATTTCGCCCGTTTCTAGTCTCTATCCGATCCCGTGACCTCCGGGATCGGAGATCTCATCCCGAGATACTCGAGATGGCGTTTTGTTTTGCGCTGTCTTTCCTTCATTTGGTTGATCCGATGAAGTGGGTCGGCCCGATGCATGCCCAGGTTGCCGGTTCGTCGTCCGAGCCGACTTAACTTTTGTCTCGGCTTAGTTGGTTTATAACCTTCCCTCGGATCCAATGTATCCTTCGATGACCCGAGGCACCAAGTCCGAGTCTCCGGACTTCGTATCTTTTGTCCCCAACAGTAAGCCCCCTTACTCCGTGTGTTTCGTATGACACTAAGGAGTAGCGAGTTTTGAGTCGGTTCATAACTTAGTCCGAGATAATAAGTAGGCATTTAATGCATTTTGTGTCGCCTTTGATGGGAGACGGTTCAGTTTCTGACATCGCATGCCGACAGCCGTCAAATCGTTCACCCCGCCAATGAGGGTTGGACACGTATCAAGGGCATTATTGTCGTCAGTCGGCGTGCGCCACGTGTCGAGCGGGGGAGTCGATGCAGGCGTCAAATCATTTCCCTATTAATTGCTTCCGCCACATGGCAATCTTATAAAAGGGTGGGGGGTCCCGCATTTCGAACCTCTACTGCTACTCCCGCTCTGCATTCCCTTTGGAGTTTTTCGGTTCTTCTTCTTCCTCTCTTCTTTCTTAACTGTCAGCGGCTCCTTCCGCCATTTTCGCTTTCCTTCCTCCCTCCGGTGAGTCTTTCCCTCCTCTTTAGTTATTGATAATGGCGGCTCGAGGTTCTCAAAGTCCCCAGGAGGGAATTTCCGGAGACGAATGCGAAGCGCAGTATTTTTGGAACGTTGCGGAATCGCCTTCCTTACTGACAGAGATAGCAGTTAATGCGAATGTTGCTTTTCTTTCTGAGAGGGTCACTGGAGCTCCGGCGGAACGCCCTACTTCCGTTGGTCCTTCTCGTGGTGGGTCGTCCCTGATAACCCGCCCGGTAAGGCCTAATCCTCCAATGGATTTGGAAGAGGAAGAGGAGAAGGAAGAGGAAACGCTGATTGCCGAGGGAACCTTTGGGTCGGTTCCCGTTGATAGGTCGGCACAGGCCGAGTCTAAAGGAGAAGGATCGGGGGATGATCTAAGCGGCCCGGTTCCTTCAGTCTTGACTGAGGCGGATTTGGACAGAATCCGAATCGGGTATCACATCCCTGAATCGGTTATCACTTATCTCTCACATCCGAATGATTTACCGGATCATCCTCCTGTTGGGGCGGTCGCGATCTACCAAGTCTCGATGCAATGCGGCTTACGTCTGCCCCTTCAGCCCATTGTCCGGGGCGTTTTATCTCGTATTCGGATTACCCCGGGGCAAATAGTTCCAAATGGGTGGAGGAACTTATTCAGATGTGCGGTATTGTAGGCTAAGTTGGAGCAGCCACCGCTAACAGTCGACGAATTCCTCCACTTATATCAAGTGCGCGTAAACCCGAACTACCTCGGCTTTTATGTCTTCGCTGCTTGGCAGGGCGGAGGTAGCTCCTTAATAACCGACCCTCCCACTTTCAACAAACATTGGAGAGAACGTTGGTTTTGGGCCTGTGGTGGCTAGGAGACGGCTGAGTCCGGGTCCTGCGAGGCTCGTGTTCCTCGGGCGTTTCAGAAAGCAGATGACTCGACATTTCTCTTTTGCCCTTCTTGTTTTCATAATGTTTTGAGTCTGACGGACTTATGTCTAACAGATATCCCGAAGAAGCGGCAAAAGATCGGATCCAGTGCTTTAGCTCGGATCAAGGAGTTGAGGACGTTGATCCAAGAAGTAGGTCCTGAAGGTGCTCTTACAAATGTGAGCACCTTCATCTCACAGTTTAGACTCACCACACGGTAATTGAAGATGTATCTTCATGTGCTCTCTGAATTTTTTCTGACCTTCTTCGTCTTTTTTTCGATTTGGGCTGGCTCTACCATCTTAGGATTGTTCCCGAGTCGTCTCTTCAGCGATGACTGGAGCTCGGCCTCCCCTTAGGGCGATTTCGAAGATAAAGGCTCCCCCGCGATCAGTTCTTCTGTCAGAGCCTCGGCCGCTGAAGAAACAGAGAGTGGTGCGGAAGGAGAAGGAGCCTGCAAGTTCTTCCGCCCCCATTATCGTCGTACTTTCTGATCTGGAGGAAAGGCCGGAAGTGAGGGAGGTCGCAGCCATGGAGCCTCAGGCGGCGTCCGACTCGGGATCGATCCAATCATCCAATATCTTGACAGGGTTCCGTTGAGTATGGTGTAATGGGAGGCTCGGATCTTAATTCGTCGAGCCTCAGCGCGATCTTCAGGCAGCTTACCCTTGTCAAGATAGTGCTGGAAACCCTCGATCATACCTATATACAGTATGCCTTACGACTTGGATTCCAAGCGTCAAACAATACAGCGGAATATGAAGCGTTGTTACTCGACCTCTGACTCGCAGCTAGCATAGGAGTTACAAACTTAAATGTTTTCAGCAATTCTCAGTTGGTTGTTAATCAAGTTACCGGTGTATACCAGACACGGAAAGACCAATTAAGAGCGTGCATGGAAAAGCGAAAGAAATGATCAATGGATTTTAACTTTGTCTTGTCACTCGGATCCCTCGTACAGAAAACGGCAAAGCCGATTTATTAGCAAAGCTCACCTCCGCTGATGAAGATAATATACCCAGGTATGTTCCTATCGAATACGTCGCTAAGCCAAGTATAAATGAACCAATTAGCTCGGTCGTCAATACAATCGACTCGGAACCTTCCTGGATCGATCCAATCATCCAATATCTTGACAAGGGTAAGCTGCCTGAAGATCGCGCCGAGGCTCGACGAATTAAGATCCGAGCCTCCCGTTACACCATACTCAACGGAACCCTGTACAAAAAATGTTACTACGCTCCGTTATTGCGGTGCCTCAAACCCAGCGAGGGGAACTATGTGTTACGTGAAATCCATGAAGGAATCTGCAGAAACCATTCTGGAGGGCGATCTCTCGCCCATAAGGTCCTACGATAGGGATATTATTGGCCCACTATCCAACACGACGCTCGCAAGCTCGTCCAAAGATGCGACAAATGTCAAAGGTTCGCGGTGATTCCGAGACAAGTTCCCGAGGCACTGACGCCAATGACTGGACCTTGGCCCTTCGCACAGTGGGGTGTCGACATTATAGGTCCACTCCCTATGGGAAAAGGTCAAACCAAGTTTGCTGTGGTGGCAGTAGATTATTTTACGAAGTGGGCCGAGGCAGAGTCATTAGCTAAAATAACCGAACAGAAGATCACCGACTTTGTATGGAAAAATATTATCTGCCGGTTCGGAGTACCCTGTACCATTATTACAGACAATGGAAGGCAATTTGATAATAAGAGCTTTCGCGAGATGTGCGACAACCTCGGAATCAGAAACGTGTATTCCTCGCCCAATCATCCTCAGACTAATGGACAGGTTGAGGCGGTAAACAAGATTATCAAGCAACATCTCCGGACCAAGCTTGACCGGGCCAAAGGAGCATGGGCTGAAGAACTCCCGAAAATTCTTTGGGCCTATCGAACCACAGCTCGAACCGTAACAGGAGAAACTCCCTTCTCACTTGCTTATGGCTCGGAAGCCGTCACTCCCGTTGAAATCGGATTACCTTCGGCACGAGTCACTTCGTTCAACGGGGAAGAAAATGAAGAACTCTTAACATTCGGGCTCAACCTCCTGGACGAACAAAAGGAAGTGGCACGACTGCACACTGAGGCCGGCCAACGACAAGTGGCTCTGTTCTATAATACCCGAGTTAAGATCAGGAGGTTTCGAATGGGAGATATGGTTCTCCGAAAAGTATTCTCCAACACCAAGGAACTTGGATCGGGTACGTTGGGACTCAACTGGGAAGGACCCTACATCGTCTCGGGTACCATCCGACCAGGAACGTATCGGCTAGAAGATCTAAACGGACAGTCATTGCCTCATCCTTGGAACGCTGAGCACCTCAGGATTTATTATCCTTAGCTCGGTACTCAAAGCTTAAAAACTCCGAACTAAGAAAGATTAAAGCCAAGTCATATGAATAAAATCAAGTGCTTTCTTTCATTTATCTACCACATGTGATTACATAAATACTAAAAAAAAGGGGCTTGATTACTGTCCCTCGGTGGGAACGACTCCCGAGGCATTCTCAGATGTACCGGCCTCGTCCTCAGCTGTGGCGTCGGCAGCGGCATCCGGATTCTCGGATTTCGAGACTCCTCCACCCTCGAGTTCTGACAGATCGAGATCAGGGAAAGCTTTCTTCATGTCTTTGACACATTCTAAATATCCGCCTTAGAACAGGCGATCCCTCTCGTCCTCGAACTCCGCAGACTCTAGAAAAGCTTGAACGGCTTGGTCTCTGGCCTTCTCGGCCTCCTGAGTCTTCTCGTTGGCTTGTTGAATAAGCCCCGTTGCCTCAAGCTTAGCCCGAGCCAAGTCATCTGCATAAGAAGCATGAACTGCGAGGATTTGCCGGTTTTCTTCTTCAGCCCTGGAGAGGAGAGCCAACACCCGGGCAACCTCGGCGTGTGCTTCATCGAGAGCTCTCCTGAAAAAAGTCGCCTCTGCTTTTGCGTCTTCAGCGGCTTTCCGGGCAAGGGCCGCCTCGCCCATCAGAACACCGACCTGTATCTCGGCATTCTCGCGTCGCTCCTCTGCTTCCGACAAGAGAGTATGCAGCCGATGGGCCGAAGATAATTCCTTGCAGGTCTTAACCAAGCAAGGGGCGAGTTCAAAAAGCACTCTCGCCGCATGGCCAACGGTTTGCGTCGTAGGAGCATTGTAGAGGCTGATGAACTCTTTTTCGCTCCCATGGGCTAAGGCCCAGGGAACCATCCCCGACACTACCGACCGCAAGACAGACGGCTCCTCTTGGCTCATCTCCCCCCCTCTGAAGGACGCGGCCCTCGTCTCCTCCCCTCTGGAGGATGCAGTTCTCGCCTCCTCTCTCTGTCTCGGAACATCCGTCACAACGTGTCCCGAGTCGGACGCCACCTGAGGCTCCATGGCTGCGACCTCCCTCACTTCCGGCCTTTCCTCAGAAAGTACGACGACAGTGGGGGCGGAAGAACTTGCGGGTTCCTTCTCCTTCCGCACCACTCTCTGTTTCTTCAGCGGCCGAGGCTCTGACAGAAGAACTAATCGCGGGGGAGCCTTTATCTTCGAAACCGCCATAAGGGGAGGCCGAGCTCCAGTCATCGCCTAGGGGACCGACTAGGGAACAATCCTAAGATGGGACCGAGCTTCGGCCAAATCTAAAAAAAGACGAAGAAGGTCAGAAAAAATTCAGAGAGCACATGAAGATACATCTTCAATTACCTGTGACGGCCGAGTCTAAACCTGCGAGATGAAGGCGCTTTGGGTGTAAGAGCACCTTCCAGGACCTAACTGCTGGATCCAACGTCCTCAACTCCTTGATCCAAACTAAAGCACTAGATCCGAGCTTTTGCCGCTTCTTCGGGATATCTGCCAGACATAAGTCCGTCAGACTCAAAACATTATGAAAACAAGAAGGGCAAAAGAGAAACATCGAGTCACCTGCTTTCTGAAACGCCCGAGGAACACGAGCCTCGTAGGACCCGGACTCAGCCGTCTCCCAGCGACCACAGGCCCAAAACCAACGTTCTCTCCAATGTTTGTTGGAAGTGGGAGGGTCGGTTATTAAGGAGCCACCTCCACCCCGCCAAGCAGCGAAGACATAAAAGCCGGGGTAGTTCGGGTTTACGCGCACTTGATACAAGTGGAGGAATTCGTCGACTGTTAGCGGTTGCTGCTCCAACTCAGCCCACAATACCGCACACCCAAATAAGTTCCTACACCCATTTCGAACTATTTACCCCGGGGTAATCCGAATACGAGATAAAACGCCCCGGACAATGGGCTGAAGGGGCAGACGTAAGCCGCATTGCATCGAGACTTGGTAGATCGCGACTGCCCCAACAGGAAGATGATCCGGTAAATCATTCGGATGGGAGAGATAAGTGATAACTGATTCAGGGATGTGATACCCGATTCAGATTCTTTCCAAATCCGCCTCAGTCAAGACTGAAGGAACCGGGCCGCTTAGATCATCCCCCGATCCTTCTCCTTCAGACTCGGCCTGTGCCGACCTATCAACGGGAACCGACCCAGAGGTTCCCTCGGCAATCAGCATTTCCTCTTCCTCCTCTTCCTCTTCCAAATCCATTGGAGGATTAGGCCTTCCCGAGCAGGTTATCAGGGACGACCCACCACGAGAAGGACCAACGGAAGCAGGGCGTTCCGCCGGAGCTCCAGCGACCCTCTCAGAAAGAAAAGCAGCATTCGCATCAACTGCTATCTCTGTCAGTAAGGAAGGCGATTTCGCAAAGTTCCAAAAACGTTGCGCTTCGCCTTCGTCTCCGAAAATTCCCTCCTGGGGACTTTGAGAACCTCTAGCCGCCATTATCAATAACTAAAGAGGAGGGAAGGACTCACCGGAGGGAGGAAGGAAAGCAAAAATGGCGGAAGGAGCCGCTGACAGTTAAGAAAGAAGAGAGGAAGAAGAAGAAGAACCGAAAAACTCCAAAGGGAATGCAGAGTGGGAGTAGCAGTAGAGGTTCGAAATGTGGGACCCCCCACCCTTTTATAAGATTGCCATGTAACGGAAGCAATTAATAGGGAAATGATTCGATGCCTGCATCGACTCCCCCGCTCGATACGTGGCGCACGCCGACTGACGACAATAATGCCCTTGCTACGTGTCCAACCCTCATTGGCGGGGTGAACGATTTGACGGCTGTCGGCGCATGCGATGCAGAAACTGAACCGTCTCCCATCAAAGGCGACACAAAATGCATTAAATGCCTACTTATTGTCTCGGACTAAGTTATGAACCGACTCAAAACTCGCTACTCCTTAGTGTCATACGAAACACACGGAGTAAGGGGGCTTACTGTTGGGGACAAAAGATACGAAGTCCGGAGACTCGGACTTGGTGCCTCGGGTCACCGAATGATACATTGGATCCGAGGGAAGGTTATAAACCAACTAAGCTGAGACAAAAGTTAAGTCGGCTCGGACAACGAACCAGCAACCTGGGCATACATCGGGCCGACCCACTTCATCGGATCAACCAAATGAAGGAAAGACAGCGCAAAACAAAACGCCATCCCGAGTATCTCGGGATGAGATCTCCGATCCCGGAGGTCACGGGATCGGATAGAGACTAGAAACGGGCGAAATCCAATCTCCGTGATACTGGGAGAAGATCCCGCACACGATACTAAGAGAAGAATCCTCATACGATAGAATGCTCCAGCATCTATAAAGGAAGAACCTAAATCGTCTTGTAAGGTACGCAAAAACTCTCTCCTAGAACCCCTCAATACATTAAGACCCAGATTCTCAGCCTGACTTTGGCATCGGAGGGTCCCCTGCTCTAGCCGGGGTTTCCTTTGTTTTCTTCCTGTGCAAGTACTTGAAGATCTAAAGGGGTTCAATCAGAATTTTGCACCAATAGTTTGGCGCCGTCTGTGGGAACCGTACGAAAAGCCATCTTATATTCCTATATTGGATTTTATCCTCATGGTGATGACTCGAAGGACGGTCCTAGAAGAAGATCTGAATGAAATCGCGATTACAGGGCCGGCGGGCCCAATAGCAGGCCCGGTGGCCCAAAACCCACCTAACAACCGCCAACGAGGAACCGCCGGAGCAAACAATAACCAGCGGGCTCGGAACGACGGACGGTTGGACCAAGAGGTTCAAGAAATCTGAGCCGACATGAATACGATGAAGCAGATGCTGGAACGAATGTATCAGCAAATGTAACCCCCTCCACCTCCCCAAGGGGAGACAGCACATGTACCGACTGCGGTGGTCGATCCTCAACCTTCCGCGCCACAGTCTTTCGGGCCGAGTCAACCCCAAGGCATATCTGAACCATCTCCAGCTCAGTCGGCCAACGCTTCCTTGTCCCCGACCGACATTCGACACGAGATAGAGCGAAGAAGGCGTAACCCACCCTCCATTGAAGGCACGACAGAGAGCGGTGAGCCTTAGAAAGCCGACATTTAAAATTTCAAAAGAGAAGTGCGGGAAGAAATGGCGAAAGAGATGGCAGACATGAAGCAGGGTCAGAATATGTATCCGACCAGATCCGAGGCAAAGGCGTCCCCTTTTGTTGACGAGGTAATGCAGGCTCGGTTGCCCGAGAGGTTTCGATTACCTCAAATCACTCCTTTCATCGGCAAGACTGACCCGACAAAGCATATCAAATGCTTCAGAACCTATATGGAGCTCCACGATGCCTCGGATGCAGTGATGTGTCGAGCCTTTTCTCTTACGTTGACCGACGTAGCTCGGCTGTGGTTCGGATATGCCTTGGGGTTGACTCGGCCGGAAAGACTGTGGCGCGGAAGGTTGAGGATCGACCACCGCAGTCGGTACATATGTTGTCTCCCCTTGGAGAGGTGGAGGTAGTTGCATTTGCTGATACATTCGTTCCAGCATCTGTTTCATCATATTCATGTCGGCTCGAATTTCTTGAACCTCCTGGTCTAACCATCACCGACCCACTTCATCGGATCAACCAAATGAAGGAAAGACAGCGCAAAACAAAATGCCATCCTGAGTATCTCGGGATGAGATCTCCGATCCCGGAGGTCACGGGATCGGATAGAGACTAGAAACGGGCGAAATCCAATCTCTGCGATGCTGGGAGAAGATCCCGCACACGATACTAAGAGAAGAATCCTCATACGATAGAATGCTCCAGCATCTATAAAGGAAGAACCTAAATCGTCTTGTAAGGTACGCAAAAACTCTCTCCTAGAACCCCTCAATACATTAAGACCCAGATTCCCAGCCTGACTTTGGCATCGGAGGGTCCCCTGCTCTAGCCGGGGTTTCCTTTGTTTTCTTCCTGTGCAGGTACTTGAAGATCTAAAGGGGTTCAATCAGAATTTTGCACCAACACGAATTATTGCAAAGGTGCGGATCATAAATGTTTAGGCTGCCATTTATTAATTCTACTGTTCAGTGAATGATTTATAATTGCCAACTTGGAATTTGCATGATAACCTGTGTATTTCGATTTCAGTCCATGATTTACAAATCTTAAGATAGTGACACCTACGTGTTCAATGAAATGTCTGAATGAGTAGATTATTGATTTTGATAATTGAATGTGAATCCAATCATTTTTAATGTTTGTTGACTTGATTAGATTAAGAAGTAGGACTACAAGAGTAGTCTGATTAGTCGGCAAATTCCTGAATATGAGTTGACCAAATTAGTTTGGCCACCCAGGGCAAGTTCAATCGATTCAGGTTGAACACGGATGACCGACAGTGGTTGGGCCACATAGAGTGCTTACACATTCCATACCGGTTACGCCGGTGTTCGCCCATATCAACCAAAATTTTCTAAAGAACCGGCTAACCCTATATATGTTCAACATATATGATCACAGCTATTTGAATTTGAAACACTCCCCTTACCAATTACAAAGGTCTACTATTATCCATTACCATCGCGATCCTAAAGACTCGTGAGTCAGGCATGCTGTATGGGACACCGTGTCTGTGCTGTCAGCATACGATGGAGTGATGAGCCTCCCTATAG
Organism: Magnolia changhungtana; assembly: GCA_030180095.1. Lineage (NCBI taxonomy): Eukaryota > Viridiplantae > Streptophyta > Magnoliopsida > Magnoliales > Magnoliaceae > Magnolia > Magnolia changhungtana. Next base: position 19,704,403 of record JASAUF010000444.1, on the reverse strand, counting down.
TGACTGCGAGCATTACTTTTACAACTTGCCTTTTGTATGTATTTAGCTGGGAGTGACGAACCTAGACGGATGAAGGATTAGAACCTAGATGGATGAAGGATTACAGGCATAGGACTGTTGTGATCATCCCGCGTCTAATAATTCAATTGAGACCAATGACCAAAAGGGAGGTATCCTAGCTTCCCCAAACTACTGAATGAATAGGTATAATTAATCACTCGGCTAATATAATCATTCACCGCATTACATTAGCTTAGATGTGGCGAAACAGGCGTTATTGTCGCGTGATGAGGAAGTGTTGTCATTTGCGAACCAGGTGGTCAAAGTTGCGTGTTGAGGGAGTGTCGTATGGTGAGGGGCATGCATCATTTCATAAACTTCATTATTTGCATTAATAAGAATAATTAGGAAGTGATTGTTTTACATTGCTTTATCATTCTTGTGCTGATGGACTTGATAACATGTGTAACACATGCTTTATGGAACCACTGAGTTGATCACTCACTCCCACTTTGGGATGGTGTTTTAAAACACCAACCAGACACTGATATAGATACAGGGACCACCAAGGCCGATGCATTGGATCAGGCGGGCATGGATGAGGAGGAGTTCTCTTACTTTCAGCTTTCTGATGGACCGATGTAAGCTGCGTACTTCTCGACAGGGAAAGTCGACCAATCGGGCTTAGTTAGACCCCACCTTTCCATATTTTTGTTGATTTTGGAATTGTACATTGGACCCAGCTGAACCCATAATCTGGATAATCATACTGCATGCGTTTCAATTTAATTTTCTGCTTTAATTGTGTTTATTCTAGAGTATGATACACTGTTTAGTATAATCCTATATATGTTTAATTGCATAATGTAGAAGTAACCGAGAAACCAACTTCTGCAAAGCATAAGTGATGCTCGGAATCTCAAGAGTCGAGCATTTGCTCGACCCTCAAAATTCGAGGCATTACAGAGGTAGATCAAAATTTCAAGTGGATCACACAGTGTTGATTGAACTCTCACCACTAAAAACTTCCTAGGGATACCAAAGTTTGGATTAAGCTGATATTTGTTTTCCACCATCATCCATGTTTGTATGACCTAATCTACAAGTTGGATGTCAAATAAACATTATGGTGGGGTCTAAAAAAAAATTAACGTTGGGAATCATTATCACTGCTGCTTCTTGTGGTGTAATCCAGTTGAGATTTAGATCTGCCTTAGTTTTGGGATAATGCCTTGAAATGATAAGGAAACATGGATGGACGGTATGGATAAAACCCATAGATCATGGTGGGCCCACATGGCACCAACCACTTGCCATGCCTGGCTAGCTGCAGCATCACTACCTAAACCGTATGCGGATTTCTTGCAAAAGCCTTCTTAGGAAGTTGCACAAGATGTTGGGTGGGGCCCACCTAGATGTTTTTACGAAATCCCCATCCATACGTTTTGCAAGATCATTTTAGGATGTGCAACCAAATATTAAGTGTGTCCAATACTTAATTGGGACAAACAAGAGGAAACAGTGAATATTCAATGAGCACCGTTGAAGCATTCTTATGGCCATAAAATTTTTTGTATAAGGACATATTTTTGGTGTATTTACTTCATCCCATTGGGAATGACCTTATAAACGGTTTGAATAGCATATAAACATCAACGTGGAGTTCATGAAGGTTTCAATGGTAGAAATTTCTTTCTCCAGTTTTCCCTCTCGTATGACCGACTTTAGTTTTATATCCACCTCATTTTTGGTCTAATGTCCTTAAATGAGCTCAAAAAATGGATGGTTGGAATCAATTTCTCACATACATTGCAGTAGGCCCCATCAAGCATCCTTACACAGGAACTTCAGAACGCGGATTGAGTCCTACCCCGCCCATCTCTAGCCACGAAAGGGCAATTCTGTGGGTGGGCCACCTATGCATGTGCGCACCATTGCACATGTGTCATGGACGTCTAATCTAAATGGTCCATTTGATGCAGAATCCCATGAAACCTCAAGGGACAAATTTTCACCCTAATCAAAAATTCTGGTGAGCCATAGCAAAGAGAAATGCAAATCAAGGGAGGATATTGTTTTCATTTTTCATGCCCCTCCAAAGTTTTAGATCAAAGTAAAAACTGGGCCCAGGAGGTTTCATGAGGTGCTGCTTCACGTGGACTGTTTAGATTTTGGAGTCACATCACGTATGATGACTTCTCGAAAAAATTCGCACGAGTCTCGTGTGAACTGGTGTGCAGTTGAGCATTCGGCGTATACAGAGGGGACGCGGATAGCGTCCTACCACTGCCCCCTCCATCTAGGAATGGGTAAGAGCTTTGAGTGGTCACGTGATGTATGGGTTTTATCCACACCGTCCATCCATTTTTGCTTATCATTTCAGGGCATTATCCCAAAACTAAGGCAGATCTAAATCTCAAGTGGACCACCACAGGAAGTGGTACTGATAATGATTCTCACCGTTAAAAAATTTTTACGGCCCACCTAATGTTTATTTGACATCCAACTTGTAGATTAGGTCATACAAACCTGGATGATGGTAAAAAACAAATATCAACTTAATCCAAAACTTTGGTAGCCCTAGGAAGTTTTTAATGGTAATTAAGAGTTCAATCAACACTGTGTGGCCCACTTGAGATTATGATCTACTTCAATTTTGGGTTCATACCATAAAATTATTTTTAAAAATATGTGGATGGCATGAATGAGACACATACATCATGTTGGGGTCCGTAAAGCATCGATAGCACTACACCAAAATCACTGGACTGGAACGGCTGGGATTCTGGTTTAAAAACGGTTCGAAGCCGTGTTTGGTTTGGTACGGTTGTAAGCCGTGTTAAAATTTGTACCTGTTCTAACGGCCAACGTTGCTATTTCTGATGTTTTGTTGGTGTGTCCCACTTGACTTTTTTATATTCCTAATTTTTATGATTTTGCTCTATTGTTATATTTTAAAACATATGGACGGATTGGATTTGATTTAGAGACCTCGGTGGACCCCACACGGCCCTAGCGGCACAGTAGTTTCTATTTGCCGCAGACTACCAAATCCATTTCCTCTTTTTTTTTTTGGGCTGAAACCTCGTTCACACTCTCAGACGACCTCCTCTCCCTCTCTCGATCTCCCTCTCCTGATCTCGATCCTCTCTCTCTCTCTCGATCTCCCTCTTCCTCTCTTGATCTCGACCCTCTCTCTCAATCTTCGTCTCTCTCGATCTCCCTCTTCCTCTCTTGATCTCGACCCTCTCTCTAAATCTTCATCTCTCTCGATCTCCCTCTTCCTCTCTTGATGTCGACCCTCTCTCTCTCAATCTTCGTCTCTCTCGATCTCCCTCCTCTCTCGATCTCCCTCTCCCTCTCCCTATCTCGCGCCTCTCTCGATCTCCCTCCCTGTCTGACTCTCGATCTGCAACATCCACACTACAACAAATAGCTTCGGGGAGTTTTCATCCCGTGGGATATGGATCACAACAGCTCCGGGATTTGGATTCATCCGTTTCCACTACGAGCAGGATGCCCTAAATGCGATCCAATGTCTGAATGGTAGGAGGATCGATGGGCGAGTGGTCTCTATTGCTTCAAAGAAGGATCCGAATGACGATTTTAATACAAAGAAAGATTCAAAGGGGCAAGTCCAGAACTTCTCGGTTATCATATCGAAGACCGCTTTGTACCCAAATCCCCCAAATCTGGAGATGAGACTTATCCGGAAATGGTGAAAAGATCCAAACCCGCATATCACGGCACATTACAGAAGAAAGAGGCAATTCTGAAAATTTCTACAGACAGACCGGAGCCTGGTTTGGATCTTCGCATGTATGCTCTCACCTGGTTTTGTCCCTTGACATGTGATTCATTTTTAGTAACCGTCTTTTAAAAAAAAAAAAAAAAACATGAAGTGACTGATGTTTTTCACTGATGTCATATCATAAAATTGGAAGAGTCAGTATCGTGGGGAGTTCATGTGCATGCATGTGCATCATGTCAAGAGAATATCCTACTAAAGATTGGTAGAGTCAGTATTGTGGGGAGTTCTAGCATACTTCTTTCTTATTGAATGCACGACATTACGGTTTGCTCAAACTGCCATCAGGTGTGGTTGCAATTAATTACTACCGTCTCATATTTTGATGTTTTACATGTGTGGTCCACATGTAAAGATAGTCAGATAATCAAAATCGTTAGGGTGGTCTATTCTAAAATTACAGATCGACAATTGAGATTTGAATTGTTGGCAGGGATGGTGTGGATGTGAGGGGCTACCTTTTGATTTGTGCAGGATTTTTAATCAATTGTGCCTAAACTTGGGCCTACAAACTAGCACTTCAGCCTTTTGACGCCACTCGTGCTATGAGTAGACCATACAGAGGATTTATTATTATTATTATTATTATTATTATTATTTTTTAAATAAAATTTATTTAGGACCATTTTCAATTTATTATTTCTTTTCTAGGTGACAACAGCTCTTGCCGATACTGGTCTTGAGGCTTCCAATCTCATCGTGGGTATCGATTTCACTAAGAGCAATGAATGGACTGGTAAGCTCCTGAATCTTAGCTCTGTGGTTCATTTTTCTGATGCTCTCTCAAATCCATTCAACACCTTCCCCTTAACTAGATAGAAATGAACTTGGTAACAAGAGTAGGATATCAAATCTTACTCTTACCACATACTGATGTGCATGTATCTGGAAGATCTGGGTTGTTCATCAGGTTCTGCTCATCATGTGAGTGTCATAGCCCTACAATTCGGCCATTCCTATCAATGGGAAGTGCTGACATGTAAGTTGCATGTGGACTATCAACAAAATTTTCAACCGTCTATTTTGTATATATGTCTATTTTGTATACAGGGATTTTACATCTCTAGCTGGATCCTTGCTAGGGCTACTCATGAGAATGGGGTTTTAAAGCCTACTCTTGAGGGGCACATGTGTGTGAGATCCATGCCATTCTCAAGTGGGCTCCACCACTGAGCTGATGTTCTCTTTCTTTTCGTAGTTGTCATAACTCCAGTGTTTTGGCTACTCAATGCTGATGCTCTTGATGCACACTTAATGTAGGTGAGCTGAAGTGTGAACATGGATCCTGACCATTTAAGTCCACAAGAACGGGATACCATTAGTGCCATTGTCAAAGCTAGCTAGTTACTGGAAGCCATGCTATGGGGTTTTTGCAGATTGGATCTTCGAACATTTCGATTTTAAGTATTTTTGCAGTGACTACCCCTTGTCAATCGTTCTGGTTGGTGTTGACGATGGACCTTGGGATATGATGCGCCAATTTGATGACAATATATATACCGCTTCGGTCCTTTGATAATTTCCAGGTTATAAATCCAAACTATGAACACTTCCAAACCAGATTCTGTGTGGGATGACATTTGAAAAAGGCTCATATGCAATGAACTATTGCTTTTATCCCTTGCAGTTTGTGAATTTCACGGAGATAACGGCGAAAAACATCCCCTCATTCAAGAAGGAGACAGAGTTTGCTCTAGCAGCATTGATGGAAATACCATCACAATACAAAGCAACAATAGAACTCCAACGTTTGGGGTATTAACGTGTCTTTTAGAAATCATTCATGACTATGATTTAAATTAGTGGAGGAATTCTAGTTTCAAGCAACCATCTGCAAGTGCAAAAATAATCACCCAATGCATTTGCATGATCTAGTGCATTCATAGGAAGGGCCCAACAGTTAATTTGTCCCAAATGAGGCTGGTCTACTCTTCAGACGACTCACGTGTATGGAACAGAGGATACTTTTAAGAAGAGAGCCCACAGTCCTCATTCAGCATACATGTGAGGGGGGCCTGATGAGTTGACCTGTCCAATTTTTAGTCCTGCCTAAGAATGGCCTGGACCTCACACATGTGCAATGTTTGCAAATGGGGATGCATGCTGGTATCATTCAAACCATTTTCCAAACTAACAAGCAATTGTTGTATTTGTTTACTTTTTCAGTTGCACAAGGGGAACACCAGTGAAGGTTCCTCTCCCTCCACCACTGCCTCTCCCTAACCTGCGCGCCACAGGAAATTTCTCAACTCAACAACCTGGTAATTGCCTTGTAAAGTAAGATGTCTCCTCATGCATTTGGATGAGGGAATGCAATGATGAACCCTCGATAGATATTAAGGAATTCTAATTGCATAAGCCTAACCAAAATCGCCACAAATTTCATACACACCAATGTTGCACACTTGCACAATATCTCAACTGCTTTCACCAAATCCTCGTGATGGATATAACTTACCCCAAAAGTCGGGCCAGTCCAATAATCAGTTGGGATCACACTTATGTAAAATCTGCAACACTCGCCTATACTCCATGCTTAACATATGAAACATTGGAGACCTTTCTGATTCCTCATATGCTTTCCTTCATTGTTTGTATTAACAATCTATTGTAGTTGATCTTGACCATTCATTTTTAGGTAATTCTCTCAATGGTTGGGAACTTGGAATGAAGTGATTTTGGCCATGCATGGTAATCCAAAGTGAGGTCTACAGGTCAGATTGTCTGCATCAATGATTGGACCATTTTTCTTACTGCAGATGTAGACGCTCTGCAGAGCCATTTACTGTACTGTTAATATTTTGCCTGAACAAAAAGCAATTCATGGTTGTCCTTTTTCTCTTGTTGTAGCTGTTCCGATGGTTATGGTTCTCTGAACAGGTAGTCCAAGTTAAGCCCCACCCGATGCAGAGTCCAGATCCTTTCTTGCCTGAACAAAAAGCAATTCATGGTTGTCCTTTTTTTTTTGTTACAAGGAATAATTTTGTGATGTACACAAGTAGAGGTGAATTTGCACTCCAATAACAACATGACTCACGTGTATGAGATACAAGCCAGTCATCAGTTGGGTCCCATGGTTAGCATGTCCTGGGCTAAATACCAGTCAGGTTGACACTCTAGTCATTTGGAGGGAGGCACTTGAATTAGAAAAGTAAAAAAGAAGATGATCAATGGTTTGTAAGCAACATAGACTTGTTGGCATGGAACGATGTGATGAGTGGTTCAGCTTTCCTTTTGGGGCAGATTTTGCACACCCCAGTAGGCCTGTCAATGATTCTCTTCTTGTGCAAATTGCTTTAGCATTTCACTCTAATTTTAGAAAGAATCTTATTTCATAATTCTATTCCGGCACCAATTGTTGCAGCCTTGTTGCGCGTTATGGTAGTAAAAACTTTGCATGTATTTAACGAAAGAAACCAGGTTTATGACTTGCAAACCTTGGTGTGTGATTCAGTTTGGTCTCAAATTTTATTATTGAAATGCGAATTTACGAAAAATGATGCATGAACCTACAATTTGTCCCATTTTTTTCTACTATATATGCTCTATGATCCTATCACTATTGGCTGCAGGGTCCATCTTGGAGGTAAATATGAAAATATTATCTTTTTGGTGAACTTGTGCTTTCTGAAAATATTATCTTTCTGAAACAAAACATTATTCATTTCTATCTTGCATCTAACTTCAAAATTTCTTTCTCCAATATTTTTTTCTAGAGCTGCTTTACAATCAGCATTGTGAATACTTGCGTTTGAAGTTCTTTCATATCTACATATATCAATTTCAGATATTCATAATGTTGGACAGCCAAGGTAAGTAGGTACCTTTTAGCATTCTGAAACTTGGGTACCGGATGCACAGGTGAATTGAATTTTGAAAATTCAATGATATCATTCTATTTGTTGCAATTCAATCCAATCTGCATTTGGGTACTTGTTAGATCTGCATTTGGATACACAGGTTAATTGAAATTTGAAAATTCAGTGATATCATTCTAGTTGTTGCAATTCAATCCAATTTGCATTTGGGTACTCGTTAGATCTGCATTTGGATACACAGGTGAATTGAATTATGAAAATTCATTGATATCATACTAGTTGCAATTTAATCCGATTGTGCTTCCAAACACGCCCTTCAATCTTCCAGTTTAGTAATTCTTAGAGGTTCCACTTGTGTGCAGGTCCGTTGCGAGCAGGAACTAGAAGAAGCCACTTGTGCGCAGGTCCGTGGGCATTCAACCACTTTAGAGATGCGATCGTCTATGTCAGCAAGAATTCAAGCAGGGTGGTTTCGAATGAGGATGAGATTGTGAGGAAAGTCGATAGAAGTGTTAATGAGATTTTACCTAAATAAGTTCTCTACTATGTTAGACATGTCGTCATTCACCATGTTAAACTTATTTTACCTTTTCTTTGATGATGCACTAACAGAGAAATCCAAAAAGCAACTCATAATTTTACATTAGTGATTGGGCAAGGGGCATTTAGTCCTGTTTACAAGGCTCAGATGTCGACTGGCAAGATAGTTGCGGTTAAAGTGCCACTAATTCCAAGCAAGGAGAGAAGGACTTTCAAACAGAGGTAATTTTGGTTAATACCTTAGGCCTTATAAACTGTTTATAAAAAGTATTGGGTTTTATTTGTTTGATCTTTGGATGAATTGAAATGTGACTCTTAGATCTACTTCTACTTTTTTCTTTCACTTCACATTTCATTCTTGCTAGAAAGAATTGACTATCACTCAGATGCACCATAGCCCATCCCAATCCTCATTAGTTGATCCTTCACCTGTTTCTGGATGGTCAAGAAAACTATACAGGTATATGATCCAGAAAAAAAAAAGTCTATAGATCAAATGGTTAGAAAATGCTAATTACTGTAATTTCTTTCCATTCATCCAGAAAAAAAGTCTATGGATCAAAGTTTATTTGATTTTGCTTACAACAAAAAAGCCATTTTCAGAAGCTGAATTATGTTCATTTAAATTTAGTTTGCCTGAAGTGGAAAACAAATCTCTAATTTCACGAACTTATTTATATCTTTAATGTCGTACCAATTTATCTATGAATTTCTACATCTTATCTAAAATTGAATATATCTTAAATTCAAAATCAATTTAATTTACATACATCTTCAGTCAATCTGTTTTTTATTTTCCATTGATTTTTTATTCAGTTGACCTATATCTTCACTCTATTGTGCTTGTAAACCAATTCAATGCCTTATAGGATAACATCCAATTGTTGTGGTAATTATTGAGATGGAAATAGTTATCTTTTTATTTTATGTGTAGGTTGGAGAAGTTTGATATGTGAACTTGATCTAATTGCCTTGCTTTGTTCACCCAGATCATCTACATTTGGCTGGACATGATGCATATTTGGATGTCTTATTCTTATGTATCTGTTGGTCTTCTTTGTAGTGCGTAGTGCTTCTAATGCAGACTATTGAAGGTATTCCAAATGCAGTGACAGTTCAGCTCGATGAAATGGATTATGGAAACCTTTGTAAGTATATTGCAGATTGCCCCCCCCCCATTAGCCTCTTGATTAAATATTAAATTTCTTCCATTCTGAATTTATCGTTCATTTATTACTTACAGTTCATGAATTCTTCTCTATAATTGATCTAATTTATCTGTACAGTTACAATTTTTAATGCACATGCCTAATTTTTTTGTGCAATCCAGTGGTTGAAGTGGATTTCATATAAGTATCACGATGGAACCTTTAAAAATCAAGGGTAGATGTCTCTTCCCCAACTGTTTCCATTGGTGTACCCCACCGAATTACGGGTCAATCTGATTTTTTGTGTTTAGTTCCAATATGGGACTTAATAAAAACTGGTCGTAATGGATCTTACAAAAAGATCACGGTAGGCCTTGTCAAAGTCAAGAGTTCAGTCTCATAAAAAATAAAAATAAAAAATCTAAGTCTATATACAATCAAAGAGGTTCCACCGATAAAAGTGATCCACTAGGCAAAGTGACTAGATTATTGGACAAAGTAGAGTTCCACTAGACAAAATAGCAATGTTGCCCGATAAAGTGACGGGGTTTCACTAGACAAAATGACTGGATTACCGGACAAAGTGGAGTTTCACTAGACAAAATAGCAATGTTGCCCGATAAAGTTGTGGGGTTTCACTAGACAAAGTGACAGGGTTATGAAAGACAAATTGACGGGGTTGGTGGACAAATTGACGGGGTTTCATTAGACAAAATGACAAGAAATATGACAAAAAATGAGTTTTAGATTATTTTATTGCATGATTCAAAAAATGAGTTATATCCAAATCTTATATAGACCTCACCACTGGAAAGAGTGGTGATTGAACACTCACCATTGAAAACTTTCTCAAGTGCCTTAAAAGTTTTAAATTAAGTTTATATCTGTTTTCTCTTCATCCATTCTGGGTGGCCTAATCAAATGGTTAGATGACAAATAAACGTTACAGTGGGCTCTTGAAAGTTTTGATAGTTGGCATTTAACTGTTTTCTTGTGATGCGCTCCACCGGAGATTTTTACATCCCTCATTTTTCGTACAATGCTCTATAATTATATGGAAAAGTACAGGTAGACAGCTTGGATGAAACATAAATACAACATGCGGGCCCAAAGAGCATTGTCATTAGCCAGTAGCCACCTCGCTCGGAGTCCCAACTTTCTGGGCCAGCGATGCGGTATTTTGTAAAAGAATTTTTATTATTATTGTGCTGACATCAGCGAAGATGACGTGGACAAATTACATTTTAGGGAACGGGAAACCCGCGTTGGAAACAGATGATCTGGGGATGAAATGACAAGATCGGAACAGTCAATAAAATGGACCCTAATTCATCTAGAACTGGAGGTGTATGCTCCAGTCTGGTATGCTTTTCACCAAATTCTAAATGATGATAATGCAGTCACAATCATCCAATGGATTCCATTAAGCAAATTGCTTTCAACAGTTAAGAGGACCAGAGTCTGCTGTAATACAGAAATAATAATATTATTATTATTTAAAAAAAAAAAAGTCTGCTCTATGCATAAAGATTGTGACATTTTAGGATTTAGAATGCATTTAGGAGTGGGGCATGGTTAATTATTGATGTCAATTAAAGGCATTTCCGGTATGTTTTCTTAAAAAATTCTTTCAGAAAAGCAACTCCTGTCAGTCGATTCCTAGTATGGACTGCTAATCTACACTGTTAGTTCCATGAAGGTGTTTGCTTGTTCTCTCTGTTATCCACCTATTTCATTCAGTGTTTGGAAATTTACTGAACTGACCTGTTTGTATAATACAATTAGACAACATTCTGCTGGAACTGCTGTGCTTCTGGAGCCATCCAGTGGGTTTGTGTTCTTTTTTCCTTTTTTGTATGATCTGAACTGTTCGTTTTACTACCATCATCATTGCCACCTGCTTCTTATGATACTGTCTCTTTTATTTTTACTTCTTTGGTTGTTATCTGACTCCCATCTTTTATTGCTTTTGATTTGCAGTTCGGACGTGGATGAGCTTGAGAAGAGGTTGGCAGCCCTTAGAAATCCCTAAGATGAATTTCCTAGTAAGGTGACCATGTGATTTCAGTAACAACGCTCTGTTACTGTTGGATCTCCTTGAGTTTGTATAGAACAATCTTGTGCATATCTATTTGAATCACACATCTCCTCTTCTGGTTTGTTTAAAGAATGTATGGGTTTTATCTTCACTTTTATCTTCACACATCTCCTTGAGTTTGTATAGAACAATCTTTTGCATATCTATTTGTGCATTTTTCTGTTTAAATTTTTGCCTCAAATATTTGGTCTACACATGCTCTTGCACAGATCTTCAGTCATAATTCCTTAGCTATGTGCATCTTGTCTTCTTTTTGCAGGGGAAAATCCAACCATTGAATGGGCTATGCATTTAAGAGTTGCTTTCTATATTGCAGAAGCATTAGATTATTGTAGTACTGAAGGCCGACCATTATATCATGACTTGAATGCTCATAGGGTTCTCTTTGATGAGGTAATGTAATTAAGATTTTTCTATACTGTGTTTATTTTCTAGATGTTATGTGCCATTTCTATAATGTTTCTTCTACCTCCAAGATATTAGGAACTTTAAGATGATAACTTGTTCTATATTGGGTACCAGCCTAGCATATTTGGGGCATGGTTGAAAGGCAAGATGCCAGGGAATGGTTGATTTTCTGGGGGGGTGTTAATACAGTAGGTGGAGAGAATTATGAATGAGATGTATGCAGGTTTTGGAGAAAATAGGAGAGCAAACTTGGAAGGTCTAGGCAGGTGAGTTTCTGTGGGAACTATGGCTCCTTCAGTTGGTTTTTAATATTGTTCTGGCATAATTAAGCATGAATGTTACATTCTTATAAATTAAGAAATTTCTTGTAAGCTATCTTTGGTGGTCCATAACTATCTTGATATACAGGTTGAACACACTCACATGACAGATACCGCCATGGCAGATTCTGCTACAGTGGAGTTGATAGTGAATGTGCTATTTTTCATCATTTGATAATAGGTACTGTTTGAAATGGTTAACCAATAATTCTAGTTTTATATATGAAAATTCTTCTTTAGCCAGTCTATTATCAACAAGCTTTCACGTGATGCCTTCTTTTCTTCTTCTTCTACTTCTTCTTTTTCTTTTTTTTTTTTTTTTTTTTTTTTTTTTTTAAATTATTTTTTTATTCAAGTTCATGATTTTGAATATAGTATGAAATGGTTAACCATTCAGACATCATCTGAGGCCCACAAAACTGTATGGACGGTTTTTTGGAGCACACTTCTGCACTTTTGTGGAGCCACTCCAAATCAGTGGGTCCCCTAGTAGAGGTTGCCTAAGCGCAAGAACTCTAACTAGGCACCTGTACAACCATTTGTGACAGCTATCACCGCAAATTAGGCTTGAAAGATGCAACCATTCATGTTCTTTTTTCCCCTGTTTTTGAACAGACTCAGAGATGAGACAACAGAGGAATGAATCTAGACCCATTAAGCAAGTGGTCAAAGGTAAGAATTGCCTGATGTTCATTTACTTCTTCATGTTTCCCAGTCATTAGATGAGCACTGAGCATATCAGACTAGATTCCTTAGGGTATTCCAACAATGAGTTTACTGTTGGATTCTGCAGTTTTCCATTTGCTGACAATTCCTTAGGGTATTCCATGTACAGTTTTTAAGATTCTATCCAAAGATGCTGGTTGAGGATCCAAGCTACTATTGTTGGATATATTATTGTTAAAGCCTCCTACTTTGTGATCCCAATAGAGAAGGTTGATACTTTGGAAAGTGATATTTTGATAGAAGAGTATTGAAATTCAGTTCAGCTTAGCAATGTTCAGTTAAATTTTGTAGCTATGGGAGTAATTAGCCAGATAAAACCTTGTGTGAAATTGATTATTTCTGCTCAAATCACTTGAAACCTCAAGAGAAACATATGCTTTCAGCTCAAATCATGAGCAGCGCTGTTTCATGGATGGAGTCACTACTCCATCCATGATTTCGGGTGAAGATGATGGAATCAATGGCCCAAAGTAATGATCCCTTTGTCTTCTCCTGTTTCTCTTCATTTTTTGTTGTTTGCTTTTTTTAAAATAAAAATAAAAAATAAAAATAATAAATTACTTGCTTTTGGCTTTTAAAAAATTTCACTTTTTGTTGGTATCATGTGATGAATACAGAATAATGTTCATATGATGGGAGGCCACAGCTTTATATCATGAATGCTAATGGCAGAATTTAGTACTAATTTTTTGGCAATTGATCCACTGCTATGAGGTAGAAATGCGAGTCAGTCTAACCATCTAAATTTTGGGGTGCCCTTTTAATGGAGCATAGCCTCAAACAATATACTGGTTGGATGATCTTAACCATCTGACTTTACCTGTTCGACTTGTAGATCTGATCATCTTAATTTTGACTATCAATTTTATGAGTTCCCAAAATTTAGTAAACTTTGGCAAATGCTTATGCTCAGAGTAGTCACATCAAGAACTTCTTTGAACTAGAAGAAAATATGTTCAAACAAGGTTGACATCCCTTCATTCAAAAAGAATAAAAAAAGAAAAAAGAAAAAAGAAAAGAATAGGATGAGGAATGACGTTCATAAATGAATGGCATGGAATAATGTAGTAGTCTCTGGCTCTCTTCAATTGTACATAATGACTGTCACAAGGAGATGAAATAAGCTCCATATTGATATTTTTCATGATTCCATTTCATCCCACAGTTTCAGCTTGATGCACATATGTAAAGGGCAATGCATACATTCTTCCATTGATTTGTTTCAGGTACTCCAATGGAAAAACTTTCTTCTAAGGCATGTAATTCATCAAGTGAATGCATGCGATTGATGGCAGATGGTGGAACATTTGAACTTGGCATTGTTGAACTTTTAGTGTCAAACTTATCTATCATTGAATAGTTCTAATATGATATAATAGTCACTGAAATTCCTCTATCATGTGCGTGGAAATAATGTGTGGCTATTTGAGATCTAATAAATGAATTTGAGATCTAATAAATGAACTGGGTAAATTAAAGATGGTAGTTTGGAATCCTCATGATTCATTTGTCTGTGTGCAGGGTCCTGTTTTGCTGTGTATTGTCTATTGTTTTGTTGTATTAGATTTTTCTTACTTTTTAGTAAAATCCTCCATTCATTAAAAAAGAAAACATGGGGAAAAAACAGAGAAAAAAGAAGGGAGTGCTTTTTTGGTAGGAATGATTTGTTCAATAAAAGAGATCGAGGATTCTTGCATTGAAAATCGGTCGTTTTTGTTTATGTAATTACACAGTCAATGCGGTCTCTGTGATACATACTACATCGCCCATGTCAAGAATGCTTGCGCTTTCTTAGGCGATGGCATGTCCAGAATCGAGGTAACAGCTCTCTCTATCAATGTTCTCTTCTCTTAGAGCTGTAAGTTATTATAACTTTTACAATTCCATCCACCGTAATCCCACCTAATGCAACTGGCCAAACAGGCCCTTATAGACTTCTGACGTTCTTCTTGCTTGACTTTCAGTCAGTAATGCATATCCACATGAAAGCTAATTCCTTGGCTGATGTGTGCCTAGTCATAGAACTGAATTGTCAACTTCAGAAAAGATTTAGGTGGGATTCTGTGAAGTGGACTGGTTGTTAAGATGTTTGGAAGTCGGATTCTGTGAAGTGTGAAATATTGTCATTTTCTTTCTCCTTTTAATGTGCATTACTAGCTAGTGTCAGGAGAGATTTTCTGATAAATACTAGCTTCTTTTTGAGATGGCGTATATTTCTTAGGGTTAGGTTGAGTTGGGTTTGCATAAATCTTAGTTATCCACTCTCTATGGATTCTAATTCAGATGATTTAGATCTTAATACAATTATCTCTGCTCAATGGCAGAGAAATGTAAGAAGGCAAGCTTTATTTCTAGGTGACTCGAGTCATGCAAAGAATCGCTTCACATCTTCAGGTACTTATTGAATATTGAGTTGCAAATTTTACTTTTGAAAATGATGTCAATGAGATTGACTTGTGAACTTTTGTTGGTCATGTTATATGTGTTGGTAGCCGATGCCCATTCATTTATAACTGAAGGAGCTAGGGGAAACTAGATTCAGGGCATGTGATTGACTTTCATCTTGTCATTTCTTTGTTCATGTCAATTTCATTTGAACAATTCCTAATTAAAATCCAAGAATCCATCTAAGGAACTGGAAAACAAAAAACAAAAAAAAATCAATTTTGAAGGCTCCAAGAGCTTTTGCCACCCAAAGGCCAGGAGTTCTTCCCGTGATATTATCATTGAAACTCTAACAATGTTCATGATACATGCTAAATCTACAACAAAGGTGGATGTTTGGTTTGTGTTCTTTAGTTGGGATTCCTTCCTATACTATCTAGTGTTTCAAGAGTTATTTCTAATCCTTGAAATAAATCAAAGATCAGGGCTGAAAAAAAAGAAGAAAATAAAGAGACAAGTTGAGATAATAGCTGAATGAGTTTTGCAGGGCATTGAAAATTGCAACTATGAGGTTTGATCAGCCAGAGATTCCTAGTAACTGAAACTAAAAATCAACAAATTTTAACATGCAAAAACTTTCCACTTGGAAGGTGTTTGGATTCAAAGACTCGTGTATTTAACTGCTAGGAGAATCAAAATTTCTGTTGAAGCAATTTTATTGACATACCTACCATTTCCCAATTTCAGATGATCCTATACCTTGCAGAAGCTAGTAGACATTTCAGTTGTACATAAATATTCAAGGAGCCTTCAAAATATGCTTGGTCCGATTATTATGAAGAACATTTCATTGTGCCCTACCAGAGGATTGTTCTAATAACAAACAAGCGTGTCATGTCACACTGAGTGTGTGTTTAATGGAATAAGTCTTCTTTCTTTTTTATTATTTCTCTTATTTCTTATTGATGTTCGACTTATCTTTCTACTTCTATTATAGTGTCCGGCTCCGTATAAACCGGATGAGAAACCCCGCAAGATAATGTGGGACGTACCATGGGAAGAACTCCACGGCACTCGAGTCAAAAAGCAGCCATACAAAACCATCTCACTTGAAGGCCATACAATTCCTAATGGTTGTGCCAGGCCTTATATGGTGAGCTTGGACTGGTTGGCGATGGACCCAACATGTACCAGGTATTTCACATGCTGATTTTGGTCAAAACCCTAGAAACAAATGTATCATAAATGAATTATATTCTTTTACAAGGATAGGTACCATGTAGTTGTTATTCTGTTCATGTTTTCTAACGCGGTATTCATAATTTTCAGGTTGTTATTCTGTTCCTGTAGAAACAAAAGGATGTTTCTGGTTTGGTTCATTGCTAGAGGTGTTCAAGATCAATCGATTAGCACTGCTTGTTGAAGAGTGACAACGGAATTTTGGGTTTCATTGAATCCTAGGTACAACTGTTTCTTTCTTATGGTGTGATGTGATGCCATGAAAATCCCCATTGGAGTGATTCAATGTGATTATCCCTTTAATAGATCAATGGTCTAGACAACTGAAACTTCTACTTTCATGATTTCACTGAATTTGAATTTGATACCTTTTCGTTTTTGTACTTATGGCAGTTCACGTACACCACCAGTTCATGTCTCCCAAATGGCCAGGAAATCAGGCAGCTCTGCTAGTCATGTGGGCCACAATGATAATTAGGTGGGATAGCTTGACCATGCATGCCTAAAGTTCCTCTTCAAATGTATATTTATGTATATAGAGAATGTTTTAGTAACAGATCATAGCCGTTGACAGATGAGGCAGTCGTTGAGCAGCTCAGAGGCTGGGCTATGAGCATCCTCCAGAGCAACAAAGCTCACCAGGACATCGGACAATGTGTGGAGAATGGAGAAGCTGGGCCAACAGAAATCATGCCAGAAGAGGCCTACAAGATCAACGGTGGCAATGATAATCAGTTTGGTGGGCCAACACCAGTCACACCGAAAGAAGCCCATGAGAACAAAACCAACGGTCAAGATCCAATGGACCCGAAGATGGAGATAGAAGTCACATAAGAAGCTTGAGTAACCCTAATAGTAAACCCGGCCTGGCCCATAGCTTGTGTGGGCCCTCACCAGATGGACTTGGGCTAGACAGTATAATAATCAGACAGGCTCAGGCCCACTGAGTCCACGTCAATAGTACTCGGTTTAAGGTGGGCAGTTCATGCGCGGTTTTCGTTTCGGGTGCAATTAGATAATCAGGATGATGTATAGTACATTTCATATGTATTGTATGGAGTGTGCCAATCTCTCTATTGCATGTGTATGGGTCAAGGTTGGGTTATCCATGGCCGTTAATATGGTGGGCCCATCATGGATGGACCATGCAATCAAAATCTTCCAAATCGGAAGAACCTAGCCGTCCAATCTTTAGCCCCTTTCCTCCTGATTGTGGACCATTGGTTTATTTTTATTATTACATACCAGCCATTGCTCCATCAAATAGCAACGGATGGATTTAACAGGTGTTTCTCCGGATGAATTCATGTGGCCCAACCGATAATCGGACTTGCATATCTGTAGTTTTAAAATCAAAATTCCATTTTAGGCATTAATACAAGTAGATTACATACCCTACTCTCTCATACAATGAATAAAGGGGTTTAAAATTATTCTTAAAATTACGTCCTAAAATCTGACCGTTGGCAATAAATAAGCATTCAAAATCGGTTCTGAATTTTTTTGCCTAAAAATGTGGCCGTTGGCACCAAAACGGTTTAAAACCGTTCCAAAAATTCTGTTTCTAAAAATTGAAACGGTACCCAAAACGGTTCCGAACCGTTCCTGATTTTCTGCGACGCCTCATTTAGAAACGGAATTAAACCGTTCCTGAAGCATTTAGGAACGGTTTAAAACCGTTCCTAAATGACGATTTTGGTGTAGTGTAGGGGAGTAGTCAATCCGTTTAAAACACCGTTTCATCCAAAGAATCTCACGTGGATTTCATGCGACAGTCTTTGGTTAATGCGCTAGAAACTAGGTAGGGCCCGTCATCATATTTTTTAGAAATTCATCCCATCCATCCATTTTGTGGGATCATTCTAATACAACATGATCCAAGATTCAAGTGGGTTGCACTAAAGGAAGATGTGGGTAGGGAAATTCCTACTGTTGAAACCTCCCTGGGTTCGACGGTGATGTTTACACACCATCTATATCGTTTGTAACGTCATTCATACTCAGATGAACTGAGAACACAAGTATTAGCCTAATTTAAAACTTTTGTTGCACCATGAATATTTAAATGGCGGTCACTAAATATACATTGTTTCCTCTCGTACGAACCACTTCAATTTTGGATACACCTCATTTTTTGTCGCATGTCCTAAAATGACCTTTCAAAATGGATGAATTGTGTGGATTTATCACTAACATCTTGATGAGACCCACCTAGCATCCCAGCGAAAGAACTTCTAGAGAATAAGTAGATGAGGCATGGAAGAGATGGAAACTCACTCTCTCTCAAACTCACGCGTAAGAACGCCTTCATCCAGACTATCTGCTTTATCCGACAGTTGATAGCAAGGTTTGCATGTAATGACATGTGAATATATCGGTGCACGGTTGAGCGTTTCTCATATATATATATATATATATATATATATATATATATATATAAAATATTGGTCTCCTGCCAACCAGTCCGCACACATTATCTACAGTCGTAATGTGTGGCCAACTAAATTGGGCCTTACGGTGATGTTTAAGTGAAATCCAACTCGATCGCCAAATGAGTTGCTCCATTTTAATCGTACGAGTCCAAAATTTAGCCTTACCTGCGATTTAGTTTGGCCATTCAAAGGAAATTAGGTGATCCTAAACATGGTCGTCGTCCGTTCGAAGATAAAGTCATGTTTTCAAAAAAAATTGGCTAAAAATTCTCCGTCATCAATGCCTTTGTTTAGTAGTCCAGTTCAATTCAGTCGTAAACATTGACCCACCTTGATACCTTGATATGTGTTAAATATCCACCCCAAAACCGTCCATTTTGCCGGCTCATTTCAACGCATTGCCAAAAAATGAACTAGATCCAAATATCACGAGTACCACACCACAGGAAACAGTGGTGATTGAACTCCAGCCATTAAAAACTTCCTAGGGCCCGTTGTAATGTTTATTCTCCATCCATCCAAACCAATAGATGCCACACTAAAATTTAGGGCACGAGCCCAAAACTCGGCCACATCCATTGTATAGGTGAGCCATACTAAAGGAAAATAGTTTGGAGGGTAATTGTCATTTTATACACTATTTTTAATATTGTGGACCGCTGGGATCATATTTCAGGCCAGTTTTTCTGCTCTAAACCTAAATTTAGTCATTCACCTGATAGTTAGGGGGATTTTCAAAATGCCTGACAGTGGCCCACACCACCTGGCAAAAAATTTAACTAGGCTCGACGAACCTTTCCCAATGTGATGTTAAGATTCCATGGGCCCATCTTGATATATGTGATTTATCAACACATTTTACAGAGCATTAAAGAAGAGAAATACTCCAGTGCTCTGATGACACTTTATAAAGCTCCTGGTTGCATCGAGATACTCTGACAGTCCCTTTCATTGATCTATACCATTCATTAGGTCCAATGAACCTTTCCTGAGCTACCGTGAAAGAATCACACTGATCGGACAGCTATTATCCACTTGATCAATGACCTTAAATATGGATGGCGAAGATCATTTACACAAAATACGACCAATCAGTAATCTGATCCGTTTGTCAGGACAACCATGATACTAAATAATTACATTTGCCAGACGATCTAACCATCCCATCTATGGTTTGGAAAATGGATGGCTACAGAAAAGAAGGCCAAATTAAAGATGGATAGATCATTTAGTGTGTGTGATTTTTGCACTGTAGCCCATGAAATTTGTTCTGAACATAACCAACGGTTCAGATCAATCAACTAGATTGCCAAAGTGAACTAATGCAACTAAGAGTACTGTCACTTATAGTACTCTGAGAGCACTTGAGCATTCCTCTAAAGTATTTTATCTTTTACCACAGGTATCTGTGGACCACTGCAGCATTACTCATTAAAAGTATTAATGCTCCGTGCATCCATTTTTCAGCACATTTTAATTAGGACATGAACACAAAATTGAAAGATATCCAAAGCTCAAGTGGACCATACCAAAGAAGGCAACAAGGATAATGAGTCCGTTGTTGAAACTTTTCTAGGGCCCACACTGTTGTTGATTTCTCATCCAACCTGTTAATAAGGTCACATAGAACTGGATAAATAGGAAACACAAATATCAACTTGAATCAATACTTTTGTAGACCCCAAGAAGTTTTCAATTGTAGTCATTCAATTCCCATTGTCTCATGTCCGGTAGTCCACTTGAACTTTGGATATACTTCAATTTTGGTCTCAAACCTAAAATGATCTGGAAAAATAAATGGACCGCATGGATAAAACATATACATCATGGTGGACACCACAAAGTTTTCACACCATGTAAAGGGTGGTGTCTCACTACACAATCAGTGAACTAGCTTAATGTTATGTGTTTGTTCAGAAAATAGATAAAGCACTACAAAAAAGAGGGTTTTTAGCGACGAAACTTATTTTCGTCGCCAAAAGTCACTTTTAGCGACGAAATATATTTTTGTCGCTAAAAGTGTGGTTTTAGCGACGGAAATATTCGTCGCTAATACTAGTGCACCATACTTTTAGCGACAAAAATTTTCGCGGTTAAATGTGTAATCGATGCGGAATAAATTTCTTTACAGTATGAGACCTTTCGCGACGAAAAATACTTTTAGCGGCGAAATATTTCGCGGATAAATTCATTTAGCGGCGAAAATTATCGCTGCTAAAACTCTTATAATTTACAAGACAAGTAAACATCTTTTAGCGACGAAAATTATCGTCGCCAAAACTTTGCTTTTAAAAAAAATTATTCTAATTCAAAATACATACAATATTCCACATATACTCCGGTTAACAATATATTTCATCATATTCATCACATTCACATTCATATTAATTTAAATCCAAACAACATAAACTTTTAGCGGCGAAAATGTTCGTCACTAAAAAATACTATACAAGACTTTTAGCAGCGAAATATTTCGCTGCAAAAAATATTTTCCAAAAGATTTTAGCAGCCAAAATATTTGCAGCAAAATAAATTTTTCAAGACTATTAGCTGCGAAACTCTTCGCCGCTAAAAAATACTATACAAGACTTTTAACAGCGAAATTTTTCGCTGCTAAAACTATTTTCCAAAAGATTTTAGCAGTGAAAATATTTGCGGCAAAATAAATTTTTCAAGATTATTAGCTGCGAAACTGTTCGCCACCAAAAAATTTCGCTGACTTTTCAAGCATCTGGTTGTCATACTCGAAAAAACATTTCCAAGACTTTATCAGCGAAAGTTATCACTGCCAAAAAATATCTAGGACTTTTAGCAGCGAAAATATTCGCCGCCAAACAAATTCCAAGATGTTTTAGCAGCGAATATTTTCGCTGCTAAAAATCCTAGATATTTTTTTCTGCGGAATTTTGAACTGTATATGAAAAAAAAAATGACTTTAAAAAAAAAAAATCCTGATGTGTATCAAGAATTTGGTGCCGAATTTTGAATCAGATATTTTTTTTAAAAAAGACTTTTAGCGTGAAAATATTAATACGCCAAAAAATTCCAAGATGTTTTAGCAGCGAAAATTTTCGCTGCTAAAAATCCTAGATATTTTTTTGTGCGGAATTTTGAACTGTATATGAAAAAAAAAAATGACTTTTAAAAAAAAAATCCTAGATGTGTATCGGGAATTTGGTGCCGAATTTTGAACTGTATATTTAAAAAAAAAAAAAAAAAGAAGAGCAGTGATGTATATTTCTCATCCAACCTGTTCATAAGATCACAAATCTATGGATGAAGGCAAATCACAAAAACAAGCTTGATCCAAAACTTCCGTGGCCCCCAAGAAATTTTCAATGGTAGATGTTCAATTCACACTGTTTCCGGTGGTGTGGTCCAATTGAGGTTTGTATATACTTCATTTGTTGGGTCAAGCACTAAAATTATCAGGTAAAATGGATGGACGGAGTGGATAAAATACATAAATCATCGTGGACCCCACAGAGTTTACCCAACACACTACCCCTCCCAAAACCCCCAAATCCCGCGCCCGCCCCTCCTAAAACCCATATCCCTCCAAAAAAATTCTGAAAGGCCGCCCCTCCCAAACCCTCTCTCTCTCTCTCTCTCTCTCTCTCTCTCTCTCTCTCTCACGCGCACCCGACCCTCTTTACCAACACCTCTCTCTCTCTCTCTCTCTCTCTCTCTCTCTCTCTCTCTCTCTCTCGCTAGGGTTTCAAATCCCCATTCGCCGCAAACCCACCTTAGATATGTGAAAGTTACTTGGAGAGCACTCGAAAAAAGAAGAAGAAGAAGAAGAAGAAGAAGAAGAAGAAGGAGAGGAAATCCAGACATCTCAGACGTCTATCCTGCGATCTACGATCTCTAGCTCCTCAAAACCTAGGTTACTCTCTCTCTCTCTCTCTCAATGCCGATTTATGAATTTCGGATTTAGTAATTTATGGATTTTTGATTTGATGTGGACCCTCATTTATGGATTTGAGGATTTTAGAGCTTACAGATTTGAACGTGGACCCCGAATTGGGGTTTTTCTGATTTTACAAAATAGAGATTTTACAAATTAAGTGGTTTTGAGTAACCTGAGAAGAGGCCTATGCTAAGGTTCATGAATGCAGGCCACAGTTTTGGTGTAGGTTTTATGCTACCCTGTTTTCAGATATTGAGTGGTATAGTATCAAGGTGTTTTGTAGTGGCTATGTATATTCCTGTATTTAGCTACTTCCATAACTAGGCACTCTGGTTTGTTTTTCTTTTTATGTGGATTATAGAATTATAGCATTGCTAATTCCCTTTGGTGTGGTAAGCATTAGCTCCCCTCTGTCCTCCATTGTTTCCTTTGGTGTGGCCTGAGTCACAGATCAGGCTGGATTTTGAAATCTATGCCTCACACAGTTGGGAGAACTAGCTGTGCAGTTTAGATTGCACTTGCACATAATGGTGGGCCCCACACAGCTCAGTAACTCCATGTACATTCAAACCCATGTGAACAAAACCTGAGGTGGAGAAGGTTGTGTAAACAGAGCATTGCTAATTCGCAGGCAAATTTAGGTTGCTAATACCACATGCAACCACACATGCCCATCTAGAACATGTACAGAGCATTGCTAATTCCAAGAAAGATTTTAAGTTGCAAATACCACATGCAGGCATGCATGCTCATAGAGAACAACATTTACATAAAATTGGAAAGGATGCTCACCTATTGTCTCAAAAATAATGTTTATCCAGTTATCAGGTGGGCTGCAATACACATTGTTAACTGACAATAACACTTTCTTTTAGCCATTCACTTATTTTGGATGATGTGAACCACCTCCAGAATTTCTTGATTTTTAAGTAGACAGTCTAAATTTTTTAGCATACATGATGGTAAGGTTAGCTCTTATACACATTTTCACATCAGAACAAGTACCTACATGGGAAGGGTGGAAACAGGCACACGTGATCCAAACCTTATGCAACGTTTCGATGTTCATAAGGAACTGGTTAAGGGCACAGTTGCTATTTCACATTTAAAGAGCCTTTGACTTATGGTCAAAAGGAATTTTAATAAAAGACTAAAGAATAATGGGACAAGATATTATGCTAACTATAGAGGCATTCCAACAAAATAGCCTAATAATAGAGGTATTCTAGAGGTTTTCCCAATCCTATTGTCGTCAAATATGGGACTGGCAGTAGCAACACCTCCACCCATCCCCACCCTAGATGAAGGAGGCTGATGACAGGCAAGCAGCCCGTCATAAACTTCTGCCAAGCAATCATGAGAACAACTATTTTGAAATCTTTATGATTTGTCAAACAGGTTACTAAAGCCAACTGCAAATAGTTGTGACAAGGTTTCGATGATGATGATTTCAATTTTCCATGGCTAACATGAAAACTTAATTCCTTCCTAGCCCAGTGATTGGAAAGGAAGTTGCCAACAAACAAAATTCAACACCAACTAAACTAAGAGCCTTCAACATGAACGGGAAAAAAAACACTAACCTGCTCGGGTTCAGAGTATAGAACGAATCCAAGAGCTAGAACAGTAGTCCTCCTAACATCATCACTCACATCTGATACAAAGAAATGCAAAGAATGGCCGATGGCCTTGTTGTTAGCAGTCCCCCGAGGCCAATGCCAATGCATACATACCTCCATAACGCAGTATGGGATCCTGATCCCGCGTCATTTGCTCAATCAATGTATCAGCTTCCTCTTCCCTTCCGTAAACCGTAAGTGCGATTCCCAGTGATAATCCCCTATAACAATTATAGGCAGCCAAATAAAGAAAAACAACAATGATATATGGTCTGGAAGCTTTGTATGCATGATCCCAAGAGTCAACTTACCTGATTATCTTCTCATGTTGTGTATCGTGTGCATAGGCAAGCATATCGCTTGCCTTCGCTTGCAGTTCCGACCATAAGTAAACCCATACTGATACCAACGCACTTCACCAAGAATAAAGACTGCACGGTGTAAAAGAACATTTTTCACATCATCATAGATCTCCTCGTCTGCTGTTCCTAGAGCCGCCAAACCAAGACCCAAGCATGCACCATGCTGAATAACCTGCACAAGAAAACACCAACAACAAAAGACTGGTTATCTAGAACAAGGATGGCTTCTAAACTAGAGATTTACAATGGACTTTGTTTTAAAAAGGAGCAATCAACTTTTTTTAAAAAGGTACAATGGACTTTTTCATTGTCCATTGATTACTTAGAATTAAAACTCATCTAGTCAATACGAACCAACAAAGTTCATAGAGATTATCAACTCAGACGAGTCACACCCCAACTCAGCCAGGCAGCATGTGATTGATTATAGAACTATCAAGACACATGTGAAAAGAACAACATCCACTCCTTCACATTATTTGTGAAGGCATACCATGAGCCAGCCCAGCTGCACAAATGGGACTTTGCCATTTTAAATTATCGGAGCAAAAATAAACACCTCTAACACTATTAATGCAATTATGAGTGTAAATGTTTATTTGGTAAGGGATATATAAGGCTTAAGAAATGAAAATTACCTGGGCCTCAAGTTCCTTAGCAGCAAAATCTAGTAAGGCCCCCAAAAGCCTTCGCTTGAAGATATACAGTGATTCTTCACGCCTTTAGACATTAAAAAGGGAAGAATAACAAAACAAGTTAGCGGATTGACAAACGAATTGCTAGAAAGCAATTCTTGGAATGATGAGAAATATTCCTCAATATTTAGAATTAGAAAAAAACTCTTTCAGTTCATAGACAAAATTTCAAATCAGCTCCAAAATCTGATGCAGGCTAAATTGGGCCCAAGATCCATGGGCCAGGCCCAAACCCATTAGGCCTAGGCCCAAGGCCACATTTGGCCCATCAATAAAGAGGCCCAAGCCTCCTAATTAGGCAGCTAACTATGCAAAATCAATCAGCCAACCATGTAATAAAATTTCATTAAATATCTCTTATCTGATGCAAGACATGAAATTAAATATGATATGCAAGAGTTTCAATTGTTTGAATAATGCTTATAGTACTTAAATCAGTCCACTTGGACATGTGTTTACAATGCTTGAATCAATCCACTTGGACATGCGTTTACTATGATTAAATCGCATTACTGGAACATGTGTTTATGATGCTTAAATCAATCAACTCGGATGTGTAGTAATGATGCCAAGATATTTGACAACAACATGTGTTTATGATGCTTAACTGGATCGACCTGGATGTGTGGTAATGATGCTAAGATCAGCCCCCTAGAACATTTGCTTATAATGCTTAAATTAATTCACTTGAACATATATGAATGATGCTTTACTTAGTTCACTTGAACATGTGTGAATGATGCTCAACTTGGTTGTGTATAAAAATGTGCGAATGATGCTTAACTTGGTTCACTTGAACACATGTGAATAATGATTGACTTGGTTCACTTGAGCATGGGTGAATGGTGCATCGGATGTAATTATAAGATTTGTAAATTAGATAATTAGTTACTTATTTGAGGATTTCTATGGGGCCATACATAGATATGGTGTGTTTTTGGTGGCATAGAAATCGCTCAAATTGTCCCATTTTGGACAGTTCAAGGTTAGTTGGAAAGTATGCTTTCATACACTCTATTTATATGTTCATGCTTGATCCGCGGTCCATCTCTTCGTTTCTCTCTAGATATGTTTCTTTCATTCCGTATCCAATGTCAAATATCTTTACATTGATTTAGATATTTGGCATCGGAATGTAACGTAAGATCAACTTATCTGGAGAGGCATGGGGAGATGCTGCCGGATTTTCGGCGTGGACGTTTAAATGGGAATATGAAAGTATTACAATCTATCCAACCTTGGATGAGTAACTAATTTAGGATTTAATTATATTGCCATATAATTAATGGAGCAGACCCGGATGTGCGTCGGAGCTATCCGGAAGAGCGGGGGTCCCTGGAAGGTGGGAACTGCTGTTATGACCATGATGAAGCTGTCCATTTCCTATGGACAACATTGGAAGGGCCTGGCCATTTGGACAGGCCGTATTTATGTATTTGCTCGAGATTAATGGAGCAGACCCGGATGTGCGTCGGTGCTATCCGGAAGAGCGGGGGTCCCTAGAAGGTGGGAACTGCTGTTATGACCATGATGAAGCTGTCCATTTCCTATGGACAACATTGGAAGGGCCTGGCCATTTAGACAGGCCGTATTTATGTATTTGCTCGAGATTAATGAAGCAAACCCGGATGTGCGTCGGAGCTATCCGGATGAGCGGGGGTCCCTAGAAGGTGGGAACCGCTGTTATGATCATGATGAAGCTGTCCATTTTCTATGGACAGCATTGGAAGGGCCTGACCCTTTGGACAGGCCGTATTTATGTATTTGCTCGAGATTAATGGAGCAAACCCGGATATGCGTCGGAGCTATCCGGATGAGCGGGGGTCCCTGGAAGGTGGAAACCGCTGTTATGACCATGATGAAGCTGTCCATTTCCTATGGACAACATTGGAAGGGCCTGGCCATTTGGACAGGCCATGTTTATGTCTGTATTTGCAGGTACCACACCCTTAACCTAAACCTATAACCCAACCTAAACCTATACTTATAATTTAATCCTATTCTCAAATCCCTCAACCTAACCTACACCTTAAACCTAAACCAAAACCTAAACCTATACCTAAACCTAAACCTATTCTCAAATCCCTAAACCTAAACCTACACCTAATTCCAATCTCATCTTCCTACCCTAAACCTAAGCCTAAACATGAAAACCGAAGCCTAAACCCGATCCCGAACCCCAACCCAATTTTCTATGCCTAAACCTTAACCTATTCTCAATTCCCAAAGCTATAACCTATAACCTAAACCTAAACCTAACCAAAACCTATAACCTAAACCTATAACCTTAACCTATGACCTAAACTTATAACCTTAACCTTATCCTAAAACCAAAACCTACACCTATTACCTAAACCTTAACCTATTCTCAAATCCCTAAACCTAAACCTACACCTAATCCCAATCTCAACTCCCTACCCTAAAACAAAGCCTAAACATGAAAACCCAAGCCTAAACCCGATCCCGAACCCCAACCCGATTTCCAATGCCTAAACCTTAACCTATTCTCAATTCCCAAAGCTATAACCTATAACCTTATCCTAAACCTAACCTAAACCTATAACCTTAACCTATAACCTAAACTTATAACCTTAACCTTATCCTAAAACCGAAACCTACACCTATTACCTAAACCTTAACCTATTCTCAAATCCCTAAACCTAAACCTACACCTAATCCCAATCTCAACTCCCTACCCTAAAACAAAGCCTAAACATGAAAACCCAAGCCTAAACCCGATCTCGAACCCCAACCCGATTTCCAATGCCTAAACCTTAACCTATTCTCAATTCCCAAAGCTATAACCTATAACCTTATCCCAAACCTAACCTAAACCTATAACCTACACTTATAACCTTAACCTTATCCTAAAACCGAAACCTACACCTATTACCTAAACCTTAACCTATTCTCAAATCCCTAAACCTAAACCTACACCTAATCCCAATCTCAACTCCCTACCCTAAACCTAAGCCTAAACATGAAAATCAAGCCTAAACCCGATTCCGAACCCCAACCCGATTTCCAATGCCTAAACCTTAACCTATTCTCAATTCCCAAAGCTATAACCTATAACCTAAACCTAAACCTAACCAAAACCTATAACCTAAACCTATAACCTTAATCTATGACCTAAACTTATATCCTTAACCTTATCCTAAAACCAAAACCTACACCTATTACCTAAACCTTAACCTATTCTCAAATCCCTAAACCTAAACCTACACCTAATCCCAATCTCAACTCCCTACCCTAAAACAAAGCCTAAACATGAAAACCCAAGCCTAAACCCGATCCCGAACCCCAACCCGATTTTCAATGCCTAAACCTTAACCTATTCTCAATTCCCAAAGCTATAACCTATAACCTTATCCTAAACCTAACCTAAACCTATAACCTTAACCTATAACATAAACTTATAACCTTAACCTTATCCTAAAACCGAAACCTACACCTATTACCTAAACCTTAACCTATTCTCAAATCCCTAAACCTAAACCTACACCTAATCCCAATCTCAACTCCCTACCCTAAAACAAAGCCTAAACATGAAAACCCAAGCCTAAACCCGATCCCGAACCCCAACCCAATTTCCAATGCCTAAACCTTAACCTATTCTCAATTCCCAAAGCTATAACCTATAACCTAAACCTAAACCTAACCAAAACCGATAACCTAAACCTATAACCTTAACCTATGACCTAAACTTATAACCTTAACCTTATCCTAAAACTAAAACCTACACCTATTACCTAAACCTTAACCTATTCTCAAATCCCTAAACCTAAACCTACACCTAATCCCAATCTCAACTCCCTACCCTAAACTAAAGCCTAAACATGAAAACCCAAGCCTAAACTCGATCCCGAACCCCAACCCGATTTTCAATGCCTAAACCTTAACCTATTCTCAATTCCCAAAGCTATAACCTATAACCTTATCCTAAACCTAACCTAAACCTATAACCTTAACCTATAACCTAAACTTATAACCTTAACCTTATCCTAAAACCAAAACCTACACCTATTACCTAAACCTTAACCTATTCTCAAATCCCTAAACCTAAACCTACACCTAATCCCAATCTCATCTCCCTACCCTAAGCCTAAGCCTAAACATGAAAACCCAAGCCTAAACCCAATCCCGAAAAACCTTAACCTATTCTCAATTCCCAAAGCTATAACCTATAACCTTATCCTAAACCTAACCTAAACCTATAACCTTAACCTATAACCTAAACTTATAACCTTAACCTTTTCCTAAAACCAAAAGCAAAACCTATAACCTAAACCTACACCTATTACCTAAACAAGAACCTATTCTCAAATCCCTAAACCTAAACCTACACCTAATCCCAATCTCAACTCCCTACCCTAAACCTAAGCTCAAACTTGAAAACCAAAATCTAAACCCGATCCCGAACCCGGACTGATTCCCTAAACCTAAACATAAACCAATTCTTAATTGCATAAACCTATACCTTATAACCTAAACCTAAACTTGAACCCTAAACTAAACCTAAACCCGATCCCAAACTCGAACCCGAACCTAAATCTCTAAACCTAAACCTATAACCTAAACCTACTTCAAAATCCCCAAACCTAAACCTATATATTTTAAACCCTAACCTAACCCTATAACCCATAACCCATAACCTAAACACAAATCCCTAAACCTTAACCTATAATCCAACCTAAACCTATACTTAAAACCTAAAACTATTCTCAAATCCCAAAACCTATAACCTGAACCTAACCTTTCCCTAAACCTATAACCTACACTTATAACCTTAACCTTAACCTATAACCCATACTTGCAACCTTAACCTAAACTTGTAACCTTAACCTAAACTTAATTCTCTAAAACTAAACCTACAACCTAAAGTTATAACCTAAACTATACCTATTATCATATCCTAAACATATAATATAACCTAAACCTATAACTTAGCATAATCTTTAAGCTATTTTCATAAACTGACTGTAGTCTTTTCATTGTAGACATGGATAAGAGTTGGATGCGAGCTAAGAACAGGTTTGGCCCAGAGTATAAACAAGGGGTTGAAGAGTTCATGGAATTTGCGCGAAATCGGGCAGATTCAAGGAATAGGATTAGGTGTCCATGTCGAAAATGCAAGAACATAATATTTAAGACTTTAGACAAAGTAGAGGACGATTTGTTCATAGTTGGGATTGACCAGGGTTACACTTGGTGGATCTATCATGGTGAAGATATGACCCATAGAGTTGAGCCCACTGAAGTCATTGCTGATCCAATTGTGCCGGATGATGAGGATGAAGACGTTGACGAAATGCAAGATATCATAGGGAATGTGTTTAGGGGAATAGCTGCGGATACTGATTTTGTAGTGACAAGCAGTAGCCAAGATATTCCTCCAATGGGTGATGTTGAATCAGAAGAGTTTAGTAAGTTGTTAAGGGATGCGCAATGTCCACTTTATCCGGGGTGTAAGAACTTCTCCAAGTTGAATTTTCTTACAAAGTTACTTCATTTGAAGACAATAAATCGTTGGAGTAACAAATCGTTCAACATGTTGCTAGAGTTGTTGAAAGAAGCATTGCCGGACGGTGAGACATTGCCTAAGTCCCATTACGAGGTAAAATCCTTTATGCGAGACTTGGGCCTTAGATATGAACTCATACATGCATGTATAAATGATTGTTTATTATATCGGAAAGAGCATAAGGATGCTGAAGAGTGTCAAGAATGTGGAGAGTCTAGGTGGAAGTATGGAAAATCCAGGGATAAGAACATCCTGCAAAAGGTGTTAAGGTACTTCCCATTGAAACCAAGATTGCAAAGATTGTTTGTCTCGTAAGACGGCTGAAGATATGAGGTGGCATAAGGAGAAGCGCGTTCATGATGATAGTACACTGAGGCACCCTGCGGACTCTGAAGCCTGGCAAAATTTTGACAAGCAACATGACTGGTTTGTAGAGGATCCTCGCAATGTTCGACTAGGTCTTGCAAGTGATGGTTTTAATCCATTTGGTAATATGAGTAGCTCGTACAGTATGTGGCCAGTGGTACTTATGCCCTACAATTTACCTCCTTGGTTGTGTATGAAGGAGTCATTTTTCATGATGTCATTGCTTATTCCTGGACCCAGGTCACCTGGGAATGACATTGATGTGTACTTGCGACCATTAGTAGATGAGTTAAACCAGTTGTGGAGTCAAGGTGTACACACGTATAATACATTTGCAGGACAGACATTTCGATTGCATGTAGCGGTCTTGTGGACAATAAATGACTTTC
This sequence comes from Magnolia changhungtana, assembly GCA_030180095.1. NCBI lineage: Eukaryota > Viridiplantae > Streptophyta > Magnoliopsida > Magnoliales > Magnoliaceae > Magnolia > Magnolia changhungtana. Next base: position 19,672,616 of record JASAUF010000444.1, on the reverse strand, counting down.
CCGCATATGGAAATTTATCTGGGTGGAGCACGAATGGCAAGTTGGCTTGTCCTGCATGTGGTATTGAGACTTGTTCATTGTCATTGAAGCATGGTAGAAAAACGTGTTATATGGGCCATCGTCGCTTCCTTCCGAGCGATCATAGTTGGCATAGGCAGACAATGATCTTTGATGGCAAACAAGATCATAGGCCACCCCCGAAAGAGCTATCTGGAGAAGATGTGATGCAACAACTGAGTAATATTGGAGAAGTTAGATTTGGTAAGGCATCGCACTTGAAGAAGAGGAAACGTACAGTATTGGACTATAACTGGAGGAAGAAGAGCATCTTTTTTGAGTTGCCTTATTGGAGTGATCTGAAATTGCGACACAACTTGGATGTCATGCATATTGAGAAAAATATATGTGACAATGTCTTTGGAACAGTGATGAACATAGAGAAGAAAACAAAAGACAGTTTCAAGGCTCGATTGGATCTACAAGAAATGGGTTTAAGGAAAGAGTTACACTTGCAACCACATGAAAATTCGTATACTATACCAGCAGCCTGCTACACGTTGACCAAACTAGAGAGAAAGCGTTTATGTGAATGGTTGAGATCGGTGAAGTTTCCCGATGGGTATGCGTCAAACATATCTCGGCGCATAAACGTTACGGATTGTAAGGTAACAGGAATGAAAAGTCATGATTGTCACGTCCTTCTGTAACGCCTACTGCCGGTTGCGATTCATGGATTCCTGAGTAAGGATATCAGTGCGTCGCTGATTGAGCTGGGGATATTCTTTAAGGATTTGTGTTCAAAATCGTTGAATGTGGATGTTATTAAAAGACTGGAGAGGGACATTGCCATAATCCTTTGTAAACTTGAAAGAATATTTTCACCTGTATTTTTCGATGTCATGGTACACCTAGCGATTCATTTACCGCACGAGGCGAAGCTTGCAGGCCCAGTACAATATCGTTGGATGTATCCAATCGAAAGGTGGTAGAACCTATTGAATTTTTTTTCATTCCATAAACTGCATATATTCATGTTTTCATACGTATAACACAGTGGTTTTGTGTACAGATACCTTCACACACTCAAACAATTTGTGAGGAATAAGGCACGACCGGAGGGGTCGATAGCTGAAGCGTACATTGATAATGAGTGCCTTACATTTTGTTCCATGTATCTTCGTGGCATAGAGACTAGATTCAACCGAGAAGATCGGAATGCCGATGAAGGGCAGGAGGATGAACAAGGACTCATATCTATATTTGCACAAAACGTTCATCCTTTAGGATCCCCGACGTTTCAGGATATGGACCTTGGGGATCTAGCAAAGGGGCGATGGTATGTGTTGCACAATTGTGAAGAAATAGAGTCATACTTGGAGTAAGTCTTCCCTCGATTATTGTAATTCCTACATGCGATGATCTTAATGTTTCTTGCTGATGACGTGCCATTTATGTGTAGTGAACACATAGACGAGATGAAGTCCAAATTCCCTACAAATTATGATCGGATGCATCAGGATCAGTTTCCAGAATGGTTTGCTGAACGTGTAAGATTTCACATTGTATCTCACCACACTTAGAATTTTCATTGTATTGCACATTATTTCAACCTAAAAAAATCACTAAACAATTATATTTTGTACATGATAATAGATAAAGACGTTGCGCACAAGCAACTCTGCAGATGTGTCTGATGCACTATACTCACTGGCGTGTGGCCCTGATAGACGTGTATCTAGAAATACAGGTTGTATTGTAAATGGGATTCGGTTCCACACTGAAGAACGTGAGAAGAACAGGACCACGCAAAATAGTGGGGTAGTTATAAAAGGAACAAATGAGGGGGATGAAATTGACTTTTATGGCATTTTGACTGATATTATTGAGCTGAGTTATTGTACGAGAAAGCGGGTGTACTTATTTAGATGTGATTGGTGGGACATTGGAAATAAAAAGTTAGGAATACAGACTGACAACTACTTTACGAGCGTAAATTTATCTCGAAAGTGGTTTAAGGACGACCCATTTGTCCTTGCCAGTCAGGCTGAACAAGTATTTTACCTCGCTGACACTAAGTTAGGCGGCTCTTGGCACGTGGTGCAGAAAATAAAGCCCAAGAACGTATTTGACGTTCTCGTACCAGAAATTGAAGATAGCGAGGACGGAGGAACTGACACGTTTAGGGTTGAACAAGCATATCAAGAAGACATGCCATCTAGGGATACAGGGACTGATTCAAGTATTTATATTGATGTGGTGCAATTAGACAGAGATGATGTGCCACCTGATCATGTTGATGCCTCATTAATACAAGACATTGTTAGAGATGATACAGGTTTCATTGATGACAACGTTGGAGACTATGAGGAGGAAATACTAATCAGCGATAGTGATGGTGAAGAAGAAATAGCCCTAAGCGATAGTGATATAGACGACGATTATTAAATGTACACATGATTTACATGTCATTTTTTAATTCAAATAATTTATGTATTCCATGTATACGTGAAAATTACAAGTCATGATTAATTCCTTTTATTGACTTGTTTATAATTCACATTTACAGTTGAGACAATTTCTGATCATGTCATCCTCAAACCGGAGCATAGCAGAAGCACGCAACGTACTTCATCAGCTGTTGCAGATGGACGTTTCGGTCCTGTCTTCTTCTGGTAGGGCCATAGAGATACCCGGTCTGGTCGATGAGTGTAGAGTGGAATATATCGACGACGACTCAGACGAAAGATTATACAATCTCAGAAAAATTCCGGAGCTGATGGAGATTATAACCGTGGGAAACGAGATATGGAAGATGCGACTCTCTCACTTGCACATCTGAACGGAGTCCTGATGGATCAGATTTCTCCTATTGTGACTGTCATGTTGGCTATAAAAATGTCCAATGCTTCACACAGGATGACATACACTTCTGAAGCATATGATGACTTATGCAGGGAGTACTTCGGATAGTTTACCTCATAGTTGTTTCGTATTACAACAAATATGTGTATTTAATATACAATGACAATGTGTAATTGAATTTCCAATGGTTATAGATTAAAGTTTACAGTTTTATTATATTATGCTTGCATTATAGTGTAATGGTCTAATCATATTTTATTCATCTCTCTGAGCATAAGCACAAATGCATTATACCATTAACACTACTTGTATAATGTTTTAGTATATTCCACTTGTATTGACATTGTTTAAATTTTGTAGTTCGCACATATTCAGTGATGGCACCAAGTGGGAGAGTACGTCGTTCGCGCACTGGATCTACCCCTTCTACCCGTGATGCGACGGAGCTAGCATCGCCGTCGCATATTTCATCGCAGGCGTCTGATCCCTCAGTCGCGCATACACCAGGCACTGCATGTAAGTTTAGACATATTTCTTTTAATGATTTCTGTTTATGTTTAGACTTACATACTTACATTTGCAACGTTGCGTCGTCGACCGGCCCCAGGGACGTGGACCCACGCGTGGGTTACTTTTAGAGCGACTTACGCGTGAGGGTAGGGTGACAGTAGAGTTCCCACAGGACTGCATTAGACCTGTTGGAAACAATGTCATGTTGTTTACGTCAGAGGTCGGTGTCTTATGCCGATCTCTGATTCCCCCCACCACCCCCCGTTGAAGAGACGTGACAGATGATGTTCGGCAGCTCATCCGTCAGCGCCTTCAGGTAAATTTTAGTCAAATAAAATTTATTTTATAAATGTTCATTTACGGTTAAGTTATTTTCCTAATAAATTTATTGTCTTAATCTATTATTTACAAAGCTGCGGGATAAATTTGACTTTGATTTGAGTGTTCCGCACATCTCCCATGCCGTCGACGACATGATGAAGGAGCGGTTCAAGGATTACCGCACTAGGTTACACCGGCAGTACAAGCGGTGCGTGAGCCATGAGGAGGTCGTACAGTCCGCACCGCTGCACGTGACCGATGGGGATCAGCGGATACTCAGATAGGTTTTCGTCGATTCTTTTCGTGTAATATTTACATATTTACGATATCTTAGCGTAATAATTAATTTCGCAATTAATAACAATGTATTATGAATAATGTGTTCGAGAAAAAGAGTAAAATAAATTCGACAACGAGAAAGTTAGAAGTGAACCATGTAGCTGGTTCAAAGTCATTTGTACGACTTCGCCACGACATGGTAAGAAAGTACTGGTAATTATTACGTTTATATATTCTTTCCATGCATTTATATTAACTCTATCGTCCTTTCGATTGCGCAGCGAGACTCCGTCACTGGCCAGGAGCCCGGACCAGTAGACTTCTACAAAGGGACTCACTGTCGGCAGACGACGGGATCTTGGGTACATCCCAGAGCCAGCGAGATTTGGGTAAAAATCCATACATTGTATAATTTAATTGTATTAAATTATAATCATGTCATTTATTATGAAAATTCATATGTTTTTATTACAGGAGGAGATGAACACTTTACGTAGTCAGCCCACTCCCGATGGTACTCAGCGGAGTGAGTCAGAGATCCTGAGTCAAGTGCTTGGCACCTGTTCTAGATATGTGCGTGGGTTTGGCCATGGTGTCAAGCTCATGGCACCCGCTAGAGCTGCCTCCAGTCGATCCATCGTCGTTGGCGAGAGCGTCGTACGCCGAGCTGATACCGTAGAGAGAGGTTCAGCAGCTACGGGTCGTCGTCAATGACATCAAAGATCAGCTGGACAAGCAGAGGGAGGAGCAGGAGAGGAAGATGATGGAGGAGATGGCGAGGCAGAGGGAGGAGCAGGAGAGGAAGATGGAGCATCAGCTGGCGAGGCAGAGGGAGGAGCAGGAGAGGAGGATAGAGGAGATCCGGGTGGATCATGAGCGACGGATGATGCAGATGTTAGAGGCTTTCACTGCACGCTTACCCACCGATGCTCCACCACCTCCGCCTTCATCTTTGTAATTTTTTTGTATATTTGTTTATTATGTTAAGTTTATATGTATTAATGCGTGAATGAACGTGTTTGAATGAATGCAGTTTATGTTTGGGTTTGGGTTTAGCTGGATGTGAATGTGAATATGATGAAAATATATTATATAACAGGTGTATATTATGATGAATATGATGATATATTGGTAACAGGTGTCTATCAGGAATTTTGTGCGGAATTCTAGGCTGTACACTAAAAAAAAAAAAGACTTTTAGCGACGAAAATTTTCGTCGCTAAAAGTGGAATGATTTTTTCGCAGCGAAACTTTTCGCTGCTAAAAATTCTTGGAAAATTTTTTGGCGACAAAAACTTTCGCTGCTAAAACTTTGGAATTATATTTGGCGGCGAAAATTTTTGCTTCTAAAAAGTCTTTGAAATTTTTTGACGGCGAAAATTTTTGCTGCCAAAAAATTTTGGAATTTTTTTGGCGGCGAAACTTTTCGCTGCCAAAAACTTAATTTTTGCTGGAAAATAGTTTTTTTATCGAAACATTTCGCTGCTAAAAGTCATCTAAAAAAGTCCTAGATATTTTTTGGCGGCGAAATGTTTCGCTGCTAAAGGTGTTGGCTATTTTTTTGGCGGTGAATATTTTCGCTGCTAAAAGTCGTAGAAATTATTTTTGCGGCAAAATGTTTCGCTGCTAAAAGTCGTAGAAATTATTTTTGCGGCGAAATGTTTCGCTGCTAAAGGTGTTGGCTATTTTTTTGGCGGCGAATATTTTCGCTGCTAAAAGTCGTAGAAATTATTTTTGCGGTGAAACGTTTCGCTGCTAAAGGACTTGGCTGTTTTCTGGGCGGCGAAACTTTTTGCTGCTAAAAGTCGTGGAAATTTGTTTTGCGGTGAAATCTTTCGCTGCTAAAAGTCGTAGAAATTTGTTTTGCGGTGAATGGTTTCGCTGCTAAAAGTCTTGGCGATTTTTAGCATAGAATTTTTCATCGCTAAACGCGTCTCGACGCTTTTTTAGCGGCGAAACTTTTCGCTGCTAAAAGTCTTGGAAAATTTTTTGGCGGCGAAATATTTCGCTGCTAAAAGTGTTGGCGATTTTAGCAAATAAAATTTACGATGCTAAAAGTCCTGGATATTTTCTCAAGGCAAAATTTTCGTTTGCTAAAAGTATTGGTAGTTTTTTTTATGGCGAAATGTTTATTTGCTAAAAAGTCTTAAAGTTTTTTGCGTCAACGTCAATTTTGCTAAATGTCTTTTTAGCGACGAAAATATTCGTTGCTAAAAATCTTTCATTTAGCGTCGATTTGAATTTTTCGCTGATAAAAGCCTTGTACATCGGTCTTTTAGTGACGAATTTAGCGACGAAAATTTTCGTCGCTAAATATTTTTAACTGCGAAATATTGACTTTTAGCAACGAAAATGGTCGTCGCTAAAAATGGTGTTTCTTGTGGTGAAGGTTGAGCCCACATGAATCATGAATAGTGCAGATTTTTGGACCCTATGCCTACCACAGGATGCTGCATCTGATGTCCGGAGTGGATTTTACATACACATCGCAGTGGGGCCCACCTGAATGGGTTAACAAACCTGATATATATATATATATATATATGTGGAAAAGGTACAATGCGCTAGAGCTGATTTTAACGCCCCATGAGATCGAGCTGTGTGGGCCCCACCGTGATGTGTTTCGAACATCTACCCCGTCAGTTAGATGCACCATTCCATCGTGGGCGGGCCTAGGTCTCAAAATCAAGTCAATCTGTGACTTGTGTGGGCCACACCACATACAGAACTGGAGAGGGGCCGTGCACCATTAAAACATTCATAACCATTTTTGAGGGCCCACCGAGATGTGGTTTGAAAATCCAGCCCATCCATTATGTGTGTCCCACTTGAATGAGGGTTCAGACCAAGTTTCAGGCGCATGTAAAACTCAGGTGGGCCCCACCAAGTGCTTTTATATGTTTTAACGGTATCTTCACATAATTTTAGATGGTATGGCCCACCTGAGTTCCGTATATGGCTGATTTTTGGGACATCCCATAATTTAAAGGGGACCCATCAAATGCATAGTGTTGATGGTCGAAACGCATCACGGTGGGGCCCACACAGCTCGACCTCATGGGAGCTTATGTGGGCTCAAGCGCCATAGTACCTAAACCCATATATATATATATATATATATATATATATATATATAAGTTATTCATAGCCAGAGCCTAACCCCTAATTGAAGGATATTTGTTAATTTTAGTTAATTGACCTATAGTATAATTGGACGACTTACCCGATATATATATATGCCATGTGATGAGCCAAGCCACTCATAAAAGACAGTGGATTAGGTGAGACCCCAAACTCACCCAAGACGGTGCAGCCCTTATTATGGGGCCCATCTTGATGTATGTATTATGTATCCACGCCATTGATCTCATCGAGAAATTCATAATTTTCCCCATGTGCTTGCTGGACAATTTTTGGGACATTCTTCGATTTCATCGAATGTGGCTTTGATCCTATCAATACGCCGCCAATACCACTTAATCCTATCAAAGGTCCCATCAACAAAATCATGCAATTTTATAGAAGTGCAGGTTTTGTAATAAAAAACTTAAGATTAGAATAACATATAAGGGTTGTTTTAAGCATAAAGGAGATGAAAGCTAGGTTTTGCTAAAGGGATTTTGAGGTTTTCAATATCGATAAGTCCATCCATATCTTGCAATTTATTTTTCTTAGTAGATTTGTTGTCACTTTGTGACGTGATTTTTTTCGCAAGAATATTTTCACGTAAATTCATGTGTTCTATGTGGTGCTTGTTTGCGTTTATCTCTCTCTTATTTGATTCAAATTTAGGATTTGCTTTCACAATTCCCCAACAAGTGGTATCAGAGAGAATGTTGGGTTTTGAGTTTAAATTTGAAACATGTCATCGAAGAGATCAAATGTGAAGTATGAAACGGAGAAGTTCACCGATAGGAATAACTTTAAACTATGGAAGATGAAGATGAAAGAAATTCTAGTTCAACAAGGATTGTAACACACTTTTCTTGGTAAGATGAAGCATCATGCATCTATGAGAGATGATGAGTGAGATAAACTTGATATGAGGGCTACTACATCGATTCAATTATGTCTAGTGGATTATATTCTTTATTATGTCCTAAATCAAAAGACCGCCACAAGGATGAAACTTAATAGTTTGTACATGAAGAAATTCATAGACAATCATCTGTATCTTAAGAAATAGTTCTACAATCTTAAGATAATGGAAGGGTCTGATAGCAATGAACATATTAACATATTTAATGAATTGCTTTACAAAATGACGAATGTGGATGTTAAGATCGAAGAGAAAGATTAAGCCCTAATTCTATTGAATTCTCTTCCACCGTCTTACAAAAATCTTATAAACACTATGTGTCACAGCAAAGAGACCATAGGTATCAAAACTGTCATCTTAGCCTTATATATAAAGTAGTTGAGAAAGAAGGACAACAGCAATGGGTCTTCTACCGACGCATTAGTTACCAAGGGAAGGAATTCTAAACGGGAGAAAGGGAATTCTCGATCAAGATCCAAGTGATAAAGGAAAGGCAAGATGAAGTGTTAGAACTATAAGATAATGAGACGTATGAAGAAGGATTGTCGGAATCCTAAAGCTTAAAAGGGAGAGAAATCTAATAATACGCCGAAAGAGACCAACGCAACAGAATCAAGTGAGGAAGTTGATGGTAGTGATGTTTTGACCGCATCCAAAGTAGGGTATCTCAGCGATGAGTGGATTTTGGATATGTGACCTCATATCATATGACTTTTCACTAAGATTAGTTCATCAATTACAACTAGTACGATGATGGATATATGTTTATTAATACATTGTCTGTATAAGATTGTTAGTGTCAGATTGATGCACATCAAAATATTTGATGGGGTAGAGCATATTTCGATAGATATGAGACACGTTCCTGACCTAAAGAAGAATTTAATATCTCATGTAGCACTTGAGGCACTTGAGTGCAAATTCACTAATTTTGATTGTCCTTAAAAGTTTCAAAGGAGGCACTTATAGTGATGAAAGCGCAGTGGAGCGATAACCTTTACAAGTTTATCAGGAATATCGTATCGGGTGAAGCTGCAACGTCTCTGGCAGACTTCATATTGGCACGTTTCTAGCATATGTGTTTAGGCCACATGAGCGAGTGTTGTATGAAGGTACTTTTTTATCGTTGTTTGATTCCTGCATTTAAAAGTATTGATTTTAATATATGCTAGTATTGTATATATGACAAACAATCATGGTTAACTTTTAATACTAGAAAGCATGTACGTAAGAGTGTACTAGATTATATACATTCAAATGTATGAAACCCGTCGCCCGTTATTTTTGTTGGGGGTTATCATTTTTTGTCTCATTCATATATGACTATTCCAGGAAAGTGTGGGTTTATTTTCTAAAACATAAATCTGATGTGTTCTTTATATTCAAAGTATAGAAGGAAATGGTTGAGAAGCAGACATAGCAAAAATCGAAAGTCTTAAGGACAAAAAAAATGGTGGTGAATTCACTTCAAAAGAATTTAACCAGTTATTTAAAGATGAGGGGATTGTGATGCATAATCTAATAAGGCACACACTAGAGGCAAATGATGTGGCGGAAAGAATGAATCATATTTGCTTAGAGAGAGCCCAAAGCATGTTGAATAATACTACCTTGGGCAAGGAATTATAAATTGAGGCCATTAATATGGCTTTTTATCTTGTGAATCGATTCCTGTTTACGGCAATAGACTGTAAGATTCTAAAAGTGTGAAGTGATCATGATGTAGACTACTTATAGTCACGCGTATTTGGTTTTGATACTTACTCTCATGTACCGTCAGTTGAGAGAGATAAGCTAGAGCAAAGTACGGAGAAGTATACTTTTGTTGGTTATGATGATGGAGTGAAAGGGATACAAGTTGTATATATGGGTCCATAAGGACGAACATAAAGAACCAAAGAAATCAGCAGTTATTGATGTTGAGATTGAAAAAGTTGATACACAGGCAGAGCCTGAGCTGCAGACAGAGAGGTATAGCAGTGGGTGGAGCAGCCACCTCTTAAAAGAAATCCACCGAGAGATGACAAGTTACTAACTAGATACAAAGATGACTCGAATATCGCATTCACTTTCATTACGAATGAGGGGGATCCATCGTCCTTCTAAGAAGCATTAGAAGATATTGATGCTGAGAAGTGGATGGAGGGCATGCATGACGGGATGGATTCTTTGTATAAGAATGAGACATGAGTATTGGTGGAGCTTCTTGTTAGGAGTAAAGTGATCAGATCTAAGTAAATTTATAAGAATAAACATGATAGGTACAAGACAAGATTGGTTACAAAAGGGTATTCTCATAAAGAAAGCGTTGACTTTAGTGAGATATTCATGCCAGTTGTCAAGAAAGTATCTACCAGGTTTGTGTTGGCACTGTTTGCCCAATACAACCTTCAATTGAAACAAATAGATGTAAAGATTGCTTTCCTACATAGAATTAAAAGAGCAAATCTACATAAAACAAACAGAGCGGTTTAAAATTTAAAGGGCAGATAATAAGGTTTATAGGCTAAGGAGGTCGTTGCATGGCTTGAAACAGTCGCCTAGGTAGTGATACAAAAAGTTTGATACTTTTATGGTGAGTCAACAGTTTACTATGAGTGAATATAATCATTGTCTACTTCAAGACACTAAGTGATGGGAAATTAATCTTACTAGTATTATATGTTGATAACATATAATTTCCAGTCATAACATGTCTAAAATCAGCCTATTGAAGACTCAACCATCATAGACATTCAAAATGAAAGATCTGGGAGTTATGAAGAATATTCTACTTAGACACACAAAAATTGGGAGAAGAACATGATACAGTTATCTCAAGCAAATTACCTTGAGAAGGTATTGGTGATATTTGGGATGGACAAGGCCAAACCAATTTACCACGGCACGCAAAAACTTGATGAAGCTAGTGAATGAATGGTTATGTCCTAGGGGTGATTAGGACCAAATAAAATCTATACATTTTTAAAAATAATTGGTTAACTTAAACTAATGTACTAATTAAACTAAGTAAAGTAATTTACCATAAGGCTTTTAAGCCAATAGTAGTCTAATCACATATATTACAAATGATATGATAATGAAGCAACTAGTATATATATGATAGTATACATGTGTGTACGATATACTACCTATCAACTCGTAGCATTCATCTAATCACACATACATATAATTAAACATTCATCAAATAAGCATAATTAAACAAGTGTTTAAAGACAATCTCAAACACAAGCATGTATAATGGTTCAGTTTTCCTAATTTACTCTCGACGGACGCACTCAACCCATGAGTGTACCAGATTTCACTATCGAAGTTTTAAATCAAGTTCACATCTAACATTTAGAATTCTAATAAGGATCAGCTCCCTCAGAGACCTACGTGGTTTTCTATAAGCCCGTCATGAACTTTGGTCCTACACAAGAACATACTAAGTGTACTCTCCTGTCAGAGGCTTCAACAAAAGACTCTAGTTGGCTTTATATCGGCTAACCAACAACCCCAATCCTAGTCCAAAGATCTACGTTTACTCCTGTTGGAGGCTCTCTCCCCTTGAGATTAACATGTACACACCCATGTCTGATGGCCTATATAAGGAGTTTGATTTAGGTCTTACAAAAGAATCTAATCAAGTTTGGCAATTCAAACTCTATAATCAATCCTATACAAAGAGGGAGTGTACATTGACTCTTACAAATGACAACTTGTTGGATTGAGCCCATTTTCTAGCGCCTTCTTATGTTGCTTAATCAATGATCTCTCGTGCTTCAATCTGCTCCCCTTTAATTCTCCAAACATGATGTTGATGCATCACTAAAACTTCATATCCAAGATCAAATACATTGCATATGATGCTCCTTTTGGTGACTAAGGTAATGGGAGGCTGGGTAGAATCTTCTAAAACTAATGAAAAGTTGTAATGCCTAGGAAATTCTACTAGAATGGTCTCCTAGAGAGCTTAGACAATAGATATTCCAATAAGGTTTGGTCTAATATGTACAAATGGTGGAGATTGACTTCATCTTCAACATTGAGGTTGAAATCCTCATTATAGTGGTAAAGATTAAGAAAATGAATCAAATCTCATGAAAAATTAGGCTTAGGATATGGGATATAATTAGGAATTTACTTATGCTTAATTGCACAAAAAACCATCTTAAATGACCAAAGATCGAATCTTCTTTGTAAAGGAATCAAGTTCCAATGGTCATAAAACGGGCGGACATGGCTTGTCTTTAGTCGCATTGAACTAGGGTTTATTCGCATATAATTAGATATGAAAACCGTTGGACAAACTTTGAAACTTTTGGTTGCACAGAAGGTGGTCTTCGGTCGCAATGAACATGGTCATTGGTGGGACTGAATGTGGCATTCGATTGCAACCGAATTACCTAGAATTCTGCCATAGCACGCTGTCCTGTTTTAAACGATTTCGGTGGGACCGAAGGTTGCTGAAATTGTAATAATTTCTCAACAACTCGAGACCTCTAAAGGCAATCTAAGGATGATCAAATAAGGCTCTTATGGCTTAAGGGATGATCAATAAAAGGTTTACCTATTAGGGTTAAGATTATTTAGAGATTTAGGCTATTTTAGGTCAAGGGTTACAATTACTAAGGCACCTCATATACCTGTTCTTTACTCCTTGATCCTCCACATCCACTTATGTCTTCAGTCTTCAGCTTTTAAGGGCTCAACCGACTATATAATACATGAACTCATGTGATTGACAAATAAAGTGCACAAATCAGTGCATTAATAATTTGATGTATGCCATAGTCTCTACGAGACTATATATTTCACATATAATCAGTGTTGAGAGCAAATACATGTCAAACCCCGACAAGCAACATTGGGAGGTAGTGAAATGACTACTTCATTATCTATGATGTACAACAGATTATGTCTTGATGTTTCAGAAATCAGAAGGAAAGTTGGTAGGCTATGTGGATTTAAATTACATAGAAAACATGTAGAATAGAAGGTCGACTTCCGGTTACTCGTTTGTATTAGTGGGTGAAGCGATTAGTTAGATGTCAAATCTTCAGTTTACGATTACTCTTTCCACAACAGAAACTAAGTTATGACAGTGACAGAGGCTTTCAAGGAAGGTGTTTGGTTGTAAGGAATGATAAACGAACTCGGGCTTCAATAGGAGGTCATACTAGTTAATTGTGACAGTAAAAGCGCGATCAATTTGATAAAGAATTTGATTTGTCATTCGAAAACTAAACATATTGATATTCGTCATCGTTTTATCCAACAGGTGCTTGAGGAATGAATGCAGTGTTACTCTGAGAAGATGGACATGAGCGTGAATCTAGTCAACATGCTTATAAAGGTGATTCTCGCAGAGAAGTTCTGATTTTATTCGACTTCTTTGGATCTGGCAAAGGTTTAATAAAGATAGGGTGCACATGAAAAGTGACGACGGTAGGGTTACAATGGAAATGATTAGAGATAGAGAATGGAGTTTGGAGCAATAGAGTATGAAAATTAAAGTCACGGTGGAGATTGTTGAAAACGGGATGCCTTAAATCTATATTGAAAGTGGTCTCTTAATAGGATCGATAGATCGCTCGATCCCAACAAGAAATTTTTTAATTTTTTCCCTATGCTCACTGGGCAACTTTTGAGAAATTCTTTGATCCTATCGAAGGTGGCTTTGATCCTATCGACAGGCTGTCGATGCCATTCGATCCTATCGAAGGTCCCATTAACAAAATCATGCAATTTTGCAGAAGTGTGAGTTTTATTTCCTAATTTGATTATAACTCTATGTAAGGGCTAGTAAATAGAGAATTAGGGTTATAATAACATGCAAGGGTTGTTTTGAGAATAAATGAGAGAAAAGCTAGGTTTTCTGAAATGAATTTTGATGTTTTTTCAGATTGGTAAGTTCATCAATCTCTTGTAATTTATTTTTCATAATGGATTTGTTGTTACTTTATAACGTGATTTTTTCATTAAAAGACTTTTTCCATATAAATTTTTATGTTTTCTCTAATGCTTGGTTGCATTTATCTCTTGCATTTTATTTGAATTCGGGATTTTCTTCCACAATTTTCTGACAAATCACAGTGACTTAAAAAGTCAGTGCCCCTTGATTTAAACAAAGTTTAAACAGCACAAATTAGCAAGTGAGGTCAGGCACGTTGTCACCGAAATAATATATACTCAACCCTGTCTTAAGAGCTTTGGCCCTGTAAATGAAATGGGCCATCCAGCTTTTTGTCCATCCTACCAACGTAGAAATTATTGGGTTAATCATGATGCTTAGACCCAAGTACGGGTACTAAAAATGAGATTTAAACAGCCCTAGAAAATCTGGGCCTGTAAGAGGTCCAACCCATCTTATGGACGGTCCACACTCTCTTGCAGTGTAGGCTCCTCCCCGTGGGATAGATCAAAACTTAATCGAAGGAATGCAGGTTGAACCAGGGCAGGGCCCACATGATAAAGGGCCTGGATCTCTTCACATGTGTACTGTAATGTATTATAGATGCAGAACGCCTTCAAAATTGCAGCGTGGACACCATATGCTGCTATTTTGAAGCCAAAGACCTTCTAATCGGGCTTCATCCAACGACCTTCCAGAGATAGCTTCCCACGTGTAGTGATTTTACAGCCATCCTTGAAAATATTCTTTATGAATTCAAACCAAGGTGTCTATCAGTGTGGTTTATAAGCTACTGATTATCCACCACATGTCCCACCTGATGAAGGATCCAGATGTGGTTTTTCATGTGAAAGTTCTCTCTCATGTGTACATGTGGGTCCCACCACAGGCAACCCATTTCTCACTTCATGTCGCAGCTGGGCAGTAGATCCACACCATGTATATGGTAGGTCTCGTCCACAAAGCGATGGCTGTTGAAATCCAAACCAAACTGATGATTCTAACCTTTTTCCGAACAAACACGTTAGCTATTTAAATCCCTGTAGTCCATTTGAAGAAACCCATTCGAATGATTATGATAGTTGATGAAATACAAGCCACAAATTGTACGCACTCAATGAACGGCCTGGATCGACCGGCCAGATTTCAGATATTTTTCCCACCAACTCCCCAACTACCACTCAGTCAGCCATCTACTAATATATACGTTAAACAGTATCTGGTCTCCGTTAAAAAGAAAAGAAAAGAAAAGAAAAGAAAAAAAAAAAATACAGCTCCCGACTTACTTTCCTGGTTCAGGTCACTCATTCATAGAGTCGGCTCCGGACGTGTACGGAAAAAGCAAGCGGGGATTGGCAATTTGGAGCCTACACTCTGTTCTTTGAGTCGCTTACAGAACTCTGATATGGACGGGCTTATAAATTTTCTACTAGTTTTGTTCGTGTTTTTTAATGTTTTTGGTTGGGGCCTCTTTTTCTTGGTCCGTATTTACGTGATGTTGACCTCACGACAGCTTCCCATGAGGTCGAGCTCCGTGGGCCCCACTGTAATGTGCAATGGATATAGACACTGTATTTGGGGTTTCACCTTAGGTCATAGGATATCCCAAAAATCAGCCATATACGAAACTCATATAAGCCACACAATCTGAAATCATGTAAAATCATACTTAAAAACACTTCGTGGGGCTTACCTAAGATTTGGAATAGGCTGAAATTTGGTGTGACCCCTCATAAAAGTGGGACGTACATAGTGGATGGGTTAGTTATATGAATTATATTTTTGTGGGTGGGTCCTTACTCTTGCTCGGGTGGTAGACTGAGTTTCAACTCCCGGTCAAGGGTACTGAGTTTCAACTCCCGGTCAAGGGTTCGATTACTCATAGGTGGTGAAATTCTACTAGCATGAGTGTGTGGGGTGTGTGCCCCAAAAAGAAAAAAAAAAAACTATATTTTTGTGGGCCCTAAAAACAATTAGGAAGGCTTTAATGGGTAGGCATCTACTATTGCACTTTGTACGGACTAAATGTGATATGCACTTAGTACTTTGGAAGGTATAACATGAGCAAACTATAGCCTGTCGTTCAACTCATTGGACTTTAACTCGTCTTCCCAAATATCACCATTTTTTAAATGATGTGTATGTGATATCCACTCCGACCATTAGATGTATAGGCTCATGTTAGGCCCATAGCCTAAAAAATCAAATTGACACGTGATTCAAGTGAGCCACACTAAAAGAAACAGCTTGGATAAAGATGTCTACCCTTGATTTTTAAAAGGCGCACGATGATAATTATAAGCAATCCACTCCAACCATTAGATGAAAAACTAAAAACAGGACTATCTGTAATTCAAGTAGGCCACACTATGAGAAATAGTTTGGAGGGTCATCATAACGTTGTATACTGGTTCTAATCATGGGTTCCACTTAAATCACGAACAGGACCGAGGTTTTGGTGGGGCCCACCTAAATAGTCAACTCTTTTTCCTTCTTTTCCTCTCATTTATTAACTCATTTTCCTTCTTTACCTTCTATTTATTAACGTTAATTATTCATTAATTAGTACCCAATTTGCAAGTGGTAAAGTTTCTGGCGTGCGTGTGTGGGTGTGCCAGTGTAAGTGGAAAAGGTTCTATGAGGTTGACTTCATGGGAAGTTCCAATGAGGTCTTGCTTTGTGGGCTCCACTGTAATGTGTGTTGGGCATCCACACCATCAGTTAGAGGCACCCTTCCATGGCGGGCCATGGGCCTAAAACTTAGGCCATTCCATGACTTAGATGGACCACACTATAGACAACCGTTGAAACTGTATGCCCACCTATCGAAATCTTCCTAATTATTTATGAGCCCATGGAGATGTGGTTCAGACATCTTACCCATCCATTGTGTGTGCCCCAGTTGGATGAGAATTTACACCAAATTTCAGGCCATTCCATAACTCAGGTGAGCCCCACCAACTGGTTTTAGATATTTTAGGCATGATTTTACATGGAAAACGTATGTAGCTGATTTTTATCAAAAATAATCCCAATATTTGGGACAACCTAGCTATTCTACAGGTTGGATGTGCATACATGCATGAAAGGTGTTTGATGGGAGGCCATAAATTATGGTCCAACTGGTTGGACTTATATACAACCTTCTCACACATACATATAGCATGAAAATGGATAGTTAATATTGACCATAGAAATAAGTCTAACATCTTTAAATATTAAGTACCTGAGCTTTGTAATTTTTATGATTCTAAAATCACACACTCTTTTAATGATTATAATTATATGATTTATGGCTCATAAACAATGGATGATTGTAACAGAGGATTAAGATCATTTGACTGGCATTTTGCACATTGCAAGCTCTTGGTTGGATGAATGAATGAACAGATCAGGTTGACGGTATGTCACCTCTTGTGTGGTTTAAAAGGCATACCTTTCCTTGTTTGGTCATTCCATGACTTAGATGGGTCACACTATCAAGAATAGTTGAGAGTGGACGCTACCTTAATTCTCATAGAGTGCTTATCATGTCATCTAACCATTGGTAGATTATAGTTGTAGATATCCCACCCCAAGCTGACAAGTTGATCAAGCTATATGGAAACCCTAAACCTTACCCCAACCTTAATCTGAACTCTAAACCATAGAGGCCTAAGCCCTACGAATCCCAACTCAACTCAACTTGGCCTTGACCTAGGTAAGACTCAATCATGATCTAGTTGAAACCCTGTCAACCCGTCGAGTTAACTCACCCGATCAACCTACCTAGTCCAGTTACCCAATCAACTGTAGACACTCCACCCCAGCTTGATAAGCCGATTGAGTTTGTATGGATGGATGAACAACCGAACCCCAATCATAAACCCTAGGAATCTCAAACCTAAACCCTAAACTCAACTAGTTCAACCCAGTCAATCTAACCCAAACCCTAGGAACCCAAAACCCTAAAGACTTGAGTCAACTCGGCAAGTCAACTCACCTGGTCAACCTACCCAACCCCATAACTCAGTCCAATCACCTAATTAAGCCCAAAACCAAGCACGAACCCAAGCCCAAAACCAAGTCCAATTGGAGAAATGACCAAAACCTCATAGCAGCAACCCTCATGGCAAAGCCTCTATACGCTTGAAGGATGTTGTTTGCCAAAGCAGGGAATCCAAATGAGGACCGGCGGTAGCCAGCTTGCCATCGGCCACTTGTCACTCCCCTCTTTAAGGCAGCATCCCTTAAGCATGTGAAACACTCCTTTTTCGAATATCAAGTGTGAGGTTGAGGTGCATTTATTCCAATGCCCATCTCCTTACTCAAAATTACATTTTTATTATCTTATCCAACCCATGAGATGATACCATGTGGTGATCTCCAATTTCAACCATTCATCCACCTTTTTCTCCTAAGATCACCAAGAATTACAAGAAAACTAGGGTTGGAGGCTATAAATAGCCCCCTTCCCTTCTCATTTCAATCATTCACTCACATTTGGATTCACTCTCATTTTCAACAATCGCTCTTTAGCCTTAGCCGCTTAGTCATTCCTCCATCAAGGAGAGTGAGAGAGTGAGAGAGAGAGCTCAACCCTAGTTTAGCCTAGCCTAGCCAGTGTCTAAGCCTCCGAAGCCACCTAAGTTTAATTTTGAACCACCCAATCTAGCCTTGCGATACTACCGTTCATCAAACCGTGCAAGCCTTTATCAATTTCATCAAATCAGCGCATTAGCATTGTGTAACATTCATTCCCTTCTCAACCATCTGCTTCTTATATATATATATATATATATATATATATATATATATATATATATATATATATATATCAGTATCATATTGCATTTTCATCATTTTTGTGCATATGACTGGTAGGTGTATGCTTTGTAGCTTGCCGATATAATCAAATCTTGCCCATTAGAAACCTTAGGCAGTTAGTCGTCGCTTAGCATATACATTTCATTCCATCGTTTTCCATCGTATCTGACTAACGGTCATATGCTCTACGACCTGCCAATATAATCGCAGTAGGTCCACTAGAAACCTTTGCCGGTTGGCCGTCATTTTATTATAAGCATCTATACAGTATCAAGCATCCCATACATATACTTTGCACTTGATCGTTTCGAACGTATGCTCTGCGGCTTGCTGATATAGTCGAATCCTACCCATCAAAATTTTGGATCAATCAATCACTAGTATCATTGCATCGCATTACACTTTTTACACACGAGAACTATCCTTATTCTTCAGAAATTAGTTAGATCTTATGAAGTAAAGATCGTATATCTGTACGGGCAGATTGGGTGCCTAACACCTTACATCTCTATAACCGCAGTCCCTTACTTGGAATCTCTTAAACGTAAACTCACGAGTCATCTCAGGGTTAAGGATTTTTAGGTCTTCAATCTTAAGCATTTCTACAGGGTCTAATCGCCTGTAGAATCATAATAATTGGTTAGTGGCGACTCTAGTCAAATATAACACTTTTACCCCATCACAAAAGCCCTCGAGCGAGGCCACCAAGTGGAAAGAAGAGAGTAGATCTTATGTACCCTCAGGGAATCTGCCCTCCAGCATCCACATCAACTCACCTAGTTAGACCACATCCTAAACTGGGATTAAATCAATCCCATATTTAAGCCCAATCGGATCCCATAGCTGAACATTAATACATTATCCTTGGAGGTAAAGCCTCCACATGTGTATAGGAACCACCCTGCCAAAGGAGGAGGCCTCATGTGCCACTAGCAGCTCACTAAGGGCCGCCAACCATATGGTAGGTCTCTTGCCAAAGCAGGAGTCCCTACACGAGTGGAGACTTTCCTTATGCTATGTTCATCCGTGTAGCATTGTGAATAGAGTATGATGCCCTTTCTTTTTGCTCATATTTACCATTTTACCAACTCATCCAACTCATGAAATGTTTCCACAAGACAATCTCAATCCAAACCCCGTAAGCCATTTTCAACCCTACACTTATCCAAAATTATAGAAAAATCAAGCTTGTGGACTATAAATAGCTCCCTCCCTTTCACATTTCATTCATCCTAAAAATATCAATCATCCGAGAAATCCATAACCCCTCAAACAGCCAGAATTAGGGAAGAGCCTAAGAAATCTCTTAAGCCCTTAGTCCAACCATTTCATTCATCTACGAAGGAGAGGAAAGAACAACATAATAGAATCTAGCCTAGGTCTAGCCCAGTTAGATCCCTAGTCTCCTAAGCTATTCAAGCCTAGATCTAAGCTACTCAATCCAATCATTGCAATACAATTGTCCATCTTTCCATCAAGCTTTCACTAAGCTTTATCAATTCTTGCTTTAGCATTATACAATATTCATTATTCCCTTTTCAATCCTCTTGCTCATCTCAACATCACATTGCATAGCACTTGGCACCTAGTTAGTTCAAACGAATGTTTAGTGGCTTGCCGACATAGTTGAACCATGCCCATCAGAAATTTGAACTCATTAGTTTCACGCATAGCAAATGGGTAGTCCAAGCGGATTTTTCCATTTAATACTACATCTTATTGTAAGTATTAATTACATTCAACACTTCACACATATAATTTCATCATTTGTGCGCAATTAAGAACCAATTCCTAACCATTGAGAATAGTAAGATCTCGTGAAGTGAAGACTATACATTTTTACAAGCAGAGTGAGTGAATAACACCTTCATACTTTGTAATCATAGTCCCTCACCTTGAATATCAGGTCACGGATCAATGAGTCATCTTGTAACAGGAATCATCGGATTTCCTATCTTAACGTTTATACATAGTCTAGTCAACTATAAAATCGGATTAATTGACTAGTGGTGACTCCAGTCAAATATAATACTCTTCAAATAATGTACACATATGGTACACCTAAAATATCATGTCATTTCAAGACTTTGTGATGCGCGACGAGAATCAAAGGAAGTGTATTCTCTTTGAGCTGTTCATATTTGTGTACGCCCACCTAAGTCATTGATTGGCCTAATTTTTAGGCCCATGACCAAACCAAGGGCATGTCTAATGCAAACGGTTGTAGGGAAATTATCCTGTGCAATACTTTCACCAAAATGTGGTGCAACCCTTCTTATGGCCAACCGTCATGAATTGATGAAATCCACTCCCATCATCATGCACGCCTTTCCCTTTTCACTATAAGCACATAAATCAAGCCAATCCATGACTGTTCACTTACCAAAGAAGGAAACGGGAAATATCCAGAGAAGGGCCTGTTTGATTTGTGAAGGAAACGGGAAACACTCGGTAAATAAGTAATAATTACTTACCAGAGAATTCCTCCATCGTTTGCTGTGCCTACGCCGACGGCGTTATTTTTTGGCGTTGATACCGATGATGGCTGCCAAATGAATATAAGGCTCACTGTGATGTAAGTGATGAATCAACACCGTTCATCTTATACGTCAGCCTCATTTAGACCACGAACCCGAAAATGAGGCAGATCCAAAGCTCCAGTGGACCACACCACAGAAAACAATGGAAATTTAATGTTTACCGTATAAAAAATTTTGTGGCCCTTAGAAGTTTTGGCTGAAGCTGATATTTGTATTTATCCCTTATCAATGTTTTTATGACCTCGTAAACAGGTTAGATCACAAATAAACATTAACGTGGGCCCAATAAACAAAATAACTTTTAATGGCGGACGTTTAAGGCCATCATTTCTTGTGATATAGGCTGCTTGAGCATTGCATCTGTCTCAATTTTGGCCTTAGGACCTAAAATCTTCCAATAAAATAGATGGACGGTGTGGATATGTCATGCACATCACACTAGGGTCCGCAAATGCAAGTCAGCTTTTTCAGACCAATTTTCAAGGCGAAAGTGCATCCGAAAATTCAAACACAGGAAAAGGGTAATAATAACCTTTTTTTCACGGGTATTTCCCAAATCCCTCAAAATCAAACAGGCTACACCAGAGCAACAGCTAAGAGTGGATGCCACCCTTGATTCTCATTGAGGACCCACTATATTGTGCATACGCCATCCAATCCATTGATCCTCAACATCCGCACAAGATGAAGGAAAACCTAAAAAATCACGCCATTCTGAAAGTTGGCTTGGCACAGCGAGAATGAAGAGTGGACATCTCCTCCCAACTATTCCTACTTGTGTGGCTCACCCGAGTTATGGATCAGCCTGAATTTTAAGCCCATGGCTAAACTAAGGAAGGAGTGCATGATGGTCAGAGTGGATTTTATCAACACATCACTGTGAAGCCCACATCAACCAATTGCACCACATTGCGGTGAAAACATTTGCACTCGAAAATTTTCACACACACATAGAAGTCGCGTCTTGGCCCGAGGCAGGATGTGGCCTACCCATCAAAATCAATAGACGGTAGTTCTTCTAGAATAGGATATGCCCTCTTTTCCTAGTCATATCTCGTGCAAGTGAAGAGCAACAATATTTAGACGTCTGTTGCAAGGCACGTGTACAAACTCCGGGCCGTTCATCAGGTGGGCCCCACTGTGAACATGCCCGGACCAAAAATCTGGGATGTCCATTCATTTAGTGCGTGACCGAACATACCTTCTGGATGGATTGCATTCCAATTTCGAATGCATGCATCATTCGTCTTTTGTTTTTGCCTTTGTTTTTTTTTTAATAGCATAGGCCTTTGGCGTTTACTCTTTGTATATTCTTCATTACGTGTCACTTTCAAGTTTCATATCCTACTTTATTATTCGTTCAGTACATCTGGTAACAGGGTATTAGATCAGACAAACCCCCTAAAATAGAAGATTCAATAGCCAACGGTTATGATGTGAACATTGTCCCATTTTTTATTATTAAAGAACTGAGGCCAGGTCCAACAGCTCGTGGTATTGCACCATCTTTTCTCCCAACATCCTACTTGTACATGACATCAGTACCATGAAAAACATAGGCCCCACAATGAAGGATCCCTTGACACAAAATCCAGGCCATTGTGCTCATCAGGATGGCCACTATGGACGAATGACGGTCTGAATCTAATTACGGTCGTGGACCACCTAGTGAGCGGCTCAGATTCATTCTCAAGAATGGTGCGGTACCACAGCTTATGGTTCCATTGCCTGCATGTAGTCAGTTCTCTATTTATTACGTAAACTCATGTGCTATCTAATTTATTTTTTATTTTTTCCTTCTAACTTGGACAACTTAATATTTTATTTTTAACCGTCCATTTAACAGTCATTAATTGGATGGTTGGTTAGGATTGCTTGATCACGGTTCAATAAGACATTTTTTGGATAGTTTGGATATCTATGCATCAGTGCAAATAGGAGGAGGATTAGTCACCACCATTTTTTAATGTGTAGAACAAACATATATATGAGTGGTAGCTAAGGAGACTTGGATGATTCATCTTCATATGAAATTACAAAAATGACATTTTCGTCGTTTTCTCTGTCCCACGCATCTCTCGTGTGATGGTGGTCGCCCTTTCATCCTTCCAGAAGAAAGTAGCCCCGACTTCGCTTCAAGTATAAGTCTCTTTCAATCACTCTCGTTTCTTTGTGAAGATATTTGTTGATTCCATACGCGTTTGGGAACTTGCCCATCCACGTGCTACTATCACACGTGTCGGAGATCTGTTCTTTCCTTTCGGTGGGCCGTACTGTTTAGATCTTTTGGCCTACCTAAAATTTATGTCCTTTTACAGCTCAAGTGGTCCACAGAAAAAGCTTGGAAATTTTGTTTTTAATCTTCATTTTAGTGTTTACACTGCAAAAGGTCCAACCATTGTTTCCACCAAATGGAAAGCTGAGATCTCATACACGTATTCCATATCAGAACGTATGGGTGTGAATGGAGAGGACTCCCACGCGCGGGTGGAATTACAAAATCCGTTGGTAGGATGGAGAGCCCATCACCAGTGGACAATAGATACTCTATATAGAGAGAGATGGCCAACTGGGCATGCATATGAGTGGGTGTTGTTTGATACTCTGGCAGCGTACGACGCTTGATGCTCAGGCGCTCTGAACATGTATACTCAAATTCGTGTAATCCGTTGTTTCTAGAGTCACTGTCCCAAAATCAGAGCAATTAAACAATCCTAACCCTTGATTCATATTGGACACTTGTTTAGTGATAGATCTAAACGGGGACTATAATTTGGACATTACTATTTATATTACCTGCACGTCACATGCGTACTTCCCAAGTTCCTGCGTCTCATCCATCGCATTCTGACTGGGCATTAAAGATTTCTTCCATGAACTATTTGAAAGGCAGACATATAAATACCAGCGTTTTGATATACACACCCCATTTATCTACTTAGGTTAGAGTATTTAAGTGATTGATTTGCAATTCTCTCAGTGTGTTTGGCACCCTAGAGTGTGAATCAACTTTAATCCAAAAGTTCTTATCCATTGTATATCTAATGGGGATTCGAATTTAATTACTAAATCAACTTTGATATCTCTAATTAGTGGGATATATAATTTTTGACTCAATGGTTGGGATAAGCCCACTTAAATATATTCTTTGCCTGAAAATGATGAAATTCCAAGTCTCAGATGGGCCACACGCATAAGATCATGTCTGAGTGACCAACCAACGATTTTTAATCGTTGATTTACATGGACAATATTTGGACGGCGTTGGACAATGTTTGGATGGTACTGATTTACATGGACAATGTTTGGACGGTGCTGATCATCATTAGTGGGCCATGTGCCCAGTAGAATGATAGTGTATAGTAACACACATGTTACACCTGTAATTATTGAAATGATTTTAGGTGTAATCCAACCGCTCAATGTGGATTACAAACTCCCTAAATGAGGGGATTGAAAATCCCGGTTACTTTATGCTGCCGAACAACAAAGGGATTTAAAACTCCCTCCAATGCCCTCCAAACCTCGGTGCCAAATGACCCCTAATGAGAATGCTCCGGTGCTCTCAGAGCTCTGTAAGTTATAGTGCTGCTGGTTGTATTGGGTCACTTGGATGGTCCATTTGATCAATCTCAACTGTCCATCTATTGAGTCAAGAATACATTTCCAGGCTACAATTAAAAAATCATATTGACCGGATGATCCAATCTATCCTTGATTGAGCACTATTTTTTTAACCGTCGTTTTTTCAAGCGTGGATGGAATGGTTAGGATCACCTAACAAAAATAACTCGAATGACAGGCAATCCGTAAAGGTCCTTATAAAATAAATGGATTTTTTTATTGGTAGCCCAGGAAATGTATGATAGACCCAATAAATAGTCAAGAGCAATTAATTGTTTTTTTTAGTATCCCAATGCAACTAGGAGTAATATAACATATACACACTCTAGAAATGAAGCATTTCTCTGTAGAAATAAATGTTTGTAATGTACACGTGAGAGATTGGTATGTTGGATCAAACACGTGTGCATAAAGTCCGTGGATAACACTCACATTCAAATAGATAAGAGTCTATCGATTCATCTACGCATGATCACAGATAATTCTTATTTAGAGAAGCTAATGATGATTGGTTAACATCAGTTAAAAGGAGCTAATAATCCAGAAAATCCTCACTCACCTTGGGTCCACAAGGAAAAAGTGGTTTAAGAAAAAAAAAAAAGAAAAAAAACCCTTGAATATATTTCGTTAATGCTAGTTCTAGAAGCTCTTAGCTAGGTAGTGGAAGGACATGGCCTGTCCTTACTTGAGAAAACGTATAATATCAAAATGAATTACAATGATTTCGTTTTCATTCGCAGTAAAATTGTTTTTTTTTTTTTAAATAGATTATATTCTTTGTACCATTTCTAAGGGTTGCAAAAAATCTCATTTTTTAAGTACATAAAAGGTGTACAATGAATCAAGAGACCAGGATCCTTACTCTTGATCGGTGGTAGACTCTCAGGTGTTTTAACACCGGTCAAGGGTTCGAGTATCTATAGGTGGTGAAATCCCACTGCAGCGTGCGTGTGTGGCGGTGTGTGTGCGTGTGTTAAAAAATAATAATAATAATAATAATCAAAAGACCATTTTCCATATGGGGAGAGCATGTTTCCGCAATAATCGACATTTCTAACTTTGAAATTTAGTTTTGGGTGTGTTTGGTTGCGCCAAATATCATGAAATTTTATTATATTTTACACCAAATTAGATTGATTAATCGTGAAATATTATGATATTTGATTATATTAATAAACCAAATGCACCGTTGCATTAATAAATAATAATTAAAAAAAAATCAAGTACTGTCCAACTACTATAAGCTTAAATGCTGCAAACTCCTTTTAGCCAATGTGTCATATGAATAGGATGTCTGAACCATGATGAATGTTGGTACCATAATGGATCTCCCGGGCAAGAAAATCAGGCGGCCCATAACAACTAGGTATGGCATACATATTGATGGTTCAAGCTTATTTTGATACCATGGGTCATTTGGTATCATGGATTTTGGATGGTTAGGATTGAAAATAAATCCAATATTTTCAATCCAAATCATGTTTGTCACTCTCAAAGTCTTTGGATTCCAAATCCAACTCGCATTAATGAGAATCTTCAAAAGGTCTCTTTTTAAGATGGCGTGTAAAATGTTGAATTTTCTCGTAACAAGTGACCTTCTTTATCAGAAATTGCGACCTCGCACGTACAAGTTTGTGAAAGTGCAGTGGAAAATGTTGAATTTTCTGGTAAAAAGTGACCTTTTTTTATCAGAAATTGCGAATGTTGAATTTTCTCGTAACAAGTGAACTTGTTTTATCGAAAATTGCGACCTCGCACGTACATGTTTGTGAATGTGCGATGTAAGTAGTATATATGCATGTAGACAAACAGCCCTAGAGACTTGCCAATGGATGTGTACGTGTGAGAAAAAAAAAAAAACACAGCCAAAACAAGTACGGTGGTATGGTCCCACATTCATGTATATAATATAAACACGTGCATACGCATGTATTAACCCTCATGGACATTGGAACCGAGCTCATGTGCACTTTCACACACATCTATTAACCACCTTTATTTGCACTTTTTTTAAACCTTTATTTACCACGGTGGTCTTCTATAGCATTCTGGTGTGGCAAAAATTAATGCACGTTTCATGCCGTGGGTACAACAGCCAGGCTCCATGGGCCTACTGTGATGCGTGTATTGCCCACCAAACATCAGGTATGCCAATCAATGCTGGCCCTTGGGCTAAAAACCAGCCTGATCCACCACTTAGGTGGGTCACACCACAGAGAACAACCTAGAAAGGGTTACAAACATTAGTTTGTGTCTAAGTGTCATGTATATTCCATCCAACACATTCATTAGGTGCACCTTGCCAACTTGTACAGAAACGCCAAAAAACGCATCTTCATCCAAAACTCTGGCAAGCCACAATGAGTAAACTTAGGTGGTGCGGACATGAGAATTCCTTTTAGGTTTCATAGATAATGACCAACTAGGTAATTTTCACGCCCACAGTATAAATTAGGATTTCAAATTGGGGTGCTTTTCTTAGATGACAATGACACATCTTTAAATTAATAAACAATAGTCACCTTATTTCTAATGTTAAAAGTTTTTTTTTTCAAATGAAACTAATAATATATGAAATAGGCCATTTTAAGTTTTAAGTGAGATCATATATTGTTCCCTAAGCATGTACCACCTATATTTTGAATTGGATTTTATTTATTTTTTGTTTTTACTGATCTCGATTGAAACGTTCACATAATGGATGGAGTTGATGTTAGGTGCAAGACAAGGTAGGCCCCACATAGCTCATTGTATTACCCACTACTTAAAACAGATGTTTACACCAAAAGAAGATGGAATAAAATATCTATATCTGAAAATGATATCATATCATTCAATACATGAATGTATATGCGCACGATGGATATGGTTTCAATTTATATATTTTCCTCTATTTATTTCTTCTTCCACTATTTAATATCCAGAGTTTCTTTCTTTTTAAAAATATGCATTTATTTATTTATTTTCAAGAAAGGTGGGATCACACCAACTGTAGCTTTATTGATTTGGAAAATATGAATTTACCCCACAACATACAATAATAATGATAAAATGGTATATTTTATGTGAACATAAATCATTTCATCTAATAAAATCAGCTGTACTATTTATAGGTAAAAATACATTGTAACATGATTTTTGGAAAAAGAAAAGTACACTCCAGTATGGTAAATGAAGGTACAATGCTGGCCTCTCGACAGCAACCCCTCCACGCACGTTAAAAAAGCCATGAATTCCGCCTATAAGAAGAACCGCAAGAAGCTTAAATACCACAGCTACTGCGAATTAACGGCGATGCAGCAACGAGAACCGTTGGGAGCTCCGGCCGCAGACATAGGCTCGAGCAAAAATGGCAGTTCCTCTGAAGACAGTGAAGAGAGTGTGGGTGGCGATGGCAACGCGGGGAGGAGAGTGGCCGAGCAGCTTCAAATTCTCAAATCTCTTATTCCAAACATAACACAGGCTGGAACTCCATCACTAGCATTTTCGAAATTTATGTCTTTGAGCAGAGAAGAAGATTGACCGTTGGGGGGAGTTGTTGGTCATCAGGCCCTCCACCTTACATGGGACCTACAGTTCATGATCAGAACCATTCATCCGTCGATCATTTGCATGACTATTCTCCCAACGAATGGTTCTGATCACCAAGGCCACTCTCCTCCCAATGAAAATCAATCCTCTTTAGAAAGGTTTTCGTTTAAAATGCAATTTTATAAATTTAGAGCAATTTTCTTTCTTTTTCCTTTTTCTTTTAGATTCTCATTTTGGTTTACTTTCCCAACAATACCATATAGCCTTTTGTTTGAATTGAAGAGTGCAATTCCATAGATTTGTTACAATACATCCCCATGTATAGCTCTAAGGTACATAGAGGCGAGTCTTTCAATCCAAGGTCATGTTTGGAGGACCAAAGCGTTGATACAGCTGATGCTGGCTGCCTCAAAAATCTTCAATATTGAAAGATCCTGGACTTTTGATCAACGGCCAACGAAACAATAGTCAAGGGCCAGGTCCTTGTTCAAAAGAGAAAAGTTAAAATGATCATAGGATTGAAATATTATTTTTATTTCTTCAAAAGTCACCTATTATCTTATTGATAGAAGAAAAATAAATAAATAAATAAATATATATATATATATATATATATTTCACAACTAGTTATAGCGGGCGCTAAACCCAAAATAAGAAATACCCAAATCACAAAGAAAAGGAGGAGCAAGCCCCATAGAAAGAATAGAAAGAAAGAAAGAAAGAAAGAGAAACTCAGCTGCCTTTGATGCATCTTATCTCACACACCACTACTCCTATTAGCTGATTCTCTGAAAACATGGTTAAAATATTAATTTTTGGGTATCATTCATGATGATCATATAAACAATTACGCTCATTAAAACATGAACCTAGATCCATGATTCCAATACATCCATTGTATTTCCTGTTGTACAAATCATGGCATTTTATTTCATTTCCATCTTTTCACTACTGGAAAATTCTCTATATAACCATGGCCAATATCAGACTGATGAGAGAACAATCCTTGAAGAGACCCGAGATTATCTACAGAGAATTCACCTAGATACGGATCAGATCGAAAGGGAATTATTACAGCAGTCCCAAGGTTCAAGCTCTCTTGGAAGTCAAAGAGACCATATATTGGGAGTAAGCTTTCTTTTATTTTTCTCCTTTTAATTTTCTTATTTCGAACGTTATGTAAAATTCATAGGCATGCAAGCGTTTGCAGCTCACTGTTGTTTATCACGTGTAGGAGTGCACACATGCATGCAATAGTTTCACTTTGCACACGTGTACACTTGTTCCAAATGAGTCCACACGTGCAAGCGTGTAGGTTGGAGCAAGATGGGGTCATTGTGTACATGTGAGTGGTCCTTATGTGCATGCAAGCGTGGGTTGGAATGTGTCGGGGTTTAACAGGGTGGGGCGCGTGTGGCAGGTGGAAACGGAGAAGCTGATGGAGGGAAGATTCGTTATAAAGATTAGATGGAGGAAAGGGCCCGGGATAGCGGGCCACGTGCAGCGCGTGATTGATCTCTTGGACGTGAAGATGACTTCCATCGTAGTTAACGATCAAAATGCCGAGGAGATGTTAACCACCGCATTCGTCAAGGTAATTTCTTCACTTCCTCAATGTGTGCGATTGTGGCATTATGGTGTGAGATCCGAACCGTCTATCTGGTGGAGTCCAAAGCTTGGATGTTCTTGCCAGAAGATCAAGCTGATCAACTGGTCAAGTGGGCCAAAATGTTTAGACGTATGGGTTTTGGAGTCATTGGTTGGGCCTGCAGTTCGGTAATCCAGACCATTGGTTGGTTGAATCCCACTGTGGATGGAGAACGTCTCAGAGCTCCATGTGACCCATATCAGGACGTTTGTCAGTTGAATTTAGGTATTGGTTGCATTTTTCTTCTGGGGCCACGAATTCAAAGGTTAAGATTGGTCTATCGATTTGATTTGACCATGCAAGATCCGCACCTCTCTGATACAAATTGATGCAGCCCGACAGCGCGTCATGAGACGACGTATCCGGGCAACATGTTAGTGGGTGTTACCTTCACCGTATGGGACCACTTTGATTAGTACGTTGGGTATGTCCATATGCTGTCCATCCATTTTTCGCCATCTTAGGACTTGATCCCAAAACTTAAGCAGACCCAATTTAATTTCAAGTGGACCACACCTCTGGAAACCGTAATGAATGACCATTAAAAACTTATTATGAGCCATAAAAGTTTTGGATCAAATTGATCTTTGTATTTTCCCTTCATTTAGGTCTATTTAACCTTATCAACAGTCTGGATGGAAAATAAATATTATGGTGAGCCCTAGTAGTTTTTCATGGTGGGCATTCAATAACTACTATTTTTTGTTGTGTGGTTCACTTGATATTTCAATATACTTAATTTTTTAAATATACGGCCTAACATAATCTGAAAAAATAGATGGACGATGTAGATATATAACACATTCATCAAGGTGGACCTCATAGTCAGAGTAACGCCCACTAATGTGTTTACCTAAGTAACACCTTATCGGCTCCCAGTGGACTGGACCTTCAACTTTGGGTATGAGACAAGATTAGAATCTAATCTATAAAATGATTGGCCGTGGCCACCTTGCAATGATCTATTTTGTAACGACCGTTGTGCCTAAGTAGGTTAAAACAGCAAAACAATATCAACGGTCAAATTTACCTGACATGTTTTCTTCTTGAGGTAGAGTGCACATATGACTTATTGGATAAACAAGTACAATGTTTAAAGATTGATGATAACATCTTTATATGAATCAATAAAAATCGCGATATTATCCCTGGTGAAAAATAGATGTGTGGTCTAATGTTAGTAAGAGTACATGAATAGACCTTTCAACGAAAAGCTGAGGGAGTCTTTCACTCGTACTTCTACCTCAGTCCGGATCCCATTGTTGCCACATATATAAAATTCACGTCTGCTGTAATCTGATTGGTACTATTTTCATACACTGCATTTAATGCGGTGGTGTCAACTGTGGACCAATCATAATATAGAAAAATATAAGCAAGGTACATTACATGGTATTCCACGCACCACCAAATTAGTTGGTGTGTTGCGCTCACCAAGTTATGTGAGTCCTGTCACGAGGCATGTGTCATGCCTAAAATATTTATCCGTTTGGCAAGCTCGTTGTAAGTCTCTGTCCTGGTCAAGTGTTCAAGTAATAGGCGGTGAAATCCTACTATTGTATTGCGTGAGTGTGCGTGCGTGTGTAAAAAATAATAATAATAATAATAATAATAATAACCTTATTGTAAGTCTTGAGCCGAAAATGAAATGAATCTAAAGATGAAGTGGATCACACTCCAAAAACGGGAAGTGGATTAGCTGGTGTACCACACACTAGCTATATAGCTGCTGTAGGCATGTATCATGACAATACAAGCATTGACACTCCTTGACCTCTAGGTTGTACGAACAGTTTAAAGGAGATCAAAGTAATTACATGGCCCCACAGTGATATATTTATTATATCTACATTGTTCATATATTTTTAGAGGTCATTCTAAAATATTTTACAAAAAATGAGGGATATCATAGGGCCTACTATAATGTTTATTTTCTATCCAATCTGTTCATGAGGTCACAAAGACCTGAACTAAGAGGAAAAACAAATTTCATATTGATCTAAAACTTCTATAACCTTAAAAAGAGTTTCAATGGTAGAAGTTTAATCCCTACTGCCTTTTGCAGTGTGGTCCACTTGATAGTTAGATTATTTTTTTATTTTTTCGTGTCAAGCCTTAAGACGTCAATACCGCAGCTATATAGCTGGTGTGAGTTACGCCAGCCAATCCGCTTCCCACGAGTAAATTAAATAACAATAGATGGTCACATGTTGTTCACCTGATAGTTGGGTGGCCTGAGTTATTGGCGTTTGCTACAGCTCCCAAAGTACTGTCATGAGATGCATCGAAATTATGGTTGTGGATCAGGGATCATATTCCGCAATCCAACCGTTGATCCAACGAGAAACAAAGTTGATGATGGTGCTTTAAAAATCTTCAAATTTGAAATATCTTATAAACTTCAATCAATGCTACGTGGAATAATGGTCAAGGAAACAGTCCATATTCAAAAGAAAAGAGTGAGTCATTACATGGTCCAAATGGAGATTTTTTTCTCGGTATCCTCTATCGAGGATAAGGTCCATTGTATAGATGGTTTAGATCATTAAAACATGAACCAACGGCCATCAGAAACATTGTTCATTTCTTACGCATGTCTGGTTGTCATGGATATCCACGTGTGCAAATGCATGTGAGCGGTGTACGTGCGGCCAGCAAGATCACTGGTCCCAGAGTAATTATGACAAGGACAGGCCCCAAATGACATTCACTACCGGGATCCAAACACGGGACGCGGATCAGCTACGACTGGATCAATATCTACGGAAGTGACGTCACCAGGTTCTGTGGGCTCCACCATGATCTCTGTGTTGTATCCACACCGTCCATCCATTTACAGAGACAATTTTGTATCACGATCCAAAGAATGAGGCAGATACATATCTCAAGTGGACCCCGCCACTGAAAACAGTGAGACGGTGACGTTCACCGTTGAAACCTTTGTAGGGCCCACCGTGATGTTTATTTGAGATCCAACCTGTGTCTATAAGTTGAATAAGACATGGCCGACGGGAAAAACACAAATATCAGCTTGATAGAAAACTTCTGTGACTGGTAGGTGTTCAATCCCCCACTGTTTTCTGTGGTGGGTCCACTTGGGATTTGGAATTGTCTCATTTTTTGTATCATGCCATAAAATGGTCTCTCCAAATGGATGGACGGTGTGGATACAACACAGATCATGGTGGGTCCCACAGAACCTGATGACGTCACTTCAGCAGGAGATTCCTCAGTAGCTAATCCGCGTCTCCAAGTACGGACACGGATTTCCTTCGTTCCGCGCTGGCAACCTAGGTAGGTACCACATTAAATAAAGTTCGTGATAAATCCACCCCGTTCATCTTTTTTGAGAGATCATTCTAAGGACATGCGACCGAAAATGAGATGAATCCAAGGGTCAAATGGACCACTCAAAAGGGTAGGAATAGAAATTCCTACCCTTAGAAACCTTGATGTGCTGCACCTTGACATTCAAACCGTTTAAAAGGTTATTGGATGAACCGAAAACAAGTAAAATTTATTCCGATACAAAACTTTCATCGCCATACGAATGTTTCAACCGTGGTTGATGCATTTCCCACTGTTTCCTCTTTCCTATCGTTTGGCCACTTGAGTCGATCATTTTTTCTCCCATGTCGGAAAATGATCTCTCAAAATGGATGAACATACTGGATTTATCACAAACATCAGTGGGCTCCACTTAAGTTCCCAGTGCAGGAACTTTCTGGAAAAGGATTTCACAGGAAATGCGCGTCCATCCAAACAGGATGAGGATCTTCTGTCCGAAGGTGCCTTTGCATGAAGTTTCTAAATTAGGAAGCTAGTTGGGGTCATTATGATGTTTATAATCAATCCACCACGTTCATCCATTTTTCTTACTTATTTTAGTATATGAGACCAAAAATGAGTCAAATCCAAAGCTTAAATTCACCACACGAGAGTAAACATTGGATATTCAAAGACCACCATTAAAACATTTATATGGCCACAAAAGCTTATTATCAGGCTAATTTTATTTTTTTTTTCAGTTCATCCCAGTAGAAATGACCTTATAAATGGTTTGGATGGCATATAAACATCAAGGTGGACCTACCAAGGTTTCATCAGTATTAATTTCTTTTCCACTTTTCTCTCTTGTCAGAGTTTTGGATTCGCCTCATTTTTTTTATCTTGTATCCTAAAATGAGCATGCAAAACAGATGAATGAGGTAGATTGATCACAAACATCACTGTGGGCCCCACCTAGCTTACCTGCTCAAGAACTTCCAACGAAAGCCTTCCCCAGGAAATCTGGGTCCATCCAAACACCACCTAATGGTATCTGTCCCATTAACCATACAAAGGGGAAGGTGAAAAGGGACAGCGGACACGGACGCGGTTTGGCTAGTGACGCTGCCACCGACCAGGTGGCTAGTGGTAGGTGCCATGTGGACTCCACCATGATGTATTTGTTTTATCCACGCCGTCCATCCATTTTGAAAGATAATTTTAGGGCTTGATCTCAAAATTGAGGTAGATCCAAATCTGATGTAGAGAGGGTCGCGGATAGTTTCATGTCCAAGATGGATCAAAAAAGGCCCGGTCAACGACAGAAGTGATCCAGACCATAGGACCTTAAATCGGGTGCATCTCGCAATCCAGAATGAGTTATCGGACGTAAAATATATGATTTTGGGGTAGAACAAACTACTTTAGCCACCCAACCCGCCACATCGGGTTGCCCAAGCCAGATTTACGAAATACCACCAGATCAACAATCGTTTCTCTATTTTAATTCCATTTTTACTATAAATAGTAAGTTTTAGTTTGATTATTACTCTTCATCCATTGGGCTTTAGGAGTTGCGCCTAACGCGAGAAGTGCTTAAAATAATTAGGGGAATTGCTTGGTGAAGCCAAATAGGATGCTTACTATTTTTGGCCAAAAACTTTGTGCATTAGTAGACATCACGACCGTTTATAAATAGTAAGTTTACTATTTATAGTAAGTTACAAATTTCAGAAGTTTTAGTCATAGTTTGATTCTGATTTCTCTCTCATTGCTTCGTATCCCTAAGTAAAGGGTTGTGAACCCGTTTTTTTCATTCATCAATAATTTACGAATTTATTAGAATTTATTTCTATTTTCTCGCTTTCTTTCCTCGTGGATTTGAGAAGTCTATGTGAGGAGTCCAGAGAAGCTCTATGGATTCGAAGTAGTTATCCTTGAGGATGACGGTGATTGACCTCATCATGTTCATCCATGCGTCAATTGGTATTAAAGTGAGGATTTCCCTCGGGTCGATGGCAAACAACGAAGGTATAAACCAAACTATTATGAACGGTGATCCAAAGATTCACTATCTTTCGGAAAGAATGGAAGCTTTCTACTAGGAAAGTTAGTTGACCATATAAGGGCTGCAGGCAACCCTCGACCGTCTTGCAGATGCGCTATTTCCGCCCCGAGCCCTAGGCGATGCTCCACCTCCTGTGGTTTCTCCACCGCCTGTGATTGCTGTACAGCATAATCCAAATTTTCGTATAGCACTACCAGTGGTAAATCGTAGGGCTACACCAGATTATTTAAGTTCTAGCGATGTGGACCTTAATGAAGGCTTTGCTCGACGACCAATCCATAGAGGCAATCATCTAGATCGTGCTGAAAGAGACTATTGAGGCAAGGCCAAACTTCCTAATTTTAATAGTTTCTTACGCATAGAATATTTTCTCGATTGGCTAGCCAAAGTAGAGAGATATTTTGATTACATGGATGTGTCAGATCATAAAAATGTGAAATTGGTAGCATTTAAATTAAAATCTGGTGCTTCTGCATGGTAGGAGCAATTACAACTCTCATGTGTCCAACAGAATAAGAAGTCCATCTCATCATGGTCATAGATGATACATCTTCTTCAATCATGATTCTTCCCCAGTGATTACGAGTAGATATTATTCCAACAATACCAGAATTATCGATGGGGGAATCAAATTATCACAGATTACACTGAAGAATTCCAGCGGTTGGCAACACGTAACAATCTGTCATAATCTGAATCACAGAAGGTGGCACGGTTTATAGGTGGGTTACGATCGACATTTCAGGATCGAGTTCAGATGCACCCAGTCGGGACCGTGGATAAAGCGGTTCAATTGACAAGTAGGGCAGAAACGCAACTTGCGAGAGTCTCTAATCAGTCTTATCCTTCAACCCGACCTCCCATGACGGGTCCTACACAGGATCCAGTGTTGATACGAGGAAAAGAACCAGTAGGAAAATATTATCAACCTCCTGCAACCACAAACTGTGATAGGGGGAGCAGCTCATTTAGGCCTCAACGCGTAACACCCACAACAGCGGGTCAGAGTAAGATTTCAAATCCTTACGTTCGGCTAATGTCAAACAATTATTACCGTTGTGGCCAACCGGGCTACTTATCAAACACCTGTCCTCAACGTCCCGTGACACACTTAACCATAAATGAAGATGGCACTGAAGGTGAGGTCACAGAAGAAGACCCTGGCTTTGATGAACATAAACAAGCCACCGAGGAAGAAGTAGATGGCGATGAATGGACAAGCCAGGATCGTGGAGAATCTCTAGTTGTAAGGCGATTTTTGCATACCCTACGGAAAGAATTATATCCACAGTGACACAATATATTCCGTACACGGTACACCGTTAACGGCAAAGTTTGTGATGTAATCATAGACAGTGACAGTAGCAAAAACATCATCTCAAGAGTGATGGTGGACAAGTTGTAGTTACCAACAACAAAACATCATTTCTCGTACTCAATTGGTTAGATTAAAAAAAGGTGAACGAGACTAAGATAATTGAACAATGCATTGTCTCGTTTTCAATTGGCAAATACTATAAATATCAAATACTTTGTGACATGGTCAACATGGAAGCATACCATATGTTAGTCGGTCGAACATGGCAGTCGGACCGTGACGTGACCCACCGAGGATGAGACCATGTTTACATCTTTGTCAAGGATAGTCGAAAAATAATCCTTGCCCCTATGGCACCAGCGAACCACCCTGAAGCCTCTAAAGTGGAGGGGAGTTTCCTCCTAACCATTCAAAATTTTACGGAGGAATCCAAGGAAACAGGTGAGGTATACACCATAGTGATGAAGGGTGATGAATCGGAGCCCTCAAATATTCCTCCAAGTCTAAGACTATTGCTAAACGAATTCAAAGAAGTCTGGCCTGAAGATTTACTTGATAGATTGCCCCCATGAGAGACATTCAACATCACATAGACTCCATCCCTGTGACCAACCTGCCTAACAGCCCTTATTATTGGATGAGTTCGAAGGAGTATAAGATACTTCAGGGGCAAGTGGAAGAATTGATCCATAAGGGTCTTTTGAGAGAGAGCATGATCTCATGTGCCGTACCAGCATTATTAACACACAAAAAATATGGGAGCTGGCACATGTGTGTCGATAGCCGAGCAATCAACAAAATTACCGTCAAATATCGATTCTCAATATCATAGTTAGACGACATGCTCGATATGCTAGAAGGGTCCAAGGTGTTCTCTAAGCTAGATCTGATAAGCAGGTACCATCAGATCCGTATCCGACCCGGTAATG
Source organism: Magnolia changhungtana (assembly GCA_030180095.1). Lineage (NCBI taxonomy): Eukaryota > Viridiplantae > Streptophyta > Magnoliopsida > Magnoliales > Magnoliaceae > Magnolia > Magnolia changhungtana. The sequence goes on along the minus strand of JASAUF010000444.1, from coordinate 19,634,978 downwards.
AGTGGAAAATAACATTTAAGGCCAAGTAGGAGCTGTATGAATGACTAGTCATGCCTTTCGGTCTATCGAACGTACCGAGTACTTTTATTTATTTAATGAATCAAGTGTTAAAACCGTTCACTGGCCGATTTGTGATAGTATATTTTGATGGCATCTTAATATATATCCAGGATGAGACAGAACACAGGGGACATCTCAGGCAGGTGTTGCAGGCCTTACAAGTTAACAAGTTGTACTTCAACTTGAAGAAGTGTAGTTTTTTAATGGACACCCTGTTGTTCTTAGGATTTGTGGTAACATCCACGGGCATCCGTGTGGACGATGAAAATGTGCGAGCCATTAGAGAATGGCCGATCCCGACAAGCATTCATGAAGTGAGAAGTTTACACTGGTTGGCGACCTTCTATCGTTGATTCATGCGATAGTTACACCAATTACAGATTTCATGAAAAATGGGCCGTTTCAGCGGACCAATGAGGCTGATAAGAGCTTTCATGATATCAAACATCGGTTGTCCACAACACCGGTCTTGGTTCTTCCTAATTTCGACAAGCTGTTTGAGGTTGAGTGTGACGCTTCATATGTCGAAATTAGATGAGTATTATCACAGGAAAGCACGCCGGTAACCTTCATCCGTGTGGACGATGATAATGTGCGAGCCATTAGGGAATAGCCGATCCCGACAAGCATTCATGAAGTGAGAAGTTTACACTTGTTGGCGACCTTCTATCGTTGATTCATGCGATAGTTACACCAATTACAGATTTCATGAAAAATGGGTTGTTTCAGCGGACCGATGAGGCTGATAAGAGCTTTCATGATATCAAACATCGATTGTCCACAACACCGGTCTTGGTTCTTCCTAACTTCGACAAGCTGTTTGAGGTTGAGTGTAACGCTTCATATGTCGAAATTAGATGAGTATTATCACAGGAAAGCACGCCAGTAACCTTCTACAGTGAGAAGCTCAGCAAAGCCCAAAAGTAGTGGTTGACGTATGAGCTTGAATTGTACGCAGTTGTTCAGGCGCTACGACATTATCCGCATTATCTGATTCGAAAAGAGTTTGTTCTGTACACTGACCATCAAGCATTAAAGTTTATTAATGGTCAAACTAATGTGAATCGTGTGCATGCTAGATGGGTTGTATTTTTACAGGAATTCACGTTCATTCTGAAGCACAAGTCAGGGCAACAGAACAAGGCGGCTGATGCACTTAGCCATCGTGCATCACTACTTGTTACAATGAGCAATGAGGTGGTCGGCTTCAACTGTCTCAATGAGCTATATACTGAAGACGATAACTTCAAGGATTCTTGGATGAAATGCTAAGAAGGTCATCCCAATGACCTACATATACAGGATAATTTTCTCTTCAAAGGGAATCGATTGTACATCCCCAAAAGTTCTCTGAGGGATCAGATTATTCAGGAGCTACATGGAGGTAGCCTTGGTGGATACCTTGGGTGAGACAAGACGCGAGCTCTTGTGGAAGAGCGATATTACTAGCCGCAATTGTTACGTGATGTGGGAAAAGTAATACAACGTTATCATGTTTTTCAAACCTCCAAGGGGCAATCTTAGAATACGGGCCTCTACACCCCGTTACCTGTGCCTGACCGCCCTTGAGAGAATTTATCTATGGACTTTGTGCTTGGTCTCCCATGAATACAACACGGCATGGATTCGGTGTTCGTGATGGTAATCGTTTCTCCAAAATGGCATACTTTATCCCATGCAAGAAGACTCTCGATGCAATACACATAACGAATCTCTTCTTCAGAGAGGTTGTGCAACTACATGGGGTTCCCAAGACTATTACTTCTGACCGTGAGATGAAGTTCATTACCACTTTTGATGGACTTTGTGGACTCAATTCGATACACGACTTTATTTTGGCGACGCCTACCACCCACAGACTGATGGGCAGACCGAGGTTGTGAATCGTATGTTGGGAAACCTCCTTCGATATATTTCAAGAGAAAAACCAAAGCAGTGAGATTTGGTCTTCTCTCAAGCGGAGTTTACATTTAACAAAATGGTAAACCGCTCAACAGGAAAATCCTTGTTCCAGATTATTTCTGAACGAATGCCTCGCCATACACTTGACTTGGTCTCTATGGCTAAACTCACAGGCATAAGCATTGCAACAGAACATATGACGACAGGATTATGGGCATTCATGCGAAGGTGCAAACCATGCTACATGCCTCAACGAGAAGTAGAATGAGCGAGCGAACAAGCTTCGGCAACAAAAAGTGTTCAAGATGGGCGACCACATTATGATCCATCTGCGCAAAGAAAGATTTCTGATCAGGATAAACAACGAGTTGAAGAATAAGAAGATTGGACTGGTACCAATCTTCTGAAAGACGTTGTTGATCTTCCAGATGACATGGTGATCTCACTAACTTTCAATGTCACGAGCCTGACCAAGTATCATGAACCAGAGAAGGACGAGTTCTTTGAAGTGGAGGGGACTGATGTAGAGAAGGTTGCAGACAATTTCATGGCCAAGATGGATTAGAAAAGGCCCGGTTGACGATAAAAGTGATTCGGACCGTCGGACCTTAAATTGGGCATATCTCGCAATCCGAAATGAGTTATCGGAAGTAAAATATATGATTTTGGGGTAAAAACAAGCTACTTTAGCCACCTAACTCGCTTCGTCGGGTTGCCCAAGCTAAATTTACGAAATACCACCAAATCAACAGTCGTTTTCCTATTTTAATTCCGTTTTTGCTATAAATAGTAAGTTTTTATTATTATTATAACTCTTTATCCGTTAAGCTTTAGGAGTTGCGCCCAACGCGAGAAATGCTTAGAATAATTAGGAGAATAGCTTGGTGAAGCCAAATAGGATGCTTACTATTTTTGGCCGAAAACCTTGCGCACTAGTAGACTTCACGACCGTCTATAAATAGTAAGTTTACTATTTATAGGAAGTTGCGAATTCTAAGAGTTTTAGTCGTAGTTTGATTCTGATTTCTCTCTCATTGCTTTATATCCCTATTTAAAGGGTTGTGAACTCGTTTTTTTCATTCATCAATCAATTTACGATTTTATTAGAATTTATTTCTATTTTCTTGCTTTCTTTCTTCATGGATTCGAGAAATCTCTGTGAGGAGTCCAGAGAAGCTCCGTGGATTCGAAGTAGTTATCCTTGAGGAAGACGGTGATCGACCTCATCATGTTCATCCCTGCGCCAAAATCTAAGGTGGACCACAGCATGGGAAAATAGCTGTGATTGAATGTCCACCATTTCAAACCTCTTAGGGCCCACTGTAATGGTTATTTCACATCTAACCTGTTGGTTAGGTCATATAGACTTGGATGGTGGGAAAAAATATATATCAGCTTGATCCAAAAATTTTGAGGCCCCTAAGAAGTTTTTAATGATGGGCGTTCAATCAACACTAGGTGGTCCACTTGAGATTTGGATCAACCTCATTTTTGGGCTCATACCATAAAATGATCCGGAAGAATGGGTGGACAGCATGGATGAAACACACACATCATGGTGGGTCCCACGCAACACCTACCACTAACCATTGGCTAGTGGCCTCCATCTAATGCTTGGGTTCCAACTAGAACGCGTGATTTTGGTAGAGCCCGTCCTCAACCAAACTAGGCCTCAATCAGACGAAAAGGTCTAAGTCCAGGTGGTTGGACAACACAGGTTACGGTCCAACCAGCAAATAACTTCCAAATCTTTTCTGTATGTGACAAATCCAACCCGTTCAATAGGTTGTACCCATTACGAGGATCACCTTGCACAAATTCATAGACATCCACTCTTCGTGTAGACCACACTTGTATTTTTTTATTTTTTTTTCTATTTATCACTGGCTAGACATTGTTTTCTGTGGTATGGCCCACCTAATGAGTAGATGAAGCTGATTTTTCAATAGTAATTGATCATAGTGGGGCCACCCTATGGGAAGGGTTGGATGTCACATGCTGTCTGTTGGGTGGACTATAACTTGTTGCCCAACCTGTTCGACTTGACACCTCCAAAGAGTCTGTAACCTTCCAAAAAGATTTCTTGCTATTTATTTTTTTAAACCGTTGATTATAATCTATCAACTGATTGATCATTACTGAGGCTGATTGGAATTTATTTATTCTAATTTGAAGGTGAAGAAAGAGATGCAGATGACTGAGGAAGGGCTCCAAGATCTGATCATCAAGGAGGCTCAACGGTCTGGTTTGTCACCTTAGCATCCTAAATGTGGGGCCCACTTAGATGATGTATGGATAGATAGATGGATGACAATGACAGTGGGGACCATGGAAAAGATGAGATGCACGCGATGTCCATATCATGATGTAATCTTAATTAGTTTATGCATCATTTCTATTCATTAATGTAAGGGATCGAACTACTTGTTCGAAATACTGGGTCTTTATTTTCTTGATGTTTAGGCGAGTGTACTTGAGTTGCAGCACACGTTAGGATCGGGCCCTTAATTAGGTGACCACATGTATTGCAAATGCTACTGTGATTCCTGATGAGTGAAACGGCTCAATTTTGGTTTTGTGCCTGATCAATGTGGGCCTACCTAATGAGTGGCATGGATCTTGCACATGTGCATTGTGATGACACGTTTTTCAAACTGCCACTTCAATCTCTCTCCTTAGGCCATACCATTTTGCTTGGTTATAAACATATAAATCATAGTTCTGCTATGTAAGAAGAGAAGAATAAAATATAAAACTCTTATGTATGCCAAGTTAAAATATATAAAAAATTATAAATGCATATCACAACCACAGCTCACACTTACACTTAAAATACAGTATTTACAACTATAATACTTATAATTATAACTAATTATAACTATTCACAACTACTATATCTCACAACTACAGCTACTGCACTTATAACTACAATACATATTTTCACAAGCTAAGGTTGATATTTGAAATAAAATGTCATAAAAGCTACATGTAGACTAATCTAATATCATATATATAGTCGGTTAAAATGAGAGTAGAAAAGAACCCATGTGATTATCTTTCCATAATTTACTTCAATCGCTATTATACCCTAAGTTTGATGTTGTTTCTACCATAGTCCTCAACATTGACTTTTTTAATTGTGGGTCTTTTAATTATGCCAACTGCTTCTTGGTAATGTGTGAATGATGTGGTTATTTTGTAAATATATTGTAGGACTATTTCTCAAATGTAGTGATACTGAATTTCAACATGTTTAGTCAAAGTATGGAAGACATGATTTTTTGGCTGGCTTACTTTGAGGGAAGTTAATTAACATGCGACCGTAGGTGACGCATCAGTGCCTGGAGACTGAACTTAATGGCCTGAAGCAGGGCAAGGTGACGATGGGGGTTGCTCAATACTGTGTGAAGGTGAAGAACCTTTGTGATTAGCTGGAGGCTTTGTTTTTGGTATGAAATTATATGTTGACGTTGGTAATCTTAGTCAGATCATGAAGGGTATAAAGTCAGAATATGATGGGATAAGGCAGTCTTTACTACCGCATCATAATAACCCTTCCTGATTTTCTTAATGCAAAGGTGCATGAGAAGACATACATACTGGAGGATGAACAGGCTGAGCCTGTCTGGACAAAGTGTAGATCCTAATCCTAGGGAGAGACTTTTGTTCACTTATACATCAAAAATGCATTAAAGGTAGGGCAAAAGCTACATTAGGGAGCTCTTCCAAGAACAAGAAGTGGAAGTCGGGGAGGGGGGGGGCGTGTCTTAGGTGTGGGCAGATGGGGCACTACGTGAGAGAGTGCAAAGCAAAAATGCTTCTTGTTAAGGAAGATGATGAGGAGAGGAAGATAAGGGAGGCGCGACACAAGCATACTCAGTTTGCAGAAGTGAAGAGAGCCCGCGATGCGGTGTTTGACTTCGGTACATATGATTGCGCATTCTTTGCTGAGGTCGGGTCTTCAGTTTCTTCACAGGGATAGTAGGGTAGTTGTTCAGTACCTGATGTGGTTGATCAAGGGAGTGTAGATTTCAGCAGCGATTTGATCCTGGTTGAGCAGATAGTGGTGCCACTTGGTTCGTTGCAGGACAGCCCGGGTTTAGCTCCAGGGGGAGCGACTCATAGTAAATGTCCACAGATTTCAGCAGATGTTGAGGAGAGTTTTGATTCGCTCTTAGTTTAGCAGTCATAGGATCTGAGGTTGCCAGTTTCTGATGAGGTCAGAATTGCTCGCAGCAAAAGCATTCAGAGACAGAGATCAGATAGGTCATTTCAAAGAGGTTATCGAGGCATATAGGAGGTCACCATACTTTTCTTAATCCATTCCAGATGGTGTAGGAGAGACTTGTTGGTCAGGGTGTTCGACGCTGATTGACTATATAGGGGTTTCTGCGTGTAGGCGAGCAGAGGGATCCGAGAGAGGGATAGAAGCGCTTCGAGATGTCCATTGCCTGGAGGGGGAGGGAAATCGACAGCATGGTCCCTCTAGCACTGTCATGGCCTACACGTTATTCTAGATGGGGCGTTGTGGAGTTTATGGAGCGTACGGATCGAGTCGTGCTTGCCTCTATCGCGTGACTCACACGCGTGTAGCCGTTGCTAGTCAGTTGGCGGTACCGCATCTATTTCCCTATCAAACCAAACCCAAACGAAGGAGGAAGGGGTTGAGGGGAATCAGAACGTCATTCGATCGTTCATCTTTATGAGGTAAGATGGTCATCAAGCCCAGGCCCCGCATCCTGCCTGAAGCGCTATCATAGTTCTAGTATATAAATAGGGATGTGTTGATTCGTGTATCAATGCAACGTTCGGAGATCTATCACATGTCAAGATCCAAAATGGGTCTCCGAGATCCGAGACCTCCGAACTTTTTTAAGGTGGAGAAAGCTCAAAGGAATAGCCCGACTTCAAAACTACTGAGTACGCTAGCGCGCAACAGCTTTTCAGGAGCCAATAAGCAACAGCCACGCATATGGTGAAAAACGTATGAGCAGCCATTGCTTGCTTGCTTCAAAGCTTATTACTAGGTAAAACGCGCTAGTGCGCTTGAATTGATAGTCGCTGGGCACCTTCGCTCCACTCGCCTTAATGCGCTTTCAGAAAGTCCCGACGTTTTCGATCATTCAAAAAAGCCAAAGTTGGATCGCAATGTGGCATCGTATAATAAGATCACGGCTGCTTTTAGCTCTGGCTTTTGGCAGACTCTTCTTTTGAAAGATGTCCCAATTGCGGTATCTTTTGAAAGTGGTCAAAGGCGGTGCCTCGTCACTCTTTTTCGGCTAGGCACGTCGCTACAAGGCGTGTCAGTTGATAGGCCGCCCTACCGGACCAGAGGTGGCTCGCCTGGATGACAACATAGGATGATTCATTTAATGTAAAAGAGGGGGCCCGTTTCTCGTCTCGCAGGCAGGGGTGAGCTTGATAACTATACATTGACCACGACTATAAAAGGACCAACGGTGATCGTCGGAGGAGTAGGAGTAGGAGCTAATTCGGACGGAATCGAATGATTACGAGATATACAATGAGACAAAGCCAAGAGGGGAGAGCACTTAGACAATTCACTTTGAGTACAGGAAAGTCTGCTGGTAGGAATTCCTCAGGGCGTATTACGGTTTTTCACCGAGGGGGTGGATCGAAGCGATTGCAGCGAAGAATTGATCTGAAACGAAGCACTTCGTCTATGGGCATTGTAGAAAGGATCGAATATGACCCTAATCGTTCTTCTCGGATTGCTCCAGTACGATGGATCGAGGGGGTGCTGCTACGCCGCCAGAGGAAATGCAACACGATAGAAGAGTTCGCTCCGCCGCGTAAGATCCTCGAACCTACCACGGCCACCATCTGCGGCCTATTTTCGTTCTCTTCCCTGCCCGGGAAAGTGGATCAAAGAAAGGTAGCTTGCTTCTCTCCTGGACTGATGGCGGCTTATGTAGTGGTCGGCCTTCCTACCAGAATGCCTCCTTGGTCGAAGAGCCAAGCCAGCGCAGGAAGCAAAAAAACTTGCGCGAAGGACGTTTTCTTCTCTGCCCTCTCCTCTCAAAAGGCCAAGGGAGATACTGCATCCCTTTCCTTAGGTAGCTCTTTTGGTTTCCCAAGGATAGCGGTAGCTGGGGCAAAGCCCGCTTTCTTCGCTCCGCGAATGAGAGAGAAAGTCAGAGGAAAAAACACGTTCTCTCTTTGCGAGGTCCGAAAGTGGAGAACGCATTGCGTTCTCTGGGCACATAGGATCAAACGTAAAGCAGCGCTTTCTTGGCAGAGTTTGAGGCGGCAAGACACTTTAGGGCTTGTTGGAGCTGCTGAGCATAACGAATCGAAGCCGAAGGCGGATCAAGGTAGCTTGCTCCCAAGCCAAGTGCTTGCTTACGCTTTATGTAGTGGTCGGCCTTCCTACCAGAATGCCTCTAGAAGCTTCTACAAAGCTTTGCTTCCGGTAGAAGCTAGTCGCTTCGGTAGCTTGCCTGCCAAGCCGATAGGCGAAGGGCCGAAGGATGGAGCGTGCAAAGTCGATCGTGCACCTGTCGTGTGACCCGTTGGTCCTAAGCAATGTCTTTCGCGAAGCGACCCACCTAGAAACAGCTCTCCTTTATGTTAGGGGGGCACTCAAATGGAACTTCGATCGGATGCGGGTATCCAATCCCGCCGCTGAGATGTCCAGCGGATTCCTGGGCCTTGACGAATGGCCGGCCACCTTTGACGTTAGAAGAGCAAAAGGCCCGGGGCATAGCAGGATGAACCAATGTGAATGAGTGTAAGCTTCGTTGCCCGAACACGATGGGTGCTGACCACACTAGGTGCTACCGTGGTAGCAAGAGAGGCCAGGCGGTGACAATTGAGAGGTTGTCACTGAGCATTCCTAGTCACACGGGAAGAGAGGTCAAATGGCAAGGCAAGGCCATACGCCCGTGTGGCTCCTCGCGGAGTATAGCTCACATCCAAACATCTGATTGGGGAACGGGGCAACGCCCATGAAGCTCCGGCGGAAAGGGAAGGCCTGCCAGGCCGTATGCCCATGGGTGCAGGATTCTTCGAAAAAGCGCGGGCTGACTCGGAGACCTGGGACCGTCGGCTTAGCAACGAATGAAGGGAAGCTCGAAGAGCTTTCTCCGCCAGCGGCTTATGTAGTGGTCGGCCTTATAAAGCTCGCTAAGCTTCGCTTCCCCCCCAGACCCCCCCTAGTAGTCGGCATTCTATAAGCGACGTCGTCGAGTCTACGAAGCTTTGCTTCTTGTAGTCGGCCCGTAATGCAATGCCTCCCTTCATTCCTAAAGTCTCCTTCCAGCCTGCCTACAGACTAGAAGCTAACCGCCAGAAGCTCACCCTTCGGGTCTCGCTTCCAGCGCTGGAGGCCAAGTGGTGTGCTATCGCAGGCAACCAAAAATAAAACCTATACTCCTAAAAAAATATATGTAGTAGTGCGAGTAAGGATCGTTCCCACGGAGAGTGTCTAACCTAGTTTTATGCTACACGAACAAGGATTGGGGGGGGGTTGAGTATAATGAAAACAATTTTAAGAAAAACAACTAAGGAACAATTTAAATTAAAGTGTCGAAATCAATCAAAAGAACAAACCTTGGTCTAAGTCAACATCCACCATCGAAATTTTACAACCGATCATCGATGCAAGTATATATCAATTCATACTTTAAATATTCACTGTTGGAACTATTTTTCTATCTCTCCTTAGTCACAGTTAATTAGAAAACAAGTGATCTAATTAATCTTAACTACTAAACAACCGAAGATAAGCGCTAAAGGTTTAATCTAGTAACAGCCTTAAGAATCAGAGAGATCGATGAAGCTAAACAACACAAGCACAAGTGGTTGCATTTAATTCCGTCGAGCATTCTTCCTAAGATCTAATAATTTCTGATGCAGTAAATCATTAAATTTTAATTGCTTCACAAATTAGAGGGATCAAAAAATTACGGATTTGATATCTAACTTAGCAGTAGATTGCAACGAATAATAAACTAGTAGGCCTCCTAGTAATTAAACGAGACAATCATGAAAATA